>OV815279.1:45887436-46551022 GCA_929108145.2 Limnephilus rhombicus
AATATAAAAAAAACTCTAACTTGGGTCACTCAGTTTTCTTCATTTCAGTTTCTTTCTTAGTCATTCTATATCGTCAAGTTCTATTGAAGAGCTTTCATCAAAATATACCTCAGAAAAATGTAAATATCCATTAATGATAAATTACCTGATTAAAAACTGGCACGCCCTAAACTTGGAGGGGTTCATCACGTAAAGCAGAAGACGCCTTGCTGTCCGGCAGGTCAGATATTCCCGGTAGAACTCGGGGGCCATGGGGCACCACACCTCGGCGCACTGCACCCGGGCTATGAATCCCCGTCGCTGCAGCTCCAGCCAATTGGCCTCGTACAGCTTGGGGCCAATCAGGAAGTTCAGGTCGGCGATCTTGTCGTCCTCACGGAGAAGGGTTGCGGTGAGACCTGGTGAACAAATGCATCATGAGTTCATGCATTGTTTTAATGTATCAATGGTTGAACTGTTTCCACGTAATACAATGGGCTTTGTGCGAGTATAGATATTGCAGAAAGTTAGTGTGAATATCGCACAAGAATCCCAACTCTTTCCGACCGTCTGGAACCAACGAGACTATTTTATAACATATCCCAATTGGGGTATGTTATGAGGCTGAAGGTAGCGAGGAGAGGAATTAGATGGGGAAGAGAAAGGTGGGAAAGCACCTATTCAGATCTGGTCACCAAATAGGGTGATACTGAGAATATGTTCCACTGTGGAGGCTCGTGAATTTTGCGTGTGCTAGAGCGCTAATATTAAAAAAAGTGGCATTATTGACAGAGTTTTTTTTTTAGAAATTCAGTTTTTTGTACGAAGATGTTCAGGAAATCTGGTGCAGTGCACTGACAAACTGAAACTTCATCCAAAAAATCGATTTTCGAAAAAAAAAAACAACATTTTTGGCCTAAATGATGACATTTTTTAAAATTACCCAACCTAAGGGCCGCGGCCCGGTACCGGGCCGGGGACCAAATGGTGATGGGCCGCGCAAGGGCTTGCTTAAAAAATCAAAATACTATTACATAAAAAAGTTTAAGCTGTTATTATGGTTGTTCTTATGTAAATTTAAAATTCAGATGAAGGTTATTAATGAATGTAAGAAAACTCTTTAATTGTCTGTTGCTACCTGACCAAATAACAAAGATATTTGCCAAAGATATTATAGAATAATTTTACCTACCAATAAAATTTATATTTTGTTTCCATCGATGCCTGGAATCCATTATTATGAGAGAGAGCTAGCTCTTTCGCCCTTATAGTTTCAGTTTCGCGCGTGTTTATTCCCTATATTTGCCCTTTTTTTATTCGACTTGCCACATTTTCTCTCTGCTGGCAACACTAGTGACGCGCATCTCAGATCACGTGATGTTATTGTTTGTCATATGACTCGTAATGCACCAGGTAGGGATTACCTGGATTCCAGGCATCGATGGAAACAAAATATAAATTTTATTGGTAGGTAAAATTATTCTATTTTGTGTTCCGTATCGATGCCTGGAATCCATTATGAGATGTGTTTGCTCTCACCTGGTGATCTGAAAACTTAGCGTTATATGTGATGCTATTTACACTGGAGTAAAGAATGGAGCCATTGAGTGCTGAAGGTGCTCGCTTCTGGAGTGCGCTATCTCCTTCTGGTAGAACTTCCGGAAGGTGTGCTCGGACTTCCAATTCCCTCTAGCAAGAATCTCCTCTATGGGGTAGTCTTCCAACCAGTTTAAGGAGGCTACAGCCGAGCGTACACTTCCCGGGGTTGCATGGACTCCAGCTTCTCTGAGGACTGATTTGATCCATCCCCCTATTATTGTTTGCGTTGCCGGTTTTGTTTCTCCTGATGTGGTCACAAATAGGTTCTTTAGTAGTGGACCTCTTCTGGCTGTAGAGAGGGCAACGACTTTTCTCAACCATTTAAGGAGGTTGATGTTATCTTTTTGTGAGCCCGTCAGTTTCCAACCTGATTGTTTATGGTTGGCTGTGTCGGTTTTTGCCCCAAAAATTGGCCACAGGGTAATAGAGTTCCTCTTGTCGATGAAATGTTCTGGGGTGATTCTGAGCAGTGTCAAATCATGAACTCTCCTGCCTGACGCCAGGACGAGGAGTATTGCTGCCCTCCGTGACGCTTCAAACAGCGAGTCTTCTGTGGGGGAATTCTTGACCAGCCAGTCTATTACTTGTCTGGGATCCCAGATAGGGGCTTTCTCCTTGGTCCTCCTTGCCATTGAGATTGCCTTGAGAACGTGTCTTACCAAGAAATCAGAGCTGATTTTTCTCGCATTCTGAGCTGGACCGCAGAAGGTAACAATGGCTGACTTGTGGACCTGAATGGTCCCTGGGGCTAGGCCTCCTTGAACAAATAGGTGGGCTAGATACCTGGCAACCGTAGTTGGTGGGGGATTGTTGACGTCCACACCGTTTTGAGTGCCCCATTTACGCCACTTATCCCACGCAGGTTTGTAGGTCTTCAGTGTAGACTCTCTCCAGGATGACTTGAGGAGTTGGCGTTCTTCTTGACTCCATGTTGTCAGGGCTTGTTCCCACCCGCAATTCTCCAGACCTCTAGTTCCAGATCCTGAATCCTGGGAGGGGGTAGTCCTGTCGATGTGTCTATGAGGACTCCCTCTAGGTTGCGCAGGCGTATGGGAGGTTCGTCTGTTCGCTGTTTTAGGTCGCTTCTCCAGAAAGTCTTCTCCCATTTTGGGACGACTAGAAGGAACATGCCCTTTGCCTGATGTAGGTGGGTGAGCACTCTCGGAACAAGGTTTGGCGGAGGGAATACCCAAGCTAGATTGTAGTCCCAAGGTTGACTGAACGCGTTGGGAAAGCAGGCTAAGCAGTCGCTTGAGTCTCTGGAGACGTATGTTGGTACCACGTGAGCAGTGGCTGAAGCGAACAGGTCTATTTGAGGGCGACCCCATTTTTTGAATATCTCCTTCGTTGCCGGACTTAGTAGATGCCACTCTGGGACCGGTGCGCCCCGAGAGAGACGGTCCGCAATTCCGTTGTATCTTCCTGGAATGTATTGGGCTGTCAGAGATATCTCCATCTGGTCTACGAAATCCAGTAGCTCCCGCGTTGTTTCCAGAAGGGCTAACGATTTTGTACCCCCTTCCTTGTTGACATAAGCCACTACTGTCTTGTTGTCTGTCTGCAATAAGACATTCGTCCCTGCCAGGGCATGAGCTTGATCTTTGATGACCTCTAACACGGCGTATGCTTCCTTCCGGTTTGAGTGCCATAGTGCCTGTTCCCCTGTCCATTGGCCCGCAACTGTGGTGTCGTCTAGTTGTCCACCCCATCCTGTGTCCGCTGCGTCTGTTGTCAGGAAGTGATGGAAAGGGAGAGGTTGAATGGGGCTTGTCCTTCCAATGGCTGCTAGCCACCACTGTATGTCCCGCCGTGCTGCGTTGGGCAGAGCAACGGGCCGCGATGGTTTCAGGTGCTGTATGCGGCGGCTGAACCTCTGCAGTATGCGGCAATGCAAGCGACCACGAGGGATCACGAAATTTGCAAAGTTGAGTCTTCCCAGTAGACCGAGAGCCTGCCTGGGAGAGCAACTGCCGACTTCCAAGGGAACCTGCAAGGCTTGGCGAAGACCAGCGCACTTGCGGTCGGAGAGAGACTTTTGATCTGCTCTCGTGTCCCATGTTATACCCAGGAACTCCAACTTCTGCGTGGGTGTCAGGACACACTTGTCCGGGTTTATGCACCAGCCTAGCTGTTGAAGTGTGTGCACTATAGCAACGGCTTGGGAGGTGAGAAGTTTTCTGGACTGGTTTGCTACTAAGAAGTCGTCTAGGTAGACTACAATCCTGAGTCCCTTTTTCCTTAGTAGTTCCGCTACCCAGTTTGAGAGCAGCGAGAAGATCCTTGGCGCTAATGACAGGCCGAAGGGCAGACACGTCATCTGAAGGAGCTCTCCGTTGTACACGAGGCGCAGGAACTTCCGGTGTGATCTTGCGATCGGCACGTGGAAGTAAGCCTGGGAGAGGTCGACTTTTATCAGCCAGTCGTCGGGTTGGAGGAATTCCGGGACCCGAAAATGACTGAAGAGTCTGAAGGGCTTTGAGTCTATGAAGACGTTCAAGGCCTTCAGGTTGAAGATGGGCCTGAGGGTGTGGTCTGATTTGGAGGTAAGGAACATACCTGACAGGAAGCTTGGGGAGTCGTCTGCTGCCTCCAGGATTTTTGACGCTTTCATCGTTTCGATGTGTGCGGTCATGCCTGGAGACAACCTTGTCTTGAAATTCTGCTTCAGCTCGGCCGATGGGAGCGCCAGAGGAGGTTTTGATATGAAGTGTATCCTTGCTCCTTTTAGAATGTTCAGGATTAGCGGTGATGCTCCCAGCTCCCTCCACACCTCCTGATACGCCTTTAGGCGGCCTCCCCAGAATGGCTCCGGCCTCCAGTCACCTCCATCGCCTCCTACCCCGATCGCTGGCCGCCTTGCGAGAGGGCTCTGGCTTTTTGGCGGGCTGCCTGTACGTCCTGTCTTTCTCCGGCCTAGGGGCAGATCGAAAGGGCTTCCTAGGTCGGGAGGGTGGAGCCTCTATCACCGGTCTTGCTGCTTGTGAGGTAGAGGGTTGAGGTCGACGGGGGATATACGACGAGGATGCACTACCGAATATCTTGTCTCGTCCCCCGTTTGCCACGATATAGCTTGCTAGTTCCTCTTTATTAAAGAGGTGACTGGCGCTCGGAGGAATCCTGGCAAGGCCTTCCTTGATGTACGGGTCCCTTACTCCCTCTAGCAGGGCCTTTCGCCTACTTTGTAGGCATTCAGTTCGCTTTCCGCATAAAATCTGTAGGACGTCGTCCGTGGTCTTATTGTATGTTGACTCCTTGGCAAACATACCCTGAATCTTGTCAAACAGCGTCGCAGGGGTCAAGCAGGTGCCTGGTTCGGATGCCCAGTTCACCAGTGCCTGCATGTTTCCTCTGACCGACTCTGTCTGGGATAGCACTGCATTGGAGAGGGCTCCCAGAGAACGGTCCAGGGCCGCGAAGGAGTTGTTCTTATCAAACCTCCTCAGTTCTTCGTTTACCTCCAGCTCTACGAAGGCGGGCGTGGCAGTGTATACTTTCTGTGTTTCGGCATAGCGAACACGCGACCATTCCTCCGAACCAAAACGCTGAAGAGCCGAGATAACTGCGACTCTTCTTGCGTCCGCCTTCGGAATCGGCGATTCTATCACCAATGTGCTTGGATTGCAGAACTCCAAAACGTTTTTCTGAGCGGCTAGGCTGGCGGGCATCTCTAAAAACCCCGATTCTACCTCTTGCCGCATCTCTCCCGCGGAGTCTTCTTTGTCCGAGACCGTTTTCTCCGCGAACTCTAACCGATTCCCGGATAAAACGTCCGTCATGGCCGACATCTGTTGCATCAGGATGTCTACCCGCGGATCCCGATAGTAATGCATTTCTTCCGAAGTGTCGGATCCAGAACTTTCGCGCGGCATACGGCGTTTCCGAGAAACTCGTGCTTGATCATTGTTTCCAACCGGCGAAGCGTCTTTGTTGTCGATATCACTCATTTTGTTGCACAGTTTAACACGTAAACAACCGAAAAAAACACGCTAAACAATTAGTCAATTTCTCAGAAAACTATCTATCACGGTATATTTAATGTTTAAACTGAAAGAGCAGGGAATAAACTTCGATTTTCGACTCAAAATTGGTTTTTTAAGTACAGCGAAACACGAAAACTGCTTTCGGCGCGAAAAAACGGCGTCATATGACAAACAATAACATCACGTGATCTGAGATGCGCGTCACTAGTGTTGCCAGCAGAGAGAAAATGTGGCAAGTCGAATAAAAAAAGGGCAAATATAGGGAATAAACACGCGCGAAACTGAAACTATAAGGGCGAAAGAGCTAGCTCTCTCTCATAATAATGGATTCCAGGCATCGATACGGAACACAAAATACTTAATTGCCCCCCAGTGGGCCGCGGTAAAATTATCAAACTTTGACCATTCCGCGGCGACAAAAAGGTTGGGGAACACTGCTCTAGCACACCCAAAAGTCACGAGTTGCCACTGGTCACAAATATATCTACTCTATAGTATTTTAAATGAATAAATTATAAATTGTGAAATAACAATAATTAATCAAAATAAAAATCTACTAGCGCTCGCCGCGATGAACCCACAAACTCTGGAATGGTAGACGAGAGTCTTACCTCTCGACCACGGAGGCTGTCAAACACAGAAAAATCATCATGAGTACGTAGTGAAGAAGTAGTTAGATTTGTCTCACCGAGCTTGCAATGCGAGTGCACGATGGTCAGCACCCGTCGGAACATCTTGGCAGGGATGGTGTGCACCTCGTCCAGCAGCAGCAGGCCCCACTCCTGCCCCTTGAGCCACTTCATGGTCTGCTCGGCCTCCCAGCTGCGGCGCTGCGTGTGTGTTATCATGGAGTATGTGGTCACCAGCACCCCGCAGCCCGCCGGCTTGTCTTTAGCTTCTGAAGTGAACCTGCACGGGGAAATAATACAATAAAACATTTCAAAGACTAAAACGCCTGTTCCTGGCGTTTTTCCTAGCTTCACCCATATTTGTACATTTTTCAATTACATATTCTTTTTTATTGATTATGTGTATTTTTTAAAATATGTAATTAATTAACAAATACATAATACTTATTACGAAGTTTAATTTTACGTCCCTGCTTGCTTAAACTTTAAAGTTCACCTGCAGATCATGCTGTCATCGGCCGTGGACCACATCTTGAACTGCTGTTTCCACTGCTCCACCGAGACGCCCGAGTTGCAGAGCACCAGAGCTCGTTTGCGCACGGTACAGCACGCTGTCACTCCCACCAGGGATTTACCTGCGCCGCAGGGCAATACTATCACACCAGATCTGAAACACACAAATGGCAATTTTACTACCAATCGATTACAAAGACTAAAGAGAAATAAAAAGCACATTACTTGGTACAGCACATAAAGTTGATAATAGAAGAATTATTTATATATTAAAAAAAGGAAGTTTGTTTTTTGTATAACCCTCAGGCTAGCTTTACACTCATAAGTTTTTCCCGTAAATCGCTTATGTAAGCGATTTATGGCCAAATTACCAATGTTAACGACACCAAAAGTCACTTAATATAATTTATAGCAAGTTACAGAAGTTCTTCTTTCGCGAGTTTATTGACAGGTCTAATCGCGTCCGCGCAAACTTCCAGCCTTCTCACAGCTTATAAAATCAGTTTGATAAGTTGAGAGACTTGCCGCAAGAAATGGTACCAAAATGCGCCATTGGGAGCAATGATGTTATATAAATAGACTTGCCATAGTCTCACAAACTCAAGATATAATGTGGCAATTAATCAACACTCTTCTGTTTTCAGTGACTTTCAATAATTTCTTAATTCAAAAGTTATTCATGTACGATAAAGATAGACGCTTAAAAGAATATGTGCATATGGACGAAACAAAAGATAGAACGCGGGCGGCATTTTCGTATTCAAAATTCAAAAGTTCCGTCGAATACTGTCTCAAGGCCGACTAAAGTAGGAGGCCTGGGAACCAGTCGAATTTTGAGGTGTCAAATTTTCAAGCTATATTGAACGATAGTTTGAAAATGGCGTTGATTGTATTTGTATTTGTTGTTTTGCTGATTGTATGTTGTTTTACCGCAGCAAGTAACTAAAGAATCATTAGATTATTATTATAAAAAGTAAATTTTACTTAGTGACGGCATGGCATCGACTTTGTAATTTGTCTGTTGCGCATCCAGACCTGTACTTTAGTAGGCCTTGAGTTCTCTAATGACGCATAAAATCTTTGGGCGGAAAGCAATTGTATTATTTATATAATCGATAATAATAAGTAATTTGCATGTATTTACAAATGAAATATTATTCCTTCGCTTTTACTACTGTTTACCGTGTAATGGAAACATTTTCTCATCACACGGGAGGGAATTTTGGCGCTTTTTAATGCAATTTACTTACTGGTAGGACGCGACCTTACTCGACGCGTGGCAGTTTAGTACTAAAGTACTAGAAATCGGGTACAGTGCAATTGTCTTGATGTTGGCTTCCCACTTTGAGATTTCTACCATGCGTCTACAGTATATAACGTCATTGATTGGGAGATGTCAAAAATTAAAAGACAGTTGTTTTGTAGGATTATTTTCCTATAAAACTAGTATTTATTTATACTTATTTAAGTTTTCTGAAAATGAGCATCCTTCTATTCAATTATCAGTACTATCCTTCTAATTGTAATGTTTTTGTTTTTAACATTACGTATTTGAATTCGAAGTTAGTTGTTGTCAGGTAGCTGTCATTGAGATAAAATGAAAGAACTTCATTAATGTCCACCTTTGACAGCACAAAAGCGCGTGGAGAATTGTTTAATTAAAGCCAAATTCTATTTCAACACTTTATTTGGGCCTTTTTGTCTTTATTGACAAAATTGCATAAATTTGACAGTAGCAGATCGTTGTTGACAGGAAGCCATCTTACCGCAAATAAATTTAGAGATGTCGCATGGGCATTTACACAGGTTGAACTTCTGAACAACTTCCGTGGGCATTAATTACCACAAGTCGGATGCCTGTGTAAAAGCTCCTGTGAGTAACTTGTCAAAAACTGACGTTAAGTCATAAATTTTACTTATGAGGCAAAGCTAGCCTCAGAATGAACTCTATGCTAGCTTAAATTTTATTCTATATTTGAAATGTACCTACATGTGGCCTACTTTATAATAAAAATGTATGGATCATTTCTATAGCGGGGTTTTCGTGACAAAATCACCTAAAGGGCGCTTTGTTTTTTTTTAAAGTGGAACTATGGATGTCGAGTTTTATTTTTATTTTTTTTAAACTTTATTTATTCCCATTTCTTTGTACATATAATGTATAATAGCTAATATTGTATAATAACATAATATATACTAACAATTATGAACAAGAAATGAAAACCCACTAAGGCACTGCCTGAGTGTGGGTAATATTAAAACAAAATACTATATTTCAAGTACCCAAAGTATAAATTAGACTTAAAAAAACATATTAAATATAAAGATAGTATAAAAAATAAGTATTACATAGGTAGAATAAGTGAAAAAGGTTTTTTCAGCTATTATAAAAATAAAATAAAAATATGGAGAAAACATACAATTTTTTTTCTTTTTTTTTTAGTTATTATAAAAAAAAAAAATTAAAATAATAAAATAAACAGAAAACATATTGTACTACAGTTTAGAAGTTACAGCAAATGAGTTGTAGAAGGATGGATAAATTTATAGAAAAAGCGTTTCAATATCTACATTATTCAACCATAATTTTACCTCTTTTACATATTTTATCATTTTATTTATCATTTGAGTTTGTAGTGGTAGAAGGTTAAATGTACGAGGACCAATGAAACTGCTATGTGTCTGCAATAATTTAGTATTGGTTTGTGGGGTATAAAATATATTATTTATTCTTTTGCTCGTTCTGTTTTCATTTATTTCGAAATTATTTTTGTTTTTAAACACATATTTCAAATTTTTTTTATTTTTATTTTAACTTTATGAGTTAAACCTCAAATTGTAATATTTAATTAAATGAAGACAATATAAGCGAAACTCAATCGAAAATCTGAAAACAGAAAAATCAGAAAAAGATATTGAAACATCTGGGACGCGAACCCAGGACCTCTCGCTTACCGGGCGAACGCGCTAACCACTGCGCCACCGTGTCGATATCCAATTCGGTCACTTTTAACTGTATCATACTTCGACTAAGAACCACCCACACTATCTTCATTTTTCTTAACGCATATACTATTGGCTGCTATCTTTATGTATGATTGCAAGATTCAAACCCGAACTAAATGCTCTCTAGATAGTGTCTGGATAAATCTTTATCCATTTTATTTAATATGCGACATCAATTGACTTTTCTGCAAGTCTAGGATGAATATTTTTATTTTTATTTTAACTTTATGAGAATGTATATGTCCCAGATGTGTCAATATCTTTTTCTGATTTTTCTGTTTTCAGATTTTCGATTGAGTTTTGCTTATATTGTCTTCATTTAATTAAATATTACAATTTGAGGTTTAACTCATAAAGTTAAAATAAAAATAAAAATATTCATCCTAGACTTGCAGAAAAGTCAATTGATGTCGCATATTAAATAAAATGGATAAAGATTTATCCAGACACTATCTAGAGAGCATTTAGTTCGGGTTTGAATCTTGCAATCATACATAAAGATAGCAGCCAATAGTATATGCGTTAAGAAAAATGAAGATAGTGTGGGTGGTTCTTAGTCGAAGTATGATACAGTTAAAAGTGACCGAATTGGATATCGACACGGTGGCGCAGTGGTTAGCGCGTTCGCCCGGTAAGCGAGAGGTCCTGGGTTCGCGTCCCAGATGTGTCAATATCTTTTTCTGATTTTTCTGTTTTCAGATTTTCGATTGAGTTTCGCTTATATTGTCTTCATTTAATTAACATATTTCAAAGTTTGTAATATAAATAATTTACGTATATTAAATATTTTAGTTTCTTTGTATAATAAGTTGGTCGAGAATGTTTTATTTTTGTTATATATGACTTTAATTATGTGTTTTTGAATTATTTGTAGAGGCTTCATATATGTATCAAGTGCACCACCCCATCCTATAATGCCATAGGTGATTGATGATTGCACCAGGGAAAAGTAGATCATTTTCAATTTTTCAATGTTTAGTACTTCCTTAAGTCTATAAAATATGTAGGTCAGATATCTTAATTTAGAAGTGATTTGATTAATATGTGATTTCCAATTAAGATTTATATCTATTGATACTCCTAAATATTTTATATTTTCGACATCAGTGAGTTCGTTGCACATGAAGCACATTTCTTGATTGCAACTAGTATTATGGATTCTAATTTTAAGGTTGTCTTTAGGTTTATTTTTAATGGTTTTATAAAAAGGTAAGTAAAATGTTTTGCTATAGTTTAAAACGAGTTTGTTGTATTTTAGCCATGTTGAAACCAATGAAATACAATCAGTTGCTTTCGAAAAAGTTTCTTTCCAATGATTACCATCCACTATTATTGCCGTGTCGTCTGCGTAAGAAACAATTTTACCAGGGATTACAAAATTACATAAATCATTAATATACATTAAGAATAAAATCGGGCCAAGCACAGTTCCCTGTGGAACCCCATTTTTTATCTTTGACTCTGAACTGTAATTATTCCCAATTTTTGTTTTTTGTGTTCTGTCTGTAAGATAGTTAGAGAGTAGTTTTAGTGTGTCTTTTTTGAAACCTAGTTGATTTATTTTTGTAATGAGTAAATTATGATTTACGGTGTCGAAAGCTTTTCTTAAATCTAGGAATATGGCAAGACATTTCTTTTTTTTATCGATAGATGAGTATATCTTTTTTGTCAGTTCATATATCGCATCCTCGGTGCTTAGGTCTTTACGAAAGCCGTATTGGTTTTTCGATAGAATTTTATATTTTTCTAAGTGTTCAATGACTCTAAATTTGATGCATTTTTCGAATATTTTCGAAAGGTTTGAAACAAGAGATATTGGTCTATAATTGTCTAATTTATTCGTATCTCCAGATTTATGAATAGGTATTATAGTGGAGATTTTAAATTGCTCTGGAAAATGACCTTTTTTGAGGCATAAATTAAAAATATGTTGCAATGGAGTTAGGACATGTTGTTTTATTTTTTTTAACATATCACAAGATAATCCATCATTTCCCTCAGAGTTGGATGGTTTTAGGTTATCAATATATTTTTCAATTTCATTAAAAGTAACAGGAGAAAAATATTCTATGGAGTTAATTGAATCATTATTTGAATCTAATTGAGAAGATGTCTCCATATAAGCATCATTAACATTAATGCCGGATGATTCAAGTACTACGTCTACTACATTTGTAAAATAGTTATTAAAACTTTCTGCAATGGTCACATTTAGCAATTTTTTAGGGGAAAAAACTATGTAACAAATAATATTCTAGATGTGATGTAAAGGAAATTGATTATCTAACCTTGCTCTTCCATTTCCAAACATTTTCCTGAGGCTCTTCTCCTGGTAGGGACGCAACACAGCCATCGGTTTGAGATCAATGTTGATGTCAGGATTTATCTACAACAAAAATGTTAAACAAATGATCAAAAACTATGTACATTTTAACAATAATTTAGTGCATGACACACAAAGGAAGGATTTAATGCTGACATGACATACAAAGAAAGGATTAAAGTGGATTGAATATTGTTATGATATACAAAGGAAGGATTAAAGTGGACTGAATGCTGACATGACATACAAAGGAAGGATTAAAGTGAACTGAATGCTGACATGACATACAAAGGAAGGATTAAAGTGGACTGAATGCTGACATGACATACAAAGGAAGGATTAAAGTGAACTGAATGCTGACATGACATACAAAGGAAGGATTAAAGTGGACTGAATGCTGACATGACATACAAAGAAAGGATTAAAGTGGACTGAATGCTGATATGACATATAAAGAAAGGATTAAAGTGGGTTGAATGCTGACATGACATACAAAGGAAGGATTAACGTGGACTGAAAGCTGACATGACATACAAAGAAAGGATTAAAGTGGACTGAATGCTGACATTACACACAAAGAAAGGATTAGTGTGGACTGAATGCTGTAGAAATTAGATCTCTGGGGCATATGTGCCGTAAAATTTTGTATGACTGTGCTAAAAATGCGAACATCCAGAAAGAGTGCAAGGCTGGCGTAAGCATAATGGTTAAGATTGAAAAAGGGACGCTTAGATGGTTTGGGCACGTAGAGCAGATGAATGATGAAAAGAGTGATATGAGATTACATGACGTGGAAATGAATGGTAGAAAAAGTCAGGGAAGTCCTAGGAAGACATGGCACGATCAAGTGACTCAAATACTTGATTCAGGGTAAATTAATGAAGGCTGAACGGCCTCCATGGTAGAGGACTAGCAATCCGGAGGTTGCGGGATCAAATCCCAGCTTGCACAAGTAAATTTCTTTTAATTAACCGTCTGCCACTGAGGTGACTTTTTTCTTTTTATTCTGCTGTGAAGATGTCTGACAGAAGTGTACATTTTAAATATTAAATATTGAAGCTCACCGTATCGTTCCTGAAGTCGTACTCGGCCAGAAGAGGATGGTCCAACTCAATGCACCTCTTCTGTATGATCTCGATCTTCTCAGGGTCTACCTGGAAGGCCACTGTGCCGCTGCTGGCCCCGCCCTCTTCCTCCGCCTCCTCCTCCTCTTGGTCCAGCTTCTCGTACAGGTTAGTGATGTCCTCGGGCACCGGCTCCAGCGGAGGGGGAACGTCGGGCTTGGGTTCGCCGTCCACTGGAAGGAGAAAATGTTGATGGGCATGCGATTAGATTAGATTCTTTCACACAAGTTCAGCATTGGTATAGTTAACCCTTAGTGTATCAGCTAAAATGCAAATGACACGCCATGCATGACACTCTTTTCGTAATAACTTATTTATTTATTCACCAATAAAAAAATATCTTTTTAACAATTAAATGGTGTTTTAGTTACAGATTGTACAAAGGCGGTACTAATAAAAAAAAATATCCAACTCTAATATCAAATCTGGCAACATCGAATCAAGGGTGTGCAATTGTGATTATTTTTACCGCGCGCCGGGTTCCCTGCGCAGGATTGGATTATAGATACGTATGTCTTGTATAAATCATGTTATTGTTCATAAAACGGTCAATTTACTATTGTATTTGTATAAATCAATACATTTACATCTTATTTTTCATTACTTGTAGTCAAGAAAATATACAATAACTGCATGTTGTAATTTAAACTGTTGTGTTGTGTCAGATGTTAACCATATTATTCTCACATGGTTGTGCAAACTTTTTAACCAATGTTTAGAGGAGGGTTACACGCCATTAGATTGGAGAAGGGCTGTAATCATGCCGTTGTACAAAGGTAAAGGGTCACGCATGGAATGTGGGAATCATAGGGCTATTAGCCTGCTAAGTGCTGTCGGCAAGCTGTATGGAAGAATATTGATTGAAAGGGTAAGAACGGAAACAAAGGATAAAATATGGGATGTGCAAGGTGCCTTTATGAGTGGAAGGGGATGCATGGACCAGATTTTCTCCTTGCGTATGCTCACTGAGAAGTTTCTGGCGAAAAACCAAGAAAAACCAGAAACTTTTCTGCGCCTTTGTAGATCTTCAAAAAGCGTACGACCGAGTCGACAGGAAAAAGCTATGGAAGGTGTTGTCCAAGTATGGAGTGAATACAAATCTCATACAGGCAATTGCGTCTCTGTACGAGGGAAGCGTTGCATGTGTTAGGGTGAACGGTGATTTTACGGGGTGGTTTGACATCACAAAAGGTGTTAAGCAAGGCTGCGTAATGTCACCATGGTTATTCAATCTATACATGGATAATTGTATGCAAGAATTGAAAGATGTGGGATTGGGCGCGAAATTGAATAGTCTGAAAGTATGTTGCCTGTTGTATGCTGATGACGCGGTGCTGATTTCTAACACCATGGAAGATCGACAGTCTCTAGTATCTAGGATGAACGAAGTATGTATGAAGAATGAGTTAATGATGAATGTAAGTAAGTCTAAAGTCATGGTGTTTGAAAGAGAGAGTACGAAAACAGTGTGCGATATAGTAGTGAATGATGAATACTTGGAGCAGGTGGATGAGTTTGTTTATCTGGGTAGTATGTTTACGAGAGATGGGAAGGCTGATAGAGATATTGAAAGGAGGGTAAATGCCGGTAACTCCATTAATGGAGGACTGAATGCCGTTGGAGCTAGTAAAAAAACTTTCAATAAAAGCGAAACTAGCAGTCCACAATGGAGTCCTGGTACCTACCCTGATGTATGGCAGTGAGGCATGGAACTGGCAGAGGAAGGATGAAAGTAAACTGAATGCTGTTGAAATGAGATCCCTGAGACGTATGTGTGGTAAAACCATGTATGATCGTGTTAGAAATGTGGATATCCGCAAAGAATGTAAGGCTGATGTAAGTATAATGAGCAAAATTAAGAAAGGGACCCTCAGATGGTTTGGGCACGTAGAGCGAATGAACGAAGAAAGTAGTGTTAAAAGAATATATGATGCAAATGTGAATGGTAGAAGAAGTCGGGGACGCCCGAGGAAGACATGGCACGATCAAGTAAATCAGATACTTGAGACGGGCCATGTCAAAAGTCAGAATAATAGAAGAGTATGTATGAGACGATGTATGAATGTGAGTGAGGCAAAGAGTGTGTGCCAAGACCGAGTTGTTTGGCGGTCCGTCCTCTCTGCCTACCCCTGCGGGGAAACGGCGTGATGGTTAGTTAGTTAGTTAGTTAGTTGTGTCAGAAAATGGGGTTATACTGTTATACCAATATTCAAATTGAATTTCATGGTCTTAACTTTATAAGAATTTCTTGGAAGTGATGTTTTTTATAACATAAATGTCTAATACATTACGATTCTTTTATATATGTTGGTAGAAGAAGATACTATTCAATTCAATTCAGTTTATTATTTTAAAAACATTACAAAATTGATTATTTTAGTGTTTTTAAATACATTTGTAATGGAGAATTACATAAATATAAACAGTGGATATATCAACTATACTAGTAGTAACAGAGCTTGTCTTTTAACCCGTCTAATCACAGGAGACCCAAGTTGTCCCAAAACATCATATGCCGTTATAATAACAGGAGACCCAGATTGTCCCAGAGAGAACGTGCATTATTAAAAGTTAGATATCTCTCTTCCTGTCATGTGAATATTTGTGATTTCTTTTGTGGTAGAAATGGAATAAAATAATGCTTCTCATTGTCTTAGAATTATATGAGCTATGTTATTCAGATATTTTACAAACCCGATCAAAAGTGACGGTTTAATTTTGCGCCAATTTGTGACGTATCACACATTTAATTTTAAAATAAAATTGTATGAAAGTGATAAAAAATGAGGTGACAGTTTTATTACAAATTTGGTTAAGAAAATGAATCTGTAATTAAAATTATGGATTTATTCTATTTTAATTACTTTAATTCAAACATTCGCAGGTATGCATTTTTTAGCCAATTTACATTTCCAATATTAAAATTTTAATATTTTGAAACAAAAATGTTGATTTCTAATAAACACATCGGAAAGATTATTTTATCTAGATTTTAGAACAATTTTTGTTTTTGCCAAAGCGTTTAAAATAAACTAATAAAAAGGAACATTTAAAATGCATGGGATGAACCAGGAATTTTGCGCGCAAACCTTGACAGGCAAAAGTTGACAGAAAATTATTTTCTTATTATTCGAAGGGTTAAAGGCAGCTTCATTGCTGCTAAATATGTCCATATCCGAAATTGATTCTGTTCAACAGCAAGATGGCTCTCCCCACTGGTATGACCATTGGCAAGTTAGTCCTGCAGGCTGGAAGGTAGAACAGTCTGTACTGTCGGTGACAGAGATAACCACCGGGTACATAGAAATGAATGGTCTCCATGATAGCCGAGTTTTCACACCATCCACAATCAGTCTGAAAAAATGTGTAGCTGTGTACATCCCACTTGACCCTTAGATGGTTCATTCTGAGCATACCCAAAAGAAAGTTGGTAGGATAGAGCCACGGGTAGTAAACATACTCCCTCATGTAGAGAAATTTCTTCTGAATTCTCCCCAATATTAGGGAATACTTCACCTGGTGTGTACTCCAAATTACCGACCCATTTAAAAGTCTACTCCTTTCTAAGAAATTGAATAAAATTATGAGAACCCTGGTATCTCTAAAATTCCTTGGAGTGTGTAGAACAAAGCCTAGAATTCTCAATGAAGTGCCACAAGCCATCTCAATTTAAACATGAAATGTCAACCTATTATCAAACATGATTCCAAGATGCTTCATAGTGGAGACACATTTCAAACTTTGGATATCCATTGTCTACCGGTAATACATATCAAGTATGACATGCCCTAGTGAATGTTTAGAATGACGACATGAAATGACCTGTCTCTCTCTAGGTCCAGTGTAAGATTGTGATAATACCTGGTGGTGCGGCAATAGCCGGCTGCGTTTTTCCGAGGAAGTTGGGGATTCCCTTCTTGTCGAGGGTGCCGCTGATGAGGCCCCCGTCCGCCTCCTCCTCGCCCACCCCGCGCAGCCGACACTCCTGCACCACGGGGTCCTTCAGAAGCTTCTGCAGCACCTCGGGGTGCATACTTTCCACGTAGTACCTGACAACCACAGATACGGGCTTAAGAGCTGGACAAAAAGAGTTTTCAACAAATAAATATTTATAATAAATATTTCGCTCATCAAGCACAAGAACTAGCTTCTTCTTTGGTGAGATTGCAATTTTAAATAATTTCTGTACCGATATGTAATTTATATAACTCCACATGTAGAAACTATTAGGTTGCGTGTTGGAAGATATTTATTGAGTTCTACAATAATCACAATTTGCAAATAAAATCAGGTATGGATAGCTAAAAAGATTTACACAACTACCGGCACTTAGAAAAAAACCAAACGAACGTCGTTTAACTGTCAAGGTTAACTGCGGCTCAATATCGATGGTTCTGCATTCAAACATTTTAATATGATAAAACATTTTAATCGTAGCAGAGGCTGGCTGCTACAGGACTCCCTCCCCAGATAACGCAGACATGGCTGCGGTGAAAGGAGGAACGGTTAGATGACGAGGGGGTCGGGAAATCGAACACGCCTTCCAGAACGAGTGGTTGTGTGCGTCCGATCATGACTGCCGTCGAACGGGAGGGTTGGTTGTGATGTGATGGGAGGGTTGGTTGTGATGTGATGGGAGGGTTGGTTGTGATGTGATGGGAGGGTTGGTTGTGATGTGATGGGAGGGTTGGTTGTGATGCGGCGGCTGGTGGCTCTGATGCTGGTTGCTATCAGTTTGAGCCCTGAGCGTTTCCCTGTTGGAAGTTGCAGGGTGGAATGCGTACTGCCACTCAGTTGACCTCAGGCGGTGAATTCTTGTTGTTGGGTTGACCCATGTTCTCAGATGTACCGCTCGTGAGGGACATGACGATGATGATTGCCGTGCGAAATACGTGAAATGTATCACCGGAGAGTTTATTTCGTGCGCGACGTGCTCGGGGTAGTCGTATTTGCACGCGTCGTGCTCACTGTAGAATTGTCGGTGGTCACCAATGTAGAACTATTAGGTTGCGTGTTGGAAGATCTTTATTGAGTTCTACAATAATCACAATTTGCAAATAGAATCAGGTATGGATAGCTAAAAAGATTTACACAACTACCGACACTTAGAAAAAACCAAATGAACGTCGTTTAACTGTCAAGGTTAACTGCGGTTCAATATCGATGGTTCTGCATTCAAACATTTTAATATGGTTGAACATTTTAATCGTAGCAGAGGCTGGCTGCTACACACTGTATACTTATATATCTATATTAAATAATAATAAAAAAATAAGAGGATTTTAATTAGTACCACACACCGAAGCTAGCAGTCTGCAAAGGAATGGTGATACAAATCCTGATGTATGCAAGTGAGGCATGGAACTGGTAGAGGAAGGACAGTAAGTAGCCTGAATGTTGTAGAAATGAAATCCTTGAGGCATATAAACATGATAAGAGTGCGAGATTGACATAGCTTAATTAATGGATTGAAGTAAAATCATGTATTGGTTTCATAAAATAATGTATTCTAAACTTAAACTTTAGGTCGCACAGTTTACACCCACAGTTGCTCACACAGTTTACGCTGTGCAAGCGGGTTCCCCACAGAGCGTCGGACTATCCCATTATTAAGATTGAGAAAGTTAGTCAGTAAAATCACTTGATTAATTTTGTTAAAAGACATATCTACTAGTTTCAGGGCGTCTTCAGGGCAATACTTAAATATTACAATTTATGTCACGTGATGCATTTATATGGTTAAGAGCAGTGGCGGCTCGTGACTTTTGGGTGTGCTAGAGTGCTGATATTAAAAATATGGCATTATTGATGTTGTTGTTGCCGAAAAAAAATTTTTTTTTTTTTTTGAAAATCAATTTTTTGTATGAAAAATTTCAGGAAGTTTCAGTTTGGCGGTGCGCCGCACCGATTTCCTGAAAAATCTTCATACAAAACACCGATTTTTGAAAAAAAAAAAAATATATATTTTTCGCATACCACAACATCGATAATGCCATTTTTTAAATATTAGCACCTTAGCACACCCAAAAGTCACGAGCCGCCACTGGTTAAGAGTTAAAAATCTTTGAAAAATCAAAATGGCATGTCGATTTATGTCCCCCAGACCCCAACATTGTCACAAATAACTCGTTACATATATCGACACTTATTTATTTGATCATGTCGAAAATATGAACATTATTTCAATGAAATAAGTTTTTTAAATGGGGTTTTTTTTTTTACATTAACTCCACACCGGAGGCCCTGAGGAAAATAATTTCCCTCAGGGCCTATGTCATCTGAGATGCTGTGTGGAGAGTCTTTTTGAGGAGAGGAAGTAGTAAATTGTAGGAAGGAGGAAACACAGAGGCCGGCAAATCGTTCCAGAGCTGAGTTGTTAAACTCTAGAACGAGTCAAAAAAGCGAACTGTTCTCATATGACAAATGTCAACCGTGTACATTATGTTGGGTGCGCGTTTAGCGTGTTTCCTAACTATGCACGGGTGGCGAAGGTATCAACGATGCTAGTTCCTCGAAGCATCTTCCATTGAAATACCGGAAGAACAAGGACAGCATTCCCAGCCGACGTCTGTGCTCTAAAGATTGCAATCCGTTTGTTAAGGTAGGAGACTACATCACACGAAAGAAGAAGAAACCTTTTAATTTGACAAAAGTAGCACAATACGGCAGATGATGACTCACCGATTATGTTTCAGCACCAGTTTGACCTTTCCGTAGGAGAGTGTGCAAAGCTTGATGAACTCTACAATGCCGTCGGGCACGCTGCATTTGCTAAGGCGCCGCAGGTACTCGATGATGTCATGCGTCTGTAACCCCACCGACACGGCCGCGTACAGACTGTACGCTGTCAGCTTGTACTCGTGGATGTGCTCCGGCCTGGGGAATAATATGTATACATTAGCTTTTACAATGCTGGTGGTTTCAAGGCCCATCATTCAATTATTTTTTGGGCTATCATGCCGTTGCGCTTCGTCCATCTTTAATTAACATTTCGGACAGCATTATAGAAATGAGCTCTACATCGAGCGATTCTATATCTTTTGTGGGATCGTTATTAGATAACGAATGTGATCTCCTGTCAGATTTGTGTGATTTTTATGGCTGTTATTTGGTTTTTCTATGTACAATGTACATCAAATGAATAAGTAATCACGCGTACTTGCAGGAATTCATGTTTAAAATGATCTAAACTAAAATATGTAAAAAATCCACAAATCTGACAGGAGATCACGTCCGTTATCTAATAACAATCCCACAAAAGATATAGAATCGCTCGGCAGGACTAATTATAACCCATACATTTTCATGGAAAAACATACTTTAGAAACACACTTGTCACACGCAACGCAAACCTATGCTCCTATCACAATGCCGCTCTGGGCCATCCAGATCGGATTGGGATGTGTAAAAATGGAGGAGATGGCGTTGCGCCTCCAACAAGTCGATGTGACATCTTTAAGTGGTATTATCTAAACATTATCTATGCATCTAAGGCTATGTTTGTTTTAACATTTTATAACTCGTATTATTTATATTACAATTTAAAAAAAAAATCGTTTATTAATTTTATGAATCCAGTCCAGTGTTCTTCTCACTTTTTAATTTTAATTTTTTATGAAAATTTTCATTTAAAAATAATAATATTAGTGATACACCATAATGAAACAAAATAGACGTTAAATCAATTGACTTGCATGGGCACCTCTAGCATGAACTAGAGACCACTTGTCACGCGTGTAGGATCAATGTGCTCGTTGATCTGGGAACGTAGTATTGCTTGCTTTGCATGTGCCGGCCCAGTGTGTCTGTGCCTTAAATCCTCTCAAAAGATGTTCTCCCTTCACACACGGTGAAAAGAGTGACATCTTACCTCTCCTGTACCTACTTGTGTAGTGCGCTCGTCCATCCACTACAACTGTAATATAATAAAATTGTAAGAACCCACCTGCACACAGGTTCTGAGATGGCGATGAGGAAATCGTGGGCATGTTTGTAGACTGGAGAGAACGACTCGAGGAAGATGTGGCCATTGGGAGCTACCCACAGAGGGCGAGAGATGTGATCCAACTTCAGCTCCATCTGGGACCTGATCAAAACAAGCAAACATGCAAAACAATTAGAAACTAACCCGAGTTATTTCTTATCACTTTGACAATGTTGGTATTATATTAAATTTATTTTACCTGTAATCCTTTGCTCCAAATTCATCCTCTTGGGCTTGCTCCTCATTTTCAACATTCTTAGATGCAGCTCCCGGAATTCCGTCCGTTTCTCCAATCGGTTCTTCTTCCACTACTGCCGCATGATAAGCCTCATCTTCTGCTCGACGTTTTTTACCTTTGGGCAAAAAGGAAATAGTTGATAAAGAAACAACCAATATTGAAAAGTATTGTGCAATGTAAATAATATGTAATGTTCCAGAATTCAATCATAATTCTGTCAACTTACCGAACTTGTTATCATTGGATCCTTTTGAAGAAGATCCTTCGGATTTTTTACTCCTTTTAGGAGGACCCATAATAACCTTTCAAGAATCTGAAAACCGAAAATTTGTAAATGACAATAAAAATGAACGACAGCCAATACTAAAATTGTATAGATTAATTTAGGCATTACTTAATATGTAACTTACCGTAATCTTGTTGGATTAGACACAAAAATTTCCAAATAAACAATATTTGTTGGACAGAAGATAAAGCACACGTCCAAACGCCAAATTTTATTTTGACGTTTCAGCTGCGAGCTGCGAGCTGCGAGCTGAGGCTGAGTAGTTTTTGTTTATGGTAAGAATCGGTTCGCAAAGAGCACGGCTTGAAAAAATATAGTGTTACTCCTCACACTTATCAGGTTCGTGTCAGTTCGCGATAACAAAAAGAGATGGAAGTAGAATAATTAGCTTTAAAATCTTTCACCCAAACGCACGAAAATTATTTATATTCTTCACGTTGTTTTACATGAGTTTTACGCGGGAATTTATTAAGTCAATAACACAGAAAAACACTTTCTAAATCGAAGATCATACATTCTTTAACGAAATAAGACATGGGAAAACCATTTTTACTTACAATTTCACGTAAATTGGCATTTTTAAAACATTAACGACGAATGAAAACTTAGGTAAAACATTGACAGATTGACGTCGTTCACGGTTCACGCACAAATCGGCAACTTCACGTTATTTTTGCATTCGTTGCGGTTTACCAACCCCACCGACTTCACGAATTCGTTACAGTGGGGCAGTTTCGAACAAAACGTTTTACAATTTATCAAATTTATTTTTTTTAAATTGAGGGTTGAGGGCCTTGCGATTGTTCGGGCAATGCGATCGATGACGATACCAAGACGGTTCGAAGGAAGAGTGTTACTTTAAAATAAATAGTTAGGTCAGAGTGCACTTCTTCAAAATAACATTAAACGGTGTTCAGATATTTGTGGTACCTACTTTCTGAAAAGAGATTTTTAGTTATTCGAACTTGTTGATGATATAAATTAACATTTTATTATGAGCTCCTTGTGAACTGATCGGAAAGAAGGCCACGGGCTTTAGATGGGCTATGGATGGGCTCTAACTGGCTCTAGCCTCGTAAATAAAAGTTTTATCTACCTGCAGTACCGAAACGAGAGTTCTATAAAAATTATTTATAGTTGACAATTAAGTTGAAAAATTATTTATGGGCAGCAAAGTTTTGCTTTAACTCGATCATTTGGATTTTCCCCTATCTGTAAACTTTTGTATATTTCGTTTCAGCTTCAAGATGGTGGCCAATGGTGGCCATTTCAACGATTCGGTTACCGGTCACTGGTCGAGTTGGCATCGCCTTCGGGTCCCACCGAGAAGTGGTGTGTTCAATTCCTTGGCTGGCTAAGTCCTTCATCACGAAAAAAGAAACATTTTCCGCTTGTTTGACTTTCTTTTGATAAATAAAGATTATTTTTTGAAATTGTTTTGTTTATTTTGGACTGTCATTTGCATTTTTTCAATATTATGGTAGTATATAGGTACCAGGAAGGTAGGCTTCCTGATGAAAGTTTGAAAAAAGAATTGTTATTGAGGTAGTGACGTTTCTTTGGAGAAATTGTAGGAATAATTCCTCATTGGAAATAAAAAATGTTATATAAATTAAGGTCAACTGGGGTAAATGCGTCTACGGGGCTATTGCGTCTATCCATCCTGCTTCGTTTAAGGTTTAAAATAGATGTAATTAATGCCATCTAGTGGTTTTCTTGTATATTATGTCATAACTTAGAAGTCTACAGGCAACGCTTTCGGCGACAGGTTGGAAGTAATTCGCCATTTAAAAAAAGTGACTGAAAAACGAGTGACGTGTCGCATTCTGTGGTCTTCTATATTCTTGAATATCTCTGTGATCACTAGAGTGTGGAGTTTGAATTTACGGTGAGTTAAGAAAAAGTAATACTGTTTTCAATTAAAATAATTATTTTAAAGAAACCATTGCGTATTTTGGAGAAATGACAACTGAAAAAATACGATTGTTTATTAGTGACCCGGGGTAAATGCGCCTATTTTTTTGGGGTAAATGCGTCTAGTAGACGCAATTACCCCGTTTCCAGATATCGACAACCATAAATAGTATATTTTTTCAACTGTGCATATTATTTCATTATTTATTTACTTACATGTGTAGGTAAAGCGTAATACATAGTTCTATAAATTATATTACACTTTTCATAAATAATAGTGATTACTACCTTTATAATAAAGAAATATACCTCTTTAAGCAAACAAACATTATGTTGCCTGTTTGATATTGTCAAGTTCATTTGTTGACACAAAAAAAACTATTAATTTATTATTGTTTACAGGTTCGACTATCTTCTACGTATAACTTACACAAAATGGTGCATAATTACAAGAGAAAAACAAATGATCCTCTTTATACAGAAGAGACATTGCAGAAAGCGATAGAAGATGTCCGTAATGGTACATTAAGTGGTAATCAAGCCTCCAAAAAGTACATAGTACATACACAATAATATATATTTTTCAATTATTATAACAATAATTAAAAATTATTCACTCAAAATACTTCAATTATCTCAACCAAACGTAAGTTGACAAACTTTCGTCCAACAAATGGTTGAGTATTGGAGAGTTGAGCGCAGAAATAGAAGGATTTATGCTTGCCATTCAAGATAGAATCATTAATACTAAAAATTGTAGGAAGCATATAATCAAAGATATAAATCAAATTGATGATTTATGTAGAAAATGTTTGGCTTTTCCGGAAACTATAGAACATATTATATCGGGATGTTCTGTATTAGCGCCGTCCGAGTATACATTTAGGCACTCAGGTTTTAAAAATAATCCACCAAAGTTTGGTAATTAAACATAACTTGATTGACTGCCGTAATATAGTACCATATTATGAATATGAACCAAATTCATTTTTAGAAAATGAATTTTATAAAATATATTATGATAAAACTATACTAACAGTCAAAACAATTAGTCATAATAGACCTGATATAATTTTACATCACAAAATTTTTAAAAATAACTTATATCATTGATAGCTACCTATCCAAATTCCTGTAATATTCAAAAATCTGTTTCTGAAAAAAATTGAAAATATACAGATTTAGGAAATGAGATTAAAAGAATTTGGCACTCTCAGACTATAAAAATATTACCATTTGTTATTTCGGCTACCGGCATTATACCTAGGTCACTCATTCAAAATTTATGCATATTAGATTTGTCAAAGAATTTATATATAAAAATGCAAAAATCAGTCATTTTAAATACATGCAGGATTACAAAATATTTTTTAAATATTTATATTGAGGGATCAGTAGGATTTATAGGTTCAATTAGGAATTCCACAGAGCCGAACCCTCTGATATGAAAATATCTGGAGTCGGTGAATTATTTTCCCATTTCCCATCTCTGGTAGGTTGACATGTTGTTCTTGTATTGTTTTGTATTTATAATACTTATATAGTGCAATTGCATAGCGTGAATTGACTAGATGATCATTTGGGGAAGTGTGTGAAAGGGTTTAGTTTTTCCTGTGGGGAAAATTTAACCTGAACATTTAAATCTGGTGCGTATAAATTGTAAGAGAAGAATAATGCAAATTGAAAAAATCTCCCGAGAAAAGATACATGCCGCCAATGGGACTCGAACCCACGGCCTTCTGCTTACCTTATTTACTTATTTTTTTAAATACCAAAGGTTTTAACCGCTGTTTTTAATATACCGCTAGTGTTTGAAACAACTCAAATTAGAACAAAGACATATTTAAAGAAGATAAATTCCCTCGACATATAATATTCCATCTATCTTATAACTAAATGGTTGGCAATGCATGTTTAGTAGAAGGGGTAAATGCGGCATTCACTAAATTGACGCATTTGCCCCGTAATTTCTAAAAAAAAATATATTTCGGCTGTCTTTATCTGGAAATATATTGTTGTATTTTGATCAGAAGTAAAAATGTATGAACAATTAAGATAATAATCTTTGTTATTGGAATTTGAAATTTAGGTAAAAAAATATGTCTTGGACGCATTTACCTCATAGAGGGGCCAAGAGAGGGGCAAATGCGTCTAATTTCCATTTTTTACTTTCACTTCATTTTAACGAAATCAAGAGGCTTTTGTAAATTAAAGCAAACATTTTCTGAAAAAAAAATTATTGTTGATGAGTTATTCACAAAAAAAACAACTTAAAATCCAATGAGTTGCAGTCAAGTGATCTGTAAAGATGACTGTTCAAAAAAAATCAAAAAATATGCCGCAATTGCCCCAACTGACCTTACTTTTTTTTTTTACATGTATACCGCACAAGAGTCCCAACTGCTCCTGTCTAGAGCCAGTGGGGCTATGGCATCCCCAATTGGGGTATGTTGTGAGCTGAAGGTAGTGGGGAGGGGAAAGGGAAGAAGAAGGTGGGGAAGTACCTGGCTATTCAGATCTGGTCACCAAACACGGCAGAAGCCATTTCAAGCAACGTTTCAATTCTGAATGGTGGTCTTACACCAGGGCGATACTGAGAGTATCTTCCACTCTGGAACGTGCCGCAAATATACTATATATTATTTTAAATGAATAAATTGTGAAATAACACAAATTAATCAAATAAAATTCGATCCCGCGACCTTCGGAGTGCGAGTCAAGAGCCTTACCGCTGCACTACGCTGGCCGTCTTTAGTTACATGGTTTGGTTCAAAGATATTGAAATACAAGAGATATGCTATGATGGCCGCCCGACCGTCTAATGGTAATAAAAATAATATCTTTGGTTTGGTCTCTTCATCATTTTTAAAGGTAGGTTCAAAAAGGTTCAAGACTAAAGAAGCTGAACTTCAAGTAGTGAGTCTTTTTTGTATTATACGATGCATGGGATTCTAGAGATTCATTTTAAAGATTCTCTGTATGTTTATGATTGTCTGGAGGATGATTCAATTATCTACAGAATTTTACCAAATCATCTCAGCTGTTGGTTGGCGTATGTATTTACGGTTCCACGACAACTCAGAATCATGCAATTTCAACACTCCTTTGAAATATCATGTCACCATATTCACATATTCTTTTTCAATTCACAAGATATTTTTTAAGTCAACTTATTGTGTGTTACTTACTTATATACTTTACAGTAGAGTTGAATCCTCGCAGCACTGCAAAACAGTAGTCGTCGGTGACATTATAATATTATTTTTTTAGCACAGCATCTTGTGTGAAAATTGTTTTTATAATGCATGCACCTACCTAATAAGGAACTAGTGAATTATTAACAGACTCAAGGAATTAAAATTGTTCTCAGTACCTAGATATATATTTTCTAATAAAATAATTGAAAAATATGGAACAAATAATATATCATGGGGCATATTTTTGTTTATCATTTTTTTATTAGTTTCATATGAGCGTGACTTTGTCTTTAACAAAATCTTGACAGAAAATAAATCTGTTTTTGGGAACAAAACCGGTATCGATCGAACGTGCGGGAGCTGCTTGTGTAGGGTACCTTCACGCGCACGTGTTTGTATTTCACTTACTTTCAGTAAGTCGTCCAGCACCGCGGGACTATAATTAAGAGCTTTACTGGAGGGGCCCATCAATATTTGGAATTTTTTAGCCGGTCGCAAGGGTTTATAGATATATTGTTTTTTTTTTAATTTCTTTTTTCTTTAAAACCATCAAAATTATTTTCTTCAACATGTTATCACTGGACACTCAGCCGAGTAACCACCCAACTCCATCCCGATCCTAACTGTCTAATACCTACAGATTTATAATGTTTCAAGTTGAAAAAAGAAAACAACATGAAAAATGTTACTGGAGTCCAAAATTTCATTTATATTTTTTTTACTCCAAATAATTTTAGGAATCACTGGTTAAAATAAGTCAAGTAACAACCTGCATAATTTAGTTACATTGTAAAACTAGAAAAGGTGTGCACCATTCGAGAGTTTTTATTGCTTCAGAAAACAGGTTTGTGTTTTGTAGTTAAGGTTAAACGTCACATACGTTATAATCTACGCATTCACAGATGGCGCCAATTAAATTATTTTAGGTTTCCCCTTGCTTGCCAAGCACCACTTTGAATTTTGAAATGAATGTTTTGTGGATTAATTTTGAGCTATTGTATATTTAATTCACTGAAACACGTTCCTAGAACAATAAACTATCTACCAAAACAACATTATTTGCGTTAATTACGTAAATTGATAAGTTTTACGATGTTTTAGTCGAGTAAGACGCATAAATTATGACGCGGCACCCGGCGGCAGAAATGACATTTCGTGTCCAGCAATTCTGACACTGTCCTTTACAAATTTTATACATAGAAGGGTCAAAATCGTAGATAAAGGAATTTTTCCCACGCATGCGCAAGAACTGCGCACATCCCCGCGCTCGCTGAAAATTAAATATAAATTATTTGGAGTGACTAGGCGCATTGCAGGTTTCGCTATGGTAAAGGGCGATAATAGAGCAAGCGATTCTGACCGTGTTCTTCATACACTTTCTTTATACATAAGGGTCAAAATCGCGTGTAAAATCTCATGACACACCGGTGCACGAGCGGCAAATGGCGGGTTAATACTTTTTGCATGTTTTTCTTTAAAATATTGAGGTGAATTGATTGTTTTCACCCATACATAGCTAATATGAATATAAATAAATAGTTTTCTTCATAAACAAACCCAAATCTTACAAGAAAGGCTGAAAAATACAATATTGGATTGAGTTACTGATACAAAATTGAATTTTTCAGCCTCTCTTGAAAGATTTGGGTTTGTTCATGGACAACACTATTTATTTATATTCAGATTAAATACGTATGGGCGTAAACAATTAATTTACTTTCATATTTTAAAGCGTAACTTGCAAAAAGTATTAAAAACCTAAAAGAATTTAATTGGCGCCATCTGTGAATGCGTAGATTATAACGTACGTCACGTTCCTTAAGATTCATGCATCGGGAGAAATGTTGTTGTACGGGAACCTTTTATAAAGACAGAAGTATGGAATATTGGAATGGAGGTTGGAAATTGGGGAAAGTAGACAGGTTAAAACAGTGAAGTGACATAAATAAAAAAGTATAACTTTCATGAATACAGGGCATTTTATTAATTTTCAATAAATATTCCAAAATGACCCCTACAATAATTATTATCATTATATTATAATATTATAATTTGCTTTGATACTTGTGACGTTGTTACAACGTAACTACAAGTCAGTGTGAGACATCCTTTCCTTAAACTTAGCAATAAAGTTATGTATTTACCTACACAGGCAACATGAAACAATATACACATATCCAGTTCATACACGTAGCACTTCAGGAGAACACTAGTGACAGGAAAAGATATGGACACAACAAATATAACACTTTGTGATGAACATGCCCCCCCCACTTTACATACACAGATCTGATAGTGTTACCCTCCGTTGCCAACAGTGAGCTAGCGGGCTGGTCAACCAACCCACATCAGTCAACAACCATCCAACTGGCCGCCAACCAAAAAGCCAACAGCCAAACAAAAGGAAAAAAAACACAATTGCACATTATCAATGAAAATAAAAAAATATTTATAAAACAATAAATAAGCGGCAGGCTGTTTGGAGGGCTGCCCGAAGGTGGAGGGATATGCTCTCTTGTAAAGTTTATTATTTGCATTTAGTTTAAGAAATTATTATCTTTTTATTTACCCAGAAGACAACAAATAAAGTTCCTAACACATTTAAAAAATATATTATGATTTCACCCTCGCACGCGGCGGGGACAATAAGTATCATTATTGTTTTACGATAATTGAAAAATTTTATATAAAAAAATATTTGCACAAGTTCTGTTATAATCATTTAGTTGGAGAAACTAATGGTTTGTTTGTTTGCTTGTTAAGCTACGATAGAATAGAATAGAGTTTATCGAGAGGAGAGCAACATTAGAATGTAAAAGCTAGAGTTGAGTTAGAGGGATATCCACCAGAGTACCAGGACAGGAGTACCTGGACCAGACCTCACCAACTCCTGTTGAAGATTAACTACTTTGCTGACAAGAGCGTTATTGGCAAATACTGGTTGTGTAAATAGCTTTATATCTTTAAATAAAATATAAGGAAAATATTTATTTTCTATACATACAAAATACACCATATTTAAGCATAGCGAAACAATTTTACAATAATAGATTTATTTAACATATCTGTTGGAATTGTACAATATATTGAACTTTATCTGATTAATATATAATGTTAAATTATTTATTTAAATTTTCATCGCAGTTCAGTACATTTTAAAATATTCTCAACAATTTAATTCATTTAGACTAATAAATATTACAGGCGGAGAAGATTTGTTTGTTTGTTTGGAATCTAGTGACAACACACGACAACAGTGTTCAGCGTCATATAAGCGAGGCGTTCACGTGGAGAAGCGTCTAATATATGTAGATAGAAAAGTCGGAATAGAATAGAAGGCACGGCACGTCACATACGATGATACACATATGATTGTACGGGTATTGTACAGTACGGCGCTTGCTTCCCCACGTGACACGCAACAGGTCTGTAACATCCAATATAATAATGTATGTAATTATTACAATACTCTATACAGCTTATATTGATGATATGAAGACACTGCAGCCGAGCGTTATTGCATTAAACTCTCCGTTGGATTCCAGCCCGCACCGGGCGAGGTCCACCCATATTTTATTCTATGGAATATACTAATAAATATTACATCTGCTAGTTTAAAGGTCGGTCGGCAGCAAACAAAGTGATGACAAACTCTAAAAATATATTTTCCTAATACTTTATTGTTATTGCACTTAGAGTTTGATAAATATAAAACGATTTCGAGTCACTAGCTTCAACAGAATCCTTAACTACCAAAGCTCTGAATATTACCTTTGTAGCATTGATTGAATAAAACACTGTCTTTCTTACTGCGAACCATGGCACGCTTATACGTGCGGCTCATGCCACTCTTCACACACTCCTCTCTCTCTCTACAACAACTGTCTTCTCCTTGGATACATTTCATTTACACCTTTAAATATATTATACACAAGTGATTATTGCCAAAATTAACTACTTAAGAATTGTATAAATAATAATATCTAATAGTAGATACAAGAGAAGTAAATAAAAATTGACATAAATATGCCGTTATGGCTTTATTAATAAATTAGAAATGGAACAGTCTTTGAAAATGATCCGATGCCAACAGTTGTGGTAATGCGAAAATAATACATGGATAGAATGCAACATGAGGAAGTCACTAGTCATCGGTAGAGAGTACACCAGGTCGGCCCTTCCTCAGCCCGAGTGACTCCACGCTACCACGTCTTCAGCCGCATTATAAAAATATGTACATCAGTGGGCCCAACCAAATATCAGAGGTCCACAAGCGAACCTGGCGTATTCCATACCAACGTTACATTACACAGTTTGAACCATTCTAGATTCTTCAGTGTTTCCAGTTAAAGAAATCTCCACCGTTGTGGGTTGGTCATCCTTCGCACTGGCACATATTACTATGAGCACAATAAGTAGGCATTTTGTGCACAATTTACATTACACAGTTTGAACCATTCTAGATTCTTCAGTGTTTCCAGTTAAAGAAATCTCCACCGTTGTGGGTTGGTCATCCTTCGCACTGGCACATATTACTATGAGCACAATAAGTAGGCATTTTGTGCACAATTTACATTACACAGTTTGAACCATTCTAGATTCTTCAGTGTTTCCAGTTAAAGAAATCTCCACCGTTGTGGGTTGGTCATCCTTCGCACTGGCACATATTACTATGAGCACAATAAGTAGGCATTTTGTGCACAATTTACATTACACAGTTTGAACCATTCTAGATTCTTCAGTGTTTCCAGTTAAAGAAATCTCCACCGTTGTGGGTTGGTCATCCTTCGCACTGGCACATATTACTATGAGCACAATAAGTAGGCATTTTGTGCACAATTTACATATATAATTTGGTAATAAATATTCAAGATTGTCTACATATTATTAAATATTTGTTTCATTATTTAACTAAATTGAGAACTACAATATTCCTTTGGGAACAAGAGTGATGTCCAGTCAATTTACATATATAATATATGAGGTATTCATTGCTAACGCTAAAGTTTTGTATCAAGTTTTAAATAATTTTGATAGTAAAATAAGAATATTCACAATTATTATTATGCATCTGTGTATTAAAGTAAAATGAAGAAATGTGATAAATGCCCCAAATAAGATTGATTGCAAGAGCTCAAAGTAGGCATTTCTTTAACTGGAAGCTTTAGTGGAGAGAAGAGCTAGGAGGCTAGGAGTGGCGTGTGGGGAGGAGCGGAAGGAGCGGAGGAGACACGTGATGAAGTCAAGCTTGGTCCGGTTGGTCCGGTCAGGGCTGGCACTCACTTTATAATTATTTTTTCTATTACATCGTATTGCATATTGAGAATGGAACACTATTGAATTAATTTACAATTAAAATCTTTACAAAGTCAACATCCGATCGATTCGTCGAAGCGGAATACATAAACTTTAATTTAATTTAGCAAACACGGATTGATTTATTTACTTATTTACGGCACATAACGAGACGAATATTTGAAAAGAAAGGGATTCAAAATAACATTCAGTTACAGGGACTTTATTAATCATTTTGTAAAATTTACTTTCAGTCTTTATTTTTAATTAGCGAAACACAAAATATCGCCAAATATACGCACGCATCCTTCATTACTCCCTACTCCCCTCTCTTCGCATCCTCGAGGTTCTGCACTCGGCGAGGACGAGAGCGGGCTGGGCGGCGGCCTCTTCTTCCACTAACGTAAACAATATATATATGTATATATTATAAATGACTGGTATCCGACGATAAGGACTAGTTGAAACGTGTAACTAGGAGGGAGGGGTCCCCTGGAGGGGCCGACTCCAGCACGTGGCACATGGAATGTGATCCCGACAGGCACAGGCACAGCACTCGGTCCATTTCAACTAGGGGGCGCCTGCGGGGCGGGCGGGGGCGCGGGGGCGGGCGGGGGACGCAGCGGCACCATGACGCAGGGCGCGGGCAGCGGGCGGCGCTCCCCCTCCTCTGCGGGGGGCGGGCCCAGCTCCGGCCCCCCTCCCCGCCCGCCCATCTTCACCAGGTACTTAAACGCACTGAGCCCTTTCTGAACCAGCCCGTCCTTCTTCTGCGACGGGGGCTGCTTCTGCAGGCGTTGCCCCCCTCCCCCCAGGCCCCCGCCCGGCCCACCCAGTCCCCCCAGCGCGGGGGGCGCCGCCCACTCCGGCACATCCAGCACTGACTTATTGGGCGGTGGCTGCACTGCCGAACGTGTCAGCTCTGAGTGCTGAAACACAATAAAACAACATTGTATTAGAATTGTTTATCTATAAATTTCATTATAATATATTATCAGTGCACGATCTGATACTAACTTTTCTGAGGTTATGTGAGCTGAATATAATCATAGATAAACTTAAAATCATTCATAAACTGCTCATTCACTGATGGCGCTGATTTAATTATTTTAGGAAAAATTACATTTTGCAAGTTAAGCTTTGAAATATTGCGTCTCCCTTACTATCATGGTTTAAAATTATGATCGAAACAATGTTAGAAAGAGAAAACATCATTCAAATCTAAAAGTTAACAGAAAAATAATTAAAATGTACATCTTTATGAATTGAAAGTTTCCAACTGCAATTTAAAATAACATTGTGAAACTTTTGGAATTTTTAATTGATTATTTTTACATGATTATGACAAAAAAGAGAGTTTGACAATAACATTCATAATACATTTGCCTAATAAAATATGGGTTTTTTTTTTTTTTTCATTGTCAGTAATTTTAGTTAGAAAAAATGCAAGGAAAGGTTTTTTTTTTGCAATCAAAATTTTAATATTTAAAAATTTTTTATATTTTAAAATTTTTAATTTTAACTTTATGAGTAAAACCTCAAATTATAATATTTAAATAAATGAAGAAAATATAAGCGAAACTCAATCGAAAATCTGGAAACAGAAAAATCAGAAAATCAGCGCGTTTGCCCGGAAAGCAAGAGGTCCTGGGTTCGAGTCCCAGAGGTGTCAATATGTTTTTCTGATTTTTCTGTTTCCAGATTTTCGATTGAGTTTCGCTTTTATTGTCTTCATTTATTTAAAAAATTTTAAGTTTATTTTGAATTATAAAATTTGAAAGCGTGATTTAACACCTTTCAAAAACAGTTTTTGGCTTCGGATGTGTTCAGAAATATTCCATTACTATGAATTTTATTGCAAAATGGAATATTTTGACCTTCCGACAAAATTGGCCCGAGGCCTGAGAGATTAAGATGAACCTGTACATATGCAATATGAATAAATAGGTTTGTCCATACAAAAATTCAAATCTTTCAAGAAAGGCACACAATTGCAATATTGGATTAAATCACCGATACGTGTGTAGCATTTTATGTTTGTTCAGTTATCAAGGGAGTGCTTAAGATTGGTCAGTTAGGTTAGGTTGTGTACCTGGTAGGGGTAATCAAAGGGGGCAAACATAAATTACGTGAGCTCAAAAGGGAAGGGGGGTCCATCAAAATCTCATGTTACTTGAAAAGAATATACGAAGTGGCCCAAATTTATCTCACCAAAGGGGGGGGGTTCAGATTGGAAGAAAAACAGCTCACATAATTAATGCATGCCCCCAAAGGTTATAAAGGTTAGTCAGAGAGTAAGGTTAGTCAGGGAGTAAGGTTACTTAGGTTAGGTTGTATACCTGGTAGGGGACCCTCAGTCGCAGGTGGCGGTCAGGGCCGCCCTCCCCGTCAGGGAGGGCGATGCGGTGGGGGCAGTTGAGCTGCTCCGAGTGGGCGGCGCCCCGCTGCCACGCCTGCAGCTCCATCAGGCGGCTCACCTCGCGTGTCATCTCCCACGCCATGCCGGGCAGGTGGTGCTGGTGGTGATGACTCCTGGAATACGCACACACACACTACTTAGTGGGATGACCAAATGCAAACACAAAATCATTTCGCACTGGTCTCTTAATGGAAGATGCTTCGAGGAACTAGCGTCCTTGGTGATCCTTTCGGCACCGGTTCACAGTTGGGAAACGCGCCAGAAGACATAATATTTGTACACAGTTGATATTTGTCATTTGAGAGTGTATCATTTCTATGACTAACGCTTGAGTTTAACTTCACAGCTGTCAAATGATTTGCTAGTCTGTTTCCTCCCCTTTACAACATGGGTCTCTTTAAGACCCCTTTTTCCTCAAAAAGACCTTCCACACAGCATCCTCAAAGATGACATAGGCCCTGAGGGAAATTATTTTCCTCAGGAATCCTGCGTGGAGTTCATAAGTGATGAAAATTATCGAGAATTTAAACAATCGAAATTGATAAAAAAATCAATATTCAGATTGAGAAATAACTTAGAAGGTGGGTAGGTACCTTTATATTACAATACATTTAAGTTTATTTTAGAGATTCTACAATAACCAATCAAATTTAATTTGAAAATGCTTTGTTTTTCGACCCTTTGGAACAACAAGGTTCCATCTATTGCGGTAACGTCATGCGATAATGGGATCTATAGTAAGCTACTTCAGAGTTCATTATCGTATGACGTTACCGCCACAGATGGAACCTTGCTATTCCAAAGGGTCATTCTGGTAGTGTCAATCGATTAATAATAATAATTATTATTATTCATCCCATAAAAATATTGATTCTATACTAAACTTTATAGATATGTAATACCAATAATTATGGGTAAAAAATAAATAAATCAACAAATGCCTAAAATAAATTAAATTTTGGAAAAGGGCCATGTTAAATTTTGACATCATGGAACATGTCAATGTTTCCATTGTAGGGTGTTTTTTCCTGACGTATAAAAGTTTATCCTAATTATATGGGTCACACTGAAAATATGGGAAAAATAGTAAGATTTGTAGGTTGGTACTTACAGGTCATCGAGGTCCCCCCCCTTGCGTGCGCCGCCTCCCCCCGACGCACCGCCCCCGCCCACGCCCCCCCCGCCCCCGCCCAGCCGCTCCATGCCAGCCATCCCTGGCGACTGTACTGAGAGCATCTGCAGACAAACAAACAACCACACACATTAATATTGCATCAATTATTATTTGAATATTTACAAGAAATAAAATAGTTGAAGATAATACTAATAAATCTAAACGAAATATGAAAAAGAACAAGACACAGAAAGATAAAAATGTAACGATTGCAACTGGGAATCGAAACCAGGATCTCTCGTCTTAATGCCTTAACCACCTGGGTCTATCGCCTTTGTGTAGGTTTCTGGTCTTAATGAACTGTCCAATTTGATAAATTTTGAAAATTATTTCCTCTTTGCTAAAAAAGATAAATAAATAAAATATTTATTTATAACTAATGCTCGATAAATTAAATATTTCTAAACGTATCGAATACTAAAAACTGTTTTTAAAAGGTAATGAAATTTGCTTTCAAATTGTATTATTACAAATAAATATTAAAATTTAGAATGCAAACATAAAAAAAATTGTAAAAATGACTCAAGTGATGTTTTTATGTGAAAACGGTACTAAAATCACGTATTATGTAAAAACAAACACTCATAATTTTATAAATGTATAATAAACAATTTTGTCATCTATCTTTTTTACCATTTCATACAAAAATATTGAATAAAAAATTAACACTGTCTAACAGAGCGTATGCGATTTGGCGGGAGAAAACTGTTTCTACAAAATAAGTATTTTATTATCTATTTCTAAAGACGACGTTGAATAGAGATGTGTAGCGTAATTTATTATAAATATTCTCCTCTTTGTTTAAGGGTTGTAATTAGAACAGAAACGGAGTTACAACGATTTCTGTGGGAACACATGCATTTTAGCTTGAAAACAAGTTTATTGAACTTGAATGCTATCGTTATATTGGCGTGTAAACAAGCTTAGGGGTCCGAGTGGTTAACCAACTCAGCCATTGGGACCTATTCATTTTTGGACAATCACATATTTCAAATTCAGAAATAAACACCATTATCTTCAACAAATTTTCCCAATATTTTTGGCTGCTATCTATTTAATGATCACAAAGTTCTAACAAATTTATTTGTAATTAGTGTCTCAGATAAACATATCCGATTTTATTTATATGAGATAACTATATTTTTATTTAATTTCATTGGAAAAACTTTTTAATTACCTTTGAAGGCTATACCCATCAATGTAATATATCATTGAAGGAAAAAATAACAATAATATATCTAAACGAAACATGAAACAGAACAACGAATTGAACCCACCTTCTCTAAAAAGATAGCAGCCATAAGAGGAAAAATTAGTTGAAGATAATATTGTTAATTTCCAAATTTGAAATATGAGATCGATAAATGACGTAAAATGAATAGGTCCCAACCGGCTGAGATTTTCTACATTATGTTTAGATTCAAAAAGTAAAGTATTATTTTTTTCTTCAATGCTTTTTTATTTATTCAACTAACTAACTAACTAACCATCACGCCGTTTCCCCGCACGGGTAGGCAGAGAGGACGGACCGCCAAACATCCCGGTCTTGGCACACATTCCTTGCCTCGTTTACATTCATACAACGTCTCATACATTCTCTTCTATTATTCTGACTCTTGACATGGCCCGACTCAAGTATCTGATTCACTTGGTCGTGCCATGTCTTTCTTGGGCGTCCTTGACTTCTTCTACCATTATTTATTTATTCATATTTATTAAATAAATTACCGGCCTCTGTGTTTCCTCCTTCCTACAACATGGGTCTCTTCAAGACCAATGTTCATTCCTTCCTCTCCTCAAAAAGACCCTCCACACAGCATCCCAGATGACATAGGCCCTGAGGGAAATTATTTTCCTCAGGGCCTCCTGTGTGGAGTTAATGTAAAAAAAAAAAAAAACATTCGTGATGTGCTGTGCCTGTCTCACTAGGAGCTCCTTTATTGAGAGCATGTGCATTTTAACTCAATAATACATTTAAAATAAAAGACAATCATCATCGTACCATTGGAAATACATACCTATAAATAGATTTTAATAAAATCGTTAATGTTTAAACTGCTTTGGCTGATGATCGAAGACTTGGTGTCTGATTTCTATTTCAATTATTTGTGTTCTGTCTAATGGCCAGTGGAAGTGCATTGTATAGTTTGTTGCAAAGCAACTAGTATTTCTTTGGTCAAAAATTATTTAGCGAAAGGGATAAATAAAAGATTATGCGCTTTGGTTCTATTATCATGAGCAGTTTGGATATTGTAGAAAATAGTTCTGTGTTTGAAGAGGTATGCTAGTGTATTTTTTTGCATAAAGTTGCCTAATGTACAAAAACACAGATTCTCCTAAGATCTCATCACAACTGCTTGTGATCGGTAGTTTTAGAATAATCTTTAAAGATCGTTTGCTTCTCCCCATGCTATAATACCATACTCGATTAAATTAAGAAAGTTGCAAATACGCCTAAAAAAGTACATATATCGATTTTTAAAGTACAGGTAAGCACTTCTAAACATTCACACTCAATTAACAATAATTATTATTACTATAGTCCCTAAAAAATTCGCTGTAAAGTAATTTTTGTATATTATGTACATATAGTTCTGGTGAAGAGAAAGAAATATTCTGCTGTAATGACTCTTTCTTTGAAATGACATGTGTAATAACACATATCGTTTCAAATAGGCTTTCGTTAAGAGCTCTGTTTTATGTTCTTTCAACTGATACATTATTATGTACATATAGTGCTGGTGAAGAGAAAGAAATATTCTGCTGTAATGACTCTTTCTTTGAAATGACATGTGTAATAACACATATCGTTTCAAATAGGCTTTCGTTAAGAGCTCTGTTTTATGTTCTTTCAACTGATACATTATTATGTACATATAGTGCTGGTGAAGAGAAAGAAATATTCTGCTGTAATGACTCTTTCTTTGAAATGACATGTGTAATAACACATATCGTTTCAAATAGGCTTTCGTTAAGAGCTCTGTTTTATGTTCTTTCAACTGATACATTATTATGTACATATAGTGCTGGTGAAGAGAAAGAAATATTCTGCTGTAATGACTCTTTCTTTGAAATGACATGTGTAATAACACATATCGTTTCAAATAGGCTTTCGTTAAGAGCTCTGTTTTATGTTCTTTCAACTGATACATTATTTATGAAAGAGTGAGGGAGAGGTTAGAACTGCTTAAAATCAGGACAGTATGCTTTTAAGGACACCATCATATTATGGAAAGAATCAAGTGTTGTTGTAAAATTAGTGGTTACCTGTGAAAAATTATTTGACTGGTAAAATATATTATGGGTAGGTACTTTATTGCTTGTCTGGATTAAAAAAGATTATTTTATAATTTTCACAACACGCAACACATATGTCAGTACCATTTTTGAAAATGTCGCACTCGTAAGGAATTATGTTATTATCTGGATGAAAGTAAAGGACCCAATGACGTTACAAACTATAGACACGTTGTAGAGATCTCAAAAAGGGCAAGTGAAAGACATGCTAATCGTCATACTTTCGATTTAGTGGTTTCAGTATTAAACTGCCACGCGTAGGGTGAGGAAGTGCGCCATCTCTAGCCAAATTGCATAAATGTACCAAAATGCCCTTGTGTGTAATGAAAAAGTGTTAAACACCAGCAAAAGCCAAGGAATAACATTTCACCCGAAAATACACAAAAATTACTTATTATTATAAATTACACAATTATTTCTATTGTTTCCCAAAGATTTTAAGCACCATTAGAGAAAGCGAGAAAACGCAAGGATTACTATTACTACTGCAAGTAGGTCGTCACGTATAGTGTTTCATGTTCCTTTTAGTGTAAGCGAATAAGCGCAGGGTCATCTCATTCACACCCACGATGTAAGACATACTATTCAACGTAATTTTTAAATACGAAAATGCCACCAGGTTCTATATCCACTTCATTCAGTCACACATATTCTTTGAATGTCTATCTTTGAATGTCATACATAAGCAATATTTGAATTAAGAATTTACTGAATGCAAATGTGTTTGTCACTTGCCTGATTTTTTGAAATAATAACATTTCAAGAAGTATTGTAATGTCATTATAACAGACCAATTGTGGCATGCACTATTTTTTGTGATTTAATTTTTTACTTTTCACAGGAAAGAATATTAAATTTAAGGAAAATCTGACTGAAAAAAAAGAAATGGAACAAAAGGAATTAAGATTATACTAAATAATGCAAAAACATACAAAATCATGTGTTTTCGTTTTGAAAATTTGATTGCTTAGAAGTATTATAGATGTTTCAATTAAATACTGCGTGTAGAACATATCTTGGCCCTTAAAAATATTGGTCAGTTTTTTTATAAGTTTTTTAATAAGCTTAGAAAAAAATAAAGTATAAGGTCTATAAAAAACACTTTCAAGTCCAAATTCTCCAATTTATAAACCCCATTTCGGATATGGTTTTATTGTTGTGGCAAATTCAGTTCTTTTTATAATAAAAAAAATAAATTATATTTACTTATAATACGCCCAAAGTTCACAAAATTAAATAAAAAATGTGCATTTTCGCGTTGTTATTTTACAATACGGCCGGCAGTAGATGAATTTGGATTTTCAAAGTGAACTCTATGCCGTCCACCGAAGGGCTACATAACTTGTTACGCCCGTTTTTTATCATTTCACCCACGGACGGAGCGGGGAACGGTCGTTAGGCTCCGCGTCGCTTTGTTCCGTGAAATCAATTTTAAAATTCTGTTTTATTACAATAAACAATGCGTAAAAAATGAGTTAATGTTTTTTAAAGGCCTTTACGAAATCAACCTGAAAAAAATAATTCTCAAATACCTTTTCCAACCTTTCCAAAAGCTTTTTATCAAGTATTTTTAAACTCCTCCCATAAAAGGGCGTGAATTCCGATTTCGATTTTTTCCTGGACTATTGGATCGCCTTAAGTTTTTTAAAAAACTTTTAATATAATATTTGTGAGTAGGGAAACACCCAAGTTATTTGATTTCTTTGGGATTAAATGTTGCACTAAGACACTGTGTGGCTTATGAAATGATTGAATGTTAATAAATTGATTGAATAAAACTATTTCGTATTATTGCTATAACAAATCTCAAATCCGTACTAATTTATAGAAAATCAAGACCGTTTACTCGGTGAATGGAGGGAAAATGACTGACCCCAACAACGCGAAAGTATTTTGAAAACTGAAAATATATTTAGTCAACATTAGAAGGATGTTTAATTCTGTACTGATAAACTTTATTATTACAATACAATATTTACGATTTTTGTGAGTCACACTTTAATCTTGTTTACATTTTTAAGTTTTGTTATTTTTATATCAATACGATTTTTTTTTCAATAATTGAATAATGTTGTCATTTGGAAGTTACACATACTCGGTTATTTGTATTAATATTGAATCACATTTTATTTCATAACACAGCACTGTTGATGTTTGTTTTGAATAACTTTATTTGTAAAACGAATTTGCACGAAACAGATAAGTATTTCAAGAGTTCTATAAAAAGCACAATGCCCTCAGGCGAGATCTAACCTTCATTCCTGTGACTAAACACATCGTCGAATGAATTTTTATATGTTTTATGGGTAATTGGAATGCGAGAGTAAACCAAGTGTCCGCAAGTAACGAGAAAGTTTTCAATGCAGCGATTCCGATAGGCGAAGAATTTAATACGGAACGTGCACGAGTCATCCCAAACGTCAAATACGAAAACAATTCACTGATACTAACTACTTCAGCATGAATGAAAAGCACTATAAACAAAAGGCGGGAGACAAAATAAAGCGCAAGAAATATAATAATCGATTGGGACACGGTTGGAAATAAATAATTAGGTTAACATACATCATCGTCGATGTTGGGAAACTCGTCGGTTTTTCTGTCGTTCGGAATTGTGAAAACTAGCTGTGTATCACGCCAGGATGCGTTTCTTCGGGTATTTGTTGAATCTACAGCAACAGTCGTTGCTTTTACGGATTAAATTGTGTTTTTCCATCGCTAAGGTTATGTCCGAAGTACCGTTTTGACAGGAGCACTCGGACAGCGAGCTGTCACGTGCTCCGGGATGTCGGTATATCGGTGTCTGTGTCGGTAAGGCAGGGATCTGCCGCGCCTAACCGCGCTTCTAATAATATTCCGAGCTTACGTAAAAAGCTTGTATTTTTCGAAAATTTGATATACACGTTCTTCGCGTTTCAAGAACCGTTGGACCCTGATTTATTTTAATCCGAATACCATACATACTTTAGGACTCCGCGAACGAAAAGCTCACGCATGATGTCGGCGTACAATGTTCTCATTGGAAAGATTAAAAAACCATTTCTGATTAAATTTCCCACATAATCGAAAACTAGACTAGAGGGTTAATCAATAATCAATAATCATCGATAATAAATTATCGTTTGCATCACAACAAAACTAAAGTGATGGAGTTTTTTTAAATTGATTCTATTTAATAAGAATTTAAATTATAGGTCTACCTATTGCATTATATAGGTACCCACCTAATAATATGGATAGGTATATTTAAAATGTAAAGAATTATTCGATCCAGGCAGATAATAGGACAGGTGTTCCAAGAACATTGGAGCATGAGCAAAGCCTGTGATGTGATTATAGGTGTTTTATACGAAAGTTTAAAAAAAAAACAAATTCAAAAACTGGATATTGCATAATAATGTTTTTAACAAACAGTTATCGGAGTACGTATCGAATAAATGACATAATAAACGGCTACCATTTAAAGACAAAGAAAAAACTAGCATACGAAGAACAGTGAATTATTTAAAGTTAAAACAGTAAACTACGGAAAAAAACTAGTAAAAAGTATATTATTTAAAATTTTAACATTCACCCTTGTCAAACGTTAAGGTCGATCGTCGGCCAGCGATATATTTATGTATATTCGGTGTGATTAATCCAAGTGCGAAAATATGCCCTCAAATGTCCAAGCAATTTATTACTTCGCCCTAATGTTTTGCCTTTGAAAGTTGCTCGAAAGACTCCGTCCGTCAAACAATATAAAAAAAAGTAAAAAAAAAAAAAAACATCGAGCGTCGTTTCTGCTTCGGACAGAATGAGGGATTCGATGTCGAGCGAAGTGTCAGGTGGTGGGTGGTAGGTCGGATAAAGGGAGAGGGTACGTACCCGCTTATCAATGGAGTTTCCCGATGGGTAGGCGGGGAGATTCGCGTCTGGCACCCCCCGTATTTTCGTCTGGCAACACCGCTCTCCCCCCTCGCCCGCCCGGCCCAGACACGCCGAGTCTGGGGGGGAGGGGGGTTAGGAGAGTATTGGGAGAGCCACATAATAATATAATATAATTCACCTACATATACACCTACATAGCTGGTGACGCGCCCGCTCGCAAACAGTTTTCTCAAACCGTCCGCCCGGTGGAAGTCTGTGACGTCCGCGATCGCCGTTTGTTTTATTCATGATAAACGATAACAGTTTTGATGCATACATGGCAACGATTCGGGAAATAAATGTATATCTAGTACATAAGGTTCGGCCCCTGCAGGAACTAGTTACAGTTATGTAGAGTTAAACTTTAGAATAAATTAAAAATAATAGTATAATTTACAACAATGTAATGTTCTCATTTTTTAGGAAGGTAAATTTAATTATGTATAGTGTAGGTACGTATGCTAGATTAAATTTGGCGCGTACGAACACGTCTTTACGCTAGGCTTATAAAAGTTAATTTGGATAAAATCTCACTTCAAAAGAGTATAATGGCCGTTTTACATCATCACTTTTTTCAGTCCGATTCCACTTAGAGTCCAAAATCAAAAATTTTTGCTTTACGCGATCGCTATTTTCATCTCTATTTTCATATCAACGATTTCAGTTGCATCACAGCAAACAGCATTGTTGACGGCATCACAGCAAACAGGTTCATGTGCAAGGGCGGATCCAGGGGGGAGGGGGGGGGGGGGTCCAGGACCTAGATGGACCACTAATTATAATTGTTAAACATAATCGTTTAATATATTTTTTGTACCTATTATTATCAAAATTACCTACATACTTTTTACTTGTATCTATTATTATCAAAATTAAATTATAACTTCTTGTGACTTGACCACGACTATGTGACCCCCCCCCCCCCCCCTGGCGCTATGTGACCCCCCCTGGCACCAAAGCTGGATCCGCCCTTGTTCATGTGTTGTTTGCAATGATGACAATTGAAATTGTAGATATGAAAATAGCAATGTTGACTTTCGTTTCTAATTGGAATCGGGCTGAAAAAAGAGATGGTGTAAAACGGCCATTAGTACAGTGTACCTATCCGAGTAGAAGGTACACATTTTTAATCCACTGGGATTAAATGTATGGTCGCCGGCCTATGACGTCACAGGCGCGGAATGGGCGGTTTCGGCCAATCTTCCCACCCCTGTGTATTTTTTTTATCCTTCGTACACTACACAGTCTACACACCATTGCCATCTATGTCTACCGTGGCACTCGACGGTGGCGGGAAAGGATCCGGGAATCTGTTTGCTCTCTTCTCTGTGTGTAGAAGTGTCGACACAATTGCGCGGGAACTTCTGCACGTGCCAAGTTTTTTTCAGGAAAAAAGGACAAAGCATCTTGTCCGCGACTTTTCCGCTGTCATACAAACAAAAACCGTTTTGTTGCTGCGTACCCCACGATGTGACAGACAGCCCATCGCGCGGTTGGCAGAACACAACTGACGCGTTTCGTCTATGGTAAACTTTGACCAAAAAGCAAAAGTAGAAAGAATTTTCCAGACGTATTTTAATGGTAATTTTCTTTCTGTCTACATTTTAACAAAGTGCTAGGGAAAGAAGTTTAAAAATCTTGGAAGGATTTTATTTAGTTGGTTGGAAGTAGAATGTGAAGTTTTCTGCCAAGGCGAATTAATTCTAGGCCTAAGCACTTTAGTTTGTGTTCGTTAATGTGGCAAACCAAGAATAAGGAACTCCAGTGAAAAATATTATCGCTTTAAAAAAATATGTTCATATAGACCAATAAACGCTGATTCTGAATATATAAGTTTTATTTCATAATATTAAACGTAGAGTTCTTAAAAAAATATTAAAAAGTGCATTTTTTAACGTCTCGTTAAAATACACTGTAAGTTGGTACGATTGAATGGTTAGCGCTGACGTCACGCGTCACCAGTCATTGTAACACATTGTATTGAAATCAATTGAAATGTAGGTATGGAACAAGCCATCAGTATTAACAATATTTCATGTTATTATTTATTTCATACTGTTTATAGAGATTTAATTGTTGTGTTAATTGAAACAATATTTAAGCCTTAATAATTCAGTATCAAAAATAGAGGTACCTCTATTAGTTTATCTCAATTATTTAAAATACTAAAAAAACTAATGCACAAAAAAAATAGTAATGCTTCTTCTAGGGAGAATACTTCGAACAACGGAATTTCAAAATGGCGGTAGTTGATCAGCTGATTTCCCGATCCTATACTAATTTTTCAGGAGTGATGACGTCACACGATTTACCATATTTCCGGTGGTTTTCGGGGGGTCTTGAAAAATTAAAACTTTGACAATTATTTTAACTATTAAAACTAACTCTAAAAATAAAAATAAAAATGCATTTATTTAAGTTAGAAGGTCATTATTTATAAAAAAAATTAAAAAATTGAACTGGAGTTCTCTATTCCTCGGATTGAAAATAAAATTTTTGTAATTCCCTAGAAAAGTGGTTATCAAAGTTCATTATTCAATATACGTAAATGCTAACTTTGTTTTTGTAATTCTCGTCTTCATGTAAAAATATAAATCATTCATGAGAACTACTGGGGTCATGGCTACTATAATATTGTGTGGGTAGGTATCTACCATTGAAAAAATAGTTAGTAAATCTCAACGAAATTATGTACCTACATATGTAAATACCACATTAATGAATAAATTAATCTTTTCGAGCAAATAATTATCATAAATAAATGAAACAATTTAACTTTGTTTGAACCACTCCCTTCTAATATTAAACCAGCTTTTTATACAAAAAAAAAAAATATTGGTAATTTTTTGAGAAATGCTAAAGATAAAGACCATAAATTGACTAGTTCCGGAATATATAAACTCAAATGTAATGATTGTCCCTCATTTTATATTGGAAAAACAAGTCGTAATTTTGAAATCAGAATCAAAAAACATTTAAGGTGTCTTAATAATAATAATTTTTTTGAGTTCGCTAACCATATCATTGATAATAACCATAGTTTTGAAAAAAATACGGGGATAAATATTCTTCATATATAAAGGAAAACGTTTAGATGACTTGAAGCCATGAAAATAAAAAAAAATCCCTTAAAAATAATGAATCTATTATCAACAAACAAAAAATATTGTCTTATAGCCCAATCATGGATATGTTCCCCTACCCACCCACTCTTCATTAATACCTAAAAACGGCTACACCCCTACCATAATAATACATTGTTGCATTCATATTTCATAACTGTCAAATCAGTATACATTTGCCCTGAAGAAGGAACGGTCGTTCTGAAATCGGTCGGCTTTACTCAAATATAAAAGTGGTTCAAACAAAGTTAAATTGTTTCATTTATCTATAATGGATAGCCACAAAGTTATAGCTACATTTAAAAGTAAAATAATTATTATTTTATGAATATTTTACTATAAAGAATAACCTTTACTTTCAATTAAAACATAAACATACGTAAAGAGACTAAAAACTAGAATGATGAAAAACTTAAATATATATTTGAAGTACTTGCTTGCTTACTAGGTATTTGTTTATGTACCTAAACAGTACTTGAGTACAAGTACTACATACAGTTAGTACAACACAACACTGAAAATAAACACTTACAGCGATGTGTTATTTCACAATTTACTACAGAGATTAACAATTAAAGATAATATATAATATTAAGGTAATTTTTTTATATTATGAATTTTTATTTTTAAATTCTTACATGATCTTATAACCTTACTTATTATTTACAATAGCCGTTATTACTTACCTACACGATCTTATTTACTAATTGAGCTAGATTTCCCTCACCAAACACAAGAGCATTGTCTCTTTATGGTGAGGAAATGCAATTTTTTGTTTCTTTGTTAAAGCCTTATGTAACTGATGTAACTTTATATGTATATTTAATCATTGCCAAATTAATAAAAAAAAAGTAAATTTGCGGCACGTTTCAGAGTGGAAGACACTCTCGGCATCGCCCTGGTGCAGGTCCACCATTCAGAATTGAAAAGTTGCTTGAAAGGCCGTGTTTGGTGACCAGATCTGATTAGCCAGATACTTGCCCACCTTATTCTTCCACATCTCCTTCCCCTACCCTCTATCTTCAGCCTTACAAAACACCCCAATTGGGGATGTCATAGTCTCATTGACTCCAGATAGATGGAAGCAGTTTCACATTAAAAAAATATCCTTTAACTCTCTACTTTATGTTATGTATATGTTTGTTGTCTATCATCACACTGTTATAAAAAGTAACTAGGTACCTACTTATAAAATTTTTCAAAGTAGGTATGTGTAGGTAATGACATCTGACATAATTACTATACTATGACGGTTACAGAGAATTTGAACAAATCATAAAATTTCAAAGTTCTATTCAAGTTCTGGTATTATTTCATCGTAGACCGATTGTTTCACAGTACTTGGATAATAACAGAACTTGAATACTGATTTTAAAATTTGATGAATTGTTCAAATTCTATTAAACAACCCTTCCTTAGCGTTACAAGGAAAGGTAGGGCAACCACCATCCACTATGCAGGTGGATGATAAAGATAGTAGATAAAAAAAACATATTTTTGAACGATTTCCTCTCACCGGAATCGATCCTAGACATTGCTCTGACTACGAATTCACGCTTTTAATTTAGTGAAGGGTTAGCTAGCAAGCAGTATTCCGCGATTGAAAGTCGATTTGGAAAATTGGAAACCCAAAAATCTGTCCCGGTAATGAAGGTTTCTCAAAATTCAATATTTAGTTTCCGCAGACCAGTGAAAAATCACGGAATACCAGAGTTGAGGGATTGACTAAATTGTATGAGGGCTAAAAAGCACAAGAAAAATCACGAAATCTGATTTCACTTGTCAAGATTAACCCTAAAAAATTTAAACAAAAGAAATAGGTACACCTTTCAAATATAGAATTAAAATAATTTTCTGGCAAAAAAATATTATATTACAGGTTGATACTTTATCGGTTGTCTGAATTTTTGCCACAATCAGTTCCAATTTTGAAAATGACACTCAAATTCAAAAGAAATCCGATGTTGAAAACATCATGTTAGATTATGCATTTTTAATTAAACTCGGAAAATTCTTGGCGGAACGCTTTTCTATTGTTTTAACCATCGGCATTATTGAAAACACAGTTCATTGAATCAGAATTACAATCACTCACAGGCAGACTCACAACCGAAAAATATATGTTTGACGATGATGATGATCACGTCCTAATTTATTTTCGGAGGCTTCGGCATTTTTATTCAAAACTCGTAAAATTCTTAGCGGAACGCTTTTCTATTGTTTTAACCATCGTTATTATCCAAAACACAAAAGAGCAGGCAATTAGTTTTAACAACTAAATTTTTATTAAATGGTTGAACAAAATATTACATAGTTCAGTATTTTCTACCGAGCTTTAAAACATTTTTTGCTAAATGAAAAGACAAACCCATCAAAATTCTACGAAATCTTTAATGAGACTGAAACTATGCAAGATCTCTACAAAACTTGTAAATCTCCGTCGAATTTTCCAGACTGTGGTTTCTTTGTCTTCAAAGTCTCTTAAAATGTAATACAATAATGGTATTATTTAGATATCTACCTGCGGGTAAGGGGGGTATTACAAGTACCTAATCTGATAGAATAAATTATTCGGTTCATCAAAACAGATTTTAGCGTAATTGTAACCCCGGGAAAACTTAAATTTCGAGCGTGCGAAAAAGAGAGGGCGGGTGGGAGGTGGGTTGGCGGCCTGGCAACAAGGAGCTAGTAGTCGGGGGGGTCTCGCGCCCTGTAGGTGTTAGCGGCTAGTATCCCCTGCCCGGCGACCCGTGTAAGTCACACCGGTAGGTACTTCTACTAGGTTCCTAGTTAAGTCTGGTGCTGCTGTAGAGACTAGGAAGTGTTTGGTTGAGCTATAGGTAAGTACGATTTCTACAGACGCCGGATCGCGTCCATTTTCCGCCACTGAATGGAGGAATCGAATCGAATCGTCGACAAATTTATGAACACGTAGTTAGCAGTTACCAATGTGGAAGCATTGTTCCGGGGAGTCAAATTACCTACCAGATAATTGAACCTCTTTTTTAAAATTAGCTCCAAACAGGAGGCCCTGAGGAAAATACTCCCCCTCAGGACCTATGTCATATTTGCGGATGCTGTGTGGAGGGTCTTTTTAGGAGTGGGTATGAATCTGTGAGTCAATGTGTCCAGGAGTGACGGACGTATGAATCCATCCCTCCCACTGCGGTGCAAGGCGATATTCCGAGTACTTATGGTTGGAGAAGTCAAAGGGATTCCCTCAACCATTCTCTCTCGATCCGGCCTGCCACGCAGCTGGTGGGCAGACGAATCCGCCGCCAAGACCCGGATAAACCTCACCCCATGAACCCTTTACAAGAGGTGAAGCAAAAAAAACCCATGATGGGTCTGATGTTAGATTGGGATTAAGCTAATAAACTAATAATCGGCCAAGTTAGTGATGTTTGAGGCATGCATTTATTATAAGTACAAACAAAGATGAACATCAGAATATTATATATCTATTGAAGAAAAAAAAAATTAAACTGTTGAAAAAATGTAAGGTGGGGTTTAATAAAATCTAAGGCCTAAGTAGGAACTTTTCCTGACTTTACGGCGAGGATTTATGTTGGTAGTATCTAATAAAAGATAGGCCAAGAGATACTTTCTACAAAATCTGTATATTTATTCTGAATACCCAACAAGGAAAAAACGAAAAACTCGAAAGTGTTTTATTCCACGAAAATGCTGGCGCACTTAAAAGTACAAACACAATAATTTATTGCCGGTTGAACAAATGGATTTCAATTCCGCCCAGTGCTAGTAGACTTAAAAACCTTTTCCCAACACAAACTGCCGACTGGGTGCCTACAGTCTGGTCCTAGAGCCTGGCTACGTTGGGCGGCAATATAATGTGAGGTGAGAGGCAGCGGTGCTAATCCATAGAGTATAACCATATATAGAATCCAACTTCAGCGATCTGGCCGGGCTTTGGCTATGGCCAAAATAGAGAGTACCTACCGATAGTTTTGTAGAGGCCGGATGGGAAACACCCTGGAGCGAAAATTCAGAATCTTACGCAAAGTTAGAAAGCGTTTAACGTGGAATGGGGAAAGATTTGGCACAAAGGAGGCCTTTATTTATTTTGGAAAGAGAGCAGTTGAATGATGTCGATGATACAACGATGATGGTTAACATTGGGATTGATAAATATACGCTACACGGTTTGACTAAATTATCGTCGATTGCTTAGCTGTCACAAAAATACATTAATCTTGTGTGTAGTATTGAAAAAGTAACAGAATTGAATTGAAAGTAATTAGGAATTCCCGCGATTAAAACATACCTATACCAGACGTCCAGTTATGATTTTTTGTATCATTTCAAAAATCAATTTGTGGATGCGAGGTTTTTCTGTCCCGATCGATTCATTTCGTCTAGACGCCGATTCACGGTGACCGTGAAATGGGAAATTCAACAACGTAGACATTGTGCTGTATCCACAATCCATAGCGCCATCGTTACGTTTAGTATACGGACCTCAAGGCAGACTCACACAGAAGGTGGTGGGCAGGAAATTCCTAGTTAGGTACCTTATACCTAAAGATACCTACACGCTGATACCGCTGGTAGGTGCTGATATATTATTCATATAGAATTTGGAGTAGGTACCTAATACCCATAAGTCTGCAACGTTTGCCTAACTACGAAGAAATGCAATTACTTTAAATGAGCGACTTTAGAGGAGAAATGTTGAGCGTACGTATTTACATTTTACCAGTTTTATGGCAAATTTTCAACCCCAAACGAGTTAAACAAGTGTTTTCTTTGAATAATGGTATATATAACTTTCATATTATAAGAGCTTCATTAAGACGATTTTTTTACCGATTTATAGCATTATTCCCTTAAACACTTTAAGTTCTTTAAAAAAAAAATATTTTTGAAGATAATTTGCGTACATTTGCCGAGCCGTAACGGTAATTATATGAAATTTCCTTGATAGAAAATAATCGCAAAGTGATTAAAAACATGCTCTGAAAATGATTAAAAACACTGTTCTGTTATTTAACATGTTAAATAAAGGTATGAAAAAAAATCACAATCTATTTTTAAATGATTCTTTACACAATTGTCAAGAGATTTTTGCTCTATTTTAAACGAGCAGAGTTTTATTAAATATTTCCACAATTTTCGCTTCATAATCGTTTTTTAACATTAGCGCGCTCCCTCTAACATTCTTATTTACATAATTCCCTATTAAACGATCTTCTGCTTCTTTTTGAATGCCTACTACCAGGCCTTAGATCATTTGGGTTTAGCTTTGAATATAAAATCCCTTCACAAATTAGTAAAACAGTCACATATAAATAGATCACACAATGTCTACTAATTTGACCTATTGGCGATCAAGATAATGTGATATAAGAGTACAAATAAATAATATCAAAACCGCAAAAGTCGCCGAGTAAAGAAAATAAAGTAACTACCTATGTATTTGTACCTGAAAGTTTACTTATAATCTAATAAAGAAACGACAGCACAGATAAACAAGTAGCTAGACATGTGTATAAAAAGGGAAACCACAGATTTCATCTCTCATTGACCCGAAAAAAATGGCTGCTCGATGATTTCAGACGTTTTTCATTCAAAGAATTGTGTAATGGAGAAGCAGAAAGGATAAAAGCTTTTTTCACTGTGTGATTCTGTCTAGGTATGTAAAAAAATCTATTCTTCTTTCAAGGTTTGAAACTTTCATTTTCATATGGCCGGGACTACCAGACGTATGATTTTTTTAAACGTTTTTTGCCCCGCTTGGAAAACTGCTGTGACTATCGTATCAAAGTGCTAAGGCTTCGCACTTTGATTTTACCACTTCTCCAAATAATGCAGAAGCAAAAATAGGAACATTCATGACACAAAATGACAAATTTAATGTTTGAAAGATCCAATCATATGATAATCTAGTCTCCTTTAACGAAAGCAATCTTCCAAAAAGGCCTTCCATTAAGGTGACTGGAGTAACTCTCGCATCGTTTGCAGTTGCTTCGCTCCGTGACCAGCTAAGGTACGGGGGCTCCATCGAAGCCAGATCAGAAGCTGGGCGTAATGTGCAGGGCTCGCAGATACTTTAATAATACCCACTTTTAACACAGTATAAATCGCAGAGCGCCCTACGGTTGAATTTGGCAGCCATCTCTGGCCTGGAGCCCCAAAATATCGGAAAAAACCGTCGAATCTGTGCAGAAGCTTAATAGATTCTCCTATCTTAACAAACGGATTGCAATCCTTAGAGCACAGGCGTCATTCTTTGGCACATGAGAACGGTTGTTTCTACGACTTGTTCCTGAGTTCTATAGCTCGGCTGTGGAACGATTTGCCGGCCTTCGTGTTTCATTCCCCCTACAACATGAGTCCCTTCAAGTCCGTTTGAAAACAAACGTCACCAAGATTTTATCAGGACATTTTATCATTAATACACTTAAATCAAGTGTTTGAATACACTGCATGGCTTATTAGAAAACACTCTCCTCCTGGCAGTGGCCCAGTAACAGGGCGCGCCCCTACACCAAACAGGGAGAATTCACCTAAAGCCTCCGTAGTATACAAGTACTAAATATGTTGACTATTATATTTTATCTTGTATACTCTATTTTATGTAATTTTAAAGATATATACTTTAATACAGCTGTCAGAGTTTTGAACTAACCGCTTTATTTGGCTGAAATAAACAAACTTATTATAATTATACATTAAGATGTTTCAACCCCTGTCACACTAAATATGTTGACTATTATATTTTATCGTGTATATTCTATTTTATGTAATTTTAAAGATGTATACTTTTATACAGCTGTCGGAGTTTTGAACTAACCGCTTTATTTGGCTGAAATAAACAAACTTATTATTATTATACATTAAGATGTTTCAACCCCTGTCACATAGTTAAGTTTGACAGTTGATAACAAATTGAATAAATACTAAAAAAGGGTTGGTCCAAACGACCGAAAATAAAAACGGCGTTACCTAAGAAATATTCTGAAGAAACTCACCAGCACAATACAAGGAAAAGCAAGGAAAGTTTGCCAATTCTTGGATTATTAACTTTTGTACTTGAATTTTACGTCTACCAAGCTCGGGTCGTTTTCTGCGTGGTGATCACTGTCCTTCATTATTATTATTTTACAGTTTAATACAGCTTCTTCAGTAATCCGAGCCATCTTGGCTTTAGATATAGTCTTTTTGGTGTCATTATCTGCTTGGAACTTTTCAGAGGCTTTACAAGTCGGGACGGTTAAGTACCTGATTACTTTTGCTACGTGGTTTATGGTTATTAAATTATTTAATATGGAATTACTGATGAAGTTTGTCTTGACCCCCTGTCGTCACAATACTCGATGACATACAGCTTTTTTCGATGTATTTTTAGGTAAAGGAAGGAAAAGGGTATGAGGGGTGGGTAGGAAACAAGGGGTTAATGTTTTTAATAGTGACAATCCTTGAATCCATCCTTCCACTGCGGTGCAAGGCGATGGGTCAAGAGGGTCCGGCTGGAGAGGACAAAAAGTTTCCCGGCAAAAGGAAAGGTAGGCCGGCAAAAGCATCTGTCGCCAAGACCTAGACAAACATCTTCCCATGAACCCGGGCACCCCTGCTAAGTCACCAAATGAAGGGAACGATTTGGGGTGACCTACCCGCCTCCTGACAGCAATGTCCCTGTACTGATGTGGTCTTTACAAAAACTTCCAGCTTCACGAATCCTACAATTGTAATATTTCACGATTCTTCACGGGTCTGCGTTAAATTATTCATAACCAGACAAGCTGTCTGTAAAAAAATAAATAAAAAAAGGGTTAGCTGAATTTAATCAAACAAGATAAGAGATTTCTTTTTAGATTCAGTGTATACGAAGAACCTTTTTAAGATCGGAAGAATGCACAGCTCTGCTAAGCTTGGCTGAGCTTGCAGAGCTAGGTCCCGTAAGCCGTGAGCTGTGAGCGGACTGGAGTGAGGGCATGGCCGCTAATGACTTTACTTTGAACGTATTATTCCGTAAAAGTGAATTAAGCGAAGCTCTCGGCTGTCGAGATTGTAAACTTTTAACAATCCATCATGTCCGATTCAAGGAACACTGGAGATATAGGACGCGAAGAACAGGGACGGACGCGATTCAAAGAATTTCCCTGGAAGCCCGTTCGCCATATAAGACTGAATTTTTTGATGGTTAAAGAAAAACGAATCTTATAAATTAGGGCATTTAAATCCGGATACGCATTAAAGTAACAATATTTGTCTACACGGCGACGAAAATGATAACCATTTTTTTGTTTCTCCTGGACATTATCCGTGTAACAATTTATAAACATTTTGTTTGGAAGAATTTTAATTCAAATGTACATTTGTTACTTCTTATACATAAAAGTCTCATGTCACGGTGTTTGTGGTCGCACTCCTCCGAAACGGCTGGACCGATTTTTATGAATTTTTTTTATGTATATTTGGTGGGTATGAAAATCGGTTTTAAAGTATATTTCATATCGCTAAGTGATGAGGGTGTCACTATTCAGAAAAAAGTCTATTTTCTTGACAAAATTTTTGTTTTGTATTTTTTTTTATTTGGCATCAAACAAAACTTCCAATTTTAACTCTCCTACCCCCACCCTCCCATTTTTTAAACGCGATTTTAGTATTTTTGTATGAACAAATTTAACCGCCTTTCGTATTTCAAATAGAACGAAATTATTTATGTAGTTGAATGATAGATAGCGCTACGTCCACCTTATCTAACTTTCATCCACACATGCGCAAGACATTCACGAGAAGCATCGCATCATTTTGATATATCATTCGGCATCATGTTCTCGCGTTGGCAAACCATCGAACTTAATTGTGTTGGCTAAAGACGGACTGACAAAAAATATCGTGCTCTCAATTGCTCTTCGAAATTCATATTGATTTTGTTTGTTTCATTTTCCTTCTTTAGTTGGTGTTTTTTTTTTATCGGCGGTCATCGTCTACAGCGCTCCATTCCTCTTTCTGTCATAGTAGATCCCATCCCCACACACTTACAATACATTTGTTATTTTTTTTATTTAACAACCAAAATATTCACTACAAATAATTTAAATGGCAAAGCAGTTTGTCGGGTCGGCTAGTAATTTATAATATTAATAGTCAATGACACGGATGTATCGAAACCGGTAGCAGATAAATAAAGTAACAAATGTACACATGAAATAAAACTTTTCAAAACAGGATAACTAACCATCACGCCGTTAAAAATGCAGAGAGGGTATACCGCCACATAACTCTGTCTCGGCACACACTTCTTGCTTCATTCACATAAAAAAATACTCTTCTGTTATTCTGATTCTTGAAATGACCCTACCAAAGTGATCGATTAACTTGATCATGCCATGTCCTCCGTCTTCCTTACTTCTACCGTTAACTTTTGCGCCCTGAAAATAGTTAGAAATAATAAGCAGAAAATGGTTACAGAGTTTTTTTTCCATTAAAAGTTATTCCTCTATTTCTTAATCTTATATTCGTATCATTTTATTACTTAACATATTATTTACTAGCTGAACCGGCCACACTTTGCTCTGGCTAACGAAACACAACGCCATCTACTGACAACGCCATTACCCAACCTGTATAACCAACGCCATCTGTTAATTTGCATACATATCAAATCCACACCGCCCACTCCCTTTATATATTATATATTTCAACCAATTTACACACAACCTTGACAAATTATATACCTTAACTGGTTACGCCCATACACATACACATACCTACATAGCACGCATACATACTGTCACTGCTTGGGATTGGTATTAATAATGTTGCAAACTCCTTTCCTACCTATCCTTATTCCTACCCGTCAATCTTACCCATAGTCAGTCTGTAATAAACGCCCGCCGCAACATATAGCCATTGCCTCCGCTATTGGTGAATCGCCATTATAAAACAACTCCGCCGGGTACTATTAAATAAACGAAACTCACGCATATTGCTGTTTGTGCCTGTTGGATGGGAGAGAAAGCAGATTAGTGCATTGCCAGCATACAAGTTCTTTTATCCTTTTCGGTGAGTCCTTTCCTTTCTATGCAACATGTGTTTTTGCCATTTCAAGCAGTGGTAGTAACACAAAATCAAGGTCCTTCGCCAGTCATTTTTTTACACAAACATATCAATCCACTCTACACAATCATAAATTTGATTCATAAACCTTCCTCATGAATCACTCTATCCATTGGTGAAAAGCGCAAGAAAATTCGTTGCGTAGTTTAAAAGATCTAAGCGTACAGACAACGGGAGCGACTTTGCTTTCATACTATGAAATAAAGAAGATATGCAATATGTTGGATTGACAACTCTTATATACTGTTTATATGTCTTCTGGCAAAAATTATTAAAAACATAATCTATATAACATAACTGCATAAAAAGGGATTTACCTACGATTATATTGATGGCCAGTCCGGGCCTGTAGAATCTAGACTGGTCGAGAGAGGTGGCGACCGGCTAGAGAGGGAAGAAGTGGGCAGGGGTGATTTATTGAGAGACGTATCGAATATGATAGGTTAGACGGGCGCTGTTTTTGAAAGAGATGTTAACATATTTCATAAGAGAAGTTTGGAGAATCGGCGCCTGAAATTTTTATTTATTTTATTTTTATATGAATACCGTACAAAAGTCCCAACTGCTCCCAGACTTCTGGAGCCAGTGAGATTATGAAAACTATAATATTCACATAAACAAATAAGCATACAATTCTACAACTTTTAAATTTGGGAGGCGGATGTTAGTACCGCCGCTCCGGGAATCATTTACTGGATAACCAATACCTCTGCCATAGGTCACCTCAAGTGTTTCACTGCGTTTGGTGACTTAGCAGGGGTGCACGGGTTCACGGGGTAAGGTGTGTCTGGATTTTGGTCGTGGGAGACCTTTTAACATCTCCAGCAGGACTCTCCCGGAACATCGTTTTGCACCGCATTGTGAGGAATGGATTCATACGTTTGTCATTTCTGGACATACTGACACCCAGATTCCTACCATCCCTCTTACCGTTTTCCTTTCCAGACTTCGTCTCATTGCTTTCCTAAAATAATCCTGAACACTGCATCCCCAAAGATCACATAGGCCCTGGGAGGAATTATTTTCCTCAGGACCTGTACGGAGCTAATGTAAAAACACAAAAAAATCTTTACTATCTCGGTGGTTATGACAGTAGGTACAATGCCTTTCTACTCGTATTTGCGGGAAAAGTGGAGTGTTTATGCATCTCTAAAACTATACAGGTAAGTACCGCCCTTTATTATTACAAGCTTTTCGCCATCGATTTTCAAAAAGTGTAAGGGTGGCATTTTTTAATTTGGGGCATACCTCCATCACTGTGAACAAGGGTCACGTGCCCCGGGGATGCTTGCGCGGTGAGTTGGGGACTTCTGCCAGCCTTAGAATTTCTCCCCCAACTATAATCACATATATGGGGGATTCCCCTTATTGTGTGACAGTCCTCCCTACCGTTATTTTATACTGTAATTTGCAAGGAAGCAAGAGTGTGGTTTACATTTTGGTCGTCAAAGTCCACATCTATAAATACGTTTTAACAACTTATTTTATTTATTGTTATCAAGTTTAATTTGTAGAACTCCACTGTAGACAGTTTGATAATGCCTTCAGAAGGCGAAACAGCTGTCACGCGTAATAATAATTACACAGCAGAACTTGTTTGAAAATAAACTGTTTTTATTAATTTAATAATAATATTATTGATTATATAATAAAAAATAAAACTTATTTTACATCAAAAGAGAGACGATTAAATTCTTTGGTATCTTATCTTATTAGAGTATTTTTTAAATAAAGCGAAATGAAAGAAAGAGAAAAAATTAATATAATAATATAGAGCGAATATAATATACAGCTAAAACATTAAAAAGTGATAATATCTATTAGAAACTAATGTGATATTAAGTTACTCTTATTAGTTAAATTATTTAAGACATTATTGTTTAATTTAATATAGTCAGGTTCTCTAATCTGAACTTCTATTAGCTCTATCGCTGGTTGATTAAACCACACCACTCCATTGTACGTGTTGTGCAAAAGTAGTATGCATTAATGGCTTGGGTAAGCGACCCACCATGTTTTGCCTATTGCTCTCTACACGAACCATGGCATGGCGCGACTTCTTACAATGATCTTTGTGTATTTAAAGCAGCGTATTTTATATATATGCATTTTATAGAGGTGGTACTTGAAAAAGTTGAAAGGTTGAATAATCTGACGGTGTCTTTAAGTTATAATTTTGATTATTAGACTTTTGAGTAATTGCATATTCTTATTGAAGCGACAACTGACAATCATTTTGACAAAAGCGCTGGCGACTTATAAAGAGGGGTGCTGAATGCGAGCTATTTGATATTTGATGCAGCACCTCTCCACGAGCCTAAAGTATTTTACATAGTATAACCTACCTTTTTTCCTACTTTATTGTGATAATTAATTATTATTTTATAAAGTATATTCGTTGATTAGACGAAGTTTCACATGTTTTATTACATCGTTGAACGAAATTATTACACAAGAAGAACGTCCATAAAACAGAAATAAAATTTTAAGAAGAGGTAATAATTGAATTTATACATATGTATAATAAAAACTTTCATAAATTAACACAATAATCAAAGAATTACCAAGAGTTCTAAATAAAAAAATAAATTCTCTCAAATAAAGGTATTAATATGAAAACAAATAATATATTTGGTTTTAGAAACTTTTTCTATTTTCGATGTTAAGTATGTAATTGTAAACCCATTGTGGGTGTATGTAATTTTTTTAAGCCCATTGTTTGTATCAAAATAATACTTTATTGCTCAAATGCGGTTGGTAAATTCAAATTTGCGATTATTGAAAAAGAAATAAAATTGCATTTTTAATACCACTTTTTATTGGGTTTTGTTTTTGAAAGTCAATTCAGATGTATGCAAAAAAAATGATGGGGCAAAAGACAAAAAAAATGCTGGCCAGGAAGGGAGATATTATTTGACACATTGAATATTATGCAGGTTGGGCAATGAACTGAGTAATTAAGTAAAAATTAATGTGTTTTGATTATTTTTAATCTTTTTGTTGCTCGTAGGTCGAGTTCTCTAAAGTGGAATTAGCATTAGATGTATTCATATTTTTTTACATTGAGTTTATGCTTTATTTGTATATTTTGCAATCTTTTTTATTTATGTCATACTGTTGTTATAAATGAAATTTGTATTTGATATGTAAAAGCCCAATAGGGCGTCAATAAATAAATAATCAAAGTTTTGAAAGCCCGCATTGTTCCACTATAGCTTATTAGAATTTCAGTACCCACTCTGGCAGTCAATTCAACATTTGTCTATCATCTGTAAATACAATAAGATAATACGTAGGTAGGTAACTACCGCAAGTCTCCTCGACCTTGTCTACATCAACAATTAAAAGTAGTCAAAGATAAGACATTACTGCCAAACACAACATCATCTGTTGAAATAATTCTCTTATCTCTACGTAATAAATAGGTAACTACGTAAAAGAAGACAGTTTTAATAATTAAATTCTAGTAAGGTTTCAGCACGCCATCCCATATATATTTTAGTATTCTCAGTTAATTAAGAACTGAGAGCTCGCAACATGATCACGTAGGTATCAAGAAACCAGACTTTGTCTATGCGCAACTCTATGGTTAACTCTATAACGCCGACTCAACCGTTCTCTATGATCCCGCCACGATTTTCCTTTGTGCCGTAATAGAAAATAGCGTATACCCTAGACGGCAGACATGAGAGATAGTGTTAGTGACTATGCAGTAAGTATATTTACAGATAATATGTAGGTATATATACTCGTAATGTGCAGACGGCTAGACGTCTAGTATTTCGAATGTCCTTGAATTCTCACGGGTAAATATTATCACGTCTGATAAAAAAAGATTACAGAAAAGTAATACATATTATGTTATAAGAAGTTTATCTTAATTCTGAAATCTAAATATATTACGAATGTTCACTTGGCCCAAAAAGAATTCGTTTCGAACACGGGAAATGGGTTGTGAAAGTGTTTTGTAAACCAAAACTACTAACTTACTTGTAGATTAGTATTTTAAACATATTTTGAATTTTAACTATCAAAGGGATCTCCATAGTAACCTAAACAAATAACAAAATGACAGTGCACGTCAAATAATTACAATAAACATATAATAAATAATTTCATAACGCCAGAGCTTACCAATATATACAGCCTGTATTACTCACAAATAATGCAACTTTATATTAGTGAACGAATTTTTAAAGTCCATTCAGTAGTTTTTGCGTGAAAGAGTTCGCCTTTATAATATTAGTAGGAGTATGATAGTAAGAAAGTTAATATTGAAGTGTTAGTAAATTCCGAAAGTTCGAAAACGTCAAATGTCAATGCGCTGATGATATTGCTTTGCTATTAAACATACAATGCTGCAGCTCTTTCATATACATTCAATTATGGTGAGACACACAAAATACATGATTCCTCCAAAATACTACTACTAGAGGGAGGTTTAGGAGATAATTATTGTATGTTGCAGATCGTTTGTCTCACTTTCGACCGTTGTTATTAAGTGTGTAAGAAAGAGCTGCAGCATTGTATGTTTAATAGCAATGCAATACCATCAGCGCATTGACATTTGACGTTTTCGAACTTTCGGAATTTACTAACACTTCAATATTAACTTTCTTACTATCATACTCCTACTAATATTATAAAGGCGAACTCTTTCACGCAAAAACTACTGAATGGACTTTAAAAATTCGTTCACTAATATAAAGTTGCATTATTTGTGAGTAATACAGGCTGTATATATTGGTAAGCTCTGGCGTTATGAAATTATTTATTACATGTTTATTGTAATTGTTTGACGTGCGCTGTCATTTTGTTATTTGTTTAGGTTACTATGGAGATCCCTTTGATAGTTAAAATTCAAAATATGTTTAAAATACTAATCTATACTAATTAATATTCCTATTTTATAGTCTTAATAATAAAAAGTAATAATAAATAGACTATTCTTTGCTTATTTCCAAAAATCCAACACATTTAAATGGTGAAAAAATCATGATCATAAAAAGCAACTAATCATCTCGGTAGCAATTCTACTTCTACGATATTGAAAGTCGAGTTAGGCTACAGATTACAAATTCCAGGCAGAATTACTTGATCAAATTTCATGACCTCAGAGCTCACGGTTCGACAGTTCTTATTTTTCTTGAATACACAAATTTTCTGCCTTTTCACTACTTTTGGACAAAAGAATGCCCAGATTCCTATCCACCCCTCAAACCCTTTCCTTCCCGGAAATTCCTCTCCATCCCTTCTTTTACAAGACCCTCCACACAGCATCCCCAAAGATGACTTAGGCTCCGAGGGAAATTATTTTACTCAAGGTCTCTCCTGTGTGGAGTTAATGTAAAAAAAATGAAAAAAATGCCAATCAAAATAATACACCATATATTATAATTTTAAATGAAATTACAAATGGCATAAATACACAAAGAAACCCAAGAAATATTTATAATAAATTAATACAAACGCTAACCTTAAAACACTGTCTGCTATATAGAATTTTGCAATTCACAAGCGAAAGAAGTGAAACTTTCAGAAAACTAAAGTAGACAAGAGTGGGGAGATTACGAAGCACCGCATAAAGAGGAGATCGATTCTTCCAATATCTTGCAGGCTAATTCCTATAGATGTAAGCGTTTGTCTCTTTTTAGTGTAACTATTTTTCGTTTCAGAGTTTCGAGTTTCAAATCACAATGGTGCTAAAGAAGTTTTCACATAAAAAAAAAACGGTCATACAAAATTCGTTCGCCATAACCCTGGCATGGCGGGGCGAAAAATACACCAAATATCATAAATTAATTTAATAAAAAAAAAATTAGGTACACTACAAAAAAGCGTAAATTACGATAAAGAAGACATGTTAACATATTGCATGCCAATAATAATAATCGTCCAAACGACCGTAATGAAATCGTAATCGGTTTTACTGTCGACTGCGGAATGCGAATCGACATTATATTTTATGACCGCAGACTGCCCGAATGTCCAACACCAAACACCCACAATATATAGTCAGTCCGGCACCATTTAAAAATAACTTCGTGTAATCCTCTAAATGGCAATTACGCCCAAAACGCGGGACGGACTACATAATATTGTCTGATCGGTAGCAAAATCAGAGAGCAATCGAAATCGATAACAGACAGACTATGACTGGACACTGGTCAACTTGTCTAGGCGTTCCACAGAAGGGATGTAAAATTTATGGCCTATTAATTTTTTAGGTCGCCAGACACATAATGCACGAACCACAGAACAGAGAAAAACCTATAAATGTTATGACTGTTATTACGATTCCAGACATTTATGAAAAGTTACGATTTTGAATTTTTTTTTACATTAGCTCAACTTATGATTACACTCAGGGCCTATGTTATCTTAGGTTATGCTGAGTGGAGGGTCTTTTTAAGGAAAATGAAGAGAGGAAGTTCTGGGAATGAAAAAGGTATTGTGGGAATTTGAGGGTCAGTGTGTCCAGGAGTGACGGCTGTATGAATCCATCTCTCCAACTGCGGTGCAAGGATGGGTCGAGAGGTCAAAAGCCGCATCCGCCGCCAAGCCTAGATAAACCGCATGAATCTGGGCACCCCTGCTAAGTCATCAAATGTAGTGAACTTGGGGTGACCTATGGCAGAGGTGTTGGTTATCCAATAAATGGATCAAGGGGCGGCGGTATCCATATCAGCCCAAATTTAAAATATAGTTATTAATTAGGAATGCCAAAATGCTTTATAAAAAACTGGCAACTGGGAGTCACTATCCAAGATTAAAAAAAAAAAAATTTCTTGAAAATTTTAAAATATGGAAAAGAGATGGCGTCTTGCCGGTCTTGTATTTTTATAAAACGAAATTAATATAATATCAAGACTTCGATCATCATGGAAATGAAAGAAAAAAGGGGTGCAAATTTCATGACGTCAGAGCTCACAGTTCGAGTGTTTTTCTACTTAAAGTCCATCGTTAGGATATATTATATTACCTCAGAGTGGAAGATACTCTCAGTATCGCCCTGGTACCTCCATTCAGAATTGAAACGTTGCTTGAAATGGCTTAACCCATGTATGGTGACCAGATCTAAATAACCAGGTTCTTCCCCACCTCCCATCCCCCTCTTCCCTGTCACCTTCCTATACCCACTACCTTCAGCCTTGCGAATTTCCCCAATAAGGAACTCCAGCGAAAAATATTATGGCTTTAAAAAAAAAGTTCACAAGGACAATAAGTGCTGATTCTGAATATATAAGTTTTATTTAACAATATTACACGCAGATTTTTAAAAAAAAATATTAAAGAGTCCATTTTTAATCGGGTCATAGAAACACGCCGTCAAGTTGGTATTATTTAAATGTTTAGTGGTGACGTCACTGATCTCCGTCATTGTATTGAAATGTATGACACAAGCCATCGTATTAACAACGTTTCATCTTTTTCGTTTATTTACATACTGTTTATAGAGATTTATTTGTTGTGTTTATTGAAACATTATTTAGGCCTAAATAATTCAGTTTCAAAAATAAAGTTATCTTATTAGCTTATCTCTATTATTGAAAATATTCAAAAACTACTACACAAAAACATAGTAATGCTACTCTAAGGAGAATACTTCGAACTCTGAATTTCAAAATGGCGCCAGTTGAACAGCTGATTGCCCGATCTTATAGCAACTTTTCGGGAGTGATGACGCCACACGATTCACTACACATACGGTGGTTTTCGGGGATCTTGAAAAATTAAAACTTTCACAACAATTTTAACGATTAAAACTAACTCTAAATATAAAACCAAATATGCAGTTATTTAAGTTAGAAGGTCATTATTCATAAAAATAAATTAAAAATGGACTGGAGTTCCTTATTGAGGATGCCATAGTGTCACTAACAGTTGGGAGTCTTGTGCGGGATTCACGTAAAAAAATATAATAATACATTTACTTGCCATATTTACTTGTAAGTTGTCAGTTTTATAAATTGCTGAGATTTGAAAATCCACGATAGAGACTACTTAATCCATTCGGGAATTTATACCCTTTATTCAGTCGGTCACGGGGTTAAAACAAACATCAGCGTCGCGTTCAATACGGGACGGGAAATAAGGGCGGGCGTCGAAAATTAGCAAATGGGGGAAGACACATAATAAAACTGCGGTAGCTTTAATTATCATCAAATATTTGAAGAAATTAACGGTCTCCTAATTATATGCAATAAGTGGTAACTAAATTATTTCTAAACACGGAATGCCGAGATTTTACGATAGAAACGATTGAATTATTTATACAACGCCATATACCTACGAGTATATACCTACTCGAATATCGGTAAAATCACCTCAAGGGCGGTCAAAAACTTGATTAATTTAACTTATAACTTATCATTTAGACTTATTATTAATATCAGCAAAGATTTATTTCTAGTGACTTACAACTAAGATTTACAATTAAAACTTCTAGCTTTAAACCAAGTATTGAGACTTACTAACGGTATGACCAACATAATTATAAATAAGTAGGTACTTAGGTAAGTACTGATTTACGATCAAGTTGGTCATAACACACAATCGTTCACATTCAACAAACTGCAAATAAGGGTATGAAAACATTAGGATTTGTATTAAGAACAATTAAAAACTTTGAATCGTTACAAATCATTAAACGTACACATCCCTTGTTAGAAGCCTAATAGAATATAACTCCATAGTCTGGGCGCCCTTCTACAAAATTCATATTCATACTATTGAAAGAATTCAAAGAAAATTTCTACGTTTTGTAAATTTTAAACTTAACATCCCTTTAGAGCACATAAATTACCCGTCGCTAATGAATACTTTAAATATTCCAACATTAGAAAACAGAAGAAAAATAAACGACCTGACCTTTTTATTAAAATTATTAAACTCTAAATTCAACAGTTGTGAACTCCTGCAATTAATAAATCTACATGTACCTACACGAACAACTAGACAAACATTGACATTTTATATACGTACATCTCATTCGAACTATGATTTACATTCTCCAATACAACGTTTACGTAGGACTACTTACAGTAAACGTTGTATTGGTAACAAATACTTAAACAATATGGATGTATTTGACAATAATTTGAACTTAGCAAACTTCAAACGCCATATGTGCCAACTATTTATTTCTACCTATCCCATAAACTAATGTGAACAACAATTTTAACATTACCTACTTTATCTCAACTGCTATATTTTATGGACTACATTTTGTTTCTTATATTTTATGTAATCTATATTTTGTTTTTAACATATATTATGTTAATTATAATCTTTTCACTGTAATTAAAAAAAAGTACTGCATTCTATGTAAAAGCCCTATGGGCGTTTAAATATATAAATAAATAAATAATATTGCGAAAATGACCAGGATGCTACGACGCTACGATGACCATGTTAATGAAAGTAAAAAATATAAATTTGTTATTGTATTTATTTATTTGTATGTATTTGGTATTGTATTTGAATATTTTGTTTGTATGAAGCTCTCTGCCTATTGCCTCCTCCTCTCTAAATCATCTCTCACACCTTTGCGAGGAAATGACATAATGGTTAGTTTTTTGTTGTTGTTGCTAATTCGTTTGAACTATTCCCTCATGACATCTTCAGGACATCCCTAATTGGGGTTTAATGTGAGGCTGAAGGTGATGGGGATGGTGACCTGGCTATTCAGCAGGTCACCAAATACGGGTAAAACCAATTCAAGCAAAGTTTCAATTCTGAATAGTCGTCTTACACCAGCGATACTGAGGGAATGTTTTTAAAAATAATAATAACTATCAATAGAAGAGTAATCTCTAATAACTAATTTGAAAATAAACAGATTTGACCCCAATTTATATAAGACCTTTGCCCAGACCATTACTTACCCAGAGATTACTTTGGGCACATAACGCGGAGCATGTTCTTAAAAATTATAACACATTTTTCATAAAAGAACTCTCTCTTTACTCAGATTTAAAACCATATAATCACGAACGAGTGTGTAGACGGCCTGGAGGCTAACGTCCTATCCATTAAGCTCCTAAAAATCTTTCTGTCGCTACAAACCCAACTGCTAGCACACCTCAGTTCTGAACGTGGAGGGGCTAACCTACATAATCAGTGGTTGAGTGTGCATAGCACTTGGGTCCCGCCCGAGCATCGCGTGTTCGATTCCTCGGCTGGCTAAGTCCTCCATCACAATACAAGCAACATTTTCGGCTTTCTGTGGTGGTAGTAGGAGATTTTCAAACATTATTCGTAACCCGGGAATGTTTGTCTTTCTTTTAAAAAAAAAAAAAAAAATACCGACATCTGTTGGATAAGTCTATAATATCTAAGACCCATCTTTGCTAGAGCCATCTGTGTATTGTAGCTCGGAGTATCACACAATGTATCACAGAATGATACATTTATCTTTTCTGTAGAGTGCGAAGGTATCATCAACCAAATGATACGTTATAAACCACCCCTCTTGCTTCTCCTGCCGTACAATAAATTGCGCTAGGTAACAACACACGGTATTATCCCAAGGGGTGCAGGGTTCTGTGGGAGAAATGGGATGAAGAATGTAGAAGGTGCCGCACAGAGGATTAATTGGGACATATTATGATGTGATGTGAGCGTGTTTCGTTATCCAAAAGTCTGACCATTTTTTGCTTATATTGCAAATAATTTTAATGGTCAGTTCTGTGTTTTCTGCCGGCAAATAAGAATCTGTTGAGCAGTCTCTTGTGGTCAGCAAGTAGAACAAGATTAATCAGTATAATAGTGGGTATTTCTTTATACTCAATAACTTGTAGTTCTACGGGAGGCTTTTCAATAAATAATATTAGGTCCTCGAAAACAAACTGGTTTATTTAGAGTTTACGTATTTACAATAATAATGCTGCAATTTGGCCGACTTGTCTACACACGAGAGGGAAAAGAGATGTCTCGCTGGCACCCATCTACATGGGTACCCCTATCGGCCATCGGGAGAAGCACTTCCCTGCTGACATCTGACCATGTCACTTGTAAACATTTTCAATACATTACCATCAGTAAATAATATAAACCATTGCCGTCAAAAGCATAGTATGATGTCGAAATGATGTTTTTTTTCTTGCACACTCTACATTTAAATGGCGAACCATTTGTTTACTTCTTAATTGTTTTAGGCCCAAAAATTCATTCCATGATCATCATGACATGTTCATTTCGATCAAATGTAATGGAAAAATAGATTTCAGATAGTATAAGAGAGACAGAGTGCCTGCTAAATGGGAAAGAACCAAAAGATACTAAGTCAGTGGCGACACCAGTTTCTATTGAAATCTGCATGAAGGCATTTCTAGTGTGCATTATCTATTCAGTGGGTTGAAAGTATAATACCTATAGAAGGCCCCACTGAGGAAACCATTCCGCACAGCCAGTGATTAAGTGCCCAGCTTTACGTTCGATTGGCTCAAAAGCCAGAAGCCAGGAGACAGAACCGAATTGAATCGTCGCGTCGTAGAGGGCGCTACGCATTATCGTAGACCGTAAAATCAGATATTTATTTATTTGTAAGAAACAAACAGCGTGCACATAAAATACAGAGATACACACATATATTAAGTTAACTGAAGTCAGGCCAAAAAAGTATCTTATGTTAATATAACTTGGAGATGGAGTTTTATTGTATCTATCTTAAAATTCATTTAAGATGAGCGGGAAGAGGAAGGAGAATATGGGATAAGGATAGGAGATGCTCACGATATATTCCAAACTCTTGTGTCAATTTTACTTCGCTATTTCTGAAGGGTATTGCTAAAAATTACCATGTTGTGAAATTTTATTGCGTAAAAATTTTGCGAAAATGTTATATTGCGCACACATGGGGGAATTCGGGAAAGTTTTCTAATGTTGGTTCTACATGTGGGCGAATGAAATAAATTGAATTGTCGTCTTGATCTTGACGGAATATGAATTCTTATTAAGTTGGTAACCTCTGGAGAGTCCAGGGCATTATTCAGAATTTTAACCATAGTTTATAAAATTCAATAATATTTGTCTTCCAGCACTTTTTTGAGTGAATGAAAAAATCAAATACGGAGCATATATAATTTTTTTCTACAGTTAAATTAATATTTCAAAGTTCTATTTATAAGCAATTAAATTAATAGCAATATTAACAGCATACTGTCCTGATTAAATTGAAGTTGCGATGGTGGAAAATGATTGCGTCGAGTTAAAAAGACAAACATAAAAAGCTTTACAAATTTCATGACTCCAGAGCTCTTTGCTGGAACGATTGCTGCTTCAGACAAAGATCCCGGAACAAATTTTCATAACATTCTTTCTTATTTAAAAGTTGACGAAAATGGCGTCTCTTCTTTGCATTTTTGCTTGTTATTTTAGTAGCTAGCTCAAGACGGTTGGCTTGATCTTGAAATTCCAGTAAGAAAACGTAAGGCAAATTTCATGAAACCAGAGATCACTGTTTCAGATATCACACAAAAAGATTTTCTGTTTCATAGCTAAGGTTATTTGTCTCAATACTTGAAAATAAAAATTCACGATAGAGAAAAAAATAATTAAAGAGCGATTTGGTTGTTAGACTTTAGCTTTTCTGTGTTGAGCTTCGTTTGAACAATTTAACAAAATAATAGGTTTCAGAATTTAATATCGTGAAACCTGATTATTTTGAAACACCTGGGAAAAATATTGATTGAAATTTTCGAATCACGCCAGAGAAAGTGGTTATATTTGGGAAAGCGTTGATTCAACATTGCGTAACATAAAAGCATATATATATATATATATATATATATATATATATATATATATATATATATGTATAAATTCGCCGTAGTAACCACAACCGCCACTTAGTATTGTAGTTGGATTACACGACTACACGTGCCAAAACTGGGAACACGTGTTGTAAACGTGGTGAATAGATAATATGTTTGTGTGGAGCGATAATTATTTTGGAAAAATTTCCATACTCCGCTTACTTCTAAATACGCCCAAATTATTGAAATAACACCCCGTTTCAACTTAATTAGTATATACAAGAAAACAACAACTTACTACTTAATATGGGGGAGTTAGAATAACATGCAAAAATAGGTAAATACATATCTAGGTTCTTAGTTTGGGTTATTTACATTTGTGAGTAGGTATTTAATTGAAGCGGAACCTTTCGGCCAAATCACATCATAACGGCGTCGAAACTAGTCAAAACATGAGAAATTTTGAACCTTTTTATCACGCTCATTATATCATTCAATTTGGGGGGGGGGGGGGGGGGGGGGTATGGGCACCGCCAACCCGGAAACCTTTGAATGGATAACCAACACCTCTGCCATAAGTGATTCGCTACATTTGGTGTCTACTTTGGTGACTTATTTGATCACCTCAAGCGATTCGCTACACTTTGTGACATGGCAGTGATACTCGGGTTCATGTGGTGAGGTTTTGGCGGCGGATGCGTCTGTCCACATACTGCGGGCCGAACCGGGAGAGACTGGTTGAGGGGGACATTTTGGCCTTTCCAGTAGGACTCTCTCAGAATGTCGGCTTGCACGGCAGTGGGAGGGATTGTTTTATACGTCCGTCACTCCTGGACACACTGACCGCCAGATTCTTACCCAACCTACATACCTCTTTCCTTCCCAGAACTTACTTTTCTGAAAAAAAAAACCCCTCCACAGAGCATACCCTAAGACGACAGGTCCTGAAAGGAATTATTTTTTCAGGGCCTCCTGTGAAGCTAATTTTAAAAAAAAGTTGTGATGGGCGACCAGATCTGAAAGCCAGGCACTTCCCATTATTTTTCTACACCATCTCCTTTAATATTGTTTATATTTTAACCCTGATTTCCACTCTTTCCACCAGATCTTTGCGCTGCCTGTCATAAAATCCAATTAATTAGTTTGTGAAAATACTATTACCTTCCTCCTTTCAAAATTCAGCCCCGCTTCGAGAAAATTTCACAAAATATCAAGAGGAAAAGAAAATAAACTGGATTATCAAAAATGATAGCGTTCTTAATAATGTCTTGTACCAAACTGTCCAATACAAACATGATTAATCTTACTTCTCTAGACAAACTAATTTACTGAAACGTCAAAGGTCTGATAAGGCTCGGAGATCAAATGAGAACCTCTCAAATAATAATTCAACTTTTTTTGAAAGTTTACAGAAAGCCGGAGAGATTCACGACATTTTGATTAAAAACATTTAAAGATAGTTGGATGAGAGAAACATTCAGTTTTGTACATGTATTATAAGTACCTAGTTAAGGTATTCAATAAGACATCATTGATGTTATAATTATTTAATTTATTTAAAACAGATTGATTGCTTTAGAGTAGTTTCGCCGTCATAAGATCCTTCACTAATACTTTTACGGAGGTTGTGTCGTAACGTAAACTCACATGTAAGTGTGTGAACGTTCATTAAAACGTAGATATCATTAAAGCGACCAACATCTTGAAACGGAATGGAAGGTATAAACAAATTTACAAACATATGAAATGCAAACCAGTCAAGTTAAAAAAGGACTTCACTATCTCAGTAATATATTTTTTAATATTGAAACAAAATCCCAAATGCCTGGAAAGTGGGTCTATAGGATCCTCAGTGGGGTATATTGTGAGGCTGAAGAGAGTCGAGATGGAGAAGAGTGGAGATAGAGGGTTGAAAAGAACCTGACTATTCAGATCTGTTCATAAATGCGACTAAAGTCATTTAAAGCAAAATTTCGATTCTAAACATGTTCTTTAAGCAGGGTGGTGAGGGTGGTAACTGAAAGTACCTAACCACGACTTTAAAACTTGCAGATATTTAATTTTAATAAAAAAAAAGTACATTAAGCGTCAATCATTAAAAAAATAAAGGATTAAATATTTCCCCGAGTGAAGGATTAGCATTTTTCACGAAGGTTCAACAATTTATTTAGCCTGTTTAAGCTGGATTTAATTTATATTCTGGCGCAGGGCGGGGGACATTAAATCATCACTGTAGGGCGGGGTGGTAGGGTGGGAAAGGCGGGGGCCAGGATGCTGATGCTGAGCGTGGTCGTAAAGTCGGTGTCGTCTCTGCGAAGGAACTTAATGAAACGGGTGAAATAGTAATTAATTATTGAGCACGCCGCTGGATATTTGGGTAATGTGGACCCTCCAACGGGTGATTAATTATAATCTTCTCAAAACCGTATCTCTGAGAACAATGTATCTACATTGTAACCTAACCTTATACCCCACCTTACCACTCCTCACGCACTCCTAGAATGTAGTTCTATAGTACAGAATTTTTCTTTTACACCCAATGCTGCACACCTAGGATGTTGTTCTATAGTACAGAAATGTTCTTCTACATCCAATGCTATTTTATTTATTTATTTCAAGAATTTTGTTTATACATTACAGATGATTATCTATGCAAGGTTATAAAATAATTCATATTTTATTCTACTACTCCATAAGTTGAGCTCTAGGAGCTCGTGTTTATGGGAGGAGTATTTATGTACATGAAAAAAAAATAATAATATTCTAATGAAATGTGTAAACAATTATCAAAGAACTTACGAAATAAATATTTTAGATAGGTACACAATTTAGAAAAAAATTGTTACGTAAGGACAATAACAATACATATTTTGTTAATATTAAATATTACAGTTTAAGTAAGAGTAAATTACATTTAAGGTATATTACATTAAGGGCACAATATATCATTATCCAATTTCAGGGACTTAATTTGGGAGGCGGGAATGGGTACCGCCGCCCCGGGAACCTTTATTGGATAACCAACACCTCTGTCATAGGTCACCCCAAGTGGTTCGCTACGTTTGGTGATTTAGCAGGGGTGCCCGGGTTCATGGGGTGAGGTTTGTCTAGGTCTTGGAGGCGGATGACCAGGACATACTGAACCCCAGATTCCTACCCACCCCTTAAACCCTTTTCCTTCCCGGAACTCTCCTCTCCTCCCTTTCCTTAAAAAAAACCCTCCACACAGCATCCTCAAAGATGACATAGGCCCTGAGGGAAATTATTTTCCTCAGGGCCTCCTGTGTGGAATTCATGTAAAAAAAAAAAAAAAATTATTCGTTTTTTGCATAATTCATATTTTAGTGTTTCTGTTATACTAATTTTGTTATTGGACAATAATATATTATACCATCTTACACCTAAATACAAATAGTTGTGCTAAGCCGTGGTCGTTATAAGCATAGGGATGGCTACTAAGCCATTACTTTTAAATCTATTGCTTATGCTATCTGAGGGGTGAATTTTTTAATAAAATATTCTTTATAAATTTGATTTAAGGCGTTTCTCTTATACAATTCTGTGATAGATGGTACATTAAATTCCCGAAATAACTCTGTAGTAGGGAAGTCGTATGGTTTCCTAAGGATGAATTTTATAATTATTCTTTGAATTATAATTACGGGCTGTAATGAAGGCTGTTGTTGAAGTAACTATGTACGAGTATACCACCTACCTTCGTACATCTAAACTACTTTCCACACCTCAATCCTTACCTCATACCTTATCCATTCTATCTGACAATATTATCTACATGTGATATTTTGGAACAATAACTCCAAGGAACAATCAGTCAGTCTGTTGAAGTGACACGTGCAGTTATCACCTTCCCTGTCACTTTAATATCGATTCTTACAGAAACTTGTGCAGTGCTTACTGCTTAACCTCGTGATCTCTCCAAAAAATATAATGTTGAAAAAAATCCGGAAAATACTATCTAAAAACGTAACCGGAAAATAATTGTCTATCTCAGAAATAAGCATTTAGTTTCCACTTTTTAAAGATTATTTTTATACGAATACCACATACCTACGAGTACCAACCGATCTCTACCAAACCCCAATTGGGATAAGATGTGAGACTGAAGGGTATAGAGAGGGGAAGGAGATGGGGAAGAACCAAAGATATTCAAAGGAAGAACCTTACAATTCAGATCTGATCATCAAATCGTTTAAAACAACATTTTGTTTCCGAATAGTGCCTTTTCACCTTTCAGAATTGAGTTTCAGTTGAATTTCAGCTGGTAAACATTATTGTTAAAAGTTAAAAGTTCAAAGATGGCCTTAACAGGCTGAAACCGGTTACGGTCAATAAATTAAAGTGGAAATAAGTTTTATATTTGTTTTATTATAATATACTAGCCTTTGCCCCCGGCTTCGCACGCGCCACTAGCCCCACCTCCATCACCCACACCCCTCCATACCGTTACATTCATTTTTCAAACAGCTCGCGTGCCACCTATTAAAACGTAACAATCAAACAAGCGCAGTAAATTTTAACCATTAATGGGATCTCCATAGTAACTAAAAAAATAACAAAATGACAGCGCACGTCAAACAATTACTTAGCAACGCTTTGCTTTTAGTCTGGATAATAAACGTATAATAAATAATTTCATAACGCCAGAGTTTACCAACATTTATAGCCTATAGTACTCGCAAATAATGTAGCTTTCTATTAGTGAAATTTTTTAAAAATCCATTCAGTAGGTTTTGCGTGAAAGATTAACAAACTTACTTACATCCAGACATCCATCCATACATCCATACAAACTTTCACGTTTATAATATTATAAAAAATAAATAAATAATAATAATTAGCGCATTTGCCCCGAAAGCAATAGGTCCTTGGTTCATGTCTAGAGGTGCCAATATTTTTTTCTGATTTTTCTGTTTCCAGATTTTTTATTGAGTTTCGCTTATATTGTCTTCATTTAATTAAATATTACAATTTGATGTTTTACTCATAAAGTTAAAATAAAATAAAAAAATAAAAATTGATTAATAGAAAGGATAGGATACCATGATTATATTGGAATTCCACCATGAATTGTCAGTTTCAAAAATAGAATTATTAAAATTCAGCTGTAAGTTTGACTTATTTATGATTTGTGTTATTTTACGCTATTGTAAAATGTAGAATAAATTTATTTTATAGTTTGTAAATTATATGGTTGTCATCTTCCCGATAATGACACGACGAATAATACAAAATCGGTAAAGTAATTCATGAAATTCTGAAAGGTCAAAGCTCGAATATCGCAATCAGTAATACGAGAATTTCGTATGCTTTAAGGCTCTGCAACCGGGCTTGAAAAGAAGAAGATGGAGAGATACGAAATTACGAATGTTGGAGGAGAGCGCTAACATTTACAGCGACAAAATCGATGCGAAAATTGCGAAAATGTTTAATAAAACACGACTCGTTTAAAATAGAGCAAAAATTTCGCGGGCATTATCTTAAACAGCATTTAAAGAAACACTGTGAATTTTTTCATACATATAACTTGTAAAGTAACTGAAACAAATGTGTTTATAATAATTTTTGGAGCATACTTTGCGATTTTTTTCTATCGAGGGAATTTTATATAATTTGCGTTTCGGCGCGGGCAAAGTCTAGATATTATCCTCAAGAATAACATATATTTTTTTAAGAGTTTAAAACTTACCGTGTTTAAGGGAATTATGTAATAAATCGGTAGAAATCCGGGTTGCGGGCCCTTAAATGTTATATTCAAGGGTTTGTTCGATCACAATTAAATAATCATTTCTCTGAAATTATAATCAACACTTTGAAACACTTCTCTAACTTAATTAACAGATGACTTTGTAGAGCAGTTCCATCGTGTTTCGTAATTTTCAAATATGAAACACTCAAATAATTAATTTTTTATTACTGACAATGTCATAAACACCGTCAAAGTCGAGATAGAAGAAACTCTCACAAACAAACGTCCATTCTTTAAAAGAAGGGCAATATTATATTCGTATGTCTATGGTCGATAAAGATTTTAATACATAAATGCACGGTCGGAATTTTTTTATAGTTTGTTAGAGGGAATTTCTCATCAACAAAGCGTGCGTTTACTAAATTAATTATACGTGGAAATTGTGATTTATTATGACTTAAATAGCCGAGAGAGACACAAATAATCGTTTATACGAGAATAGAAGAATAGGCGGTGCGGGTGTTCTAAATATTCTAATAATAAAATAATAATAACGGCGAAAAGCGACAAACAACGAAAACGAAACGTTAATTTCTCGGCGAAATGTTTGAAAAATACTAGTAATGTCAATTCAGCGATAAAAATTATCAAAACTTGTATTTGTCATAATTCATAATCTTAAAATATAAAAATTAATGTTTCTTTATTTGTCCCTTATGAGAACCTAAACCATTGATCCGATTATGGTGAAACTTTGGTGATTTGATGACGGCGATGGTTTCTATGTAGTAAATATATGATAGTGAGCTCTGGCGTTCTGAAATTATTGCCCTTTAGTGACCGACCGAAGGTTCGGTTTCGGTTTCGGCATCAGTTTCGGTTTCGGCAGATTTTCTGCCGAACCTTCGGCCGCACCGAAACTCTGCAAAAGTCCTTAATAAATGGTAAATTTAGTCTTAAGAATGTTGTGATTGTAAACGCAATTTGAATTAAAATACTCAATTAATGAGGTCGTTCCTTTATAATGTACATAAGTGTTGATTTTTGACAAATTTTTGTTCCAAGAAGTAGTTATCATGTTACGTTTTAAGATTTTCACGGCCAAAAGCATTGCCGTTATTTGTTTTTGGGGTGTTATGCCGTGTTGCGCTACCTCCTTCTTTAGCCAACGTTTCGGACATCGTTGCAGTGTCCATCATCAGGGCAAAAGTTGATGAACGTGGCTAAAGAAGGAGGTAGCGCAACACGGCATAACACCCCAAAAACAAATAACGACAGTTATCATGTTTCTTAATTTTTAGTAAGATCAAAAAAAAAATCACATACATACTTCATTTATTGTTTTTTTTTTTTTTTTTAATTAATTTAACACATGTTAACTGTTCGTATAAGTATAAAAAATAAACCAAATTTCAGTAAACAATAGGTTTTTAACATGTCTAAAAAAGTTTCGGTTTCGGTTTCGGCCGAAACTGAGACGGCTACCAAAGATTCGGTTTCGGTTTCGGTTTCAGTCAGACATTATTACCCATACTATTCATCTGATAGCGGTGAAAGTGAGTTGTTGTGAGCACGCCCGCGAAGGTTTCTATATATACTTGTGAGATCTGGCGTTATGAAATTTGTATACAAATTTTGTAGTAGGTGGCATGCGAGTTGTTTGAAAAATGAGTATTTCATATAATTAATTTAATTTTTCTTGATCAAATGCCACATTTAACTTAACTCTTTTTTAAAATTATTTCCTATGTACCTACAACTAATATTTTATGACATGTAATATGTATTTATGGTATATTTATACCGTTAATAAATAAATAATTATATATAGTTTTGCGGCAGGGAGGGAGGAAGGAGTAAGTGTAAGATGGGTAAGGTGGAAGTGGAACGCTGGTGGAAAAAGGGCGCGGGAGGGGAACGGTGGTGGGGTGCGTCCCCGCATGGGAGAGGACACGCAAGGAGAAACAATTTCCTTCTTTATATGGCATTGTAACGCTCGCCGGGTACTCGCCAATATTTGATAAAATAATAAAAATCATTAACCATGCTTTTTCATATTTTGAGTAGGTACGATGGCCCCTGTGGTCGAGGGGCACGGCTCTCGACTAGCAAGCCGTGAAAGCAATTTGAAAGTAAAGCAATTCGACTAGCAATTCAAATCCCGGCGTGCGCTAGTATATAATGTATATATATTTTTTTTCAATTGTGTTATTTCAAAATTTAATCATTAAAAAATAATATAAGGAATATTTAGGAAGTTTCAGAGTGGAAAATACTCTCAGAATTGCAATGGTGTAAGACCACCACTCAGAATTGAAACGTTGCTTGAAATGGCCTCAGCCGCGTTTGGTGATCTGATTTGAATAAAAATCAAAATCATTTATTGTACAAAATTTTCATTTAGTACAAAAGGTATAACTTATAGTTACCTATATCCTATTTCTTCCAGTTAACCTAACATGTTATACAGATATAACACAAATGAAATATAAATATAAAAGTGGTGTAATACAAAGTGAATTTGTTTTAATTTATTATATAAACATAAATATAAATAGCCAGGTACTTTCTCACCTTCCTTGTCCCAATCTCCTCTTCAGCCTTATAAAATTGAGGATGCCATAGTCTCATTGGCTCCAGGTGGTTGGGACTCTTACGCGGTATTCACATTTAAAAAGGTACCTCTCTTAAATATTATTTATCGTATGATTAAACGTAGACCAGTCAGTAGCTGGGTGGGCATCGCTTTTGGGTCCTACCCGGGCGTCGTATGTTCGATTCCTCAGCTGGCTAAGTCCTCCATCACGACACAAGCAACATTTTCCGCTTGGTGTGGTGGTAGTAAGATATTTTCAAACATCGCGATCGTAGGGTTATTCGTAACCCAGGAATGTATGTCATTCTTAAAAAAAAATGATAAAGAGATTCAATTGAATAATACTAGCTCTATTTAAAAAAACATATGAATAGGTACTTACTTACCTAATTAGCACAGAATTAGAAGCCATACACAATTAGAAGAAGAAAGAAAGGTTCAAATGCGTAAACTTCAAAATTTACTTCCAACTAAAACCTTAAGCCTCGATGACACACGGCGAGTTACAAGCTACTATTTAAAAGCGGGTAAATCGGCGAGTAAGATTGTCATAATGACACAAAACTGTCCACTCGCCCAGAAGCGTAGGAAACTGAGGCCGCTGCTAGCGCCAGTAACAAGAATAACGACGACTGCGTGAACTAATTCTTCAATATTTGACAGTCGAAATCAGCTGTTTATCGGAAGCCATGTTGGAAACATTAATAAACCAATCACGAGCAAGCGGAGCAAGCGTGTAGGCGAGTAAAGTTGACGACCTTTCAAATTTTTTTCGTAGATTTTCAACAATCTGCTAGTTGCTGCTAGTTAGCAAGTGACACGATGACACTGGGCGAGTTTACTAACAGATAGTGAATTTCCCAGATAGTAGCTTGTAAACTAGCCCTGTGTCATCGACGCTTTACCATAGTTACTCGCATCGATTCTTCTAGTTTCAGCTTAAATAATTTCCACAGTGTAGACATTTTAAACATAATGTAGGTACTCAGTGAATAAAAAATATTGTAGATAAATGTGTTTTTTTATTCGGTCCTACCACGAATCCATAGCAAAATGTCACGTTCGTCTCGCCAATTCGTTTGATTTTAAGTATCGGCAGACTGGTGTAAAAAGGTTTCACACGTTCTACAAAATTGTGCCAGTGACTGTAAAAGTCCCGTCCGCAATCTCCAGGAAAGTCTTAAGCATAATTCTGGTATTGCTTCAGTCCGGATTTTCCGTATCACCGAGGCGATCGATAGCAATAAAAAGACAAATAAAACATGTAGTAGGTACGCATGGATAGCGGGAGATTCATCCGTTCGGCGGGAAACTCTGGCGGCTTTTCCTGGAACTAGGTATTTGGCGGCTGCGCAATCGCGGCACTACCAACCAAATACGAGTATGTACTAGGTATAATAAAAACTACAAAAGAGTATTTGTACCAACTAAACAGGGATAATAGTAGTAATAATAACCTAATTTCGTTCCATTTTCATTCGACACCTACGAGGCTTGGTACCTAGTTTCTCGGGATAAAGGGTAAATAAGAAACCTAGAAGTTTCGTCATTTAACTCGTTTATTGAATAGCTGGAATAAAAAGTATTTTATTCAGAGAAGTTCAACGCAATCATATAAGCATAAGAGTAGGTACTAGGGATATGATGACTCTCCCGTACAAATTATTTACAGATTTATTTATGGTTAGAAAAAATGACAGTTACTAAAAGAAATCGGAAGAGTTTCGAGTAAGATTCATTCGACTGTATTAAAAGCGTTATTCGAATTTGGAGCAACACTCCGTCCTTGTCATCCCCGTCTGCAGGTTAAGGGCGGCAACACCCCACCCCCTCCCCCTGCGGAGAGGGGAAGAGGGGGGCAGACGCACAAGTAGGTCACGCGGTCCGGGCCAAAGGGGGAGGAAAGAAAAGGGGGCAGGTTGTTACGTCACGACTCCCCCCGCACCAGGGAGAAATTGTTAGGGTGGGTGAACTAGGGGACCGTAGTGATGAGAAAAATCGTTACTTTTTCATTATGGTCTCTGCTGGATATATTATGTTTGTGGGTGTTTTATACCAGTAGAGGGCGCTCTCGTTCTTCCCATTATCCTTGTGGTGATTGTAGTCGCCACGGGGTTCGGGGTTCGGTTCCGGCGTAAATCAAACATTGACATTTTAATTACAAATGAGACAAGGACACCTTTAATTAATTGGCCTGACTTAAAAAACGTTCATTAAAGCCTTCTAACAAATGAATTGAATTTGGAAACGGATCAGGTTTTATCCACCATTTAAGCTTTACATTATTAATAATAATCATGAATTGTTTTATAGTGTTTTCACATTAAATTTCGTAAGTCTAAATATATTATATGAACACCTAAAATGTAAGTACTTGTTTTATGTCCAACAATAGGGGAATAATAGATATTTATGAATATATTATCAATTTAGTGTGCGACCGAAACCGAAACCGAATCTTCGGTATCTGTCTCAGTTTCGGCCGAAACCAAAACCGAAACTTTTTTAGTCATGTAAAAAAATCTATTGTTTACTGAAATTTGGCTTATTTCTTACACTTATACAGGCAGTTAACACGTGATAAATGAAATGAAAAAAAAAAAAAACAGTAATTGAAGTATGTGAAAAACCAAAAAAATCTTTATTTTACAAACAAAAATTCTAAAAATTAAAATACTTCTTGGAACAAAAATTTGTCAATAATTAAAACTTAGGTACATTATAAAGCAAGGACCTAATTAATTGAGTATTTCAATTTTAATTGCGTTTACAATCACAACATTCTTATTACAATTGTTAAATGAAATTTAAAAAAAAAAACAATAATAATAGAAGTACCTATGCGAAAAAATAATAATTTATTTTTTGATATTATTGCGAGAAAACAAACAAAAATTATAAAAATTAATAAACATGTTAACTACTTCTTGGAAGAAAAATTTGTCAATAAACTCTTACATTATAAAGGAAGGTCCTAATTAATTGAGTATTTTGATAGCGGGTGACATACGAGCCGCAAACTCACACGAAGTCAGCCGAACGACGCGCGATAATTCACGAACGTAGAGTTTCGGCGCGGCCGAAGGTTCGGCAGATTTTCTGCCGAAACCGAAACTAATGCCGAAACTTGCCGAAACCGTAACCGAAATCGAACCTTCGGTCGGTCACTAATTATCATTATCTCAATAATTTAAGTTTGATCTGAGGTTGTACAAGACTTAACTTTATAAATCAAGGTCATACTTTGGGTGAAAGCTTTAAGCGAGGAGTGGCATTGAAAATTTGAAAATAGTTTATATTTATTCACCTTTGTTAAAATGTCAGCTTTTCGCACTGTTACCAACGACTTAAAATGCTCCAACGTTGACAATACTAAAATTCGCAGGATAGAAGAAAGTTCAAATCGATTAGGCGAATAAGTAAGTACCTATAGTTATTCCGCGTCTCATCCCTAGTAACGAAAAGTGGGCTGAGAGGGGAAGGGGAGGGGGAGGTTGAAGAGCAAAATTTCTAATATTAGCTGTGAAATTTCGGGTTAGTGAGCACATTTTCAAGTTGCGAGTGATGAAATTTTGTTTTAGTGAACTCTATTTCGAGAAATAATGAAATGTTAAGGTTACTGTTTAATCGACTCGCCTACATTACTACAACTCATCACATTTAATATACCTTCTCGTAGACTCAGAAATAAAGACCTGCTTTTCCTCAATCAGCACTCGACTAACTATGGTTATAACTCACCACTGTCCAGAATGTGTAGACTGGTCAACTCACGTCAAGACCTTGATTTTTTTGGTATTAGCTTAAATGATTTCTGTCGCTCTTTAAACAAATGAAGATATGTAATATTCACCCTAATTTTTGCAAGGTCTTGACGTGACTTGACACTTATTTTTCTTCTATTTTCACTGTTTGTCTTTGCTTTCATGTACCATCCGAATCCTTACATTGTTCATTTCTATACTTCGTGATACTTTGTTTTAAATTGGACGTAAGTCCGTAAATAAATAAATAAATAAATAAATAAATTGTTAGTAAGCACATTTTAAATCTACCAGTCGAGGAGTTAGGTGATTTGCTAGTTTACTCGACGCCCGTATTTTGATTAAAAACAATAAAATTACACGTACTCTGGCGATAAAATTAAGGGTTCTTAATTTTATGACATTTTCGGTACCAACTAAAAGAAAATACGCGATAATGAACGCGTATTACCCGTTTTCGTTGAAGGTGATAGCCCAGTCTCGTTCATTCTTCACGATTCTACATTTCCTACGTGGTCGGATCAAAGTGCGAGACCGAAGTTGTGAAGTATGGAAGGGGAAAGCGTAGGAAATGTGTGGAAAAAACGTTCATCGCTGTATAAATTCACAGAAAATAAAATAAGGTGCTTTGGTTGTTATGAAGAAAAAAACAGTTACAATTTGGGAGGTGGGAATGGGTACCGCCGCTCCGGGAACCATTTATTGGATAACCAACACCTCTGCCATAGGTCACCTCAAGTGTCACCCATACGTTTGATGACTTAGCAGGGGTGCCCGGATTTATGGCGCGAGTTTTGTCCGGGTCTTGGCGGTTGATGCGTCTGCCCACCAGCTGCTTGGCAGGCTGGATCGGGAGAGACCGGTTGAGGGGGACCTTTTGACCCTGGCGGGACTCTCTCGGAACATCATTGTGGGAGGGATGGATTCATAAGTCTGTCACTCATGGAGACACTGAACTCCAGATTCTTAACCACACCTCATACCCTTTTCCTACCCATAAGTTGTTCTTCCTTTCCTCCACCTTACTACACACAGCATCCCCAAAGATGACATAGGTCCTGAGGGGAATTACTTTCCTCAGGGCCCCCTGTGTGAAGCTAATGTAAAAAAAGTCAGTCGGAAGTAAAGGAATTCAACGGGTGGCAAAAATAGGAAAATAATTTCAAAACCAAATTCAGAGTTTTCACCCCCCGCTAGTCACCTTAGACGTGCACAATTTTAGTATGTAGTAACGGAGTAATAAACAAGAATAATACCTTATTGCAGGGTTCGTATGAATATTGTAGCCGAAACTAAATGAGCAAGCCGAAATGAAGGATTTTTCGGTTTGGTTTCATCGGCATTCAGAACGGCCGTTTTCATGGCGGCATTCCGTCAGTGGGAGCATGACTGTGTCAAATAATTCCAACGTTCCTGTTATGGCGGCCATTTCACGCGCTACGGCAATTTGGCGGGAACGGGAGTACAGTAATGGCGACGACATTAACTTTACGGCTGTCACATTAAGCACGGTTTTCATAATTCATATTGATCAGCCGAACGGGGAGCACGGGGGACATAACCGCCGGGTTACATGTCTTTATTCAAATGGGGAAATCGTTTTATGTTAATTGAGTGAGCAGAACCACGACTCCGAGGTAACATTATTAGGTAAATTAGTAGTTTACAATGTTGGTGATAAAATTGTTCTTTAAAGTGATAAATTTGTTGGTGATAGATTTGTTCACCGTTCGGAACAACTCATTGTCTACAGATCTGGTAGGAAACTTTGTCTTCCTTACTTTCATAGTGAGAAATCATTACATAGTGTAAAATAAAGTCGCTCAAAATGTATGTGCGCATAGATCTTTTAAACTACGCAACGGATTTTCGTGCGGTTTTCACCAATAGATAGAGTGATTCAAGAGGAAGGTTTATATGTATAAAAAATGCTTAATAAAGTAGAGGAAAGCCGAGAAATTGAAATATTCAATTCAGGCAGCGGGCATCGGGCAGCGGGCAGCTGGCAAGCGGGTGGTGTGGACTTTATAAAGGTTGGGTAATGGCGTTGTGTTTCGTTAGCCACAGCAACGTGTGTCCGGGTCTGCTAGTATTATATAAACGGTGTTAGAAAAACCACACTATATATTGATTTAAAAGTTAACCAAAAAGTAATTAAAATTTAACCAAAAGTTAACCAAAAAGTAATTAAACACCTTTATGAAACCAATGTTTTTTTTGAAAATTTGTGAATTTTAGAAAAATTATTTTCGCATGAAAATAATACATTAGTCTAATCAAATATATATAAGTATATGTTTTTATTTTTTTTCGTTACCAGTAATTTTAGTTAGAAAAAATGTAAGGTGAGCCATTTTGAAAACTTTTTCAAAATTGCATAAAAAATATATGTATTTAAAAAATTACATGGTTATTTACAATACTAAAATTTGAAAGCGTATTTTATCACCATTCAAAACGAATTTTTAGTTTTCGGATCCGTCTACGAATATTCCATATTTGAATTGTAATGCAAATTCTTATGTACTAACAGAATATGGTCGAGGCCTGAGGGGTTAACTATAATGAATAAATCTGGAGATGAGTTGAGAAATGAGTGAAATATCTACCTTTTCAAACAAAATTTCTAGGTAAATGTCTATGCAACTATTTTAAGCTTGCAAATCGCAATTTTCATCACGAGCTCTATTCAGCTCATTGGTCTATAAAATGTCAAAAAGTAAAATAAGACACCATATTTATTTTTTTTTCTCATTTTTCAACAGACTTTTTTTAAATAGTGGCAAAACCGGGTGGTATTTGCTCGTACAGATGTACAAACATCTGCACGGAGATATTGTGGTTATCTGTGCAAAAAACGTTTAGTCGCTACGACCGTTTATCATATAGAAATAATAAAAACATCAGAGTGTGTAGATTCACATGCGGTAGAAGTGAAACCTTCAGAAAACTAAAGTAGACAAGAGTGGGGAGGCTACGAGGCACCGCACAAAGAGGAGACCGATGGGCTACGAAGCACCGCAAAAAGAGGAGACGGATTATACCATCTCATTCTCTCGCAAGCTAAAATCTGTAGATGTTTGTGTTTGTCTCTTTTTCGTTTCATCGAGTTTCAAATCACAACGATGCTAAAGAAGATTTCAATTCTAAAATGATAAATACATAAAAATGTCAAAATCATAAAGCTGCAACAGTTTTGAAAGCAGTATCCTCCGGGGTTCGCAGTAATCCCGCGACAATTTCGCGCGCTTTCCATCTGTCAGACGTCCCACCGGGCAGGTGTCAAATTAGAGTTTTACGCTGGGAGTCGTAAAACTATAAAGTTAGAGAATTTCCCACAAGCTCAAGAAGTGTGAAGTATTGGAAAAATCTTACTTCATGTTTGTATTTCAGGGTAAATAATGTTGAGATTTATTATTTATATTAAGAAATTTCATTCGCGTCAAACATTATTTAATTAATATTTCTTGAGAAAGTTAGTGGGACTATACTTTGGCATCCCAAATTGGAGTAAACGAGGTTAAAAGAAACGAGGAAGATGAGGGTTGGTTAAGGTAAATACGGTGAAAACATCGCATAACTTCGTTACAATAATAATTTTTAAAAAATTAGCAGAACCATCAATAAATTGGGTTTATAAAAAAATATATAAATATATATATATATATAAATCATGGAGTTCTAGAAAATGAATATAATAACATTTAATAAATAGCTTAAGCCGTATTTAATGACCAGATTTGAATAGCCAGGTAGGCAGGTTTTTCCTTTATTCTTCTTCTCCACCTCCTCCATTTTTCCGCTTTCTTGAGCATCATAATTTTCTTTTTATGAATACCTCACAAGAGTTCTAGCCGCTCCCGTCTGGAGCCAGTGACACCATCCCCAATTGGGGTATGTTGTGAGGCTGAAGGTAGTGGGGAGGGGAAGGAGATGGGGAAGAGGAAGGTGGTTATTCAGATCTGGTCACTAAACACATTGTTTGTCAGGCTAAAGCCTTTTCAAGAAACGTTTCAATTCTGAATGGTGGTCTTATACCAGGGCGATACGTGTCGTAAATATACAATTTTAAAAAATTATTTTAAATGAATTAATTGTGAAATAACACAAATTAAGAAATAAATAAATTATTTGACCACGCCGGGATTCGAACCAGCGACCTTCGGATTGCCAGTGTCGGATTGAGTCGAGAGCCTTACCCCTCGATCACGCCGGCCGTCGAAAAAACTCAAAATCGAAAACGCCACTGTCCGGGCAGTTGGGACTCTAATGTGGAATTTAAATAAGCAAAATTTTTGATAGAAAACAAGATATTGACATTAAATTACACGTCAAGTAAAAAACAACATTTGACGCGTATGAATCAATATTATTATACATACATATTAAACCGTTTCTGATTCACATATTTAGCACGCAAATAAATGATGTTCATATCTTATGAGCGACCATGTTAGATTAATGATTCGAGGTAAATATTTATCTAATGGCGAGACGACATTAATGTAATGAAGGTAAACTTTGATATTTACAAATACAATCATTATTTTCAGATGTTTAGAAACGTTTTCACAGACTTGTTTGTTGATAGGATTAACCTATACAAGCAAAATAATGATTTATTTATTTATTTATTTATTTGATGCAATATTATTTACATTTCTTACATAATTCAATGATGTTGGCCTCACTGGGTGGTTTACCCGTGCTGAGGCCTCCATTTCATATACAAAATTATACACAATACATATAAATATATATATACATAATATTGGTGAAAAAAAGGAAAAAAGTAAATAAAAAACATACGATTAAGATAAATTAAACTTAAAAATTAGAGATTTAGAATTAACGTAAAATTAAGAATAAATAATATTATATAAGGTTAAAAACGATATTTTTAATACGTGTTGTGTGTTTGTGGGTGATTGTGTTTTATATTTGTTTTGTGTGTTACTTATATGTTTTGTTATTTTATGCTATGATATTTTGGTAGTATTGTCTATTTTGGTCTTTAATCCATTTTGTAATTTTGTGTCGGAATTTATTTTTGTTTTCCTCAATTTTATTTTCAAGTGTTAGACTGTTGAATGCTTTTATAGCGTGATATTGGTAATGTCTTTGTCCAAAGCTTGTATTTACCGTCGGAGTTTTTAAGTTTTCTTTGTATGCTTGTCTAACTGGTCTGTTTGTGATATTTTGTGTTTGTTGAAGGTTGTTTTTTTGGTCAAAAATGTAATTTAGTAGCGATTTAACATATAATTGTCGTATGTCTAGTACGTCACAATGGTTGAATATTTGGTCTGTATCAGTAAGTCTATGTTTTTTAAGTATTACCTTTAAGATCGTTTTCTGCGCAATTTCCAGGTGTTCGATAGCTGAGTTTGTTGCTCCTCCCCAAGCAATTATTCCATATTCTATTATAGACTGACATAGAGCAAAATATATTGTTTTCATTTGTTGTATTTTGTATATGTTTCTTATGTTTAGGAAAATGTGTATCGTTTTGAGGAGTTTATTTGTGACTTGTTGGATGTGATGTGTCCATCTAAGGTTATGGTCAATTATGATTCCTAGATACTTTATTTGTTCTTTTTTTTCTAGAGGAGGGCAAACGCAAATGTTGGTGTTTAAACATTCGTGTATTTTTATGGTGTTTGTGTTATTTTTTGGCTGTCCTGTGCTATTTATACTGTACGTTGTGAATTTTGTTTTCGATATGTTCAGTGTAAGTATGTTTGAGTCTAGCCATGATTTCACTCGCGTGATTCCTAAATTCGCTATGTTGTATGCATTTTTCCAATCCTTAGATTTAAAGAGTAAAACAGTGTCGTCTGCATAACTAACTATTTCACCGTCTATTTTCATGCTGCAAAGTTCATTAATGTAAATAGTGAAAAGAACGGGCCCTAGTATGCTTCCTTGTGGAACTCCATATGTAATTGGCAGTGGCTTGCTAATATGGTTGTTAATTTTTACTTGCTGTGTTCTGTTACTCATATAACTTTTTAATAGTTGGAGTTCCTTGCCTTTGATGCCTATGTTTTCTAATTTTTTAAAAAGCGTTTGGTGGCAGATTGAATCGAAAGCTTTAGCTAAATCTAGGTATATCGCTATGCATTTATACCCTTGATCTAAATTGCTATGTATATAGTCTATTGTGCACGCCAAAGCTTCTTTAGTGCCTATTTTTTCTCTAAATCCATATTGTTTTTCCGAGATTAATTTATTTTCTTCCAGGTATATTATAATTTGGTTTTTTATTACTCTTTCGAAAATTTTTGAAAGCGAGTTTAACAAAGTGATAGGTCTATAGTTAGTTATTTGCATTTTGTCTCCGGATTTGTAAATAGGGATCACCAGTCCTTTTTTAAGAGTACTAGGGAAGCAGGAGTGTGTTATACTTAGATTGATTAAGTGTGTTATGGGTTTTAAAATTTCTGTTTTTATTATCTTAATGCAATCCGTCGTTATCTCATCTAATCCAGGAGCAATACGGTTTTTTAATGTGTTTATTATTTTGTCAATTTCCTCTTCCGAAGTTGTTTTTATTGCAAATCTGTGTTGTGTCGGTTGTGTATTGATGTTTGAACTGTTTGTTTGTGTTGTCGTGTTTGTGTTGAGAATTTTACGGTTCGCTAAGACTTTTCCTATACTTGCGAAGAAGTTATTTACATGATTTGCTATAGTTTCTTTATTTGTATTGGCGTCTACTTTTTTTGAGTTAATGTTTAGATGTTCGATTGTATTTTCTTGTTTGAATTTTTGTGTGTATGTAACTTCTTTTAATATTTTCCATATTTCCTTTGGGTTATTGTTTTCTTCTTTTTTAAGTTTTTCTCTAAAATACAACTCCTTAGCTACTCTAATAATTTTCGTGCAGATGTTTCTATATCTTTTGTAGTAATTAAGTTGTTGTATGTCATATGGCGTATGTTTAATTTGTTTGTGAATTCTGTCTCGTTTACGAATACAGTTTAATATTCCCTGCGTTATCCATAGTTTAATTTTTTTTGCTTTGTGCGTAAGTTTTACTTGTTTTAGAGTAGTGTTATTATTTATTTCTTGCGCTAAAATTGTTGTAAATTTGTCCCAGGCCTCTTCGACCTTCTCTATTTGGTATATTGTACTCCAGTCTATTTTTTTAAGTTTTTCTTTTAAGTTTGTGTAGTCAATTATTTTTTTTGTGAATATTTTATGTTGGTTAGGTTTTGTGTTTTCGGTATCTATTGCTATCATATTCATGTAGTGATCTGTAATAGTGCTTTCAAGTACTATGGTTTTGGTTTTTAGTTTTGTTTTGATCATTATATGATCTATACAACTTTTTGTGTTGTGTGTGACTCGTGTTGGAACATTTATCGTTGGCTCCAGTTGGATTACAAAGCAAAGATTATAAATTTTCAAATAACTAGGTACCTACTTGCGGCTTTATAAGAAAATGTAGGAATTTCATAATGGGGATCAGATTTTTTCATCACTATGGCAACTCAAAGATTCTGGAACAAATTATGGTAGATTCAAATGTTGGGTTGTGATTGGCTTCCCACGGTTTCACGTTTGACAAGAAAAATGGCACTTCCCTTATTATTAAATTACCTTCGGAGGTAAATAATGCATAAGCCGCCAAGTGCCGCTGCTACACGTTTAATAGGAACAGATTTTGAAAAGTAAACTACGTTTAAACTTTATTAGTAAAGAAACATCGGTGTCAGAAGGGATAAACGGAAAAACATGCATTAGAATTCGATTTTCATTCAATCAAAGTAAAAAAATTCCCATATAAAACATCTCCATTGCCGCCATTTTTTGTTGTTGTTGTTGTATAGATTTGTCATTTGTGAAGTTTCGTTTCAAACTAAATACGCATGAATTACTGAGTTTACCTAAACTAAGAACATAATAGGATTTTAGATTTTCACGGCCAAAAGTATTTTTGTTGTTTGTTTTTGGGGTGTTATGCCGTGTTAGGTTACCTTCTCCTTTAGCCAACGTTTCGGACAGCGTTACAGTGTACATCATCAGGGCAGATGTGTAAATGTTAGTGGTAAAATGTGTGCTTAAGTACTTCGAAGCAATACCGTGTTGCCAGCTCTGATGTTCTGATGGCTACACCAAAGCTAAATGCAGAAAACCATCTTCAAGTTTACTGTAATTCCAGCTCGCAGTGGAGTGGAGCTGGCAACACGCAAGTAACGCGTGCGATATTGGATTGATACGGGGTGTGCAAGGTATCGAGAGCATCTCATATCCTTATCCTATATTCTCCCCCCCCCCCCTCCTCCGCCCTTCCTCTCCCCTTGCTAAGTCTAAATTTAGCTTAAGATAAATTAAAACTCCATCTAAAAACAATATTACCATAAGAAACTCTTTTGGCTTCACTGCAGTTAACGTGTATATTTTTATGTCTATTTTATGTATATAAGCTGTTTGTTTCATACAAATAAAATAAAATAAAATAAAGTAAAAACACGGTATTGCTTCGAAGTACTTAAGCAAACATTTTAACACTAACATTTACACATCTGCCCTGATGATGGACACTGTAACGCTGTCCGAAACGTTGGCTAAAGGAGGAGGTAGCGTAACACGGCATAACACCCCAAAAACAAACAACAAAAAAAGAACATAATAACCTATTTTGTGTACGTAAATTGTGGTTTCTTGTAGTAATTCTTAAAATGAATGTGATTTATATCTAAAAATATTATTATATTAACATTTTTCATATAGGTACATATAATTTACTTATCTTTGACGAATGTACGTAGAATTCAACCAAGGATCCTTTGAGGTCTTAAAAAAGCATTTTCTTGGGAAAGCTCTCATGTGAAGAACGATAGGATATGGGTGATATATATCGTGGGTGGGGGAAGGGGATGGGTTAGTGTTCCAAGAGTTGGATACAGAGCTCTTGTGCTAAATATGGAAAGAAAGTTCTTTAGAAATTTTATAATAATGAATGATTTCATTTTACAGTAGGAGTTGCTCAGGCGCACATCTGAAAGCGGTTAAAAATGACATTGATATAAACCCATATGGCTGTGCGGCCTTTTTCACACAAGACGTAAATTTTACTCTATTTTTTACAAAACTATGATAAATTTAAAAGAAAAAATAAAAATGATTAAAAAAACGATTTTGATGGGCGTAAATTTAAATTACAAATGACGGATCAGAGCACAAATTTGTAGTACGTAAATTAAAATTGCTACCCAAAAAACACGTTTTTTATAACGATTTATTTTTAAAATTTTATATATCATTATATTAACACAGTATAAGGGCAAGATAATTTTTGGAATTTTGTAAAAAAATGGAAAAGTTGCATATAAAATCATGCAAAACTTTATTCTTTAATGGCATATATACGAGTGTCATAATTTAAAACATAAATTACTAGAGTAGCACATATCCGTACCAGATATTAGGCCTCCGCGTTTCTTCCTTCCTAGAACTTAAGACTTACTTCTCTTTAAGACCCAGATTCACTCCTTCCTTTCCACAAATAGACCCTTCTACACAGCATCCCCAAAGATGACATAGGCCCTGAGGGAAATTATTTTACTCAGGGCCTCTTGCGCGGAGTTAATGTAAAAAATACATATTATAAAATTTGGTGTCTTCAAATACAAATTTTAGTTTTGTATGAAAAAGGCTACACAGTCGTTCCTCTTAAGAGTGCTTACGAGTTATGTCCACATTATTATTTATATAAAATCTGCATAAAATTTTGATCAAGATGTCAAATGGGAAATATAGCTTTCCTTACGATTTTGTATGATACACGATAAATAGTATGGAATATGCGGCGATGTTCTATGATACACGATAAATAGTATGGAATATGCGCCGATGTTCTATGATACACGATAAATAGTATGGAATATGCGCCGATGTTCTATGATACACGATAAATAGTATGGAATATGCGCCGATTTTCTATGATACACGATAAATAGTATGGAATATGCGCCGATTTTCATAGGTCTCCAGTTGAAATCGATTGTCGAGCTGGTTTCAATTGAAATGTGTCCCGTCTCGCTGAATTCATCAATCCGGTTAAGTCAAACAAAAAGGTTAGGTAATCAGGTAATCACACTAGAACATATATAGCTGAACTCTTTAATATCCACGAAGGGCGCCATAAATAATATCCACGGAAAAGTTTTAATAAATCACATCGAAAACACACGACAGACCTTTAGATGAAATAACAAAGAATCTTTATGGGATACAACCTTTTCTAGATGAGTTAGCAACCATATTTTTGTGACACGACACAAATAAATAAGCGCGGAAAATATGATAACATTATGTCCTCCATTGCGTTAAAGTGAAAACCATAATCATGATATACCTATCCCCAGAAAAAAAACCTTTTACAAACTGAACCACGCACAGAACGTAGCGTGGTTTTTTGTCATAAGCAGTAATTCGGGGAATATTAAAGAATATAAAAAGGAAATATAATAAGGTGATTCCTCTCTTTCTCTATCTCTGCCTGCCGAGGGAGAGAAGCCGGCTGTGGTGGTAAAGATGCTCAAAAAGTAACGTCAACAGAAGCAGGCACACTTTTCATTCCCAAATATAAACTGAAATATTTCTTTCTGCATAAAAAGGGGACATAAAACATCTATCTAAAAACGGCATAAAAACATTTCACAAAGGGAAGTACGCGCCGACTTTGTAGATAAACCGAAGCGAAGCCATAAATCTAAGAACTCTATAAAATACGATGATTATCTATCATACGAATAACCGGCAGAAGGCAGAAGATAGGAGTGAGCGCCGGGAATATGGCCGCGGAATAACAGGCACACTAACCCAGAACCGAACAGATAAAGTGGGAATTTAATGGTTTTTTCTTTTAAAAGACACAACATGGCGGAAGAATTTGACGAGTTCTGGAAATGAAATACTTTCTGCGGCATAATAAGTACCGACTCAATAAAAGAAGCCTATGTTTCAATACAACGAAGAGTTGTATAAACTGAGATACTCGTATATAATATCTTTATCGTAAGGGCTGTGAGATGTTAACGATTTCAGATTAACGTTTTTAGGTTAAAAGGATATGTCCGAACTTTCGGCCGGAACTAAAATAAAATCACATCAATAAATTCGTTTCTATTTCAGATTTATTCAGTTTATTACAGCGCAAGAATAACTTATCACGAAAGTAAAACTTGTCGAAGTGTTTTATTCCTGAGCAACTGTATCGTTCAATGTTGTGTATTTCGGCTAATTAATCTGAATTCACGGTACCAGTAACTACCTGCCAGTAAAGGGTAGAAATCTGGGGTCAATTTGCACAGGCAGACGTACGAATCCATCCCTCACACTGCGGTGTAAGGCGATGGGTCGAGGGTCCGACTGGAGAGATCTAAGTTCCTCAAAGGCAGAGATCCTGGATAGATCTAGGTTGTCAGTCTCTCCTCATCCGGCCCGCCACGCTGTAAGGTGAGTCTTAGACCAACCTCACACCCATGAACCCGAGACCCCTACAAAGTCGCCAAACGTAGCGAACCACTTGCACCGCCTCCCAAACTGAACATAGATGCAGAAAGCAGATGACGAGACCAAATGCTGTACGATGTCAGTTTATAAGAGATGTGTCCCTTTTTGGAACATTCACATATTTGAAACATAATATAAATAATCTATACCTCCCGTGCCCTAGAGTTTTACCTGGGGTGAAACAGCCAGATAACTACCAGTGAGATTTGCCCTCTACTTTTACCTAGCATGTAATGTAAATGTATGGTTGCTTATTACCAGAGTGCTAGCGTCTGGCATAGCTGCACAGTGCTGGTCTAATGTCCGCAGACACCGTAGCTATTAAAACACGAGCTTCAAACTGTTAACTACGAATACACGGAAATCATGGGCGTTTTACATAATGCTTTTTAATACCGATCCCGATATGGAAACTATATCGGAACCCATATGAAAAAGCTTTGCCTTAAACATAATTTCAAAGAGTTGTTTTTTTTACATTAGATTCCGAGGAAAATAATTCCCCTCAGGACTGTGTCTTCTTTGGGGATGCTCTGGGGAGGGGCTTTATGAACGGAAGAAGAGAAAGTTCTGGGGTATAAGAGTATAAAAGGTGTGAGGGATGGGTAGGAATCATGGGGTCAGTGCTTCCAGGAGTGATGGACATATGAATCCATTCCTCCCACTGCGGTACAAAGCGATGGGTCGAGAGAACCCTGCTGGACAGGTCAGAAGGTCTCCCGCAATCCGGCCTGCAACGTTGTAGAAAGTTGCATCCACCGACGAGACCCGGACAAACCTCACTGTATAAACCCGGGTACCCCTGTTAAGTCACCAAACGCAGCAAACCACTAGGATGACCTACGGCAGAGGTGTTGGTCATCCACTAAATGGTTTCCGGGTCGGCGGTACCCATACCCGCCTCATAAATCGTTGCCATTAGAGAATGGTAACGATCATTGCCATATTGGGTCGATAGGTACTAAATCCTCTAAAAAAGGCAACACGTTTGAACGGTTCCATGCCAACTCAGAACCACCTCAGAAAGGTCATTAAAAGTTATGAAAAAATCATTTTAAAATAGCCGGTAACCTTAACCTAACTTAACCTATTTAACCATTTTTTTATCTTCACTCTTAATGACCTTTCTGAGGTGGTTCTGTGTTGGTTTAATTCTGAGTAGGCCGGTCACCCGTTTGAACTTAACCCATATATCACATATTTGTGATTATCTTTGCTATAAAAAATACGCGGGGAATTCACAATGTAGGTAATTCACGTTCACTATCAGTAATTTGAATCAATATTTATTAATTAAGAGTAATGAATTTACTGGCCAACCACTGAGAACCCCATTGTTACTAGTTTGTCCTTCTCCAATGTATCAGAAAGCTCATTTAGAAAGGATTCCTTTTATTATCTGGTATAAGGATGTAACATCTCAAACCCCAAGTCTACGTAATTCGTTCACAATCAATCTTGAGCCACTTCAACTAATTAATCCTCCCGAGGTGTAACCCAGTTACAGCAGACAGTTTTTTTGACTCACGGCGTAAACATCTTCGATGAGTATTCAAACGATTTTCAATTTTCTATTCTCGTCGAGTGCAAAACATAATTGTTTCTGTCTGACTTAAAAATAAACTTTCAGTTCCGAGGCGGGCTGCTCGGGCGTGTTATTGTTGTTCTCTCGGCTCGGCCAAAGGTGGCAGATAGTTGGGAATAGTTGGTAATTGTTGGGAATTGTGGACGAAATTGTTGAAACCCGACCAATAGAGGAAATGACTACTGAATAATTTAAATGTGACTGCATAAGCATTATAATTGTGGCTGCGAGAAGAATTTAAGAATGTAAACATGGTGCAAATGAATAGTGTAACCAAAATAGATTGTTGGTGTGTCCGCAGTTCACACTGTCTGCGTAAAACGTATCCTAAGACAGTTTGGACGCTTTGCTCATCAAACTGAACAATCATACCTGGAGAAACTTAATGGTTTTCCATATAATTCAGACCAATTATCACATAAAAAAATGAATCGATTGTGTAGGGATAACGTAATATATCTCAAATATTTCGTTTGTTATTACAATTTGGGAGGCGGTATCGGTATCGCAGCCCCGGTAACCATTTATTGGATACCCAACACCTCTGCCACAGATATCCCCAAGTCGTTTGCTACGTATAGTGATTTAGCAAGGGTGACCAGGTTCATGGGTGAGGTTTGTTAGGGTCTTTGCGGCAGACGCGTCTGCCCATTAACTGCGTGGGAGGCCAGATCGAGAGTGACCTTTTTGAAGAAGACCTTTTGATCTCTCCAGCATGACTATCTTAGAACATCGCCTTGCACCGCAGTAGGAAGATTGAATTCAAAACCCTAACACCCAGATTTCTACTTACCCCCGATACATTTTTCCTTCCCAGAACTTCCTATCCTTCCTTTCCTAAAAAGACCTTCCACACAGGTGGCATAAGCCCTGAGAGGAATTATTTTCCTCAGGGCCTCCTGTATAGGTTCCGAAGTCTTTCCTGTTTTCGTGCAAATTGTGAACACGAGTGCAGAAGACACTACATTTGGAGTTTATCAACCGCTTACCCGCCCTGGTATAAGTAACATATGTTACTCCTTCAAGACTCTCGCAAGGACTCTATTTTTTGTAAAAGAACGATTCTACATTTAAATAAAGGAAGACAGACCTCCATGTCCGTGCATTCGGTGTTATGAAGCAGTATGCAAATGCTCACAGAATGTACATAATGCGATTGAGTGTTAAGACAGTACAGTGTTACCTTATTCATTTATCTACTAGTCAGTCTAGTTAGGAGGTGTTCAGCTTGTCTATGGTTATATCGGCTATTTAGAGCAGAGACCCACAGAGAGTATAAACCAACACACAACCAGATATCAGACAATGGTGATGGGACAGTTCCCACTCGTTGAATTACCGAGTCTCTATTGTTGTCTAGCGGCCGCACTGCGCGACCCACAATGCGATATTACAATATTATCCAATATCACAAACTCATAAAAGATAATCAAATTATTATAACTGATCTGCAAAGGCCCCAATTCTATAACCTTACATTATCCAAACACGTTTCTGTTATCCTGATACAATTAGGAAAAACGTGGTTAAGAAATAATCCAATAAATAAAAAAATGTTTACTTAGCAACGCATTTTCAATACCAAATATTATATTTACAAGTTTGAATAATCGGAACTTCATCATAATATTTACGGCCTCCGTGGTCGAAGGATGAGGCTTTCGACTGCCAAGGAAGGCAGCGGGTTAAAATCGTGTTAATTTGTGTCATATCACAATTAATTAAAGGAAAACAATCACTTTGTTTGTAACCACGATTTATTGATTTATTTTTTATTTACCGACCGGTTTCGCTTAATACAAGCATCTTCAGGGTAAAAATTAAAACAGTTTTAATTTTTACCCTGAAGATGCTTGTATTAAGCGAAACCGGTCGGTAAATAAAAATTAAATCAATAAATCGTGGTTACAAACAAAGTGATTGTTTTCCTTTAATTAATATGTCAAACCACAAAGTGACTGCTTTCTACCAAAAAATAATCACAATTAATTAATTAAAAATAATATACATATAGTATATTTGCAACATGTTCCGGAATGGAAGATACTCTCAGTACCGCCCTGATGTAAGACCACCATTCGGAATTGAAACGTTGCTTTAAATAGATTTAGCCGTGTTTGTTGAATAGCCGGATACTTCCCATCTACTTTCCATCCCCACTATCTTCAGCCTCTTAACATACCCCAATTTGGGAGTCGTAATCCCACGGGCTCCAGACGGGAGTAGCAGTTACCCTCGGGGCCTATGCAATCTTTATGTATGCTATTTGGAGTGTCTTTTTAGGGAAACGAAGGAGATGAAGTTTTGGGAAGGAAAAAGGTACGAAGGGTGGATAGGAATCTGGAGTCAGCGTGTCCAGGAGTGACGGACGCATGAAACCATTCCTCCCACTGCGATGCAAAGTGATAGGTCAAGAGTCTAGCTGGAGAGGTTAAAAGGGCGCCCTCAACCAGTCTCTCCCGATCCGGCACGCTACGCAGTAGGTGGCAAACGCATCCGCCGCCAAGACTTAGACAAACCAAACGTAGCGAACCACTTGAGATTAATGTCTATCGTGCACATAAATACGATTTCATACGATTTATTCATTCACAATTTAAGATTTGGAATGCCTACATTTTTTTTAAAAAGACATCAGTAATATATTAGTAAGAAACACACCAAAGTCGACTATAATAAAACCGATAAAAAATAGTATTTTAGTCCTATGAGTAAAATAAGTACCTTGTTTCCAGGGCCAAGGGTAGCTCCATGACAAACAATTTTCTGCCCCGTATAAATAGTCATCACTTATGTTTAAGAGATCCAGCGGGTGGAATTCTCACCTGGAAACAAAGAAAATTCAAACGTTCATTATTTTTGACAGATTCGATTTAAAACAAGATACAAAGGTATGTTTGTGGGTATGTTTACAAAAAATGTATAAATGTGTTAATAATGTCTTACGAGGTAAATAAAACTTTTTTTCAACAGTAACCTAAATTTAATTAACTACATTCCAACTTTTCTAATATTAAGTAATGCAATTTAAAAAAAAATGTGAATACCGCACACGAGACACAACTGCTCCCTTCTGGATTCAGTGAGACTATGCAATCCCCAATTGGGGAATGTTTTGGTAAGGAGGTGGAGGAGACGTGAAAAAAGAGGAAGAAGGTGGGGAAGTACCTGGCTGTTCAGATCAAGTTACTAAACTCGGCTAAAGCCATTTCAAGCCACGTTTCAATTTTGAATGGTGGTCTTACACCAGGGCGATACTGAGAGTATCTTCCACTCTAGAACGTGCCGCAAAAATACTATATATTATTTTTAATGAATTAATTGTAAAATAACACAAAAGAATTTTCTTCATAATTTCTTTTTTCGTGAATTTTTCCGTTGTTCTAATAGCTATTCTGCTAATCGGGGCGGAGACAAATCCAACAAATGAAAGATCATAAAAATCGGCCCGGCCGTTCTTGAGTTATAAATGGTGTAACTAACCCGACTTTGTTTTATATATTAAAGATACGGAATTAATATTTATGTTCCGCAAGAGATCTGTACTAATAATTTTAGCTTCGTTAGATTCTGAGTAATCCATTACTAAAATTCAGTACCACTGTTTGATTTATAATGCCAATTTTTCCAGAGAAATCTCCATCAAAAACTAACCTAGAAAAAATTCGTGTCTCAAGTATGGATAACGTATTTAACTTCATGAAAATGTTTATGAAATGACTATTTATTGTGTAAATACCTCCCGCATTATCAATTCTGCTAATAATTAATTAATGAAAGTCATCATTAATATCGTAAATAGGATTAAAATATTACGAAATGATTTCTATACGTAATCAGAATTTAAATTGAAAAGCTTTATGCCAAAGAATGGCGGGAAAGCTTGTATTTATTGGTGATCGCATTACATTTTTAAAAAGTAACATATAATTTCTTATTAAATAGACAATCTATGATGTTAAATTAACATGTCAAGGAATCCTTTTTTGAGTGGGTAGGTACCTAATTAAAGTTAGAGAATCTTCATTTTCGATAAACAATGTTGTGATTTTTTCATTATCAGCTTATTAAGTTTTTGTTCACATATAATATAAATGTTATAAAAGACGCCATTTTGTATCTCAAATATTTTTTCAATTGTTCAAAAAGGAAAATGAAGCGTTCTCGGAAAAAAAAACACGGGTAGAAAATCTAGTACCATCATAAATATTATTGTTTTATTGATATTTGGAATGTTAACTCTCAGGTTAATATGTTCGCTTTTCGGAACAACTCATATAGTTCTCATGGAAATCGTTGTGTCTCCCTTACAATCGTAATTAGAAATATGATATAAACGATGTTAGAAAGAGAAAACACCACGATTTATATTCAAATCTAAAAGTTAACCACACAATAATTAAAATGTCCACCTTTATGAAACGAAAGTTTCCGACTGCGATTTGAAAACAATTATGAACAATTTGGGAATTTTTTATGAATTATTTTTACATGAAAAGACAAAAAAGTGAGTTGATGATAACGTTTATACCTAATACATTTTCCTAGTGAAATAAAAATGCTTTTTTTTGTCGTTATTAGTATGTAATTTTATTTAGAAAAATCGTAAGGTGATACATTTTAAAAACTATTATTATTATTTTCTTTTACATGACCTCCACACAGGAGGCCCGGAGGAAAATAATTTCCCTCAGGGCCTATGTCATCTTTAGGGATGCTGTATGAAGGTTTTTTAAGGAAAGGAAGGAGAGGAGAGTTCTGGGAAGGAAAGGGGTTTAAGGGGTGGGTAGGAATCTGGGGTTCAGTGTGTCCTGGTCATCAACCTCCAAGACCTAGACAAACCTCACCCCATGAACCCGGGCACCCCTGCTGAATCACTAATCGTAGCGAGCCACTTGGGGTGATCTATGTTCCATTTCCGCCTCCCAAATTATTATGTTTACATTCAAAAATTTTATATTTAAAAAATTAAATGTTTATTTCCAATTAAAAAACTTGAAAGTGTATTTCATCAGCTTTCATACACAGTTTATAGTTTTCGGATGCGTTCAGAAATATTCCATTTATTTAGATTTCATTGCAATGCAGAAATATTTTGATCATCCGATAAAATAGGCCCGAGGCCTGAGGATTCACGTGAAATTCTTTATTGACAGTAATAAGGAGTAAGCATTTTTTAAACAATTTGAAGTAATAGTAGTAACTGTCGTAAAGTAATAGTCATTATTGACTGCTTAAAGCTGCAAGTACCGAGTTATGGGCTTCAATCAGTCTTATGCAGAAAAAATACTTATGCAGCATCCGACGTGACACGACGCTCGATTTCCGCAATCGCTGAAGAACTTCTAACAGATAAGTCTATAGTCTTTGGATTGTGCGATGTACAACTATATATTATTTATTCTAACTCTATATAGTCTATTCTGTGGTCTGTAGACTGTTCTGTTCGTTTCCCCGCAGTGAGATGAGATGACACGGGGATATCGTCCGCACTGTGCCGGTGACGTCACTGCCCACGTCACACACACAGGCGCTGTTTAATTTTAAATATGGCCGCCGAGGCGTGTTTAGATTGTTTCTGTTTAGGCTACGGCGGGTTACTGTTCCGTGTCTGAGCCACGGCAATTATAATCACTCTGCATTCTCGTGCACGTAGAATGGAGAGAGTATAATTCATTATTCTACATACTTGTTAATATTAAACTACGTCAGATATTTTCTGCGATTGTACGATTCATTACGGTAGTAAGGAGACTCCTTTATCCAAGCTTTTTTTACTTGTGTAGAAGGAAATTAGTACGTTCTATTATCTGAAAGGATGCAGAGATAAGGCTGTAAACTATAATAGTACAATTAGGCAGGCTTTTAACTACCTATTTACTTTTACTATCACCTACAATATATTATACATACATATACTTTACATGCACATAAACCAATTGGAAAGGTCCATAGCAGAGTTAAGGAACGAGAAACATATATTTTAGTTACCTTTAGCAAATAATGTAGAATAGTTATAATATGTACCTCCAATTTCAGAAATTTCCAGCCACCTAGCGGCGCGAGATGTACGGCTTAGTTTTTATTCATACATTTTAATAACGGAAAATATTTATTGGATAACCAACACTTCTGTCTTAGGTCACCCAGGTGACCCTAGGCTCGCTACGCTTTGGAGACTTAGCAGGAGCGCCCGGGCTCATGGGGTGAGGTTTATCTAGATCTTGGCGGTGAATGTATTTGCCCACCTACAGGCTGGCCGGATTGGGAGAGACAGGCCGAGGGAGACCTTTTGACCTCTTCAACAGGACTCCTTCGGAACAACGCTTTGAGTGAAAGGTTGGATTCATACGTCCTTCATTCCTGGCCACACTGGACACCTGGACACACTTTTTATGCATTTTATATTCTCTCAGTTATTATTGTAAATACTTGCATTATATTATCACTGTTACTTTTTCGTTATTTCTCTTATCCAGGTTTCCTCAACCGGGCGCAGCTCTTATTTTTCTTTTTTTTTACTAACACCTTTATCTGAATATATTTTTCTCTATAGATTTCAGAAGAATTATTCTACGGGGTGCCAGATTTATTATTATTTTATATAATGTTAATGTAAGTACTTGCATACTGCTTACTAACCCCGTATGCATGGACATTGGAGGGTCTAGAGTCATTGAAATAAATGTAGCTTCGTTCAATAAAAAAAGTAGAGTCTTGAAGTGTGCGGTGAAGGAGAAAACCATATGTTTCCTTATAACGCCGGGAAAGTGGTGGGGTCCCCTACAATGGACAAACTGGCCCCCTGATTCACACCCACCTCTCGTACATTTTTCCTTCCAAGAACATCCTCTCATCCTTTTACCTAAAACGACGCTTCACACAGTATCCCCAAAGATGACAAGGCCCATGAGGGAAATTGTTTTCCTCAGGGCCTCTTATGTGGAGCTATTGTAAAAAAAAAGTTCTGCGTAAGCCCTATTCAAGTTTTGTTATTATCCAATTACTGAGAAACAACAGGCCCATGATAAAATAAGAACAGAACTTGAATAGATCTTTCACAGAACTTAAATTTTTACTTGGATGAAATTTGATCAATTGTTCAAATTCTAAGAAACAACCCGTCCTTAGACAGATATTTTTTCATTACGATAACCTACAAGGTTTTTATATTCTGCAACGAGATAGTTAGGTATAGTTGCAGGTTGCAGCACTAATTGGATAGTTCTAATAGCAGATGACCAGCAACTAGCAACCAGCAACCAGCAACCAGCCTTTAATTAAAGCGCGAGAAAACAGAGTGCCGCGGCCTGCCAGCTTTAAAAGTGAACGAGTTGACAGGAACCAATTATAATTTATTGTCCCCTGTCAGTCAGTTCCGTGCGTGCCACTGGATTATATTAAATTAGGAAGAATGTCATCGGAGCGTTTCACCTCATCCCCACCCACACCCCATTCACCTCCCCACCTCCTCACAACACCTTACAACACCCAACACCCAACACTCCCGAAACCAATTTCCTGGAAGATGACATTTCTAGTTTACACAAAACCTAAACATACACTACCTTTCAAAGTATTGGAATAATAACTTTTTAAGGTTATTTTATACCCACACATTAATGTAATATTTTTGAAGTGAAACTTCTTTTGCGCCGTTAGTGATTTTTATTTTATTTATTTATTTAATGCCTAAAGGGCTTTTACATGTTTGGTAGTACAATTAATTCATGACGGATGATTTTTAAACAGATAATGAAATAATAAAAATAAAATTAGATAAAAAAGCACACAAGTCATAAAAATACAAAAATACTGCGATTTCATAGGTTTACAAAATTACAGATATGTTTAGGAATAGTTTTGAAATAAGTTCAACAAAATTCATCACCAAGTACTGATTTCCCATGGTGTGAAATCGTTGTATCGGAGAGTGGGCAATGTAGTTCCAATTATGAATGCTACAATATAACAGTGTATTTTGTCGTGCAGTTACTGTCGGTATTCGTAAGTTTATGAGTTGCAGGAGTTCGCAAGCCAAATTAAGAGTTAAGTATTTTGAATACTTAATTTGAAATTCGGATGAAACGGAAATGCGTCACAACTCGGTTCTACACAAATACTCGGTTCTAATAAAATGCGGTAAATTCGCGCGTGCCTTTGATAGCAAGTGGGCAAGGTGCCTGACAATTCTTAGCCGTCAGAGACAGACATCAAGCGAACGGAGGTTCGAATCCTACGAAATCCAAAAAAAAACTTTTTATTTTGTGAAATCAATATCCAATCATCAAACCATTTTAAAAAAACAGGCAAAAGAAAAGAAAGCAACATCTAGCGACTTTCTAGTTTCACGTCTACTGCAAGTAAATTACACACTATGATTTTTTGTTTTGAAGAGTTTTATTTCACATGTACATTTAATACTTAATTTTTATTTGTCTGCTACCGGTTTCGTCCGAGTCTTTCACTAGCAGTATTAAAACATAATTTAAAAAAAAATTAATAAATATAAACGAAACCATGAAACAGAACAGGACACAGAAAACAAAAAAAGTTAATAGTCGTGACTTGGGATCGAACCCAGGACTTCTGTCGTACCAGGAACTGACCACCGAGTCTAAAATCTGACCACTGAGCTATCGAGATTTGATTATCTTCAACAATTTTATATCGAATTACCAACATTATCCTCAACTAATCCTCATATTTTTTTGGCTGAAATCTTTTAGTATGATTATTTTTTTTAATTTGGGAGGCGGGAATGGGTACCGCCACCCCGGGAACCATTTGTTGGATGACCAACACTTCTGCCGTAGGTCACCCCAAGTGTTTCGCTACGTTTGGTGACTTAGCAGAGGTGCCCGGGTTCGAGGGGTGAAGTTTGTTTAGATCTGGCGGCGGATGACCTGAAACACTGAACCTTAGAAACCTACCCACCCCTCTTACTCTTTTCCTTCCCAGAACTTCTCTTATTATTTTCTTTAAAAATTCCCTCCACACAGCGTCGCCAAGGATGACATGGGCACAGAGGGAAATATTTTTTCTCTGGGCCTCCTGTGTGGAGCTAATGTGAAAAAAAATCATACAAAAAGATGATTAGTCAATAAAATTTGGGAATTAGTTGAGGACAATGCTGGTGATTATTAAATTGAAAAATGAGATCGATAAATGACGAAAACTATTCAGGTCTCAATAGCTCAACGATCGTTTTATTTTAATTTTATGTGTCTTGTTCTCATGTTTTAGATTCGATTTACTAATATTATGTTCTCCTTCAACGAATACCAAACTAAACTAATATGAAGGGAGTTTACAGGAATACAATTAGAAATATTCTTTACTCTTTGTCCAAGAATTAAAAGAAAAACATTGATTGTCTAACAATTCAACTGATTTAGCTACCATTGTCTCTTATAAATCATGTGAACTATTCAACCCGAGGTTTCCCTTCTGTCTATTAATACATCTAATATCTTTATTAGATTAGTTAGCCCTTGTAAGCCATTTGAGAAAAACATCAAGCGGAATAATATTATAAAAACGCTAGCAAAAACTTATTTTGAAAGATAAAAAGTGTTTATCATTCTTTCACAATAATGTGGTGGAAAAAGGCTTTCCAATACGTTTCTTTTCTTCCCTCGAAAATTATTGTCATTGTCATTAATATTTTAAACTAACATTTAAAAAAAATTGATCCAGCTAGGGTTAATTCTTTAAATTTCGTAATACAGATCTGAAATGTTTTCACAATATGATAATTTTTTGCAATTTCTGGAAATAGCTTCAAATCATAACTTAGACAGTTCTTTATGTTTTTTTTTAATTCTTAAAGCGCTCTTAGGGTGACCTTTCTCAAAGCGCTATAAAATTGAGTTAAGCAACATTTAGTAAAATCACAAAGCATTATGAGAAAAACTGGCTTATAAACTACCTCCAAGAGTTGCTCAGAGCGTTAGGCTTAGGAATTATGAAAAATAAGCTGCCTGTAAAACCATTCTAAAATGATTACATAAGAGAGGGATATTTATAAGGCATCTTATATAATTTATTTCGAAATTGTTTCGGCAGCAAAATCATCTTAAGTTTTTGCTGCCGAATGATTGTAAAAATCGCCGACATATTTAAATTAGTAATGAATCAGGAAGGCTTTGCATCTGTTTGCGGCTGTGGCGGATTCCATTTAGAGACATCTAATCACCGGGCTATATCGGTCAAACCAGGAGAACAAAAAAAAACGTCCAAAAAGAACGAGACGTGGTGTACCATAAGCGAAACAAAGATGTCCAAAATAATCGATTAAATTAAATTAATTCTTATAACGTCTGCGCTGTCAAACCCCTTGTCATGTCTACCCTTAACGGATCGCAGCTTGAAGGAGGTGAATACATTAGATTGAAATGCAAACCGAATGCAACGAATTGAAAGAACGATCTGCAATAATGGAATGGATTCGAACCGCAACATCTAAGGTGATCTAGAGGGCGATTGAGCCTCTCAGCACTAAGCGGGATGACGGGTCGGGAGTCGAGACACCCCATCACTAGCGAATGAAACAACTCGAGTGATGGCACTGTAAAAAGTTCTTGGAATAAAAGATGTCTTCTTTTATAAGTGTATTCAAATTCGATCGGAGAAACTCAGATTTTATTGATGATTTGAAATCCAAAAGTGATTTGCAAGAGCAAAAATGTTTGGGCGAAGAGATTTTATCATTATAGAAGGTTAATTGCTTTATAAAATGATAAGTGAGTTCACAGTGAATTCAATAGCCGGAACAGCAGGTGATTATGTAATGATTTAATGTGTGGCGTTGTTTATAATCATCCCAAATCCACCAACTCGGGTGATGGATGGCATTTAGAACCAGAAATTTAACGAATGGTCGCAATTAAAATCAAGGTAAATACCGAGGAAATAAATTACTTCAGGCAACTAACATAAATTTACCTGAAAAACCAACGATAAACAACAATTCCAAGTCCCATGTTAATAAAACTTCTTTGTTCTTTGGTATGATTTGCACACAAATTTAAAATGGCCAGTGACCAAAAAATATTCGTATTATGCTAAAACGGTCGGCGATAAAATCGCACTTGTCGCTTTTTTCTAGTTGGTATTCCGGCCGCGGTCCACAGATGGCATTAGATTAGGACCGGCTTCCGTGCTCCGTGGTCGCCCGTGACACTTTCTATGCACAACACGACCGCTGACATTTTGGCTAGCCCAAAATCTATGCACAAAATATGGACGCCATTTGCATACGGCTGACACCATCCAATAAAGTCATAAAGAATTCTTGAAGCGTGCTGCGCCATTTTATGGCCGCGATTATTGACAGGAGTCAGATGATTGGAGGAACAATGAAAATACTTTAATATTATGTCATGACATTAAATGATGCATGCATAATCCAACGACATGTTCTGAGAAACCTTCGTGAAGAACAACTTGTTAGCATTATAAAGGTAACGACATTTAATATCCAACTAACAGAAATCAGTGGACGGCTCTCATCTTTTCATCATAATTTCCACATCGCATTTTATTATCGCGCAGATTTACATAAATACATATAATTTGGTTAAGATCACCTTACAAATATTAATCCTAAGAGGATTAACACTAATTTTAGTGTTTTATTTTCGATTGCAGTAAATTTTTTCACTAATTCATTGAAATCTTATTAACCGCTCAGGCTAATTTGTTTGCTTTTCGGAACAACTTAAATAGGTTCATAGAAATCGTTGTGTCTCCTTGCTATCATGGTTAGGGGGCATACATTAATTACGTAAGATCAAAAGGATGGGGGGTTCAGCAAAATCTGACGTTACTTGAAAAGAATTTACGAAGTGGCCCAAATTTATCTCACCAAGGGGGGGGGGTCTAGATTGGAAGAAAAGCTGCTCACGCAATTAATGTACGCCTCCTTAGAAACATGATCTAACGGTGTTAGATCATGTTTCTAACTACATAAAAGTTTCCGAAAACAATTTGAAAAAAAAATAATGCATTTGGGGAATTTTTTAATCAATTATTTTTACATGAAAAGTAAAAGTTGAGTAGATGATGACTGATAACAGTGATAACGTTTATAATACATTTGCCTAATAAATAATTTTCGTGTTTTTATTTTTTTCATTATCACCAATTTTGGTTAAGGCGATCCAACAGTTCAGGAAAAAGTCGAAATCGGAATTCACGCCCTTTTATGGGAGGAGTTTGAAAATACTTAAGAAAAAGCTTTTGGAAACGTTGGAAAAGGTATTTAAGATTTTTTTTTACAGGTTGATTTCGTAAAAACCTGTAAAAAACGATAACTCCCTTTTTACGCATTGTTTATTGACTGTGGCGTGGACAGTAGTTCTTCGGTGGGGTAACCGACGAGTTCATCGAAAATCAATTCATCGAAAGCAAATTCATCGAAAACGAGTTCATCGAAAATCAATTCATCGAAAAACATTTTTTTGTAGATATTAGAGCTGTCAAAATTAAATACCCAAAAAGGTCTGTTTAACTGAGTTAAATGTGTTTAGCAACTGTCAGTTTCGTAGTGACAATGAAAAATTTATAGGTTATCTCTTCGATTTCCGATTGTCTGATACTGCAAAAAAGGGATATCTAAGGAACGGTGACCAGACAACTCATAATGAAACCAACTCATAAACAACTCAGAAAGGTCATTAAGAGTGATGATAAAAAATATTTAAAAATTGGTTAAATAGGTTAAGTTAGGTTAGGTTAGGTTAGGTTAGGTTAGTTTAGGTTGATCAATGCTTTTTTAACTTCTCGGTCCGCTGGCATTTCTCTCAAATATCAACAAAATATATTTTTTCGATGAATTGGCGATTCGATGAATTGATCATTCGATGAATTGGTTTTCGAAGAAACTCGTTTTCGATGAATTTGCTTTCGATGAATTGATTTTCGATGAATTGATTTTCGATGAATTCGTTTTCCATGAACTCGCCGTGAACCTTCGGTGGACGCCATAGGGTTCACTTTGAAAAACCGAATTCGTCGACTAGCGGCCGTATTGTAAAATAACAACGCGAAAATGCATATTTTATTTTATTTTGGGAAGATCGGGTGTAAATATCAACTTTTTTTGCGATTATTATAAAATAAACTGAATTTGCCACATTATACAATAAACACATATCCGAAAAAGGGTTTATAAATAGAAGAGTTTGGACTTGATTATATACTTTATTTTTTTATATGCTTATTAAAAGACATATAAAAAAAATGACCGACATTTTTAAGGGCCAAGGTATGTTCTACACCCAGTATTTAATTGAAGCATCTATAATACTTCTAAGCGGTCAAATTTTCAAAACAAAAACATATGATTTTGTATGATTTTGCATTATTACAGGTATAATCTGAACAAATTTCGGAAAATTAAGCATCGTGATAAAAATTTCCAAAGAGACATTAAGGTTGCAGGTTGTTTTTGAGGGGCATTTGGTTTAGAAATCGTGCGTTCAACGAAAAATAAATACACGTGATATCTCATTATATCCCCCCCCCCTCCTCCTTGTGATATTTCGTGATTCCTCCCCCCCCCCTCACGTGATCAATGGACGACCCCTAAGGGGATACATTTTAAAAACTTTTTATGTTTTTTTAAATTTAAATTTAAATTTTTTTAAATTTTTTTTTATTTTTTTATTATTTATTTAATTACAGAATACTTTTTGTACAAAAAAATTTGAGTAGACCCACAAAGCTGTCATATGGCAGCTTGTCTGCAGGTTCTAACAATTTAAACATTCTTAATATAATATCTAAGAAAATATTTGTAAATACATTTATAGTTTTAAGGAAACATTAGAATGCATCATTTGTATTTAAAAATTTTATATTTCAAAAATTATATGTTTTTTCGATTTATAAAATTTGAAAGCGTCGATATATCATCATCAACTTTTAAATGCAGTTTGTAGTTTTCGGATGCGATTAAAAATATTCGATTTATTCTGATTTATTGCGAAGCGAAAATATTTTGACCTCCCGACATAATAGGCGCGAGGTCTGAGGGGTTAAACGTAAGTTTGAAAACTTTGCACAAAAATATATATATAAAAAAAAGAAAAAGCAAAGTTGTTTGCGAATCCGATTGCTTCAACTTCACGTGACTGTCTCCCCGCCTAAGTCAGTTCCTCTCTAAGATCTGGTTGCATCATGTCTGTCTGTGGACCGTCTGTGCCTTTTCTCCATTCACATTCACCGAGATGCAACGTGAAAGTCACCCGCGTCACTGCACTGTTCAGTCTGCAGTCACAGTCTGTAGACTACATCTCAACATGATGAGAAACAGTAAACAGACCAGTAATAAGGCAACTGTCTCGGTTCTGACATTGGACTCTTGACTTCCATCTAGACCAGAGTTTCCCAACCTTCTCTGACTCACCGCCCACTTTCCAAGTATAGTTATCATCAACCACCCCCATTTAAAAAAAAGTGAAAGTTACATGGATGCAAGGGGAAGGTCACCATACTTTTTGCATTATCATGACCAACCGGTTAGAAGCGTGGTAGTTAACCAAAAATTAGCCCCCGGGCATTGATGGTTCGATCCTCTATTATATTAGTCCTCCATCATTACACAATTCACATTTTTCGCTTATAATGATGTTAGTGGATGGATTGTCAATATTCTGAGATTATTTGTAATCCAGGAATGCTGTACTTTTTAGTGAAAAAATAATATCAAAACAAAAAATAGACTACAATAATACCTACTTACTAACCAAAAGGTTCATATGTATGTATTTGACAATTTGAACTTGGAAAACTTCAAACGCCTATTTCTACCTAGGGGCCATTCATTTATTACGTAAGACGATTTAGGGGGGGAGGGGGGTCGACCATGTCTTATTTTTTCTTACAAGGGGGTCGGAGGGAATCTCGATAGTTCTTACGTACGATCACAAAAATGCGCAAAGTTAAAATTATACTTTAAAAAAGCGCGGGCAACCGCGCGAGTGCCGAGGTTCGCTCGGATGCGTATAGGTAAACGATTTCCATTTCCATGGCAACGGACCCGCGCAAACGAACATTAAAACAAACAAAACGTGTATTCATTTTTTCCTTTAGATTCTTACGTAAAAAATATTAAACAGGGGGTAGGCCTATTCTTATTTTTTTCTATAATAGGGGGGGAGGGGGTAGAAAACTAGCAAAATTCGTCTTACGTAATAAATGAATGGCCCCCTACGAGTATTTCATAAACCAATTTATTTTTATTTTTATTAATATTATTGTCGATTTGGAGGATATTGGTAGATAATCTATTTGTTCTTAACTTACATTCTATGTTAGGGAACGTAGCCATACTACGTGACCAACTTTTTGCAATTTTTAACCCCCCCCCCCCCCCCCCCCCCCCGGTGACCAAAAACCTAAGGCCGCCGCCGCTCATTTGTACCAAGCGTAGTATTTTGAAGACCCCCCCCCTGAACTGGTCACGTAGTATGGGTACGTTCCCTTACCTAATTTGTGTCAACTCTTATTTTTGATGTAACCTATATTTTAATTCTTATATAATGTTACCTGAACTTTGTCAACTCTTTATTTACATTGTATTTAAAAAAAATGTATTTCATTACATGGAAAAGCCCTATTATGGGAGCATAAATAATCAAATAAATATGCAAGATTATTACGACTTAGATGATTGAATTAGGAAAATGTTTTTTCGAAATTCCTCTCCCCCATTTTAGCCACCACCCTCCATTTGTCCTCAAAGCCACCATCGCCCACTGAATCTCACGAAAGCCCCCAGGGCCCGATAACGCCCACGTTCAGAATCACTGATCTAGACTCCGGTAGGCCGAGTTGCCTTTGTCTCTCATTGTTGCAATTTGGAAGGAGGACCTTTGAAGACTAAAATAAGAAAAAAGGGAAAGCCCACGTGAAGACTTCGTCTACTTCTAAGTTTGTCCCATATGATTTCTGAGACTTTTCACCTTTTTAAAATTCATGTGCTTTACTCCCCAGATTGTACGTTCTGTGGTCTAGATGTGGGAACTTTAGATCACACATTTTTGGTTGTCCCTCTCTAAATAAATATCCTCTCTTCTATCAAGCGTTATCCAAAATTGCCTCCCCTCCATTCAACATCTCATCTCTTCTAAGTCTGAACTGGACTTCAATCTTCCATAAAATTCTGAAATTTGCACATTTAAATAAAATTAATATATAAATTCACATTTCCTTTCTCTGTAATTATAAATGATGGCCTAGAATACCCTTGAAGGGTGAAAGCCAGAAATAATTGAAAAAAAAACGTTAGCATGCAGAACAAAAAATATCAATTTGAATGTAACATCAATTTTCTCTAGTGAAATTTATATAAACAACAATCCAAATAATTTATTGGAGCACCTGAGACTTTAAGCCCCTTTTGTCTACGAGTATCCTATTCGATGAGAGTAAAATCAAGTAGGTACACTCACGTGGAAAACGTTCTGGGAATCAAAAAGGTTTTATTTATTCGCGCTGAGTGGCTTAGAAATGAGATAACATTCGCCCGAAAGAAATTCTATACCCAACAATGCCAAATTAAATTGGCAATAATAAAATCAGAAAAAAGTAAGTATCAATTGACTTTACCATTGTCGGAGCCATAAAAACCAAATCAGACGTTTGATGTAGTTTTTATTGAAGTTACGAGGAGTTGGGTTAGTGACAAGAAGATGCAAACACACTACATACATAACAGCCAAGGCATTCTGTAGACTGAGGACTGTAGCGAACGTCCCCTACATTTTTATATGTGGCAGTTTTCCACTGGGATAACACGGTGACCTTAATCAATGACGAAGCGGTGAAAAAAAAAACAACCTGACGTCTGGCGATACTGACTCACTTCACGGAGCTGGAATTAAAGTGATTGATTGGAAATATACACGCGTAGGTTAAAGCCATTAATTTATCCGTTTGAACAAAACAGGACAAAACGAAAATAACAACCAAAGAAACAAAAAGAACAAAAAGCATAAAGTTGATTTTTCGGTTTTATATTGCACCGCAAATTTATGTCTAGACGTTTTTTGTCCTCTTCCAAATGTAAACTGACGGAAAACAAAGTCGCACAGGTAAATAATGGACGAATCTTGACATTATTTGTTAAGTGGGCTCTAAATTTGACCTTGAGGAAACCCCTCACATACCAAGAATTGTGCAATGACCGAAATTTACGTTTGTTTAATAAACGCTGTCGCAGATTAAGGCTGAATTTATGGGTGATTTTAACGACTTTTAGGCAGACGTTATACATCACGATAAAATAAAACAACATAGTGTAATATTTGCCAACATGTTATTTAACAATTTAACACAAGTTTGCATTGTAAATATTTACATGCAAGCTGGTTAGGGAATTTATCGAGTTTGATTGTCGACCACGGCGACCTCTGGGAAAGTCAGACGGCAGTCAAGGGTAACCCAAATTCATACTGTAGACGTAGTAAAGTTAGTCACTCCAGCAGAAGGCTTTTGTGATTCACAGGATCCCGTCATTAATATTCATAAGTAAACACAACCAACACAAAATTAAACCATAAACCTTTCGGCTGGCTGAGTTATTCCAGCTAAAAACTGTGTGCTTAAATAAATCTAATAAAAACGCAAAAGTTACCAAATTTTTTCGGGGTACTGTGTCGAGGATATTTTCTAAGGGTAAGGAGTGAACCACGGTCTTACTAACTGGAGACACAAATATTCATGGAGGGAGGAAACACAAAATAAAATAACAACAATATGTCAACCGTATACAGAATGTTGGGCACGCGTTTGGGGTATCTACTGGCTAAGTTACGCCAGTTTGAGGCAGCTTCGAAAGGAAATAACAATTTAAAAAAATACAGAACTTCCAACCAATTTTTGCAAGAATAACGCAATAGTCCAAAGAGCCCGTGACGAACAGAACGTTGGTTATTTTATAAAAGCTGAAAGTTTCTCTGTGTATGTCCCTAATTTAGGTAAAAACGATCCCCGATTATGAAGTCTGGATCACGGTGGCTTTAAAAGGTAATAAACAGGTAGCAAAGGTTTAAAAAATTGCACCTCAAATTCGTAAAGTATAAAGCTCAGTTTTTATATATTTTATTTGGAATAAAATTAGAAATCACGTCGTCCATTGTCAGACACTTGGTGCAGTTGCAACCCCCTGTTAGACACCCTTAAATTATAATTATTACGTTATTAGTATAAAGGTTAATTTTATGTATGTATGTTAATTGAGGAACTATCAAAAGATGTTTTCTCAGTAATCAGACAGTTTCGATGGTTCTTAGACCTTGTCAGACACATTAATAGGGAATAACCAGACAAAACAGGAAATATGTCATTTTTAAATCAAATTTTAGACGTATTGACTCTTTTCCACAAAAAATTATAAATTTATTTCGAAAGACTGTTCTTTCATCTAGTAAAGCTATGTTTTAAATTTTGAGAAAATATGTTTATTTTTAGTACAATAAGGTTTTACCGTAGGTCGTTGGCAGATTTGTTAAATTTTCAAACAAAATTTTGTATTATACAACACACATTTCAAATCATATAATCATGCAGTAAAATAAATCAATAAATTATCTGGGAAAGCCATGTTTCAGAATTTTAATGTTAGTTTAAATAAAATCATTTAAAAAAAGATCCGCACACGTGTTTTGTGATGGAAATACTTAATTTATTTACGGTCTTACAAACTAATGTATATAAGATTTTTTTACATTTTTATTTTGCTTAAACATTAGTGAAAAATTATAAATACTTTTGATCAAAAAATAATTTCAAAAAATACATAATTTTAATTGTTTTATCATCATGCCTTTCAGCATTTTTGAATGGAGGTACCTATACATTAAAGCAAATTTTGAATGAAATAAAATAGATATTCAGTTATTATTTTTAAAAAGCTGGTACGGAGAATAATTAATCTTTCTCATTGGAACCGCCCTATGATCGTAAGAACATCTTTCGACAAAATATGAATTCTCGGCCGCTGGCTGGTTAATGGCCCTTAAAACGATTCAAAACGTTTTCCAGTATGTGTCTGCTCTGTACAACATGTCGACATTCAGAATATCTAGAATCTAGAACACGCTAAAGGACAAGACCAAATAATGAAAGTCGAATCCCAAATCATTATTGACATTTTTCATTCAATCAATGCGTCTCACATTTCCATTAAAATGCAGACAGTAAAAGACGATGATTTCCATTACATTTTTTAACAAAGAATGTCAGTTGTCAGATGTGTTTTAACCGCCATTCGACGAAATTTAATGATCAGAAATAAATTGTGGTGTCTACCCAGATAATAAAAATCTCTACATATTATAAATTAAGGTCCTCCACCGCGTCTGTCTGTTCGCGATAAACTCAAAAACAACTGAACGGATTTTCATGCGGTTTTCACCAATAGATGGAATGATTCATGAGGAAGGTTTGGGTATATAATTTGTCAAGGTTTTGTGTAAATTGGTTGAAATATATAATACATGAAGGAGAATGTCCGTACGTGGTGGACGAGCGGGCTGGCAAGCGGGCGGTGTGGATTTGGTTTGGATGCAAATCTACAGTTTTATGTCGAGATTAATGAAATTTTGCTCACTGTCTACATTTGATTTCGAACACTCATTCCGTTGTGTCTACATTCTACGGAAAAAAACAGTTTTTCCTGTTTGCACTGTCGAGCAAATTTGAACTTTTTGTTTTTACGATTTTTACCATTACTAGTTATCCTTATGTGAATTCGATGATGCCCGATATTGATATTGAATGTCATAAATGTGATTTTACTTAAAATACAATTTTAGGTGATATGTTACAAAAAATGCATTAAAAAGAGTTATATACGTCTGTCTACATGCTTATATAATGAATAATGACCAATTGTTTCACAGAACTTGAACAATTCATCAATTATGAAGTTAATATTCAAGTTCTGTGAAAAAAGCCCATTACGAACTTAAATACAACCTTTACAGAACATTAAAAACTTGAATTGTTGAAGTTCTGTGAAAAAACTGGTCACGAATTATTTTATTTCTTTCATCATGCACGTCATCATTTCTTTCATACATTCAATAAAAATATTACTCAATTTATAAAAAGAAAGGTTTACCTATAAACAAGTTCTGCAGTGTAATTATTATTACGCATAACAGCTGTTTCGCCTTCTGAAGGTATTATTAAGCCGCCGCTACCCGAATTTCTACCGATTTCGTACATATCTCCCTTAAACACGTTAAGTTTTAAAGCTCTTAAAAAAATATATGTCATACTTGAAGATAATATCTAGACATTCCCCGCGAACGCAAATTATATAAAATTCCCTCGATAGAAAAAATCGCAAAGTATGCTCCAAAAATTATTATAAACAGGTTTGTTTCAGTTATTTTACAAGTTACATGTATGAAAAAAAATCACAGTGTTTCTTTAAAAGCTGTTTAAGACAACCCCTGCGAGATTTTTATTTTAAACGAGTCTGTTTTATTAAACATTTTCACAATTTTCGCATCGATTTTGTCGCTTTAAATAATAGCGCGCTCCTCTAACATTCGTTATTTCATATCTCTCCATCTTATTCTTCTTTTTGGGCCCGGTTGCGGCCCCTTAAACGGTGAGGTCACTTACATTACATTCCCCTCAGTGCCTATGTCACATTTGGGAATGGTGAGTGGAGGGTACTTTTTAGGAAAGGAATGAGAGGAAGTTCTGGGAATGAAAAAGGTACGTAGGGTAGGTTGGAATTTGCGGGACAGTGTGACCAGAAGTGACGGACGAATGAATCCATTCCTCTCATTGCATTCTTCTCGGTGCAAGCCAAAGTTCCGAGAAAGTCCTACTGGAGAGGTCAAAAGCTCTCCCTCAACCAGTCTCTCCCGATCCGGCCTGCCAAGTAGTTGGTAGGCAGAAAGTTCGCCGACAAGACCCGGACGAATCTCTGTTAAGTTACCAAACGTAGCGAACCACTGTGGCAGAGGTTTATACATACATACTATCAACCAAGTGTTCAATTAATAACGTTCACAAATCACTGAAAATTTCACAGTTTTCCACACGTTTTGCACAGTATTAAAACAGATAAAGCATAATATTTGACAAATCCGGTCCTTGATTGATCGACCCAAACAATTAGCATAATGATATAGTCAGTTCAACAGTGCGGCCCGCATGTTCCGCGAAAACAAAGCCAGACAGACAGTCTGCACTGTACCGACTGTACTAATGTACTAGACTGGGTGACGGTTACAGTGGTTGTTGCTCGCCCGTCAGATGGGAGGTGAAGCATCACTGGAAATAGGCACCAAATGGGGATCTGTCTAAGCGTAACACATGACGGAACATTGACGGAAATTATTTGTAAACACTTCAATAGAGGTTGACTTATTTCATTTACCCCTTTTCGGAAAACACAATGTTTTCATTGCGTCAACACACTTCTTTTGAGTTTACTTATAACAAAATCTAAGTAAATGTTAAATGAAATACGTGGAGGGTGTGTTTGAGGAGAGGAAGGAGTAAAGGTCTTAAAGAAACCCACGTTGTGGGAGGACAAAAACACATATGGCAGCCAAATTCAACAGTGGGGGCGCACTAGCGATTTGTACAGGATCAGTAACCAAAATGCATTAAATAATTTTTTTCATTATAAAATAGAAAACTTCGTAAATTTAACAACCACAAGAGCCGAATTAGAAAAACGCTTTTAGTAACTTCATAATTTTTATTTACAGAATTTGACTCATTTTCGTTATTTGTTTTTGGGGTGTTATACCGTGTTGCGCTACCTCCTTTTTTAGCCAACGTTTCGGACAGCGTTACAGTATCCATCATCAGGACAGTCGACCTATTTTTTTTGAATTTCTTGAACGATGTCTCCAAGTGCATTGACATGTAGCACGCTTCAAAGTACATTTAAATTTACCACTAATAAACGAGAGTTTCTATAATAAACTACAGAACCAGGAGTACCCCATGGAGCCCTAGAGCGCGCTGGAGTCTTTGTGGGGCTTTTACCACCGGCACCCGTATCAGTGTACGGACATTTTGAATTAGCATTATTATTTTTATTAAAGATTTGTGCAGAACACCATTAATCTTTGTGTCTCAACATATTTTAAATTTTTTGGATAATTTCTAAAATAAATGTTATCGTTAAATTTGACTCCATCCTCTGGACGCGATCACATAGAGACGAACCCCCGCCACAAGCAGTTCTTAAAGTACAAAATATTCCACTGTTGGCACGACCAAATACCAGATGCCGGTTTCTTATGGGAATCTATTTGCGTGAGGCAATTGCATCACAAATAGGCGATATACAGACACGGGGGCTAAATGCAACCGCCGCCCGTGGACCCCAAAATAGAGACGGGGAGCTGCAGTTGAGAATGGAGTGCCAGGACCACAAAACAAACAGGAGATGCACACAATATAAGATAAAATGGCATGCAATGTTAATCGTTTCACTCTCTGAACAAACAAGAGGCGATGAAGGATTAATAGGACGCAATAAATATGCACTTGTGCGTATTTACATGGATTTGTGCCGGTTTACGCACGATTTAACAACGCCCATCCAATATTCTTGAACTGTGGACACAATTATTGTTACAAGCACTTAGCGATACACAAATAGAAGTTTGTTATGGGCGTGTGAATGAATTAAGGTTAATTTTTCCCTACTACCTACTACTTTCTGATGAAATAAAATCGATCAAACATTTTGAAATTTAAGTATACATACATATAAACAAATCATATATATATATATATATATATATATATATTTTTTTTTTTTTTCATTAGCTCCTTCACAGGAGGGCCTGAGCATAAAAATATCCTTCAGGGGTTAGGTCATCTCTGGGGATGCTGTGTGGAGGGTCTTTTTAGGGAACGGAAGGAGATGAAGTTCTGTGAAGGATAAAGGAATGAAAGGTGGTAGCAATTTGGGGTTCAATGTGTCTAGGAGTGACGGACGTATGAATCTATCCCTTCCACTGCGGTGCAAAGCAATAGTTGAGAGAATCCGACAGGAGAGGTTTAGGTTAGGTTTCTCTCAACCAATCTCTCCCGGCCGGCCACGCAGTAGGTGGGCAAACGCATTGACCACCAAGACCAAGACCTTTAGTCACCAAATATAGCAAACCACTTGGGGTGACCTATGGCAGGGGTGTTGGTTATCCAATAAATGGTTCCCGGGGCGGCGGTTCCCACCCCCGCCTCCCAAAATGTGGAGGAACGCATAATCAATTTTCTTGGTCTGTCTAGAAACCTAGACATCGAAAGGTCTTACACAAATTGCCGACATCAGTTCTCTTTCAAATCAAAGTATTATTAATGATGGCACTTCAGGGATTGGTCGTCCTGAAGAAGTCAGAATTATGAAAAAATATATATATGCCTGGCTTATACAGTAGACATAATAAACGACTGCTTGAAAACTTGGAAGATATTTATTTGTGTACTCCCGCTATTTGAGGGCTAGAACATTCCCCCAAACTAAATATCCCTTCCCCCCTTTCCAAAACTCGAAACATTAGCAGCGGAAAAGTTTGATGAGAGTAAACTAAAGTTATACAATTCGGCGGATTCCATTTTTATCGGCATTCGATTTCCAGAAACCAATTCCACGAGCCACGAGTCGGAGCGGTTAAATTTAAAATTGGAATTTAAAGTTTCGATTTCGAGTGATGAAACTAAACCACTCGGTTCTTTGTTCGAATTTGAGTTTCAGGAATTCCTGAAATTTAAAAATGGTTAATTTCTCCGATAGTTTTTGTTGGCATTCTATTTGAGTATTTATAGTTAAGCCGCTTTTTAAGAAAGATTGCCTGCTACCACCATCATAAGTGGAAATATTATGGCTAGTGCAATGGAGAGGATAAATATTGTAGCTGGTGCAATGATAAGGATACATATTATAGCTAGTGCAATGATGATGATAAATATTATAGCTAGTGTAATGATGAGGATAAATATTATAGCGAGTGCAATGATGAGGATAAATATTATAGTTAGTGCAATGACGAGGAAAAATATTATAGCTAGTGCAATTATGAGGATAAATATTATAGCTAATGCAATGATGAAGATAAATATTATAGCTAATGAGATGATGGGGATTTACGAATGCCAAGGAGAGGATAGAATCCGCGGGGCCTGGAACTCTAGCACGGTGAAATAGATAACTTTACAATATCGGATCGGTAAGCGTAACTTCCGATGATTTCATATCAATGTCCCGAGCACGGTTTCACCGTTGACAGCCAAACCGATATTGACAGGGAATAAACAAGAAATCGATACACGCTAAACAACAGTTTGTACATGTATGTGGGTTCCAGACGGGAGAATTGTACTCAAGTTTACTTCTTACATAGGCAAAATATAACAGTTTAATACACTTTATATTGTTAAAGTTTCTATTTAGCCTAGTTATAAATACCAACATTTTTAAGCCCTTATTACAGATTTCCGTTATGTGGTTAACAAATGACACCATAGATGACGGATTTGATAAAAATCGTATTGATAATTGATATAGGGTTTTTTCGACCGATCATCTAGACCTCCTGGGCCTAAAGATCCGAGTAAACATCTAGCTGGTATTGAATGAAAAATCATTAAAATTAATAGAATAAATAATGTAATAAAGGGACATGCCGCAACTCATTTTACAACGTATTATTTTTCAAAATTTGATTACAAATAGTAACAAAAGTAACATTGTTTCATTTATTTACAAATAGTAAAGTTTGTTTAACGCAAATATAACTTTATATTACACTAATTAACTAACGTACCTGCCCAAGATGTGGTATCCAACTATCCACGTCTCGCATACAGAAGAAAGTGTTAGAAAAGTGGATTCTGAAAAAGTTTCAAATGAGCGTTGAATATTCATGAGTCTTGATTTTTCCTCGGTCTAGTAAATCTAACGTAATTTTATTCAGCGCTGTGGCAAATTCATCCCACTTTCGTTCACACTAAAAAAAATTTCAAATTTAATTAAATAAAATAGAAAAAAAAACATCTAACGTAATTTTGAATAAATACATAATAACGATTAAGTTTAGATGGGAAAAGTTTTATCCGCCCGAGATTATTACGAAATAATGAAAAGAAGAGATCGCAAAGTTTAAGTAATCAAATGTGTTTATTTATTAGTTAAAGCAAACTAAAGAAATTCCCGACAAATCTCTGCCACAGAACGAAGACGAGACGAGACGAGAAATAGCGTAGTACGGATAGGAATGTTCTATATGCAAATAAAAGTAACCGGATAAAACAGAACACCATAAAATAATCGGTTAGGTTACGTGAATTTAGTTTAGGTTGGGTTATGTTCGGTAATTTTTTAATCACTTATCTTTAATGTTCTGTTTTGTTACTGTTCCCTTTTGTCATTGTTTATTTTGTCACTGTTCTGGCTTATCATTGTTATGTCATTGTTCTGTTATATTGCTGTCCTGCTTTGTATCTGTCATGTTTTATCAAATTATGTTTTATCACTATTATTATATCATGTTATTGTTCGGTTTTGTCACTGTTCTATTATGTCACTGTTTTATTATGTCACTGTTCTATTATGTCGCTGTTCTATTATGCCACTGTTCTATTATGGCACTGTTTTGTTTTGTCATAGTTCTATTCTGTCACTATTTGGTTTAGTCACTGTACTATTCTGTCACTGTTCTATTATGTCACTGTTCGGTTTAGGCATTGTTCTATTCTGTCACCGTTCTATTATGATACTGTTCTGTTTGTTACTGTTATATTATGTCACTGTACGGTTTAGTCACAGTTCTATTCTGTCACTGTTCGGTTTAGTCACTATTTAGTTTTGTTACTATTCTATTACGTCACCGTTCGATTTAGTCACTGTTTTATTATGTCAGTCACGAAACCGACTGAAATATCTATTTCTGACAATATTATCTTTTAATGTGTGTAATCTCTACAATGCAGATACCAGTATCTTGTTAATGAGCATAATTAAAAGTATACCGTACGTGTCTGCAATATTTACTACCAAATGTTCAGCGCAATGTGACAAGTCCGCCTCTGCGACTGCATTGCATCACCTTCAGTTGTATGATGGAATTACTCAACCATTTTTGCATTATTTGCATAATTAACTGCACTTGGGATGCAGAAAATGTTACGGTGCATGGTGCACGGGCAGAGGCACATATATTGACATTAATTTGTAAATCTTCGTCCATTAAGTTTATTTTTACACATAAAAAGAAATCTTGAAGTGCGTGTTTTCATCTTAAAGTAAATCTCACAAGTCAATCCAATTTTTTCACAAATCAATAATGTTTTCAGTGCCACCCATTATTATTAATTTAATTACATTAGCTCCACACAGGAGGCCCTGAAGAAAAAAAATCCCTCAGGGCCTGTGTCATCTTTGGGGAAGCTGTGTGGTGGGTCTTTTTAGGGAAAAGAAGGAGAGGAAGTTCTGGGAAGGAAAAAGGTATGATTATGAATCTGGGGGCAGAGTCAGGTAGTCCAGGAGTGACGGACGTGTGAATCCATTTCGTAGGTGGGCAAACTTATTTGCCGCCAAGACCTAGACAAACCACATCCCATGAACCCGGGCACCCCTACTAAATCACCAAATGTAGCGTAACACTTGGGGTGACCCGTTGTGGCAAGGGTATTGGTTATCGAATAAATGGTTCCCGGGGCGGCGGTACCCGTACCCACCTCCCAAATTATACATTTTTTTACGAAAACATTATGTTATGCATATATATTAAAACATTATGCCCCGCCGATGCCCGGGCTTTACACAGAGTTTTTAAAATCAAATATGTGCAAAATTTCATTAACCACGGCATAAAACTGAAGATTTGCATAAAAATCAAATCCACATCGCCCGCTTACCAGCCCGCTCGTTCACCACATACAGAAGTTCTCCTAAATATATAGAGAAATATTTCAATCAATTTACACAAAACCTTGACAAATTATATACCTAAACCTTCCTCATGAATCACTATTTCTACCGGTAAAAACCACATGAAAATCCGTTCAGTAGTGTTTGAGTTCATCGCGAACAGACAGACAGACACACGCGGCGGAGGACTTTAATTTATAATATGTAATTCGATAGAATGCATGATTACGTTAGGGGGCATAGTTGAATTTTCCATTTAGATATTTGAAAAAAAAAACGCAATTTTACATCTTTTATTAATCTAAAAAGCAAAAAAACTAAAGTCTACGCTACGTTGTTTAAAAAAATAATCAGTTACTTGTATTTTCTGCAAAGTTGATAAATTGGACTTGATAGATTTACTAATTCAGTTGACATATAATTTTGTACTTTGCACATTGTATACACAACAAGACATGTTGTCTAGTTTTACGTGCACGCATCACGTGACAAACGAGTCTCGTCTGTGTAAATATAGAAAATAATAATGCGACGAGACTGGTTGACATTTATCTCACTTACTGCAGCCCGAGCAGATGTTTTGGTTCTATATTACACACCGAGAGATCTACTCGTCTGTTACAAATAAATATATAATCAACCACGGCGTCATACTACGATGTTTTATGCTTCTATGACTGCAACATCCTCACACAAAAACAGGCCTATAAATATGGCAATTCCACTTGTAAGCTGCATTTATATAATAAACACATAAATCTGCTGTATTTTTCAGAAGGTAAAAATATTTCCTCTGTACAATAAAATCCAAATAAACGGAATATTTCTGAACATATCCGAAAACTAAAAACTGTTTTTGAAAGGTCATGAAATATGCTTTCAAATTTTATAAATTTAAATAAACATATAATTTTTTAAATATAAAATTTTTGCATGCAAACATAAAAAGTTTTAAAAATGGCTCACCTTACGTTTTTTGTAACTAAAATTACAAATAACTAAAAAAAAACATATAGAAAAATGTATAATAAATGTTAATGACACCTCACTTTTTTGTAGTTCCAAAAAAATTAATAAAAAATAATAAAAAATAATTAATAAAAAATTTCCAAAGTTTCAACATTTTTCTTCGAATTGTGAATTGAAACTTTGATTGTACATTTTTCTGGTTATTTTATACATTTGAATATAAAGCTTCTCACTATGATAGTAAGGGAGATACAGCGATTTATATGAGACCCATGTGAGCTAGGACAAATTTGATCTCTTGTGATTAAACTGGATATATGAAAGAGACGGCATGAGAGAAGGACCATACAAGAGTGCGAACGGTTCTCTAAGGTATATTCTTCAACAGCTGTTGTTACTCGAAATAATACATCACTTTACGGTCTGTTAACTATTAGATACTCAGCCATCCCAAAATCATGGTATAAATTTAACGTTATAAATATATTTAACAGAGATTATAACAATGTACGAAATAATTTAATGACAATATCATATTCATGAGTAACCTTAACTATAAATAAAAAGTCTGTTTTCTAAAGCAGCAAAAAACTCGACGATAAAACATCACTTCGATAAGCTGTTTGGGTTTAAAATATTTTCATGAAGAATAAAACCATTTTACAGTTTTGAAATCATAACAGAAGGTATTTAAGCTGGTCTGTCTAGACTTCCAGACAGAAGATGAAAATATTACGACCTTTAATGTCTACCTACAATATATTAAAAGTAAGAATATGTTTGGCTTCTTTTGGTGGAATATTTATTAAAGGATTGTTTTTTTTTTGTAAGTGGTGACTTAAATACAAACAGTTCGAAGTTACCAGTGTAGAGTAGTACCTACATAATTAAATACTCTGTGTTATCCTGGTGAAAGAAAGACCTCCAATTCGGAATAGAATCTTTGCTTGAATTGGTTTTAGAAGCGTTTGATGACTAGATCTGAACAGCCATGCACTTCTTATGTTTCTCTTCCCCATCTACTTTCCTTCTTCACTCCCTTCAGCGTCACAGCACACTCTAATTCGTGGGGTGATTACCACAACTAGGTAACTCTGAAATCAAATTAGGGAATTGAATAATTATAAGATGGCAATCAATCTGATAAATCGGTTGATGTAAACTTATACTGATAAGTATGGTTAAATCGTAGATTGATGTGTTGGGAACCGTAATACTTAAATTTTAGAAATAAGTATACGGCTAATCATTTTTTTGTATTTATTTATAAAAATGCAATGATTTAGTCATTACATACAAAATGCAACCAAATCAACTTGAGCAATTCCACAAATTTTAGTCGTACAACTAGCTAATTGAAAAATGAAAAAAAGGAGTGTGCTTTAGACCACACGACTGAAGTAAAACTTCACTAACTTATATCTCCCTCTCAACTTCCGTTCGCCTCGCCCGATCACGCTTTTCATAACGCTCTCGTCACGAATTCACCAGCTTACTCCCTAAGTCAAGGGTGCGCAAAGGCCCAACCGTTCGCCTCGCTCGATCACACTTTTCGTAACGCTCTCGTCACGCATTCACCAGCTTACTCCCCAAGTCAAGCGTGCGTAAAGAAGTTTTACTTCAAAAACACTATAGAATTAAACAATATTGTTTTTTGGAAATGCCCACAAAAACGTATTTAATTAACTTGACGATTCCAATGCGTTTCGACTTTTCGGATGGTAGAATTCATAGAGGAAATAGAATTATGCTTTTAGCGTGTAACTCAAAAGCGCTGATTTTGGAGTTACCTAGTTGTAGTAATCACCCCAAGAATTGGAGATGCCACGGTCCCGCTGATTCTAGACAGTCGTTGATTCTTGTGAGTTATTCACATAAAAAAAATAATTATATTACGTGACTTAACTAAAACGCATAACAAAAATACAATCGTTAAGCAAGTCGTTTTGTTATGTCTACGTCTCCCTTCTTTGAGTTGAACCGAGGCGGGAATAACAGACGTCTGGGCTGTAGTTACGACACAACATAATATACCCAAAACACAATAATATTATGAAGAAACTACCCTTGTTTCACATTACAACGTCCGATGCATCGCGCCACTGTATAACTGTAGGGTGCACTCTATTTTAGGAAGTTACGTCTTCGGAAATAGCTTTTTTATTGCTTTTACATTTGAAGCTCGTTATGAAAGGGAAACAAGAGATCCCTTTTTATTATTTACAAGCAATCTATATTTTTTAAATAACTAAATACTACAATAACAATGGACAGATCTACGATTAGTAGGGTACCTACCCGAAAATTAACACTGTTACATCGGAATGTATCATTTTATTGAATAATGATAAAATAACATCATTTTTTTAGCGCAGTTTTATGTTTAACAATTTTGAATGAAGAAAATGACGTATTTTGAAAGTAGACTGAATGCTATAGAAATCAGATCCCTGGAGCGTATGTGTGGTAAAACCATGTATGATCGTGTGAGAAACGTGGAGATCCGCAAAGCATGTTTTTTTTTTTTTTTTTTTACATGAGCTCCACACAGGAGGCGATGAGGAAAATAATTTTCCTCAGGGCCTATGTCATCTTTGGGGATGCTGTGTGGAGGGTTTTTTTAGGAAAAGGAAGGAGAGGAGAGTTCTGGGAAGGAAAAGGGTTTAAGGGGTGGGTAGGAATCTGGGGTTCAGTGTGTCTTGGTCATCCGCCTCCAAGACCTAGACAAACCTCACCCCATGAACCCGGGCACCCCTGCTAAATCTGACGTATGTAAGGCTGATATAAACGTAATGAGTAAGATTAAGAAAAGGATGCGCAGATGGTTTGGGCATGTAGAGGGAATGAAAGAGGAAAAGAGTGTAAAGAGAATATATGACGCAAATGTGAATGGTAGAAGTCGGGTACACGACCCACGACCAAGTGAATCAGATGCTTAATTCGGGCCATGCCAAGAGTCAGAATAATAGAAGAGCATGTATGAGACGATGTATTAATGTGAATGAGGCAAGGAGTGTGGCCAAGACCGAGTTGTTTGGCGGTCCGTTCTCTATTCCTACACCTACGGGGAAACAGCGTGATGACGTTGCGAGCTAACATTCTAAATAGGTATAGCTGCGTAAATTTTACAACGCTTGTTCGAAAGAGTTTTTGGTGAGGCAATCATAATACTGTCCGACTTTAAATTGAAATTTGTTTTCAATTCATTTTGTTTTCAGTATTTAGTGTACAGAATATGGTTGTATTTTAAGCTAAATGAATTTGAACCCACTTTAAATAAAGGGGTGAAGTATGGATTCGTAAGAAATAATTGTAATATTGCCAATCGAATTATTTTGTATCACGAAAACATCTAAGCGAATTCAGGCTGCGCAAAAGTTCCGGCAAACTTCTGTTTATCACCGCATCATTCGGGTGCCTTTCCCGGCATTGCCAAGGGCGTCCTAACCCTGCCCGTGCAGTAGCGCGACTCCGTTATATATAGCCTCTTACGGCCGGGGGTGGTAGCTGGTGGGGTGGGGAGGGGGTGACCTTTAGGCACGTGCCGACTGCAGCGCGGTCTAGACGAGTCCAAGGTCACCCGTCTAGACTGGGGGGAGGGGGGTGCGTCATCCGGGGCAGGGGCGGGCAAGCGCTCACCTGTCGCGCAGAACAGATAAGATAACGACTTTAATGCCAGTTGACTGGTGAATGGTGATAGGCAGTTACGATTTGATTATCGTCATGTGATTAAATGCACGTCTAGCATATTTAGTTACCTTTGTTTGGGGAAATGACTCTTCAATTTATGATTTCCGAAGCTTTGGTAGGATAACTACTCGTAGATACAAAGAAAAGTGCAGGTACAATGTTTATGATTTTATAATTGTTTATAACAAAAAACCAATTCTATTGTATCTCATATCTACCGGCATAAATAATTAATCAGGAATGAGAAGGGATTCATTCAAGAAAATTAGAATCTCTCCTCACTGAAGAATGCCTTTCAAATGCCTTTGAAGGACGAAATATCTTAACTAACTAACTAACCATCACGCCGTTTCCCCGCAGGGGTAGGCAGAGAGGACGGACTGCCAAACATTCGTCAAGCGAGACAACCGTTAAAAACATTGGCAAAACAATATGTTGGTTAAATAATCTGAATTTTGATCAATAAAATACGTTGATTCAAATAAGGGTTTTCTAAAAACTAACTAAAGCATTATTTAGTAATCTTTGATGTTTGTAGTAATATAGGACTCTTTTGGAACATTACGACCCGCATTCTATAGAATTCGCCGTAAAAAATCTTTTTATTATAATCAGGAACTTGACAGGCATAATCCAACTGAACGATATAAAGTTCCAGAAGAAATTTAGTAGTGATGCCATTGGTCCTTGACGTGTTTGTTCAGCTTCCCGCCAATGGCGAAGCCAGGATTCGACCAGTTATGTTGCATCTTCATAATGCCTACAATCGATCGCCACGAAGGGTAGTCAAACGCGCAGAGAGGACATAACGCTCCTACGATACTCTGACCACGTCAAAGTGGCTAGCATATTAGTAAGTTTAGTTCGTGAATATTTTAAATTTAGTATTTTAGTAGGTTTAGCATTTAATTAATCATAGTTTTTTAGTATTTTAGTAATCTTAGTTAAGTTTAGACTTTTATTAAGTTTTACTAAGGTTGGCCAACCCTCGGCGATACATACTTACATGCACATCAGTATCAGTATGGCTGTGTTGGTAGGTCCGCGACTTCTCGCCTCTCCGGAGAGCGGTACGGATTTCTGACTTTTGTTATTATTATTTATGGAGAAACTTTTTACAAAGGAATTCTCGAGGCATGATTGTACATCTCGATTTTTTTCTTCTCGTATGTTGAGGAAAGGATGGGCGGCACATGCAGGACGCACACGAAATGAAGAAAAAGGAGTATCAATAAAATACACATGCAAAATATATTAAGTCCGATTTTTTTCTATTTTATATACAACCCGTGGAAGAGTCCAAACGGCCTGGAAACAGTGAGGATATTATGCGATCAATAATTTGAAGGAAGGAAGAATCAGAGGGTAAAACATCGCCATGTTGTTCAGAGCTGGTCTCTAAAGATAGCTCAAACCATTTCAACAGCATTTCAATAAGAACTAATTTAGTAAACTTAGTAACTGAAATTTAGTAACCAAAAATGATTTTAAGTATCTAACAGTTGGTCAAGGAGCAAGTTTTCTCCCTAAAACGGCAGACCGAATTTCTTCCGATTTGTAACACATTTTCCTTGAAGACTTGCAGTTTTTAAGTTCGTTAAAAATTAGATATTATTTTTGAAAATAATATACCTATATCTAAACATTTGCTGAACCGAAACGGTTAATATGAAAAAATGAAACAATACAGCTTTGTATAAACCACTTATATAATGTGCAAATCCGACCGGTTTCGGAACAAACGTTCCTTCGTCAGGGAAAGCTTATACTAATTTGACAGTTTAGAAAAAATATTGTCATATAGCCCAATCATGGATTTGTTCCCCTACCCACCCACTCTACACTAATACCTACCCACCCAATCTACATTATTAACTAACAACGGCTCCACCCCCTACCATAATAAAACATTGTTCTAAACTGTCAAATTAGTAAAGCTTTCCCTGACGAAGGAACGTTTGTTCCGAAACCGGTCGGATTTGCACATTATATAAGTAGTTTATACAAAGTTGTATTGTTTAATTTTTCTATAATGGATAACCACAAAGTAATAGCTACATTCAAAAATATATGGTTAATATGAAATTACCTAGTTATAAAAAATCGCAAAGTCAGCTCCGAAAATTAATAAAAACACATTTTGTTCTGTTATTTAAAATGTTACGGTATGGACAAATTCATAGTGTTTCGTTAAATGCTACTTAAGACATTGTGGAGAGATTTTTGTTCCATTTAAAAAGAATTCGTGTTTTATGAAATATTTTCACAATTTTCGCTTAATTTTTATCGTTTTTTAATACTAGTCCGCTTCCTCTAACATTCGTATTTACATATCTCCCTTTCAAACCACCTTTTTCTTCTTTTTGGACGCTTACTACGGAGTCCTAAATAAATCGCAACGATGTTTTAGGAAGTGCTGGGACATAAACATGGACTAAATACGTTTTCTACGGCTCGTAGCTCCAGCCCCAGAGTGAACAGTGTTTACAGTTACACCACGGAAGTAATTAATATATAGACACAGACATAGATATAAATACACACACTTCCCTACTTTCCACAAAACTACGTAACCGAAGCACTTCATAAATATTGATATTAATTTCAAAGTTAATGTATGCTGAATGCCGACATATATAATGTGGGTACACATTAAATTGTGGCACAGGCGGTGTGTTATGTGTTCCACAGGGTGACCCATTAATATACTCACAACCGCTTTAAAATTAATATAAATAATAATAAAAAACTGTCGGTAAAGTCATTTACATTTCGTATTGAACATCCTTCGGTCTGGTTACGTCAAGAGTCAGAATAAAAATATGAATGAGGCGATGCACGAACGTGAATGAGGCAAGGAGCGTGTATCAAGACTGAGCTGTTTGGCGGCCTATTCTCTCTGCCTTCCACTCCCGAGGAATAGCGTGCTATTTAGTTAGTTACTTTTTCATCTTTAATGTGTGAAAGAAAAAATGGCTAAACCAAAAATTTATAAATATTATACCTATGCGTAGTGCGTACCTAGGTACCGTAACTATACTATGTATTAAGGCAAAATGTAATAATTTATTAATTTGAAATAATAAACAAAGATTTTAATATGAAAAATATTTTTTCTACATTTTTAAAATCAACATAGGATTAGCATTTATCAAAACAAATTAGAAATACGACCTTATTCTGACCGTTTTAGGTATGTTTTACAAAATATTTTTAACTGCTGAATATCGTCAAAGTATACCTTTAGGGGCTTTCTTTAACACCACAAAAATATTTTTTTTTTTAAATGTGTTTTTAGTTTAATTTTTTCATACCGATTTTCAACACCAATCTTCGTGTTTTTTTAAACGCTGATTACAAAACTTTTAAAGACAAAAAATTATAATTTTAACGTTTGTTCCGAAACCGGTCGGATTTACGCATTATATAAGTGGTTTATACAAAGTTGTATTGTTTCATTTTTTTTTATAATTTTAAATTTCAATTTAACATTGAAATCCAGGATTTTTAATTACTAGCAAAAGCCCAAAAGTCGTGTGGCGCTCATTTATCTTTCTGTTTGCGGTAAGATTTGGAACTAAAAGCTTTTTCAAAATATTTCAAAAGATGGCAGTAATCAATCACGATGAGAATTGAAGATATTATTTATTTTTGGAAACGATATCATCTATCTACCTATACATATAGGTACGTAGCTATTCGTTTTAATATAATAGCCCTGACACTTTTATATCGACGTAAAGCTAGTAAAGTGCAGTCCCAAAATTTATACTTTTAAAATTTTAAAGTGATGATTTCAGTGGTATGTCTATGTGGAACTATGGTTCAATGGACTCTATAACTAATATTATTTGCTTTTATTTTCAAAACTGAAATTTGTTGTGAGAACAATTCAGGCTAGCGGTGACGTACGTAATTAACAAAATCATTATATTTAAATTAATTAAAATGTCTATACATATTTAAAATGCGAATTTTTTCTGCTTAAATTTTTGATAGATTTCATAATTTTTCAAGTTTACTAACGGTGGTAATTCGAAAGGTTCATTTCACGTAGAAAAAAAATCAAAGGCAATGGGTCCCGAGGCAAGTATTTTTTTATAAATACTTTCAGTTTCTCAAATTATTAAAAAATTATAGTATCCCGTGATTTTTCTCGGATGTGCGCTTGTTTATACATGAAGTATATAAGTGTAGAGTACATAATATAAAATTTTGATTAGAAAGTGACCACCCTGTACGCTTCATATACACAACACACTGACTGGCCACAATAATAATAGTTGCGAGTTATGTGATATTATTTTTCCTAGCCTTGACATTGCCGGCAGCCGACGGACAACCTTTGCTTTGTCTGTCTGCTGTTCTTGTCTGTCTGTTGACACATATTGAATTCTATTAGTCTAACTATTTACACCATCACCCCACAGGAAAAAAACTTGGATTGCATTCATTCACACAATCAATCCATTATCGCACCTCACAATATCTAATATAAATAAATATATTTTCCATAGGACACCTCAAGTGGTTTGCTACGTTTGGTGACTTAGCAGGGGTTCGTGATACAATACACTATAGAGAAAATACACTATATCTTGACGTTTTGCCTTTTTTTAAAAATACATTGCATAGTTTGTATATCGAACGTCTGTTGATGGCATTAAAATTAGGCAATTTTGACGATTATTGGAGGGTCTTAACTCCTAAAAGGTTGAAAACTACAAATATTAAATTAAAACATATTTACATAGTGTAAAAGTCCGGAGAGGAGATCGGGGAATACAGAAGTTTGTTCACAACATCTAATCCCTAGTAATAAATATCTTGGGTGGCATTCTGTTAGCAAACAAACGACCCTCAACACTTGCAACGTTTGTAAAAGTATTACTAAATCTATGATACAATTGAATACCTAAGCTTTTAACTAAATCGTAGAAATCGAAAATGAAGCTCTGCCGTGCTAAAATAAATTAATTTTTCAATAAGTTTTAATTTCTATTCGTTAACAACTTAAAATGAAAACTTACATCCAGGTCACGATCTGATTGCATAGGTAAAGTCATTTCAAGTAAATTAGGGGTCGTCCATTAATCACGTGATGTTTTTTAGCAACTTTTTAACCCCCCCCCCCTGGTGATATGTGGTGAGGTTTTAGACAACCCCCCCCCCCCAAATCACATGTATTTTTTTTTTGGACAAAGTATTTTGAAATTTACAGAATATTATCACGAAAAATAAATACACGTGATATCTCATTATACCCCCCTCGTGATATTTAGTGATTTTTTTCCGAACCCCCCCCCCCTGTCGAGCCTCACGTGATTGATGGATGACCCCTTAGTGATCTCTTAAAGATTTTTTTAAAATTGTAACATGCACTATTAAGAATTGTTCATAATAAAAATAAAAACAGTTCGTTCTTTCATTCGGGATATTTTGTATGGAGCATAAGCTCTGGCAATGAGAGATTGACAAAGGAATACAACACAACATTCTTGCAGTACGAACATAGCTACCTATACCCAGAATTCATAAGGATTAGAAAAATGCATTCACAAAAATAAGAGTTTTTGTTTCATATAAAATAAAGGACTTAGATGAAATTCGTACAATATTAAAATACAACTAAAAAAGTTGTCCTTTTATATAATTTAATAGAATACCTGTGGTTAAAATATGAAACTCTGAATATAAAGCCAGGTAGATTGGATGGGTGGGTAATCGAAAAACGAACACTGTCATAAGCAATATAATCAAATTCTATATCACTTCACAATGGCCTAATATCGGCAAGGTGTTCCACAGGGATCGATTTTAACACAAAGCGTTACACAACCTCTTTGGGCAGTCTAGTCTGGTTCGGACTTATTTATAACCGAGTTTCGCGTAACCTCTAAATTCTGCGTGACTTTCAGAATACAATGAGAAGCCTCCCTCAGCGCTGATTTATTCCATCCAACCCTTAAATCTTAAATTAATCTTTATTATTCAAAGTCGTTCCCGTGCTCTAATGTCAAGCGGATAGAAGTGCTTTTAACTTTTTTGGATTATCGTCGATTCTCGTGGAAGATTACTAAGATTAAACTTTGTCTTCCGAACTTGATAAGTATTGACTACGAAAAATATATTCGCTTAAAGTCTCGAAAACCCTTCTGGACGGAAGGAGAAAGACTCCTTCGAACACCTCTCACCCCAGAAGATAGGTGGAAGCTTGAGTGGCAATCAGTCAACGTCAAAAACGCCAATCTCGTTCATGACCCCACTGAGAGACAGCCTGGGTTCTCATTGCCTCGCAAACTCTGGACTGTCATCAATAGGATAATGTGCTCCCATAGCCGTTGTGCTCACATGATGCATATATGGGGCCTTAAAGAGTCGGCGACGTGTGAATGCGGTGCGGTGCAGACCACCGAACATGTGGTCAACAAATGCCCGCTCCATTCATTCCCCGGCGGGATTGATGAGGTCCACAGGGCAACGCCTGAGGCCCTAGACTGGCTCGCAGACCTAGATGTCCCCCTCTGACCCCCCACCATACGAAAGAAGAAGAATTGACTACGAAATAATTATTACTTAAGTTAAAAAAGCCCGTTTATAATATTCAATTTCTCAATCATCAGATTAAAGAAACAATGTTATTTTAATAAGAAAAAACATGTTCTATTGAAGGGCAGACAATGCCTGTGGCAGAGAACCCGATCCGATAACCCGATCTCGTGGGGTAAGTCTCAAATAGCAAAATTTTATTTGCAAAAGTCCATTTCATGTTAATTTTTTTAAAAATTTTAGTGAAAACTCAAAATATTTAAGTCCTAATAGAGGAGTTTTTACCCTTGACATTTAACATTGGCTCTCGTTTATAGAAAAATAAGGACTTGAAAAACTTTTCTGTGGGAGGAATTTAATAAGGCGAAACAGAATTACTGCTAAGAAGCGTTAATAATGCCTTTTTACAGCGTTTTCTGAGTGTCTTTAGAAGTCTAACGACTTTCATGTTATTAAGTATTATATTTTGATAAGGGTCACATGTAAATATTTTTGATTTAACGGCAAAAGAGTTACACTTGACTCGTAGTAAGAATATTCAAAGAACAGGGATATTATATATGATTATTTATGTGTCCGGCACAATAATTCTTTATCAGTGTACTTATTAAGAAGATAAGAAAAAAGTCTAACACAGAAATTAAGAAGCAGAAAAACAATTATTATCTGTATTTATTTTATAAAGCATTATTGATTAATAATAATTGCTTGATTTGAAAATATCTGCCACTATCCGCAGTGAAAAAATTCTAATCGCGTAGAAATTCCAGATATTACTGTGTATTCAAAATGACAGTCTTTTATTAGGAAAGCACTTAAAATGAATGGATAAAAATTTAGCCCCGAGAGTTAACCGAAAAAATCAACCTAAACCTAGTTTTTTTAATTAACAAAGTTTCCAACGCACTGGGGAAAAAACAGTACCCAATAAGTGAGGAATACCCAATAAGGACTAACAAAGAACAGATATATCGTCCTTGTATAGAGCTTTTCACGGTCAACTTGGGACTAGTTACAGTTACAGTTACCCCCGGGAAAACTTAAAATAAAGGTCTGGAATAGGACAACGGGACAGCAAAACATATTTTATGTTAACCCTTGTCACACCGATGTCGAAAATAGGACAACATTTTCCGGAACATGTACAACGCAAAATTACGAAAATACGCTATTCCCCGTACCACTTTCGTCAAATAAATTCTAAGAACCGAAAAATAACCTTTCGGCGATTTTAAAACTTTACAATTAAATTTTTAAAAATTTTATTTGCTCGTATCTCATTGAAGAAATAATAGTTATACAGGCTTTAGCCATGCATTAATATTTTAATTAAATGAAACCACCACTATTTTATCAAAATTATCAACATGTTTCGAAACCAAAAGGTTTCTTAAAAAAGGTCAGGATAAGATAAATATTAATAATATCCTATATTAATCTTATCCCGACGAAGAAACTTTTTGGTTTCGAAACAAGTTGATAATTTTGATTTAATGGTGGTGTTTTACAAAGTTATTTGTTTTCATTTAATTAAAAATAACGCCAGAAAGGGAATTTGCAAAGGTTGAAGAAGAAATATTTTAAGACTTCCAACTTTAAACTTTAAGCTAAACTATAACTTAGGAACTCGGCACAATTTGAAAACTAATATTATGGTGTTTCAAATAATATTTGGAGGAGATCAAATTTATTCCAAACTAGCTGGTTCCCGGCAGGCGTTGCTATGCCATTTAATAAATGAGTTATTTCACCCTGCGTGTCCTTTCTCATTCGTTCCGTTCCCTTTCCGCGACCCCTTCCTCTCCCACGTCCCCTTCCCCACTCGCGTTGTCAGTCCGATTCCTCCACCTTCCCTCTCCCCACTCCAATCCCCCTTCCCCGTCCCGCGAATCTCTTTCCCACCTCCCCGCGAATCCCCCTCTCGAGTTCCCCAACCCCCTCCCGGGTTCCCCTCGCCCCTCCCGCATCCATACATTCATTCTCGGTACATTCAGTTTTCAAACAGCTCGCGTGCCACCTATTGCAATTTTTTTATACAAAATTCTAATGCCAGAGCTCGTATATGTTATTCCGATGTATGAGCTATATTATTGTGAAGCTTCATTAATATCCATTTAGCAGTTTTTGCTTGAAAGAGTAACAAACATACATCCATACAAACTTTCTATGAATATTAGTAAGATATTCATAAAAATAGCTTTAATAGCAACAATTTGGGTCATACGTTTTATTGGTCAAAAAAGAAAATTAATAATAAGATTTATATATAAATTCGGCTCCTGAATAGGGTTCTCCATCAATAATATACATACAGTCTTTCGTAGGGCAGAATCCGACGGATGTGTCGCAGTCGGTAATTTAAATGGGTCGGAAGAAGCGCTCAGATACGGCAGAGGACATCTGTCAGGATGAGACCAGACTAGACTCCCAGGAGGGAGATAAATCCGTCCACTTGTTCCTAATGTTAGCCCGGGGTAATATGGGTGGTTCACAAGTTTGGGGGCTTTTTAGTTAGCGATTTTCTTAGCAGATTTAACAAGGGAAATGGGAAGACATAACTCCGACTAAAAGAAAAGATATTTTCTGAAACATAGGTACTTTAGGGTCCACTGTATACGTCCCTGGACCGGAACCACTAAATAAAGGAATATATTATTATTACTAGTGAAAAATCACGGGATAATCAGAATTCTTGACAATGTTTCCAATTTTGAAAATGACAATTAAAATAATATTCCGCTTGTATGAATTCTTCATACAATCAGTTATTTTTTTTATTAATATTACTTACATTCAAAGCAATTCTGAGTTCATTGAATTACAACTTAAATTAGTATTTTTGATGGTGATGCCCTTTCAATAAACATACTCGACTTTTTCGTGATTTTTTGTTCTAAATTTCACATTATTCAGATTACAAAAGTTTCTGTTGAGCGTTACATTATTCACGAAAAGTTTGTGTTAATTCTTTATTTAATTTAATTTCATTGTTAAAAAAGAAGGGAAAAAACTACACATTACTTATCGACATATTTACACTTTATTAGAATTATCGCTACTTCGGTCACAATTTCGATATTTGATTTTTATAACGAAAAGTTTTTAAACACTTTTCCACACTCTGGAATCGTCACAGGAGCATGTTAAATCTACACATATACTAAAGAATATTATATAAATAACGTTAACAATTATTTTCATACTCGACTATAAATTTTAGCTGCTTGCGAATTAATGTCACATTTCTTAGTGTAATGGTATGCACATAAATTCAAGTAAACACGAAACGAAAGTTCACTTAAAAAGTTCTTTAAAAAGCAGTTAAAATCACTTCAATCTTTTCCCTCAAACCCGTATTCAAAGTTCTCGAAGCCGAAGTAAAAGACTGCAGCGTCACGCACTGCTTGCGACAGTGGGCGACCTTCAGGGCGGGGGTGCGGGCGGAGGGCGGGGTGCGGGCAGAGTAGGGCGGGAAGTCTCGAGGGCGGAACGTCAGCAATGACCTTGGCCTCTAGCGCCGATATAATCCGCCCATTATCCGTTATGTCATAAGCTGTAGTTGGGTGCGGACGAGGCGGTATGGAGTCACCCTCGAATGATAAAGGAACAGCCTTTAAATTCGACTCTGGTCTTTTGTTGTCTTCACTTATCTTTTTTATGGATGTCATCCAAAATTTAAAGTGGAAAAAGACAAAGGCAGTGAAGTAGTCTGTTTTTCACATTTTACATAATGAGGGGTAAAAAAAATCTGCTTCTCCATCTTACATTGAAGATGACCTTGCTGCCAAATTGTTCTATAATTCACTTCTTCTCATCTTACAATTCAATTTATTTGAAAAGAAAAAAAAACATGTCAGATTTAATATTCACCTCATTCGAGTACTTTCAGTAAAGTAGGTAAACTATCGAAATCTCTGTGACACGCTTAATACGAAATTTCTTTTTACAAAAATTATTTCATTCTCCTTAATTACTATAAAAGACAACTATTTGCGTACGGAGCGATGAAAAATATTCTACTTAAAATTGTTGTTTGATTGGTCGGTCATTTACAATAATATCTGTCATTTTGTTATGTTGGTATTCCTGATACTATAGCACAAAGAAGGGCTCTAGAAGAGACGTTGTTACCATTTAATCTACCCGCATTAGGCGCTAGTTTTTGGGCGGAATTCTGGAAATAAAATAAAGAATTCTACGCAAGTTTTTTTACATTGATCTCGCATCTAGCCCTTCGTACAGCATCAGGAATACCAACACAACAAAATGAAATATATTATTGTTAGATAATAGTCGTCATATCACATGTCGAAAGCAAATTTTCATTTACGTACTTAATTGAAATTTTGAATGTAGTATTTCTATCACCCCTAATGCAAATAGTTGTCTTTTTTAGTAACTACGGTGAACCAAAAGTTTCTAAAAAAATATTCGTATTAAGGGTGTCCAGCGATTTCGAAAGTTACCGAAAACTATTTATTTAATTTATTGTACGACAGATTATACATGCATGTATGAGTATTTATTGTGTCAGATTTTTTATTTGAACGTTCTTAACATTTGGTATTAAGTATTTAGTATTCATAAAACTTTTAAGGTTATTTATTTAGGAATAAGGACATATATTTACTGTTTCAAAGAATTTCATTTATTAATTCAATTAATCTAATCATGCTACGCTGTGCTATTTTATGCTATTTTCTTCCGTAACGACTACGGCTGAGGTTTTCGGGTACCCGCATAATACAGGTTGTAGTATTCCAAGACAAGTGGACTATCAACTATATTAATATTACAATTACCAAACGTATAAATCCACACTTTCCTCACGGAAATAATAAGAGCGTGCGGTTTATCAAACATTACTGTTGCGAGTGTTTTTTTTTACTCAAAACAAAAATAAGATAAATCCAAACGCACGGTTGAAAAATAGAGTTAGTAAATTTGCACTTTAAGCCTTCGACAAGGATATTTATATAAAGGGAATATATCATTCGTTAAGTTCACTGTATCTTTTAGTAATTTATTTATCCGATATTATGATAAACTGTTCTACATTACGCCAAAAACAGTTTTATTTAGCCCCGCGATTCAGAAGTAAAACATTCCTCGTAAAATCAGTGGTATACTCATTGTAGGAAACACTAGAAAAAACAAGCATATAAAAAGCGTCGAAAATAAATAAAACATGGTTCTTACATAATAAATCTGAAACTTTACCCATTGCCGCCCTCGGGGAGAAGGGGGTGGATGCCGCCCAAACCTGCGCCAGGGCGGGAGTGGGCGGTCGGAAGGGGGCAGGGGACCCACTTGTTGTATGCCAATACAGCTGACTAACAGTGTGGGGGTGGGACGTGATCGGGGGCTATCAGCTGACGGGGTGTGAGAGGAAGCCGACTATACAGCCTTTAAGGCAGAGCGGGATTAAAGACAATAATATTTAGCACTTAATCCCGTATAATATATTTATAATTTAATTTCCTTTGTCTGAGCGTTTATCTCCACTTTTGACAATGGGAATGGACTGCGAACGTTAGTCATATTAATTCTGCCATGGTTTAATTTTATATTACATTCCTTAGTAATTAAATCACATAGAGGGCGTTTTATATGGCGGTCGAAGTAGGTACATAACAGCTTTTTTCTAAATACGGCAATATTCAGAATTTTTAAACTTCAATTTTATCTTAATAATCAATTAATTTTCATATTTTATCAATCTCTGTTTATAGAGCCAAATCAAATTAAGTTTTATGCAAGGATGTTTGATTCTTATGAAAGGAAGTGGTGGGTCGGATCGGGAGAGGCCGGTCGAGGGTGGCCCTCTAGCCTCTCCAGACGAACTCTCTCGCAACTCGCAGTATGACGTATGAATCGATCCCTCTCGAAGGGATGGATTCATACTCACTCCAGTCATTTTTGTCTGTCTATTCATAGTAACTCCTGAACACACTGACACACAGATTCGTACTCACTGACTTCCTCTCATAACTTTCCATAAAAGACCCTTCGCATAGCATCCCAAAGATCTCGTATTACGTAAAAAAAATGTGGAGTGTGATGTAAAAAAATGTGATGAAAAAAATCACCAAAGTCGATTAATTTCAGCTAATAACAAAATGATACTATATATCACACATTTTATAACGTTTTAATAATAATGCTTCCTAAAAAAGATTGATTACATAGTCATAATAATATTTTGTTTGTTGTTAATGCCAGTTTTTCATCAAGCTTCTGGCATCCATCTATGAACATTCATTACATATCTCCCTCGAATGTCTCTTAGTTTTTATTAATTCGTGGTGACTCTCATACATCTAAAGCCACTAAATCTCTCAAAGTCATAGCTTCAAGCAATGAAGTCAATATTTCACCTTTTTTATTTATTTGTCCCCGATTCGCCACTGTCTGGTAAAAAGAAAAATAAATCGGCTGTGTGTTTGCTGACAGAAAACAGTGCGCCAGGCGGTTAGGAATGGTAGGTAGGAATGTAGGTAAAGGGGCCCATCCAAGAGAGACAAATAAAAGCTGCCCCACTTTGGGACTGTTCCTAGGTCACTGGGGGTGCTCAATAAATTCAACGACAACTCCCAACTGGGTTACATTTAATTATTTTCTCTACGTCAGATTTATTTAAATACTAGCTGAACATAGAGTTTTTCAAAATCAGTCTTACACAGTGACCTTTCTCTTGTTTTTAAGGTCGAGTGTGCAAAATTTCTTTAACCTCGGAACAAAATTGTAGACTTGTATACAAATCATATCCACGCCGTCCGCTTGCCCGCCACAAAGACTCTGTTTTACACACAGTATTAAGGGATGTACTTTAACCAGTGATTCCTGACATTATTTGGTGTATTTTTTTTTAAATCAAACATTTTTTTTGTTCCACATGTCGCCACTGGTCACTCAGCCGAGTAACAGTCACCCGCCCCCTAACTGTCCGATACCTACTGATTTTTTAACGTTTTTGGTTGAAAAAAATATATCAAATATGTCATATCAAGTAAATTTTTGCTCGAAATAATTTCAGGAATCTCTGGTTAAAGTATGATGACGTAGATACTTACAGAAAAGTTTTACCACTCCTTATTTAATAGGGGCGGAAAGGAGAGCTATTGGGTATCGATTGCGACAGCCATTAGAATGTGCAGGCGCTTTATTGCTGTGAAAATGGGTAAGAATCAGAATAACTTGTATGTATGAGACGAAGTTTATTTATTTATTTTTAATGTGAATACCTCACAAGAGTCCCAGCTGCTATGGTCTGGAGCAGGTGTGACTATGCTCCCAATTGGGGTATGTTGTGAGGCTGAAGATAGTGGGCAGTGAAAAGATATGGGAAAGAGGAAGGAGGGGACGTTCAGAAATTCAGATCTGGTCACCAAACACGGCTAAAGCCATTTCAAGCAACGTTTCAATCTGAATGGTGGTCTTACACCGGGGCGACACTGAGATCTTCCACTCTGGAACTTTCCGCAAAAATACCTTATATTATTTTAAATGATTAAATTGTGAAATAATACAAATCCATCAAATAAAATTTAGTGGCGCACGCCGGGATTGTGACTCGCGACCTTCGCATTGCTAAACGAGAGCCTCAACCCTCGACCAGGGAAGCCGTTAAAGTAGTAGGAAAAACTAATAAATAATATGTGAGTAGGTACATGGTACATCATTAAAAAATAACGGACAATTATTAAAAAAAAAAACAATTTGACGAATGAGATAAGAACGACCAGAGATTCTGTATTTTTTTTGCTACACTGTTTGCAACTACGTACATAAAAAAATATAAAATGTTCCTTTATTTTCTTTTGATTGCACAGGTCGAGATTGAGCCGAAGAAAGCAATCCCCAGTTATGAGATGGTGGAGTGGGGAACAGCACCTTCAGTGGGAATCTGGGGATTTTATCAGGAATGCGGAGGTCCAGATGTAAATAAGGAAACAAAAAGAAGAACTGAAATCACTGTAGAAAAGAGGAATAGAGGAAATTAAGGCTTTAATAAGGAAATAATATCTATTCGATTTATTTATTATTAAAATATTTCTTATAACACTGGCACGTGCCTAGCAATGGTGGTCGAAAAATCCCATCAAACAAATAACCATCAAAACAATGAATAAAGAAAAATTAAAAAAATTACTTACGAGTTAGCATTTACTTGCTTTTATTTTCACTTACTTATACTATTTTTTGTTAATAAGTTCATGATAGCTTTTTTGTTTGAAAGCCCCCAAAGGGCACACAGGGAGGGCTTTGAAACAAAGAATGGAAGAATAATCTCATCGAATTTAATGTTTCAACCCAATCAATAATAATAATAATAATTGGATAAGTTATAGAGCGCCGTTTTTGTGAAAAATCAACTCAAGGGCGCTGTACAATTTATTAAGAATTCTTAGGCTCTAACTAATTTCAAATTTTAAATGGATACAGAAACATACTTACCCGGTAGGTCACTTCCGATAAACACATTGTAATTAGAAAGTTTATGCTTGGAGAAGATACGGCTTTGCACGCGGAGGACATTACAGTTAACACACTGGACATTGCATGATTTTACATTATTTGCTACCCTCATCACTCTTAGTATTACATTTACGAATAGATTAGTGGCAAAAGTAAAGTTGATATTTATTTTAAAATACTGGAGAATTTAGGACTCTTAGAGTTTTTTTTCTACGTTTTTACAGGTTAGTTATTTACAGTGTCTTGGGCATTGAATGTGAAGGTGAAAGATTTTGTGTTTATGGATACGACTGTCTGAAAAGGTGAGTTTTAAGTCTAGCTCTAAATTCCGCCAAGTCTGTGATCATTCTTAAGTCATGTGGCAGTCCATTCCAGGCTTTAGGTCCTGAAACTCCGAAAGCACGCTCACCGAACTTAGTGTCTGGTGTGCGCTTTGGTTCCTTCAACCTTCCAATAGCTGATGACGCTGCTGACCTCAGGGTTGACTGTCGATAGTTGGAATTTTCTGGAATACACAATTCCGATAAGTAAGCCGGAGCCATTCCGTTAAGGGGCTTAAATACCATCCAGCAGAGCTTAAACTGGATCCTTTCAGGACATTTAAGCCAGTGAAGATTTTTGAGATGCTCTGAAATATGGGAATATTTAGATACGCGCGCCGGAGATTAGTCTTGCCGCAGCGTTGAAAACGGATTGTAATTTGTTGATTTGATATTTTGGAAGACTTGCATGTATTCGGTTGCAATAATCTAAACGCGAAACCACATTCGAATTGACTAGTAATTTAGTCGCCTCTGTTGGCAGGTTTCTCCTTACTCCTTTAATTTGCCTTTTGAAAGAACCCCGTGCTTAAAGCTAAGTCACACGGTTCATTTATCTTTCATTTCGTGATTTCATTCCGCCTCTTTCCCTCGAAATGAACCGTGTGAACACAAAAGTGAAGAGAGACAGTGCCGAAGACAGTTCCTTCGGCACAGTTCACTCGCAACCGGAATTAAACATCATGTGACGCGAATGATGTATGTGAACACTCAGTGAACAGTCTTTCACTCGCGAATTAGTCGGCCGAGAATGTTCTGGCGTGAGGACGAGTAGCCGGAGCGGCTTGGACGTCAAAATGCTTCGTTTAGTTCGCTTTTCGAAATAACTCCTACACGTCTCATAGAAATCGTTGTTTCTCCCTTACTATCATAGTGAAAAATATGATCTAAACGGCATTGGAAAGAGAAAATAATGCTCTATATATTCAATATAACAATTAACCACAAAATAATACGAATGTACACTTTTATGGAACCAAAGTTTCTGATCGAATTTGAAAAAAAAATTATGAATTTTTTATGAATTATTTTTATATGAAACGACAAAAAAGTGAGGTGACAGAAACGTTTATAATTTTTTTGTCTAACAAAATAAGTGTGTGTGTGTGTTTTTTTTTTGTTACCAGTAATTTTTAGTTAGAATAAACGCAAGGAGAGCCATTTTTTTAACTTTTAAAAGTTTACATTAAAAATTATTGTATTTAAAAAATTACGTGGTTATTTCTAATAATAAATTTTGGAAGGTTATTTCATCACCTTTCCAAAACAGTTTTTAGTTGGATACGTTAACTCTCCACACAGCATCCCCGACACAGCATTTGAGGGAATTTTTTTCCTCGGGCCTCCTAACTTAAAAAACGACATACTAACGAACCGCCCCTGGTTCCAACGGACCTAACAGCGGTATGTCTATAGCGTATTTATAAAATCTGGTATGCAGTTTTGTGCGTCATTTGATTGACGGCAAGTGATGACTCGTCCACCATTGTGAGTATATAATGACAAGTTGCTACCTTCACGCCTCAATTTGTGAAATGATGATGTATGCGTTTTTGATTCCGGCCAACCTCACACTCAACCTCAATTTGATTTTTGCACATCCTTTATTGTTTGTGGTACGGTGATAATCACATACATCGCTCAAGATTCTACTTGGGTGACATCCGTGACTGTCGCCAATTATACAAGTACCTAAGAAGTCTTGTAAGAGTCTGGGTCTAAAACTGTAAGAGTTCCCTTAGACTGTCCCTGCCAGTTGGACTAGGGCATCACCAACTGGGGTATAGTGTGAGGCTGAAGGGAGTGGGAATGGGGAGGAGATGGGGGAAGCACAATTTATATCTGAGGCTCGATTCTCCAGTCGAGGTCGCTCGCAATTGCCGTCGAAAGATCATTCATTGGTCGACTTGGTTATTCTAGAGACTTGTCGAAGGATGCAGTGGTTCGAGTGGAATGGCTCACCGAAAAGTCAAAATCTAGTACTCGTACATCGTATCCTAACCTGAGATCGTTTCGCGCTCTTCGATGGACGGTCATTGTATATTTATACAAAGTTGTTTTAAGATTCCATATAATGGCTGATTTACTGGAGATATTAGCTGCAATACATAATGTAGAGCAAACGGAAGTAGATGCTTTGAGACCAACGAGAATATTTCGCCGGAAGGTGTAAGGTAATAAGGTAAGTTTCAAATGAAAATTAACTTCCTAATTAATCTGTTGCAATGTCGTTTTGCATGTGTTAGCGGCATTACATTTTCTTTCCGCGGTAGTTACCAGTAAAGCTGTTTTTGGTTTGGAGTAATATACCCGCCAGCCATTTCAAAGAAAGTAATGTAAACGTAATTTCAAATTCACACCATGGGAACGTCAAAAACATCAGAATCATAGACAATATTCACAGGACTACCAATAAAAACATTTCTTCAACCCTTTAACATTGAATAATACGTAACAATGAAATATTCGACAAAGTCTTCATTCGTTGATGGCGCGTAACGAGTAATTTTTGATCGTTATTGGAGAATCGCAGTCTTGCCGAGCCATTCTATATCTTTTGTGGGATCGTTATGAGGATAACGGACATGATCTCCTGTCAGATTTGTGTGATTTATTTGCTTTTTCTAAGTAGAACATCTTATTTTATCTTAACAGACGGATTGCAATCTTTAGAGCACAGGCGCCGGGTGGGAATGCTATCCTTGTTCTACCGGTATTACAATGGAAGATGCTCCGAGGAACTAGGATCATTGATCCCTTCGGCACCGGTGCATAGTCGGGAAACACGCCAAACGCGTGCCCAACATTTGTACACGGTTGACATTTGTCACATGAGAACGGGTCGTTTCTTCGACTCGTTCTTATGTTCAACAGCTCGGCTGTGGAATGATTTGCCGGCCTCTGTGTTTCCTCCTTCCTACAACATAGGTCTCTTCAAGACCAATGTTCATTCATTCCTCTCCTCAAAAAGACCCTCCACACAGCACCCCAGATGACATAGGCCCTGAGGGAAATTATTTTCCTCAAGGCCTCCTGTGTGGAGTTAATGTAAATAAAATAACGTACATTAAATGAATAAATAATCATGCATACTTGCAGGAACTCGTGTTTAACACCATCTAAACTAAAACATAATACGACAAATCATAAAAATCGGACACGAAATCACGTCCGTTATCTCATAACGATCCCAAAAAAGATATAGAATCGCTCTTCTGGTCACCAAACATTTCAAGCAACTTTCGATTTTGGATTGTGGTATTTTACTAAGACGTTTCACGAGAGTAATTCTAATACTTACAACTTTGGAATGTGACAATACTGAAAACGGACAGTCAGTTAAAATAAAAATGGAGTATGTGCGCAAATTGCAGCATAAACTCAATTTGAAGTATGTCTGCAGAGCGCACAACACAGCGTTCACTTAAATCCTCGCCTGGCAGTCGGTCCGCCCGCGCCCCGTCACATTGACATGAATTTCGTAATCAAATTCGGCAAGTCGGATTCATAAACTTGACTTTACGGCGCCGGAGCCAAGGTCGCCCGCGCACCGTTCATCAAGCCACGGGCTCTCGGGCTCTCCGGTACGGTGGGTGATCTCTTTTCGCAGCCACACCGCAGTCACAGTCACACCGCAGCCAAGATCAAATGTCAGGAAATTGGAATAGGCGGTTAAATGCCCCCAATATGTCCCCAAATTACTACAAAGTTGCGAGCTGCCTTTGGGAGAAAAGACGTATAAATTTTGAACGGTGACTTCCATTGTAAGCCGGAGCGACGTCAATGAGGTAAGTTTGTCATAAGAATTAGCTAAAATATGCGTGTTTCACACAAAGGTCAAGATAAAACCGTTAGGTAATTACGAACTTCATTACTTAAATTATTTTTCATAGTCCTCCTCGTTAGGAGATCCTATGCTGAAGTTTGCAACTTCTGTGATGACGATTTAAGTGGGTATTAATAGGTGCTACTTAATTTTTCATCGGACACATCTTTTAGCCATACTTAGTGAAGTTATTTTTTTGATTCTAGGGGCAATTTGATCGCATTATTCTTCTAAGATTCCTTTGAGCGAGATTATTTAGCGTGATTGTTTGGTTAGTTCCTATTTTTCTTTTTTAAATTAGCTCCACAGAAGAGACAAACAGACGGAAACTGTTTTTATCAGGGCCTCTTGTTTGCCATCTTTGGGGATGCTGTGTGGAGGGTCTTTTTAGGGAAAGGAACTTCTGGGAAGAAGTTATCGGAAGGAAAAGGGTTTGAGAGGTGGGTAGGAATATGGGGGTCGATGTGTCCAGGAGTGACAGACGTGTGCACGAATAATGAATCATGTGAATGAAACATGAATCCACCCCTCCCACTGCGATACAAGGCGATGGATCGAGAGAATCCGGATGAAGAGGTCAAAAGGCCTCCTTCAACGATTTTCTCTCGATCGGGCCCGCCACGCAATAGGCGGGCAGATGCATCAGCTGCCAAGTTCCAGACAAACCTCACACCATGAACCCGGACACCCCTATTAAGTCACCAAACGTAGAGGTACCACTTGGGGTGATCTATGGCAGGGGTGTTCGTTATCCAAAAATGGTTCTTTTATCTGCCAATATTGCCTTTACCTTACCAAAAAGTGTAAATTTGTCACACGGAAACAATTTATCAAAGTACAACGATGGTGACATAAAATAATATTAAAAAATCAAAAATGGTTTTAGTTTGTTTTTCTTAGGGTGAATACGACTTTTCAGTCCTTATGGATTGGATATGAATATTTTCTTAGGCAGAAGGAAATCTATGACATTAATTATTCAAGTTTAATAAAGTTCTACATTCTTTGATTCACACGATTTTATTACTACGCGATGAAATACTGAACTCCGTGTTTCTTACGTTTTTATGCGTCTGGTCTCGAGTTTGCACTTCGACTTTTATTTGCTTGTACTGTAAAGGAAAAAGCACGTTCTATGATAACAACTTGAAAGTATTCGCCCGATCAGAATTTTAGGGAGAAGTTCGAGTATTGCGGAGTTGCGGATTTCTATAAGAAGACGTTCGTTACGAAATACTTGGCAGGAGACCGAAAAAGTTGGAGAAAATTTGCTTTACGCTCGGAAAATCTGAGGAAATTTACAGAATTCGCCGACAAATCAACGCACGTTTTAATCAGAGAAGTGACAATTCAGAAACACGAACCAGCCGATGATTTTAACAAAAAAAAGCACGCATGCGAAATATGAAGAACATAATATCAGTAACGCCATAGTGAAAAACCATCATTCTGAAAAAAAAAATTTTGTTTTTTTTTTCTTCATTTATCTTAGTACATAAGAAAGATGATACAATGATGCCCAACATCATACATTTTTAATTTTTTTTATGTGAATTCAAGAGTTCGCAGCTCCTCCCGTCTGGAGCCAGTGAGACTATGGCATACCCAATTGGGGTATGTTGTAAGGCTGAAGGTAGTGGGGAGAGGACGGAGATGAGGAAGAGGAAGGCGGGGAAGTACCTGGCTATTCAGATCTGGTTACCAAACACGTCTAAAGCCATTTCAAGCAATGTTTCAATTCTGAATAGTGGTCATATACTGAGAGCATCTTCCACTCTGGAATGTGCCGCAAATATACTATATATATTATTTTTAATAAATTAAAATAACACAAATTAATCAAATAAAATTTATTTGCGCACGCTGGAATTCGATCCCTCTACCACAGAGGCCGTAGTGTTGCTCAATAGTGTTGAGGCCGTAGTGTTGCTAATGTTTAATGACCAGATTTGAATATCAGACACTTCTCAAGTTGAAAGTGGCGGTCCGTGAGTTTTCAGTGAGAAAAATACGACGTTATCGATGTTGTTGGAGCTGAAAACGAATTTTATTTTTTTTCTAAATTTCAACTTTTTGTATGAAGATATACTGAATGTCTTCATGCAAAATGTTGAAATTTTGAAAAAAAATATCATTTTCAGCTACAACAACTTCAATAATGTCGCATTTTTCAATCTTAGCACTCTAGCTCACTGAAAACTCACGGACCGCCACTGTTCAACCTTCCTCTATTACATATCCTTGTTGTGATGCCTTTTTAACTTTAAACTACTTGCACGCAAAACGGTGGGACCTTAGTAATTAACTTTGTTTCATCCAAATTCCTAAGCATTATTTTCAGAGATAAGAATAACTAATCTTAGTAACACTGGTAGACACTGTTCATTTGTAGCCACATAGAGAAGCAACTTGCCCAACCAATCAGTTGTCCGAACACATTCGCGAAGTCATTTGAGTGTGTTTCATTGGAAAATTCTTGGAAAATTTTCACCCAAGAGGATGCCGGCAATTTACAGGCGATGTCACTGGAGTGAATGTCCAGTACACTTCCCTCCTCCATCCAACACACCCTTCTTGAGGATGATAATACGACCTATCTAGAGATTTGTATGCACAGGTAAGGTTTAATTTATTATCGGTTGTATTCTTTTGATGACTTCGGGTGTCGTACAAACGAATTTCAGCAAATATTTCCATCTAAATATCTGTCAATTATAAAAACGTTTCATAAACAGAGGTGTTTTCATTACGACCGAGTAGTCTGCATTGAAATGAGTTTCAAGAATTGATTGAGCCACACCAGCAGGGTAGACAGACTACTTAACCTAGTTTCAATTATTTCTCTTGCGTACACTAGCCCGAGCGCAATAGTGGCGTTTAGAGTTGCAGCACGCAGGTATCAAGCATCAGGCACCAGGCATCAGACAGACAACGAGTCAGTTGACCTAATCTGTCGGTACCGCAAGCTCACCTCTTCGCGAAGTATCACAATTGGGATGACGCACGCCTCGCGACCTGCGGCAGGCTGCATGCACCCGGTATGTAGATATTAGGCGCGACGGTGCACAGTGGTACATGCAATACAATAAAAACTAGAGTTTCTGAAACAAACATTACATTTATTGAAATTTTTAAGGAGCGGAAATATGCAGTTATTTTTTAATTTTAATAAGATGTTTAGACGTTATCGCCCTTTGGAAATGAAACTTTAAATAAATGAAATGAAGAAAAAAAATACACACCTATTCGATTACTTAACAACAATTTTATTATTATTGTTTTCATGGGTCTTACTAATTGTGACCGGACAACTAAAAAATGTGCAACTTTATCACTTCAAGTCATTAAATGTGATGAAAAAAATGGGTAAATGTAAATAGGTTACATTGGGAATGGGCTGTTTTTTTTATCACTTTTAAACATTTTTTAAAGGTGTGTTGAAATGCCACTTTTTTGAGTTATCGTGGAACCCTTAGGTACTAATAAATGTACTTTAATTTTACACAATTGAAAAACAACCACTAATACATATTAAATGGGTGTTAATCAACTGTGTAAAATTTAAAACGCGTTTATTTTATAATACCTCTAATTTATTAAAATTTAATAAAAATGATGATCGGTAAAAGTTAATTTGTTGTAAACTTCCATTTTATACACATAAGTACAGTAGTACTGTATTAAAATATAACTAGCCGTTGGAAACAATAGTTATATTATTTCAACGTCCAACGCTGTTGAAAATAATTAGCGCCAACAGTTGAAATATAATACCTACATGCGAATATTATTCAACGCAACGATTCAACTGCCTAATAAATAAAAAGGGTTAAGAGTTTGTACTTCGTGAACAACATTACTCGATATTTTAAATGGTCTTTTGGTTATGTACGTACCTACTGCACGTTTTTTTTATTTTCCCATCCAATACGGCCGATACTCAGCGCCATGGAACAATCAAATTTATCAACGACAAGCAAAAAAATAACCTATTGATAAATGTCAATGTTTTGTACCTATTGTTTTCAACGGTTTTAGAACGATTAAGTCAAAAGGGTCAAGAGATCACACTTCGTGAACGATATTATACCCAATTACACCAGGTCTTTTGGTAATGTACATACCTACTGCACGTTTTTTTTTATTTTCCCGTCCAATACGGCCGATACGTAGCGCCAAGCAACAAGCGAATTTATCAGTGACAAGCAAAATATATCTTCAACAGGATAATATTTTCAACAACCACCAACGTCTTCCAACAGTTTCAACTTTCAACGTTATTATAGGATTATTATTACGTGTGTGTCGCGTGGGGCATAGAGATAATAATAATTAATAATAAATCAATGATTCGGGAAATCACCCGTTAAAAGGGATTCCTTAATACGATTTTGATATATTTTTTGTTAGTATCGTGTCGATCTCCTATTATAGTTGCGTCAACGTCGACGTTATTTTCAACAGCTATTTTCAACAGTTGAAAATTGCCAACGATAACGACGTTGGCGTTGGATAGAATTATCGTCAACGCCCAGTACTAAAGTACAGGTACATTAAAAATAAAACTTATTATACAGTATCCAAGGTAGAGATGGAGAAATACGCATTAAATTCGTATTTCATAAAAACTTTCAAGGAGATGATTTTTCCTTCTTTTCCGACTCTAGTCGATGTTTCGTATGATGATTAAGTGGAAGTGCGGCGGTAAGGTAAATACTTACCTAAAACAATATCAATGTGTCATTTTTTTGTAGTTGTTAAATTTCCTATCAAAAGTTTTCCGTTTATTTCCGCCGCTCCATACTAGAGGGGATACTGTGCGGCGGGCCAGAGGATGTTGTATGTACGAGTAGTATGTTATGTGTAGTGTGTTGTGTTGTGTGCTGCGTCGCACTCAGGCCCCGGTAATTCCATGCAAATGCATTTATCTAGGTCGGCTAATCGGCCGGGGCCGTCGCTATTGCACTAGGCGAGGGACCATACTCCGCTATCCGCTGTTCTCTATCCTCTAGCCTCTAGCCTCTCGTCAGGCGTTATCGGACACTAGACACTAGGCACTCAGGATATTAAATTATTATGTCGCATAGCTATATATAGCAAGTATTCAAACACCACACAGATGCATTGCTTTCAGTTCCACGACGAAAAACGAAAAAAAAATACAGAGTGTGCAATTCACACGAGCTAGGAGTGAAACCTTCTGAAAACTACGTAAGTAGACAAGAGTGGGAGATTACGAAGAACCACACAAAGAGGAAACTGATTATTCTAGCTCATTCTTTCGCAAGATAATTTGTCTCTTTTGAGTGTCGCTATTTTTCGTTTCATCGAGTTTCAAATCACAACACTCATAGGTTGAAATAATAAAATTGTTAAAGCGAAGCTTGATGTTAAATCAAAATATAAGATTAATCTTTACTACGAACGGTTTACATTTAACATAATGAATACAAAAAAATATGATTTAGATAAATTGAAGTTTTTCCTTCCGTTCCATTAAGGGCCCGCAACCTGAATTTCTACCGATTTCTTACTTATTTCCCTTAAACAGGTTAGTTTTAAAGCTCTTAAAAATATATATATGTTATTCTTGAAGATAATATCGAGACATTGCCCGCGCCGAAACGCAATTTATATAAAATACCCTCAATAGAAAAAAATCGCAAAGTATGCTCCAAAAATTATTATAGACACGTTTGTTTAGGTTATTTTACGAGTTATATGTATGAAAAAATTCACAGTCTTTCTTTAAATGCTGTTTAAGATAATGCCCGCGAGATTTTTGCTCTATTTTAAACGAGTCGTGTTTTATTAAACATTTTCTCAATTTTCGCATAGATTTTGTCGCTGTAAATGTTAAATTGTTATTTTCCTCTAACATTCGTAATTTCGTATCTCTCCATCTTCTTCTTTTCTAGCCCGGTTGCAGAGCCTTAAGTAGAATTAGATACTTTATAAAAAACACAAATTACAATTTTTTTTTTTCCCATTAGAAATGTATGAACGCTAAATTTTATGGCTAAAATGATCTAAGACAGTTTCAATTGATTAACTTTTTTGTTTCTTATAAAACTATTTACAAAATAAATGAAAACTACTTTTACGCTTGAAGCCGTGACTTCCAGACTCCGTTTACCAAGCGATTTTTGTACCTTCTTCGTGGCGATATAAAGCACACTAAGTATATATAATTTTTTGGCTTGTGCCTTTCTGCTCTAAACAAAGTAGAATGACTATTCATTGGCTCCGTACAAGCGTGTGTTCTCGTCAGTGATCTAAGTACGAGTACATTGTCCATCTGAGGTAAACTCCAGATTTAGAGTGTTTTGCATTCTCCTGCGTGTCTTATAAACAAATTGTCTGATTTATGCACAATGTTACTACATACATACACGTAAATACACTGCAGATTTTGTAAGGAGTGATTATTGCCTAATTTTTGGGGTGTTGCGTTTCTAAAGCCAACGTTTCGGATAGTTTTGCATTGTTAATCATCAGGGCAGATGTGCCCGAAATGTTGGCTCAATTATGAGGAAAGGCAATTTATTTTAAAATTGATTACACTACTAATTTTGGCATTAGGATGTGCATAGATGTTAAAGGATTAGTTGTTACTAGTTAGAGAAGTTACTAGTGAAATAACAGGAATAATTAATGATAAGCAACATAAAATATAAAGCATAGTAGGTAAGTGTATATGTAACATAATAATGCAATTACATCATTTTTAATTCATATACTTCTATTTCCCATGGTGCCGTATTGGCTTATAGGTTATAAAATTAGCACATGTTTTTTTTAAGTATACGAGGCGCCGCATCCGCGCTCAAAAAGAAGAAAATGGAGAGGTATGTAATTACGAATGTTAGAGTAGCGCGCTAATCTTTAAAGCGATAAAATCGATGCGAAAATTGTGAAAATGTTTAATAAAACACGACTCGTTTAAAATAGAGCAAAAATCTCGTGGAAGGCGTCTTAAGTATCATTTAAAGAAACATTGTGAATTTTTTCACAACTATAACTTGTAAAATAACCAAATAAACGTGTTTACAATAATTTTCGGAGAATACTTTGCGATTTTTTTCTATCGAGGGTATTTCATATCTAGATATTATCTTCAAAATTAAATATATTTTTTTAAGAGCTTAAAAACATCAAATGCGAGAAATGGGAGATATATTTTTTTTTACATGAGCTCCACACAGGAGGCCCTGAGGAAAATAATTTCCTTCAGGGCCTATGTCATCATTGGGGATGCTGTGTGGAGGGTTTTTTAAGGAAAGGAAGGAGAGGAGAGTTCTGGGAAGGAAAGGGGTTTAAGGGGTGGGTAGGAATCTGGGGTTCAGTGTGTCTTGTTCATCCGCCTCCAAGACCTAGACAAACCTCACCCCATGAATCCGGGCACCCCTGCTAAATCACCAAACGTAGCGAACCACTTGGGGTGACCTATGGCAGAGATGTTGGTTATCCAATAAAGGTTCCCGGGGCGGCGGTACCCATTCCCGCCTCCCAAATTATGTAAGAAATCGGCAGAAATTCGGGCAGCGGCGGCTTAAGATGTCACATTCTACGGCATAATACAATATACACATTCGAGACATTGGATTGAAATAGGCAGAATTGTTATTAAAAACTGAAGATTAAACAAGGTGATATGGTAATGAAGGCAATACGGTTCAACCTAAGAGTATGGATACTAGAGAGACGGCATGTAAAGTGTGCCCCCCTGCCCAAAGCATGCCTTTTCAAAAATTTTACCGAACGGTTTTTAGATGGCTGACATTGGCTTTTACACCTCGGTCGCGCATAGAGCTCACAGAAAAACGTTCATAAAACATAGAAAAATGGTCCACTGTGCCGTAAAATTGTGTAAAAGTAGTTCTATGAAGACCTTTGAAGAAAGACGGTCTTACCTTTCACATGTAAGTGTTTAAACATAGCTTAAATATACATTTTCTAATTTTCGGCGTGTTCATTTCAACCGCCATCGCCATGAGCCCGATGTTATCACGTGAACTCCGACTGCCAATGGGCCGAATCAGTCAACTTAAATTATAATAATTAAAAATTACCAAAAAACTTTTATGTTTTTATTAATCATAACGCACAAATATAAAGTTGTGATTCACACATTTCATAGGTATATGTTTTTTATCATTTAGCTTATTCATTTTTTTTAATTTTTACTTTGTCTTTTTTGCACTGTAATTTTTAGATTTTCTTCCTACTAATTTACCACTCCTTTTACATATGTTTACAACGTTAATTCAAAGTTTATAATCACTGTATTGTTATGTAAAAGTCACATTGACATGCCCTCGTGGTCGAGGGGTAAAGCTCTTGACTAACAATCCGGAGGTCGCGGGTTCAAATCCCGAAATAAATTTTATTCGATTGATCTGTGTTTTCAACATTTTATAATTAAAAACATTATAAGATATAGTTCCAGGTGGAAGACATTCTCAGTATCGCTCTGGCGTAGGTAAGACCACCATTCAGAGTTGAAATGTTGCTTAAAATTGATTTAGCCGTGTTTGTCGACTAGATCTGAATAGCCGAGTACTTCTCCAGCTTTCTCTCCACCATTTATTTCCCCTCACCATTTACCTTCAGCCTCACAACGTGCATGCTACAGACGGAAGCAGTTGGGATTCTTGTGATATATTATATGGTATATCTCTACATATTATAAAACAAAGTTATTCACCGCGTCTGTCTGTCTGTCTATTCGCGATAAACTCAAAAACTACCCAAACGGATTTTCATGAGGTTTTCACCAATAGATAGAGTGATTCATGAGAAAGGTTTAGGTATATAATTTGTCAAGGTTTTGTGTAAATTTATTGAAATATATAACATATCTGGTTAAGCCGCAGCGGGCAGCGGGCAATGGGCTGGCAAATGGGCGGTGTGGATTTAATTTAACAGATGGCGTTGGTTATAAAGGTTGGGTAATGGCGTGGCATTTTTTTACGTTAGCCACAGCAACGTGTGGCCGGATCTGCTAGTATAAAATAATATGTACATTATTTTTAAATAAATTAATTATGAAATAACACAAATTAATCAAATAAAATTTATTTTCCCACGCAAATATGTCAAGCAGTGTTTGTTCCTATCACTTTTTTTTTGTTATCATTGTAAAACTGTAAATACAGTTCTTTTATAAGATTAATATCGAGCACTCCTTTCTTAAAACTCAAGCACCAGCTTACATCAGAATAGAACGCACAAAAATTTTCACTGCAAGTCTGTTGATTTTATAAAATACGTATAAAAAACCATACTTACTATTTATATGATAAATTAAAATCTATTTCAAACTGATGAGTTAAGCAATGATAGCACCAAGGAATGGTGCCTTGAGTTACAGTGAGTTCATAACACTAGTTTTTTTACCCACTTGCACTTGTCAAGTGAAAAGTGAGGCCGATGTATTTCGACAAGCGCTTCACAAATCTTGATTTCGCAAAAAATGAGTTAAGTACGTCCTAGTAGATGAAGGTAACTTAAAATAACTTGTATAGGGAACAATAAAAATTAAACAACACATAAGTCTCCAGTCTCCTTGTTACTACCCTTTCCTCATTTCATTACTTATTTTTCAATTAAGCTATTATATTTTATATCCAAAATGTAATAAAAAATTAACGAAAGTTTAAAAAATATAAAAATAATAATGATTCCCATTCACAGTTCGGCCCTTATCTCCAGAGCGCCGCCTTCCCCCCGCAAGCTAGCCACATTCCCCGTTTCTATCCCCTCCCACTAGACGGCTACAAGTTTGCGAGCTACATAGGTTTTTCGCTTATCCCCGTAATATTCCGAAAGTAATGCCGCTTCCCTTCAATCTTAGTTCCATGGGTTCAACACTCCAAATATCTTCAAATTGAAAACTCCGGTAAGATGTTGATTTGCACTGGAGATTTACCTAGGTAGGTGACTGTATTAAAAAATAAATTAAAAAAACTGCCTAAACCATTACCGTCATCCGGCAGATTGTCAAGGATTTCCGTAAACAATTTGTTAAAAATAAAAATATTTTACATGCTGCATGCTGCTATTAAATGTCTTCATAGACAAACTTTCACTTGTTAATGATATGTATAATATATATAGCGTTAGATGCATGGTCGAAAAACATATTTTAACAACAGTATATTTAATTGGTAATTTGTTTGTTACGGAAATATCTGCACACCAGGAATGTTTAAAAATAGCATTGAATGGCAGAATAATAATAACCACATCATTAACTTGGAGGTTTTTGTTTTTGTTTAGAGTCGTATCCGGCAATGGCACAAAAACGTCCGCATTTTAAAGAGTATTAGAATCCAGTTCTAATCCGCGAAATGATGACCAGGATTTATCCGTAAATACCCGAAGGCAGGCGGGAATTCCCGAGAGGAATAATACCGCAGCGACAGTACATACTCGCGAATTTGTATGCAGCTCTCTGCAGGATGCAAATGCGAGGCTCTAGGCGCTGTGAAATTGGTGGCGATTCGTGGTCCGAGCACGTAGGCTAGAGTCGTTACTCTGGCAGCTCGACAGTACTTTATCGGCGTGATAGAAGTTATAAAACGAAATCTATTGACGAAGCAAATAACGCGACACCTTTACTTTTCCTGTCCATAGTTCAAACTTCGGTCAATCTAACAAATCTAGGTGGACGAGTGACCCCGTGTTAAAAATGACCAATACCCATGGACATATGAATATATCTGGACCTGCCCAAGGGATAAAAGCGTATTATTTCCCCCTCCCCATAACGGTTCCATGGAGCCGGTTCGGCTTACGAGAGCCTCGCTTGAATCTAAAAGATGTGACGTCATCATTCTTATCCTGACCAGCGCGGGTTCGCATCGTACATTTTACGAACAAATATGAGAGCTCGTGCTATACATTATACCCTAGTATATGTGGATATAGCGAATGTGGGCGTTTCTCCAGTGACCTCGTCGCTGGTTACAGGGGTAAGTAAATTATGAAACATTTGTAAAAGTGTCTTAACTAAATACGGCAACAAAATATTCCTCTGTGAAAAAGGGCGAACTTTACTTTGCCGCATTTGGACTAAGCAAATATGTTATTAACGTGGCGGGCAATTCGCGCTCCCATGTAAAAAGGTCTATTAATTCAAAAGCAGATTTTGCTGTTAAGAACTAAATGGTGATATTATAATGCGGGATGCCTATATACTGTCAGATTGATTTTTTAATGAATCATATCATCTTTCATTTTTCCCCTCTTCGCCCTTCATAGTTCGGTTTTACCCCTCATCTGTATCTTCTCGTCTATCCATTTGGATGTCTATGCCAATACCAAAAATCGGTGTCACTAATAATATAATAAATGTTTATTTCAGTATGTGGGGAGGATAGTGCAGTCCCACTTATTCCATAAGGGTATGCATACAGAATATTTGAAAAAAAGCAGGTGAATATAATTGTACTAAAAGATAATAAGGTAAGAGTGGTAGTAAAAAAAAAAGAAAATAACAGTAAGCTTGGTTCTGTGACTACGGTTTTGGAAAGAGAATTGGCGTTACAAACTCGTGCACAATAGGAAGCCGCTTGCCTTCTACTGAACACAGGTTTGTAGGAGAAATGGCGTTACAAACTCGTGCATAATAGGATGCCGCTTGCCTTCTACTGAACTAGGGTTTGGAGGAGAAATGGCGTTACAAAACCGTGTTGCTTTCGAGGCATGGTTTACTCCAATCGGAAAAGGAAATATGCACCCTGGATCTAGTAAGGGCTGCATAGCTGGGAACTTGCCCCCCCCCCCCCCCGTAAACATCCGGGAAGCGCTACAATATCTGGGGAGACCAAACATTATGCGGAAGGCGTTATTGTACAAAACCCGAGGTCTTTCTATACTACTCTTTTTGTAGTTTGCCTAAAGTTCGCACGTATACAGGGTTGCGCAGAAGGAAAGTGAGTAAATTTTTCAAAGACTGCCCAAACAAACAACCCTCTTGTCATACGCCAGATAAATTTGGTATTTTTGAACTCAATTATAATTAAATTAAATCAATCTTTAAAGCTTTTGCTCGCTCTAGACTCGGGGATTGTTAATATAACAAACCCATTTCAAAGCGCGTACTTTTATACATATTTGAATCTTCAAATGCGCTCCATAATGTAGATTTTACATAAATAATAAACACCCTTTGAGAGCAGCCCAATTAATGTCGACATTTTAATTGAAAATGAGCAATAAAAACGTACAAAATATTAAATAGTAAAACACGTATTCTCTAGAATATCTTCTACGCGAAGTCAAATCACTATTTTCAATTAATCTTGACTGCGAATTGGTTTACATTATAAACATAAAAAATACGCTTCGGATAAATAGAATTGAATTCTACCGTTTCCCTTGAGAAGAATTAAAATAAAAATGTTAATTTCTGTATAAAAAAATATAAGCGTAAATTACTAAAAAATATATACTTTTATTAAAAATGTATGCACGCATATAAAAAAAACACTCTTTAAAATACAGATTTATGGCTAAAATTATCTGTGACAGTTTCTCTTGATTAAGTTTTTCTTTCTTACAAAATCCCTACATATTATAAATTAAAGTCATCCGCCGCGTCTGTCTGTCTGTTCGCGATAAACTCAAAAACTACCGAACAGATTCTATTACTTACATTCTTGGCATATAAGGCACGCTAAGAATATATTTTAGGCTTGTGGCTTCCTTTTAAACTTAACTAAACTAGGCGTATTTGAATTTCGTTCTTGAGAGTGGAAGGCACTCAGAATCAGAATGATAAAAATATCCCAGTAAAAATCAATTAAGAGCAAAATAACTACTAACTCCAAGAAGCGCTATCAATTTATTTGGCATTATTGAAATTAGTTAGAAATTGATAAAACTGAGTTCATATAGCAGGATATAATACCAGTAAGTCATCCGTCCACAAAGAGTGAATTTTCATAAACACTGCGTTCGCTCAGTTTCGATTGGTGCTAAAAAAAAGCAATTTAGATCATAATAATACTAACTCCAAGAAGTTCAATCAATTTATTCCAATATTGGCATTATTGAAATTAGTTAGAAATTGATAAAACTGAGTGAACAAGATATAAGGGAACGTACCCATACTACGTGACCATTTTTTTGCAATTTTTAACCCCCCCTCCCCCCGGTGACCAAAAACCTAAGCAACTCGCCGCTCATTTGTATCAAGCGTGGTATTTTGAAGACCCCCCCCTTGAACAGGTCACGTAGTATGGGTACGTTCCCTAAGTCGTCCGCAAGGAGTAAATTTTCATAAACACTTCGTTCGCTCAGTTTCGATTAGTGCTAGCAAAAAGCTATTTAGAGCAAAATTACAAGTGTGTAACTCCAAGAAGTGAAATCAATTTATTAAATTATTGGCATTGATTGAACGCTCAGTTGGAAATTGATAAAACTGAATGAATATAGTAGGACATGAGTTGTCCACAAGTGTAAATTTTCATAAACATTGCATTCGCTCAATTTCTATTGGTGAAAACTGTTGTTATCTGAGCTATTTGAGGGTTTAAATGAGCGCAATTCCCCACCAGGGCAGCATGAGCGCAAGGATGACGGACAAGCCGATACGGGGCGCGGCCGGTTCCGGGCATTGCACGACGAAGCGGCAGTCGTCGGTCGTCACCGGACCTGTCGCCACCTGTAACGATCCCGCTGACATCCCTAACGATCGAACTGACAGCGTCCGCCGACACTCGGCTGATTTCATTAAAACGCCGCGGTCTGATGCCGAGGAATTTGGACGATCAATCGCTCGCACTAGTTTCCGCAATGTTGACGACGGATGATCGGACGCACAATTTGTTTATAAATAAAACACATTAATGAGATTTCGACAGATACGAAAATCTTTATAAAATTTTGGGATGAGTTGATGACTACCACAACACGGGCAATAGCCTAGTGTGGTAGTCAAAAAATACCAACAATGTACCTATCATGTAAACATTTATTAAATAATAAAAAATAAAAAAAAGTTAGGAACCTACGTTCAGCTGCAATTTTGCGTGTAGTAGTAGCCCTCCAAAAGTGAACTTTTTTTTAACCTTTGTGAAGCATCCAAAACTACGAATTATAGCTTCAGATGCACTTTAATGGACTGTAAATGCTAAAAATGAAACGAATTGGATGATAATATGCGTAGGAAAAAACAAGATGCGCGAGGAAAAGGGAAGATTAGTTATCCTTACAATGAATTTATCCGAGATTGAAAAATTCCGTCTTTTTAATTAAAAACGAGATTGTGTACTCGAAAAAAACCAACAACACAAACAATCTAATTTTCACTATTTTTCGTGCCATTGTTCCAAATTCGAAATTCTTTTCCATCAATGTGGTGGTTAGGGAGAGGTAGGAACTGGATAAGTGACATTCCGGCAGGAACTAAGTATATTTTCATTTTAAAACCAAAAAAATCACCAGACATTAATGGATGCCATGTCAAGTTTCCTGTCTTTCCATTTGATAACAGATTGAGAATCTTGCGACATTTTTATTAATATTTCAATGGTACAGCGGTCTAAGGGCCGGTTGTTTCGAATTAGAACAATTTATCAATTTTTAAAGTAAATTTTCAAGTTCCATTCAAGTTTTTTTTTTATTATTTCCGTTATATATTATTTCACAGAACTAGAAAACTAACTTTGAAATTTGATAAATTGTTCAAATTCTGTGAAACAACCTAAAAACGGAAAAAAAATATAAAAACCTTTAAAAAAACTATTTAAACTTATGATGTTGGAACAAAATTAAAAATATTACTACTATACTTGTACCACTATACTATACGCGCTCTGTACTTAAGTTAAGAAAGCGAAATATTATATTTCTTTTAACTTAATAATAAAAAATAAAAAAAAAACCTGTCGAAATAAATTTCCACACAAAAACTGTTATAAACACAAATTGTTCTCACGCAAATGGAAGAACTGCCAGATTTTGTATTTATCTCCCTCCTACAAAATGGGCTTCTTAAAAAAATCACTCCAAAATACCTTCATTTCAAAGACGACACAGGAGATAGTGACGTTTCCTTAAAGCAAACATACACCAAAACAAAAGTTTCAACTGTTAAAACGGTACAATATCTCTGTGAGCAGCATACAAAACATATTTTCGAACGCAAGCAATAAGCTTATGACTTAGTGTGGATTGTTACAGTCATTCTCTGCACATTGTGCGCTCTTCGTGACCAAGGTAGCGGTACCCAACGATAAAATCCTAACGTACCCATTGCCCGCAACCTGCCAAGTGTCGTGTCGTGTTAGTAGATATCAGCTTTGTTAGGATCAAAAGGAGGGGTCACCACTTAACATGCGATTGGCATTGAGACATCACCGTGACGTTTGAATAGTCCATAGATGAACGTTGATATCCCACAGATGATTGTTGATATTCCAGGCAGAGACTTGTGTGCCCAGCGGTACAATGGAGACTAGTTTAGTGCAGCGGCGGAGCTGCATTGTGCAAGACCCCGGGGCAAAGACAAAATGAACAGAATGAATAAGAGTCCCAAGTCCCAACTGCACCCGACTGTTAGCGGGACTATGGGGGGTATTGGGAGGAAAAAGGAAGAGGGGGAAGGGAAGAAAAAAAATTAGAAAGGATTGTTTAAAGTTCAGGAGCAGTATGCTCCTCCCGGCGAGGAAAAGTAGGTGTATTGTCCTTGAACCAAATCTCTAATAATTTTGTGTTTCAAAATGGAAAAGGTCTGTCTCCCCACATTGATGCGATCTTGGGAGGGTCTTTTAAAGAGAACGATCGATATGAAGTTCTGGGAAGAAAAGGGTATGAAGGATGAGTAGGAATCTGGGGTCAGTGTAACCAGGAGTGATGGACGTATATATCAGTCCTTCTCACTGCGGTGCAGGGGATGGGCCGAGAGAGTCCGGCTGAAGATGTCAAAGGGTCTCTCTCAACCGGTCTCTCCCGGTCCGACCCGCTACGCAGTCGGTAGGCAGATGCAAACGCCGCCAAGACTTCCCGCCAAATGCCAACTCATTCCTTTCCTCAAAAAATATCTTCCAAACAACATTCCCAAAGACGACATAGATCCTGAGGAACGTTCGTAAGTACCGCTACTGCACTGGTTTGTCTATGTCTACAGTAACGAGCGATGCATTACGTAATGCAAGGCGGTCGTGCATAATACTCGGCTATAAATAAAGCATAGAATAGGCTGCAGTTGCATCAAGGTTGAGCCTGGTCTCTCGCTATCTAACGACCTTTCAAATCTCACGGTGAACTGGGCTCTAGGCAGTGCCGCGGCAATACAGCCTCCAACGCAGCCTCCAGCCCACTGACGGAGGTTTAGGCGCGACCTTAGATTAAGTGCTTATCCAAAGATGTATTCCACTCAAACCGGATGCGTTTTTTTCGATGTTTTACAAGACAGTAGAACGAGACTATAACAACAACAAGAAAAAGGTGGTCTGCATTATAGAAATATAAATAGTTTTGGATTATTGCAGAGACAACACATAATATGAGTTATTAAAACGACTTTATTATTTATATTTTATCCACTTTTTATTTTAAATTTTTGACCGTTACCGATTTCAGCCTATCACGGCCATCTTCAATAACTGATAAAAAAAGTTACAAATTAAACTGAAACCGTTAACGGTCAAAAGTGGATAAAAGATTTAATAAATCATTATAATGGAATTCAACCACGAATTATTGTCAGTATAGAAAACATAATAATATAATATGATGATGTATTTCACCACACAACTTTCCACGCAATTTGGGAGGTGGCTATGGGCACCGTGGAAACAATTTTTTTGGATAACCGACACCCCAAGTGGTTCGCTACGTTGGTTACTTAGCAAAGGTGACCGGGTTCTTGAGGTGAGGTTTGTCTAGGTCTAGCCAGACCTTTTGATCTTACGAGCCATGGCCTTGCACCTTGCAGTGGGAGATATGGATTCATATGTCCGTCACTCCTGGACCAACTGATCCCAGATTTCTACCAACATCTCATACCTTTTTCCTTTCCAGAACATCCCCTCCTTCCTTTACTTTAAAAGAACAGCAAACAGCATCCCCAAAGAGGACATAGGCCCTGAGGGAAATTATATTACTCAGGGCCTCCTGTATGGAGCTATTGTAAAAGGTGATTACCGGCCAGTGGAACTACGGCATTCTCGGTTTGGGATTATGAGAAAGGCTGAAGGAAATGGAGAGGTAGGTGACGAGATGGGAAAGATAATGGTTAAAAAAACACGTAATGATGCTGTCACGACCGATGCCGCGACACGAGACGATGTGAGCTGTAAATCCGATTTTTGACAAGTAAAAGACCATTCATTGACTGTGTTTTAAAATATCGATCACAGGAATTGGGTGATGAAAGGAATAGTCTCTACCTTTGATGACTTGCCCCACAGCTTCAGGATCGATCCTGGTACTGGCAGCTTCCAATAATAATGGCACAACACCAGGTCTCAAATACCGACACTTTGGGTTCATAACATTAGGAAACTTTGCGAATAATTGCGATATTTCGAATGCGAGCTGTGACCAATGTCACTTCGGCTTTTCAACTGCCCAAGTAGGTAATTTAAAAACTTTGGTGGCAATATTGTTGATTTTTTCCATGTAGGTAGGAAAACATCTTCTTCTTTTCTTTGCAGGGACTTTTTGAGGAAAGGAGGAAGATAAAGGAATAAATGACTGATGAAGGACTTGGGGAATATGGATTTAGTTTTAAAAAAACTGTTTCAGAACCAAACAGATGCCAATTCCAGCAACTTTTTGTTTCTAAAGAGCGGTTTTTGACCAGGGCGATACTTAAATTGTCTACTACTCCGGAACATGCCGCAAATGTCCTATAGTATTATTGCATATTAATTAAATGTAAATTAACACATATTATTGCGGTTATTGATCACGAAAGTCATCCGCTTTTGTGTGTGTGTTTTCGTGTGTGCAAGTTATGTTGTGGTGACTGCATACACACGATGGCAAAAGGCAAAGCAAGGCGGAGTGACATGACATGAATGTGACACGGCAAGAAATCATTCCTGGTGATGATCATCGTCTAAAGTCACGCGACCTCTGGGCACCGAGGTCCTCGACCCCGAGCACGTCAACGATGAATCGCCGAGTGAATTAGACAAAACCAAAGTTAGTGCAGGCAATCAGAGAATCGAAAGATTATTTAATTTCTTGTGAAGAATAAAAAAAGAAAATATTTAATATCATCGGTATAAATATAAAGATATATCAAAATAGTAAGAAACATTTTAAAAAGTAACAATTTTTAGTTGTTATTTGGATTGTTGTTAATTGTGGTATAAGATCGTACAATGGCATCAGAAATTATGAATACAAAGAAAGCACAGCTCTTGAAAGATAAAAAAGTAAGAGATACGCGTATAAGGGATACAAAACGTATTTGACTTAGGTTAAATTCACATTGATTGAAAGGGTATTATAGTAAAGCCTTCCTGTACCTACCTTCTGTGCAATTAAATACATCGGCCACATCTGCGTATTTATTACCAACTTCATGTAATCTAGGTACAAGCGGGTGTTTGTAACGTTTAGTCCTGGTATTGTTATATTTAAATAGATTTTTGATTAATTAAATCATTGTAGTACAGACCCATTTACAATTGTAAATGAGCAGAAATATTAAATCAGATACAATAAGGAACTCCAGTGAAAAATATTCTGGCTTTTAAAAAATATGTTCATATAGACCAATAAACGCTGATTCTGAATATATAAGTTTTATTTGATAATATTAAGCGCAGAGTTTAAAAAAAATATTAAAAGGTCCATTTTTAATCGGGTCGTAAAAACCGCCGTCAAGGTGACGTCACTGTTCGACGTGTCGTGACGTCACCGTAAAGTCATTGTATGGGAATGTATGATATGACACAAGCCATTGTATAAATTTATTCGTTAATTTACATACTGTTTATAGAGATTTAGTTGTTGTGTTTATTGACACATTATTTAGGCCTAAATAATGTTTCAAAAATAAAGGTATCTCTTATTAGTTTATCTCTATTATTAAAAATATTCAAAAAGTACTGCATAAAAAAATAGTAATGCTATTTCTAGGGAGAATACTTCGAACAACGGAATTCAAAATGGCGGCATAAGATCAGCTGATTGCCCGATTCTATAGTAATTTTTCAGGAGTGATGACGTCACACGATTCACCACACATACTGTGGTTTTCGGGGGATCTTGGAAAATTAAAACTTTGACAATTATTTTAACTATTAAAACTAACTCTAAAAATAAAAATGAAGTTATTTAAGTTAGAAGGTCATTTTATTCACAGAAAAAATTAAAAAAATGGACTGGAGTTCTCTATTCTTCGATATGAAAGTTTTAGTAAGTTTAATTCTTTCACCAAGTATTAATAGCTTTTAATGAAAATTTGAAGAAACTAAAATTAAATCGAATATAATAATAAATCATTAAACATCGTATAAATAAAAACAGGATAGAGTTAAATTATTTTTATTATTTTTTCATTAGTACCTTTAGCAAAATTTGTACATAATGTATTTATAAATTATATTATATTAAGGTATTTTAAAGTAAATTATTAATATTTTTTTTTCACTAAAAATAAATAAAATCATACCATGTAAATGTAAAATCTGTGTAAAAATGTAAAAAATAAATGTAAAATCATATTATGTAAATAAATAAAATCATACTATGTCTCGTAATATTATGTTGGAGATTACGAAACTAAATGTCACAACGCAATTATTATATCACTACCGTAGACCCGTGAAAAATCACGGGAAGTTATAATTGTAGGTACAATTTGTGAAGCTTGAAGTATTTATAAAATATTTGCTGCAATTCAAAAAACAAATTTACTAATTTTATTTATAATATAATGATATTTTTTTGTTAACAAATTGGAGAGAAGTTAAAAAATTACTTTTCGAATGAACGCCGGTAGTAAAAAAATTGAATTCATTATGAAGGAATATTTCACATCACGCACAACATCACAGACAACCGAAATTATATACACACTACTATACTATACACACACGTATATTCATGCTCGATCGATGGTTTCAATCGAATATGTTGACTTGGAACTCAAACAGCTCGACATGTGAAGGCGACATAGATGTAGATATACTGCCAAGAAGTACCCGCCTTCTGCTCCAGAGCCTCTGATTATCACAGCGTCTGATTGACAGCCCTTACTTAAAATGGAATTAGGCGTATTTATTGGGCAAATCTGAATAGCCAGATACTTCTCTTCCGGATCTCTTTCATGTCCCAACTTCTTTCAGCCTTACAACATACCCAAAATCGGGAATGCCACAATAAAGCACCTCAAATCGATTGGGACTCTTGTGCAATAAAAAAATAATCAGGATGATGGTAAATTCCTGTCGAACATCGACCAATATTTACGGTCCTTGAATCTTTTTCGTTTTCATCTCGAATGAGCGTAAAACCATCGAGCATGAACGAGCGTGGGTACTTAGCTGTAGGTTTGATGATACGGAGAACGGAAGAACTGAATAAAATTACATAATGTGATTTAACGTAACGTTCAGTATTTTAAGGAAAAATAACAGAAGAAGGTCAAAGGCATTGTAGAAAAACACGCGTAAAGAAAAATAAAATAAAAAAATGAGGTCGTCTATTACTAAGAATATCAACTTGAGTATTCCAATCAATAACATATTACAAATTACATCATATCATTTTAATAGCTGTATATTTGAAAGAAAAATGTCTTTGACAATAATTACACTTGCGAATAACGAGAAATTGTACACAAGAAATATAACTGAAAATAAAAAAAATTTATATCAGATTTAGATTAGAGTTTCCAAAACTTATTTGGCTCATCGCCCCCTATCTAGGAAGTTTTCATACAGCCCCCCACCTCATCCCTTCTAGGAAAACTCTATTGCTTTTTGGAGTAGGCGATATTAACTTTGATAATGTTTCGAAACAACTCGGAACTGGAATTATAAAGCTGTTTATTAAAGTACATGTCGCCATCTTTGAAGCACATTAGCTGTACACGGCCTGGAATGCAGTATTTATGATATACGAAAAAAAATTATGGATTAGAAAAAAAAATCGTGTATTGGTTCCTTCTTTGACCGCCTGTAAAGATTTTTTTAACATTAACTCCACAAAGGAGGCTCTGAGGAAAATAAATTCCCTCAGGGTGTTTGCCATCTTTGTGGATAGTGTGTGGAGGGTCTTTTTATGGAAAGGAAGGAGTGTACCTGGGTCTTCAAGAGACTCATGTTGCAGCACTTACACACACACTCATTTCTCTAGTACTAGCCGGCTTAAGAGATGGCCCAAAATATGAAAATAGATGTACTCGTATTACAGTAAAAAAATTCGAGTGCAGTTTTAGGCAAACTTTACCAAAACAATCTCAACCAATACTTGAAAAGTGAGGTCATAATCATAGCGACTAATGAGCGCAGACCTCGCGTAATGTCAGTTTCATGTCTCAACCAGTAAGAGCCTTTAAAAGTGACATCATTATCAAAGCGGCAGATGAGCGCAGTTGATGCGTCGCGGGTGCAGTAATCGTCCTTTCCGTTTTATCCGAAATTCAAATCACAGAGGTGCTATAGAGGTTTAAAAGTTTAAAAAAACGAGTGTGCTTTAGACCAAACGACTGAAGTAAAACTTCTTTAGCTCTATCTACATGATAGGAAGAGAGAAAGAAAATGTGCGCGCACTGCTCTCTCTTGCTCCTACAGTGTGATACAGACAATAGGCCTGCACTGTGTCTTAGGTATACGAATCGTAACTGGCTATGAGAGAAAGAGAGAAAGAAAATGTGTTCTTGCACCTCTCTTTCTTGCCCCTACAGTAATATACGAAACGAAACGTAGCTCTCTCTCTCTCTTTCTATCTTCTCCCCCTCAACTACCGCTCGCCTCGCTTTTCGCCAGCTTACTCCCCCTTTTGGAGAAAGTAAGATATTTAGTTTTATTAACATTTAATGTAAGGGAATTTACTTTTAGCCAGTTTTGAAGTACAGCCAGGCCATGTTTAGATTTGCAATTTCAAAGGATTATTATCACATCTAAATTTACATTCTGGTTTTATAAGGTTCAATTAATAATGTCATAAACATTCTCAAAGCACAAATCTATTTTGGTTGGATTCCAAAGATTGTTACCGAGAGATCCCCAGCTTTTCAATTTGGGAGGCGGTATGGTTACCATTTATTGGATAACCAACACCTCCACAGCAGGTCACCCCGAGTGTTTCGCTACGATGGTGTCTTAGTAGTGGTGCCCTGGTTCATGGAGTGATGTTTATCTGGAACTTAGCGGATGCATCTGCCCATCAACTGGATGACAGGCCGGATCGGGAGAAGCCGGTTTAGGGTGACACTTTGACCTCTCCAGCTGGTCTCTCTCGACCCATCGTCTTACACCGCAGCAGACTCACTAACCACTAGATTCCTACCCACCCCTTCCTACCCTCTCTTTTTTCCTTAAAATATCGCAGCATTCCCAAAGATGTTTTACTTCAAAAAACTTTGTTTTCATTGCAGGTTGATTTTTTTAAAACTAAACGACCTTACTAAATAATGTGGTACGCCTGGAGCTATAGTTGTATTGCAGATGTATTAAAATATTGTATTATGTTTTGGAGCTGAAAGGTCACACTGGAGTGCGGCGCCCAACGGGTTATGTTGTCAATATCCATAAATTGTGATGTCATTGGAAATGTACCTCGTCTGTTTTGAAATGAAGCCGTTTCTGTGAACCGCGTTGTCCATGCTATGACGTCACCCTCAACTGTTATTTATACAATAACACATTCTTGTGTCAGTCCAATCTTTTGCGAAACTTGCGATGCATTCAAACGTGTCTCCTTTAAAATGATTTTTATAGTTTCACAGAGAGGTCGTATGGATCGACGGAAATCTACCTTTTCGCACATCTTGTATGAAAATGAAAAAGACAGATGATACTATAACGATGGAGTCACTTACGACCTCTCTCTGCGAGTATAATCTCATCGAATGCATAATCACGTAATTTACATATCTCAATAACAAAAACACTGACATTTACAGAGTTTGTTTCCTTTTGATTTCACGCTTTTTGTAGAAACAAAAACATGGCGTATTTTCAATGTGTGCAGATTGGAATTGCATTGAATTGTATTAAAACTTTTTTTTAAAATTAGCTTCACAAAGGAGGTCCCGAGGAAAATAATTTCCCTCAGGGCCTATGTCGTCTTAGGGATGTGGAGGGCTTTATAAGGAAAGGAAGGAGAGAAAGTTCGGGGAAGGAAATAGGTGTGAGGGATGGGTAGGAATCTGGGGGTCAGTGTGTCCGTCCAGGAGTGATGGACGTATGAATCCATCCCTCCAAGCGCGGTGGTAGTCGATGGGTCGAGAGATTCCGGCTGGAGAGAATAAACGATCTCTCTCAACTAGTCTCTCCAGCTTGTCCAGCTTTTGTCCACCTGAAAAGCTGGACAAACCCCACCCCATGAACCCGGGCACCCCTGCTAAGTAACCAAACGTAGCGAACCACTTGGGGTGACCTATGGCAGAGGTGTTGGTTATCCAATAAATGGTTCCCGGGGCGGCGGTACACGCCTCCCAAATTGAAACAACTAAACTAAACGTTTTGTTGTACTGAATAGATGCTCTCTATTAAGTGTAATCTACACTGATTACAAAGAAAACTGATGTCGCCATTTTACTTAAGTTTCAACTCCTAGGCCTCAGACATACATTTTTAATGTGAATATCGCACAATAGTCCCAACTGCTCCTGTTTGGAGCCAGTGAGATTGACATCCTTAATTGGGCTACGTTGTGTGGCTGAAGCTAGTGGGAAGGGGAGAGGAAAGCAAGGAAGTACCTGACTATTCAGATCTGGTCACTAAATACGGCTAAAGCCATTTCAAGCAACGTTTCAATTCTGGGTGGTGGTCTTATACCAGGGTGATACTGAGAGTACTTTCCACTCTGAAACGTGCCGCAAATATGCTAAATGTTATTTTTAACCAAAAAATTGTAAAATGACGTAAACCAATCAAATAAAATTTCTGGGAATAATCAAATTGCTATTACCAATCTGATTGCTAGTCGAGTTCCTTACCCCACGATCACGGAGGTCAGTTAGAAATTGATTATCTGCTCAGGATAAAATACCGAAAATGTGCAGGCACACGAATACGCCTACGATCTATCGAATATATTTCCGAATATCGAAATTCTTCGTTGAACAGACAATCAATTTCATTTGCCTCTCTGGGGTCTAGGGGTCGACATTTGTAATTGGGCGACACCAGTTACATTGGAGCTCCAGCCACCTCTGGTCTGGAGCTCCAAAATACCTGAAAAATACCCTCGACTCTGTGCAGAAACGGGCGGTCCGTTTGATAGATTCTCCCATCTTAACAGACGGATTGCAATCTTTAGAGCACAGGCGTCGGGTGGGAATGCTATCCTTGTTCTACCGGTATTACAATGGAAGATGCTCCGAGGAACTAGCATCATTGATCCCTTCGGCACCGGTGCATAGTCGGGAAACACGCCAAACGCGTGCCCAACATTTGTACACAGTTGACATTTGTCACATGAGAACGGGTCGTTTCTTCGACTCGTTCTTGTGTTCAACAGCTCGGCTGTGGAATGATTTGCCGGCCTCTGTGTTTCCTCCTTCCTACAACATGGGTCTCTTCAAGACCAATGTTCATTCCTTCCTCTCCTCAAAAAGACCCTCCACACAGCATCCCAGATGACATAGGCCCTGAGGGAAATTATTTTCCTCAGGGCCTCCTGTGTGGAGTTAATGTAAAAAAAAAAAAAACAGTGAATACCGCACAAGAATCTTAACTGCTCCCGTCTGGAGCCAGTGAGACTATGGCATCCCCAATTGGGGTATGTTGTGAGGCTTAAGGTAGTGGGGAGGGGAAGGAGGTGGGGAGGAGGAAGGTTGGGAAGTACCTGGCTATTCAGATCTGGTCACTAAACACGGCTAAAGCCGTAAGATTTAACAAAGATTTAACGTGTAAAATTTTTGAAATACATTTGTTTTTTGTTTGTTCTTCTTATTGCGTTTTATTACCAGACCTTAAAATGATTTTAAGTATTTTTTGGCAAGCTGTAAATTTGTATTACGTTAATTTTTTTTCAATAAACAATGATTTTTTTATTGAAATCAGTCTTCCCGCGTAATGGCGGCCCTACCCAGCTGCAGTGACCTCGAGACAGCCAACTATTCGGTTTAACCTCTAACCCCCGTTTTACAAATAGAAATACCATAGACGTAACGGCCGTTTGAAGTTAATCTTACATTGTACAAACGATTTAAATACTGTCTAGCCGTGCATAGAGGCGCGTCATTTACTATGAATTCCAGCATCCAAAACGCCGTAAATGAAAATATTTTGCTGTTGGAAATTGATATTTATAGCTCTTTGTTATAAGGCATTTTTTGGCTTGGAGTTTTTTGGCCGAGTGGTCCAGCGTACCTGCCAAATAGTCGTGACTTTCACCCACGCAAACGGAAAAGAATGAGACGGCGGCGGTTGTGTTTTTTTTTTGGTTTAGTGTTTTGTTTTGAGCTTGAGCCGTTTCTGTTTCTTTGGATTCGCCAAACACATAGCCACCTCTCTGCTAATATGAAGTTATACAATTGATAATCTGGCGTCTGCCGATGTGAAAAACATACTCTTATCTGAAAAGTATGGTACGGATATAGGACAGACAGAGATTGGAGCGGTCGCCAGAAATGCTGCTTACATAGTCAAGTTGTATCAGAAATGTGACGGTACACGTGTCGTCTAGAACCAACTATTATCTGAGTATGACTTTGTTGCAGTGACACATGTTTTGCTCTGGGATGAAGAGGTCACGGATTCAAATCCCAACAGTGTATTTGGTGCGTTAGATAGATTCTCCTATCTTAATCTTAGAGCACAGACGTCGCGTCGCGTCGGGTGGGAATGCTGTCCTAGTTCTACCAGTATTTCAATGGAAGATGCTCCAAGGAATTAGCGTCATTGATTCCTTCGGCACCAGTGCATTGTTGATAAACGGGCAAACGCGCGCCCAACATTTGTATACAGTTGACACTGTCACATGAGAACGTTTCGTTTCCGCGACTTGTTCTTGAGTTCAACAGTTGTGTTTTGCCGTCTCTTGAGCCGGATAGTACTAGAGAAATGCGTGTGTGTGTGTTAGTGCTACGCAAAGTTGATATAATACATAATCATTGACAACGAGTCTCTCTGCCGAGTTTCAGCTCGATTGGATGTGGGGAATGAGGTTAATTTCCATTTCCAAGATTGCATTCATTTGCATTCAATCAAGAAAACCAAATCGAAATTCAAATAGGTTAATGTTTTTTTTAAATCAGCGCATCACAGAAGGAAAATGATTGGGTATGTTGTGTGGAGAGTCTTTTTAGGGAAAGGAAGGAGAGGAAGTTCCGGAAAGGAAAAAGGTATGACCCGTAGGTAGGAATCTAGGGGTCAATGTGTCCAGGAGTGGCGGACGTATGAATCCATCCCTCCATAGTCTCTGCCATTCCGACCCGCAAAGCAGGAGGTGGGAAAACGCATGTGACGCCAAGACTTAGTCAAACCTCACCCCATGAACCCGGAGTGTCATCCGTAGCGAGTGTCAAATGTAGCGAATCACTTGGGGTGACCAATGGCTATTGCAGGGTTGTTGCGGCCGCGGTACCCATGCTCGCCTCTCAAATTGTAAAAAATAAGTCGTATTTATTATTTGGCAGCCGTTAAATCTTTGTAGCGATGTTTAAAGGTAAATATAAACTCAACAGAAAAAATAGGCCGTGCAAGAAAATTAAGTCTTTTGTCCCGAAATCTGAAAAGTAATATGGCAAAATGAGGTGACAAGATAAGTGCGACAGAGCTGTCACTGTCAGCCATCCTTTGTCTGTTCTCCGCTGCTATCTGCTGGTCACAGGTCAGTTGTAGTCACCGAACCGTCCCATTCTTCATATAAATCTACTACATCGTGACATTATTCAGATCTGTATGGACCTCCTTGTAGCAGAATATAAATTGCCTAATCTTTGTTTCACGTGTTATAAAAATGATAGGGAATATTCTTGTCAATTTGAAGTTTGAATTTGTGTAACCCAGTTTATTATTTATCTATCTTGGAATTATATCTACAGTACCTAAATACGAGTACACATATATGTATAATAGTAAGAACTTAGGAATCTTAGGATTTAAGGGTTAACCTTTGTAACACTTGCGTGATTATGGCCCCTGTGACGAAGCACCAGAAATAATGATTGCATTATATTATATATTATATGTACCGATGTCCCGCCAACCCCCCCTCCCACGTTCCATACATTCAGTCCCAGTACATTCAGTTTTCAAACAACTCACGTGCCACCTATTACATTTTTTTATTCGAATGTTTAATTTTTCTACAAATATTCATTTTCGTATATTATAAGAACAATCAATCAAATTAGGCACCTAATTAAAACATCTATAATTCTTGATTCGATTTAAAGCATTACGCGAGTACTTCAAATAAATGAATTATTTTAAAGAGTTTCCAAAATTGAATTCTGTTTTGCAAAAATTTGACAGTTTTGCATGAGTTTTTGTAATTCTTAAAAAAACTTTTCAGATGTATTGTGATGTCGTTGTAATAATCCAGAAACCTTCGCGGGGGTTTATAAAAGGTATTTTGAAAGTTTCAAACATTTTCTATGCTTAATATAGCGATAAGTAGACATCTCATATACTCGTATGTATACATAGACAGAAACAAGCATATTTTGATTTTATGTATCTCGTAAACCAATAAAAAGCAAGAGAACATATTTAAAATATTGAAAAGATTAGAATTGTTCAGTCTGCAAGTTGAAGAACAAAAAATGTATTTCAATAATTAGTTGTGTTTCCGTAAATTATCAGACAAATAATGTCAATAATCAACGTACGTTTAATGTTTTTATAGGTGGTGATAATTTGACCACGTCTAGACACAACAACTTGAATGTTTGCGGTTTGCAATTTGTCGACTCATTGCATTAGTGATTAATGCAGCCAAGTGCATTTACGTCAGCGGAGAAACTGCAGCGGTGCATTCGTATTCATTTAATAACGGGCTAATAGCGTCATAATATTTACTTTTTTAATTATAACATGGTGGAAAATATATGATTTATCGAATCTTCCGCATTAGTCCTTAGACGTTGACAAAACCAAAAGTTAACATACATTAAGTACGTATCAATGAATTATGCAGTATGAACTACACTCTGATAGCCAGATGATGTAATTAATGTTTTGCTTCAGATGACTTAGAAAACATTTCATCCAATGTTCACACCATCGTGAAAATCACCAACAAAGATAAAATACATTGAGATGTAGAGCATAGAATACTTTTAAGTTCTCCTTTAAAGTAATTACTGTGAATCGAAAGGTTTTTTTCTAAAACATTAAGACGCTAGCGGTGGTTTTTCGTAAATAAAATAATACCGGTACCGCCGCCCCGGCAAGTATTTATTGGATAACCAACACCTCTGCCTTAGGTCGCCTTAAGTGATTCGCTACGTTTAGCAGGGGTACCCGGGTTCATGAGGTGAGGTTTGTCTGGGTCTAGGCGTCGGGCGCGTCTGCTCACCAGCTGCATGGCACGCCGGATCGGGAGAGAATGATTGAGGGAGTCCCTTTGACTTCTCTAGCCGTACTCTCTCGGAACATCGCCTTGCACCGCAGAGAGAGAAATGGATTCATACGTCCGTCACTCTTACCCTTTCACTTACCAGAACTTCCCCTCCTTCCTTTCCTATAAAGACTCTCTACACAGCATCCCCAAAGATGACAGACCCTGAGGTAAATTATTTTCCTCAGGGCCTCCTCTGTGTGGAACTAATTAAAAAAAACCTCTTTCTTCAAAATTCTTTGCTATAAATTTAATCACATGTGTAATACATATAAAATATTATAACAGATTTATGACGTAACCGAATTTATGACAACATCCTATTGGCAATAATATCGTGATGCAATTTTTGCAACGGGTGTATTTTACTCCCAATGCCCTCGGTGACAAAGTCTGCCGCCGTTTTTGTGAAGATTATCAAATAATGAAACAAAAAGCATAAATTATAGTTCAAAAATAGATTTAAAAAGATTATTTTTGAGACTCTAATATATAAGCGGATATAATATACTGTACACACAATGTGCGAGTATTATATTTTAGTACTTCAAAATCTATTTGTGTAAGATCTAATAATAAAGTAGGGCTAAAGTTTTATAACTTGTTAATATTTTTTAAAGTAGTTAATTTTTTAAAGTTTTTTTTTTAATAAAATAATTCAACATTTTATAATTTTTACATGCACGTTAAGAATAAAGAATGTCTAAACACATAATTTATAACATATATTATGTTAAATTGTTTAAATGACTTGTAAATGTGACCGTGTACTTTTGAGGCAGCAGGATGGGGTGAGGGGAAGGACACGAGGAAGAGGAAGGTGGGGGTGGCTCCTGGCTATTCAGATCTGGTCACCAAAACTAAAACCTATTCAAGCAACTTTTAGATTCCGATTGGTGATCTTCCTCACCAGGTCGATTCTGAGAGTATCTACCTACGGAATGGGCCGCAAGCATACTATATGTTAAAAACTGTAATATGTATTACATAAAACAGGCACAAAATTCGGAATTGAGCATCCCAACCCAAACTCCGTTTAAATATTTTCCTAGAGAGCTTAATTTAACAAAAATAAACTGATAAGAATCGTGTCTTCTATTAGGTACGTATGTTTAATAATAATACTAATTGGATGATTTGTAGAGCGCCGTTTTTGTGAAAAATCACCTCAACGGCGCCGTACAATTTGTTATGAATTCTTGGACTCTTATCTAAATTTATTATTTACAATTTGGATACAAAAACATACTTACCTGGCTGGTCACTTCCGATAAACACACTTTAATTAGAAAGTTTATGCTTGAAGAAGATACGACTTTGCACGCGGAGGACATTATATTTAAAACATTGGACATTGCATGATTTTACATTTGCTACCCACATCACTGTTCATAATACATTTATATGAGGATTAGTGCCAAAAGAAGAGTTAATATATTTTTTGAAAAAAACTGGAGAATTTAGGACTCTTTAGAATAGGAGATTTTTTTTACATTTACAAAAGCTCGCAAATAAGATTTGTTTAAATTTTTATACAGTTTATTGATTTATTCTTTTCAATTCCTTGTTTCCACAGTTTTCCCAAAAAATATCCCAAAAGTTATCCATACTAATATTATAAATGCGAGTAACACGGGCCGTATATAATGGCAAGCTCTGCTGTTACGAAATTTATATAAATGAAAATGTGGTATTTCATATATTTTAGCGGCAGGGAGGAAAGGCAGAGGGATGGTGGGGTTCGCGGAGCGGGAAGAGACGAGAGAAGGGGAAGGTGGAAGGAATTCACGGGACGCACGGGAAAGGACATGCAGGGAGAATCAATTTATTAAAGTGAACAATAGTTTTTTTACAATAGTTTAAAAAGAAATTCATTGTAAAAAATGGGTTAGGGGTCATTCATTTATTACGTAAGCCGATTTAGAGGGGCAGGGGGGTCGACCATGTCTTATTTTTTCTTACAAGGGGGTGGGATGGAGTCTCGATAGTTCTTACTTAAGATCACAAAAATGCGCAAAGTTAAAATTAAACTTTAATAGGTTCGCTTCGATGCGTATAGGTAAACAAACCAAACGTGTATTCATTTTTTCCTTTAGATTTCTACTTAATAAGGGGTCGGCCTATTCTTATTTTTTTATAATAGGGGGGAGGGTTTTTTTTTTAAACCAGCAAAATTCGTCTTACGTAATAAATGAATGGCCTCTTATTGCTTATACTAAGCATTCTCAATAATTCAGAGTTCACTGACCAAGTACCCACGCGTAAATATTTTCTTATCCAGCTAACCATTGTTTTGTCTCAAGAACACACACTCCACAGTAAGATGAGACGATGTTTTGGCGATCAGCGAGCCATTGTCATGTGCACACATCGCCATCAACATCTGCTTATCTCGCTGTAATTGAGATGGTCTCCACAATGACAGGCAGTAACACGCGCCTAAGAGCCCATTTCTTCTCGTTAGTCTTATCGCCGAGTGGGGTGATTGACCGGAGCGTTGATTAGCTTCTATGTAAACACAAATAGAGCAAATTAAACTCGTAATTTACTTGGATAATTATACAATATGTGAGAATACTAGTATGAATTTGTCATTTGTATTTGATACATCATTAGTACATAGACATCTGATAAAATTTGCGTTTGCCATAACGCGAATTTCGCCATTTTCTCAAGATACCACGAATTTCTTGATGTTTAAACATATTTTTCACGCGATTGCTGGTATTTCAAAATGACAAAGTACCTATCTACCAAATATTAAACATTTCTTTGTTCAAATCTTTCGGAATTTCATTGTTTGTTTTCGGAAATAATTCCTCTCAGGGCTTATGTCATCTCTGGGGATGTTGTGTGGAGTTTCTTTTTAGGAAAGGAAGGTCTGGGAAGGAATAAAAAGTAGGAATCTGGAGGTCAGGGTGTCCAGCGGTGACGGATGTGCCAAGCCACCCCTCCCCCTGCGGTGCAAGGCGACATTCCAAAAGAGTCCTGCTGGAGAGCTTAAAGGTCTTCCTTGATTGCTCCCAGAAACATTCAAATTGCCCCCCGGGAGACGTGCGCACTACGCAGAAAAATACTATCCTGAGGGAACAATAAAGCGTACACAGTGTTTTAAACCCACAGAAATATCTAAGTTATATATTTAACAGAAACACGTGCAATTAAAACGCTTTATTTTTTGACTCCATTATTATTTTTATCTCCAGTCATTAAAAATGAAGTATTTTTTGGAAAAGATTCTCGACAATCTACCTCAAAGAGACAACCCAAAACATATCATCAAAGAAAACCTCCAAAACAGAGACTGCGCAGAGGTAAGAGTAAAGAGTAGGGAGCGTTCAGCGCGATTGACAACCGAATAATTACATAGAATGTCTGTTTATCTCTTCTATTGTTATGAATACTAATAATTCAGTCAAGTCGCGATAAGATCCACGGGCCAATGTGCCACCGCCTGCTGTCAGCACGCTCTGGGCTCGTGGAAGCAGCGAATTTGGCTCAAATCGGTTTGTTTTTATTCCACGCGATATCGGAGATTATTCTGAGATAACACGCGACGAGTATTTATTATTATTTTGCACTTTGATAAGGAATATACCCAAAAAAACCGCAGGGAATAAGAGATAGAAAGTGATATAAATTAACGTCTTACGCCATCTTTTTATATAAAAAATAAGTACCGTCCTCGGTACATAGGTATTTATAAATAGCAAAAATATTAAATTAGTTGGAATTATATAAGTGTATACTCAATTCAAACAAGATAATTGATTTCTCCATTGATTTGGCAGTTATTTTAATTACGTCAGCTTTTTAATATTAGCTTTAAGAATCATTTGTCTTTTAAAATCATAAATATGTGAGTATCAATATGAAAAATATAAAATTTCATTTTTATTAACACAAATACTTAAAAACTATTATTTCATTTAATATAATATGAATGTTTTCAATTTGGGAGAAGGTTGTGGGTACCTCCGCTCCGGGAACCATTTATTGGACAACCAACAACTCTGACATTGGTTAATTAAAGTGGTTCGCTAAATTTGGTGACTTAGCAGGGGTGCCCGGATTCATGGGGTGAGGTTTGTCCAGATGCGTCTGCTCACCAACTGCGTGGCAGGCAGGCTCGGGAAGAGACTTGTCGAGTTATTTTGACCTCCCCAGCAGGACTCAATCGGAACATCGCCTTGCACCGCAGTGGGAGGGATAGAAAAGATGACCTTCAGATTCCTACCCAACCTTCATTTCTATTTTCTTCCCAGAACGTCCTCTCCTTCCTTTCCTAAAAAAACTCTCCAAATAGCAACCTTAAAGATGACTCAGACCCTGAAGGGATTTATTTTCCTCGGGGCTTCCTGTGTAGAGCTAATGTAAGAAAAAATAACATACTGTACTCTTTAAAAAACATTTTTTTTGCACACAACAGTATGAACTGCGCTTGTCAATTTGACTGTCCTAAATCAGAAAGTATTCCTAGGTCACAGTCAAAGTTCTCTCATTTTTTGTATTTCTTGGGCATAGACTATGTAACAATTTCTACACATTATTGTTTTGAAGAGTTTTAATTTTCAATGTACTTTTGTTACTTTAATTTTAAATTTTTGCGATCGGTTTTGACACGTCCGTGCCATTCACGAGCAAACTTAAAACTAACTTAAAATTCTTTACAAGTACAAAACTTAATTAGGCGGGGGTAGTGGGAGGGGGGATTTTGGTGGAAGGGGAGACCGGTGGGAGGAGTCAAAATTAGATGGAAACATCGCAAGTAGAGGTGATTTACATGGTGCTATTATTTAATTATCAATTTAATTTTTTTATTTATTGTTATTAAAATTAAAGTAACAAATGTACATTGAAAATTAAAAACAAAAGTTCTCTCATATCTGCGAATAAATCGTGAGTGTAAGGAATAAAAAAAGATATATTTTTAAACGTAAATGATTGTATTCCACACGCAAATAGATTTAGATTACCATTATGAATTTGATTATTAATGGCATTTTCCTCGTTCTGAAAAATTTGGTCAAATTGCAAAGGATAAATTAAAAAAAAAACTTTTTCCTCAATTTCTAATATTGGTTTTATTCGTTATCTAGAATAAATTTTAAGTGCAGCGGAGGTTCGATTCTAGGCCTTATGAGAAGCCTATTTCGTTAGCATGGACCCACAGAAGTAGTCATTCGGTTACATAAAAAAATCTGTGATAGAATATAATTTATAGCAATGAAATACAGTTTCAACTTGCATGTGTGCAGCGTGATGTAGGTTTTATACAGAGAAAGTTTAAGGGAGAGTTTTCCGTGCTATATAAATTGCCTATATTCAGGCGCCGACAAAACGCACAGTTGTCTCCCGTGCATTCAGCAAAACAGGTTTCATCTGCTACAATTAACTAATTATGTAGATATGAACAGAAACAAGAGACGCAAATAATTTTCGCAAATTACTGACAAATCTACTTACCAAGCGAATTATATTTGTTATGCGATAATGAGCGGATTTGTTCGTGACTAAAGCAATAATCAGGGCTTGCCTTGATTAAATCATTATTGTTATGTTCATTACGTCGATTGTAATTAAATAAATGATTGCAAAATGCAGAATTATTATGTATAAATTATGTTGTTAGCCAATAGAACAAAGGATTTTATAACAATGCTCAAATTATATGTACCTACTAATATAATTTTCCGAAATATTTTTTAACGGTTTTTATTGAATGTTTAAATTTAATGTGTATGCCGCATAAGAGTCTCAACCGCTCTCAACTGTTTGGAGCCAGCGAGACTACAGCATACGGTTGTGGGTAGTATTTTTATTCCCTCCGTAAATACATTTTTTCGCTCTTATTTATAAGTTTGCAGTTGTGTGGGATTGTACGAACCTCCCAACATTATGGAGTGAAGACATTTGTATAACATTTGATCACCGATATTAAAATGTACAGGTTAAGTGGAAATAAAAGCCAGAAGGAATGTGAAATGGAAATGGAAAGAGAAGGGAGTAGTAAATTCATACAGATTTATATATACTCTTCTATTATTCTCATAATGACATGGACCCGACTCAAGTATCTGATTCGCTTGATAGTGCCATGACTTCCTCAGGCGTCCTCAATTTCTACCATTCACATTTGCGACATATATTCTCCTTACACTCCTTTCTTCACGCCCCGCACGCCAAAACCATCTGAGCGTCCCTATCTTAATCTTACTCATTATGCTTACATTCGCTTTGCATTATTTGCGGATCTCCTGCACATTTATAACTCGATCATGTATAGTTTTACCAAACACACGTCTCAGGCATTTTATTTTTACAGCGTTCAGTCTACTTTCATCCTTTTTCTGCTAGTTCCATGCTTCACTGCCATACAATCAGGGTACGTACTACGTACCAGTACTGCATTGCAAACTGCTAAAATTTAAGTATTTAAAATTATTGTATACGCAGAAAACGTATTTTTTTAATGATCTCTAAGTCTAGAACCAAGGATCTTTACGCTACACCACAAAGGTCACCAAAATAAATGACTCCAATCCAAAAATACCCCAGACGAGGAAAAACGCCAACTTTTTCAGCTGCACCTAAATTGGTCATTAAAAGTGCACTCAAATATCGGAACTAATCCAAGGCGCGGAGGTATCCCAAATTGCATTACGAATGCACTTAGCCACGGTGCACTTGGATAAAATGTTTTTATATGAAAATCGGCGCGTGCAAGCGAGTCCTTCACGGTCGGAATATTGCACTGGATGCAGACTACTGTTGCAATAAGTTAACAACTGTAAAATGATAAGTGTGCATACATTATGCATAACTGTGCTACGTGCGGATAGAGAATATGCATTTGTAATGCATATTGTACATGTTTAATTCTATTGTACAGCGTGTTGAAACAAAGGAGGCATAATATCATTGTTTTTAATATGAAGGCTATCAACAACCTACGTTACTAAAATCAGTGTTAATCTGAGTGTGTGATTGAAATGTGATATTAGAGATTATTTGATGCTATTCTAGATTCATCTTTACTACGATTTTTATTTATTTATTGTTTATCGAGTTAGTTTATATTACGTTAGAAAATAAAGAAATATTCCACAAGATAACATCTCATTTTATAAATTTGAATATTTTTACAGTGAGCATAACATTTCTTTTAAATACTTTCATTCGTCATACTTTCAGGCATTTCATCATACATCTTTATTACTGTATACACTAGACAGCTCTTTAATTTTTTTTCATATGTGGCAATCAAACACTATTTATAATTAAGGTTTCATAATTTCATCCTCAAAAGTATTTTGGCATGTGGTTTTTCCTAACTTTATGCACAAAAATTAACACATTTAATAGCAGTCTCTTTTTTATTAGAATCTAATTTAGCTCCTCTCTCATTTGATTAACCTTTGTGTATTTGCCTTTCCCCAGTATTCATCTCATAGAACTTCTAGCTTGTTCAAATTTTCTTCATTAGCCAAATAAAACAAACAACGTAGAGCAGTAATCTAAATGTGGAGCGACTTTAGTTTTATAAATGAGCTCTTGGTTTTTGAGTTAATTGGTTTACATTATAAATCCCATAAGCCATGCTTTGGATAAATCGAAGCTTTTCCTACCGTTTACATTGAGTAGAATTCAAATAAAATTGTTAATTACTTCACAAAAAATATAATGAAAAGACAAATAACTTTGTTTACGTCACTTGTATTTATACACAATCTACATGTTTCATGAACGATGTTCACATCATCAGGAACAAATGTATACCTACTGATGATGTGAACATCGTTCACGAAACATGTAGATTGTGTACAAATAAAAGTGATGTAAACAAAGTTATTTGTCTTTTCATTAAAATAAATAATGCCATCACAAAGTGAAAACCTTTCGAAGAAGTTTTCTTCGAAAAATTAAAAAATATAAGCGTGAACCACTCGAAGTAGATTTTTACATTTAGAAGGGTATGAATGCATTTAAGAAACAAATTCTTCAGAGTACGTTTTAAGATTTTCACGGCCAAAAGTATTTACGTTATTTGTTTTTGGGGTGTTATGCCGTAATGAGCTACCTCCTTCTTTAGCCAACGTTTCGAACAGCGCTGCAGTGTCCATAATCAGGGCAGATCCGGCAGATACCCTACCTACATCTACCAAATATCCTAGATACCCTACATCTACCGGATCAGCCGGATCTGCCCTGATGGTGGACACTGCAACGCTGTCCGAAACGTTGGCTAAAGAAGGAGGTAGCGCAACACGGCATAAAACCCCAAAAACAAATTACAAAAAAAAGTTCTTCAAAATACAATTTTATGACCAAATTAATCTGCGACGGTTTTCATTGATAATTTTTTTCTTTCTTATAAAATTATTCACAAAATAAATAAATAAAAAGCCTTTGTGCATGAAACCAGGAGCTCTAGACTCCGTTTGCTAAGCGATTTTTGTGCCCATACGTGGCGAGATAAGGCACACTAAAAATACAAAAAAAATTGGGTTGTGGCTTCGTCTGAAGCTTTTGCGAGGCAAAACAGCAAGCATATTATGCTTTCTGCTTGTTTGTGGTGATTTAAACCTAAATGTTGCAAAAATGATAGTTTATTTAAGGGAGATATGAATAAAATTGAGAAAGAAGAAGCAGAATATATGCCGTGCAAGTATGGATGTATATTGAGTGAGTTGAATACTTGAGTCAGTCAAGGGTTAGAGTTAAGGGTCGACCGAGATCTCGGTCTCGGCATTCTCGGCTACAAATTCTACCGAGAACTCTGTCTCGCGAAAAATCGCCGAGATTCTCGGCCACAGCCGAGACCGTTGTAAGTAGGTACGGTATAGGATAATGGGATTCAAATCTACCGCGCGCGTCCACATTGTCGATTGTGACACTCTTTGAAGGGTGAAAACGCCGAAAAATTGCTTTTTATGTGCTACAACATCATGTTGTTCAATTTTGATTATTAAAACTATTTAAAACAAATTATTATTACATTCTTAAATATACTATATTATACTATATTATGCTCGGTCTCGGCCGAGATTTTAATTTATTCTCGGTCTCGGTCTCCGCCGAGAACGAAAAACCTGTCTCGGTCGACTATTCTAACTAAGGGTCGACCGAGACAGGTTTTTCGTTCTCGGCGGAGACCGAGACCGAGAATAAATTAAAATCTCGGCCGAGACCGAGCATAATATAGTATAATATAGTATATTATACTATATTAATCTCGGCGGCCGAGATTAATATAGTATAATATACTATATTATACTATATTATGCTCGGTCTCGGCCGAGATTTTAATTTATTCTCGGTCTCGGTCTCCGCCGAGAACGAAAAACCTGTCTCGGTCGACCCTTAGTTAGAATAATAAAATAAGTCAGGAAAGAGGTGTGTTACATTCAATCAGATACTTCGATTATCAAATTCAGAAACATTCAGAAATGATTCCTGTATGGATATTTGCATAGTCAAGAATAATGCCAGCATAACTATTCCAATCAATAATACAATCATTAAAGTGCACCAGTGTTGGTCTGTTGATCAGAAGTTTAGCCAAAAAAATATGATTAACGGATGTATTTCAAGGCTGTTGCTAGGTGCATTTTACACTAATCGTGCACGGCCTTTAACACTCCGTTAGACGGTGCAATTTTCACGAAGGAGAATGGCCTTGATCATGTATTTCTTCATATATTACAATAGAAAGGCTTGTGGTCAAAGGAGGATGTAAAGGAAAATCAACGAGAGTATGATAGGATAATATATGTTCTACTTATAGTAAAGCATTCCTAGTGTGAAAGATTTGAAAGAAATATTTAGTTTTCATTAGCTCCACACAAAAAATCTCTCGGGGCCTTTGGGGATGTTGTGTGAAGTTTCTTTTAAGGAAGGGGAGGAAGAAGAAGAACACGAATTCAACTCTCCCAATGTGGTGCAAGCCAATGGGTCGCTAGAGTCCGGCTGGAGAGGTCTAGGTTAGATCTCCGTCAATCCATCTCTCCCGATCCGGCCCGCCACGCAGTAGGTGAGAGACCTAGATAAACCTCACATGTAAATGTAGCGAACAACTCGGGGGACCTATGACACGAGTGTTTGTTATCCAACAAATGGTTCCACAAGCGCCTCCCAAATTGAAAATAATATCGAGCTTTGAGATCTCTCGGTTCCAAAGAATAATGAAATTTGTGTTTTTGGTATCTGTCCTAACTATTTTCTGCCCATTACCAAATCAACGTTTATTGACTCGTTCAGCAGCGACATATTTTCGATAACATAAAAGTCGACAACTTTAAATTAAAGACGTAAGGCGAACGCGATGGCGTGATCGCCAACAATTTTTCATACAAATTGAATGGTGACGTTTTAGCTCGACAAGTGTCCGCAAGTCAGGTGGCTAGGTCTGGCAACCTAATGGTCGCATGCCACGCCAGGGTATGCACGTATGCAGGAACCAGCCGTGTGTGAACAGTATCGCATGAGGTACATGGTACAAGCGGTGTACGCCCGAGAGAAGTGAGATCAATTGAGATAAGAAACACGAAGGTGATAAGTGAGAATTAATACGGGAGTTCCGTTTTGAAAATGATACATTAAGAGGGCAGTCCTTGCGTAAATTTATATAGAACTTTGTTTCCTATTCTGTTATCGGTTAGTTACACTATCGAGTGAGATTTCACAGCAAACATGACGCTTTTAATATGTATTATAATAAATATTATCTATATTTATATTAGACAATATATTTGTTTTAATAAATATTATTTATTCATAAAATTTTGGCTGTAACTGTGTAGGAGAATGTAGTGGTTTACGTGTCTTCATTTCAGTTTTCATTTCAGATGGATTTCAGACACACAGAAAGGGTAAATATATACTTATTTATATTAGCTCCACCCAGGAGGCCCTCAGGAAAAGAAGGGTAAGGTGGAGGGTATTTTAGAAAGAGAAGGAAAGGAAGTTCTGGGAAGGAAAAAGGAAATAGGGTGAACCCTCCTACTGCAGTGCCAACTGCGGTGGGCAGACGCATTCGCCGCCAAGACCCCGACAAACCTCACCCCAAGCAAATATGTCAAAAATATTAAATAATAAACAATTAAATTTTAGTATGTTTTTACGTAAGCACGTCATGAATCAAAATGAAGAAATTTCTTTTAATTAAAGGTTATAATTTAAATAGCAACTTGCAACACAAATTCGGCGTATTGCGACATTAATATCCCAAAATTCTTTAAAAAATGTTATCGAAATGTAAATACCGTGAAAATGATAACAAAATTGGGTCAGCCAAAACATCGCGACCTTCGCAGACGAAAACACGAGATAAAATTTCATTTCTAACATAATTCTCACGTATTTCGTATTATATTGAAGTATTGGAGAAAGTAAGGACATCAAATAAATAGGATAAATAATAATACTGTTACAATCAGTGGCTTCGCAAACTTCTGGGAAAACGCCTCGAAGAAGTCCGGGTCGGTAATTTAAATGTACAAAAAATACAGTCGGTTGATTTAATTTAAATGTAGTATCACGAATAGAGAACTTTTCCGATATTTGCATATTTTGATATATTGTTGAAAAATAACATTTTATTATATGAAAAAAATCCAAAATCACTTTATGCAAAACTTAACGCCCGCTTTCTCCAATTAAACTGAGGGACAAATAATTTTTAAATTGACGAAAAAGCAACAATTATGATGTCAACAACGCGTCGGAGTGTAATTTTCGCAAAAATTCCATTTGTGTTATTATGAACAACATTGGAAACAAAGTCACCTCAAATGTCTACATATTAAATATAAGTTCAGCTGCATTTAAGAGATTCCTGAATGTTACTTTTAATTAGCACATTTTAGGAGCATCACATAGGAACGATTGCATATATTTTTTTTATAATCTTCTTATTGTTTTCTTGTAAATTATGTATTGTGAATTGTGAACCTCTAGTTTTATTATTTTAAGCCATCTGCAATTTAAAAATTGGCTCTAATTCCCTTTAGGACCGGAAAAAGTTATGCGGGGTCGGGGTGGGTAGGAATCTGAAGATCAGTGTGCTCGGGAGTGACAGACGTATAAATCCATCCCCCCTTCTGCGGTGCAACTCAATTTCCGAGAGAATTTTGGTCAAAAAGCCTAAAGTTCTCTCTCAACCCGTCTCTCCCTATCCAGCCTGCCAAGTGGTTGGTGGGCAAACAAGCCCTGGAGAAACCTCATCCTATGGATCTGAGTCTTGCTAAATCACCAAACGCAGTGAACCACTTGGGGTGACCTATGGCAGAGGCGTTGTAGATAGATGGTTCCCATGGCGGCTTTACCCATACCCCTCCTCCCAAATTGAATATAATAATAATAATAAACTACATTAAAATATGGTCACAGTCGTTATCGCTTTCAAGCAACAAGACTACATCTGGCTTCATTTGTGGTGAATAAAGACATAGGACACTGGTTACTGGCTACGGTGTCTAGTGTCTACCGCTGGTAGAAAGGCTGGAGAGTAGAGACGAGACAGCAGACAGCAGACACCAGACAGTAGACTAGAGTCGTGGAGCGGCTCAGACGTCTAGAGTCGTGTCTAGAGTCTGTGCTCTGTCTAGACTGTAGACACGGGTGAGATCCCTGCTGCAGTGGTTCTAATGAATGTGTCATCTTCTTGGAAATCAGTGGGAAGAGACACTAGCGCGAGTAGAAGAGGCCAATATTTAATGTTGCGGTTGACCGTGGCAAATAGAAAATAAATCATAATAAAGCAAAGCTGTTTTCTGTAAATATAAATTTACTATAGTGGACCCACGGTAATCCGACAAACGTTTTGCCGGGCGATGTCGGATTATCGAATTTGTCATATTATAGAGTACTGCCTAAGACCCTCTGTAGTCCGTAATTTTTTTTTTTTTTTTTTTTTTATATGCCGGCAACCCGGTCGTTTATTGTAATAATAATCATATACACACAAGTTAGTAGCCCGCCTCACTAGACTAAGTCTGTTCCGAGGCGGGTACATATATATATATATATACATAAACTTAGACACATATACATTAACATATATATACATGCATATACACAAATATGTTCATACACACATACACGCATATGCGCACATACTTACACACAGGTATTCGCATACGTGTACATAATCAAACTCATAGATACATATTAAAACCTAAATACATATAATCAAATAAGAATTATTGGGAGTTGAAATACAGTTATCAAGGAATTGACAAATTTCCATAAAACCAAAAATTCATCAAGTACACATAGTAATGCTAGCGTCTAAATCTAGAACTATAAGATTTCGACAAAATAATATACATATGAGGTAATAATAATATAAACTTTCGCAAAACAAAAGCAGTATTAATAATAAAAGCATTCGTAATACAAAAGCAGTATTAATAATTAAGATAAAATTTCTATAAGTAACCAACACATATAAGTAAATAAAGAGTGAGGATTAAAGACTAAGATGAGATTACTAATAACTTGGTGATGCTTGCCCTTTTTTTGTGTAGTAACCATGTATTGAAATGTTTGTATAACCAGTTTAGGTTGTTTTTTGTGGTACAGTAGGTGGTTTCTTTTAGGAAGGTGTTGAAAATGTGAGGTGCGAGGTAAGATTCGTGTTTTTGGGCAAAAGTTGATTTAGTTTTAGGCACTAGAAGTAGGTTACACGATTTAGCTCTTGTGTTTTTCGGGTGAGTTATGTGGCATGGAGAGGAATTTACGCAGTTTATTTGTATGATCTTTTTAATGAACAGCTTCCTGATATCTAGTATGTTATTAGTAATAAGTATGTTTTCCGTCGGGTGAAGATAAGGTTTTTTGAACATGATCCTAATTAATGTTTTATGGATTGTGTTAAGCGGTTTAATGTACTTGTCGGCAGCTCCCCCCCAAGCAGAAATTCCATAAGTTAGGAGGCTTTGACAAAGAGCGTAGTAAACATTTTTTAATTGTTTTAGTGGCATAATGTTTCTAATAGTTTTGAAAATAAATGTTAGTTTACGGATTTTTTTAGTTAGTAAGTTAATATGAAGTTCCCAGTTTAATTTACAATCCACTGTTAAGCCTAGATACTTGATATTATCAGTATGTTCTATTTTTTCGCAGTTGTGGTTTGAGGGATTTGAGGTAATATCAGGGTGTAGGTATAAAGGCGGAGTGAATTGAAAAAGAGTACCTTGTAATCCGACAAATTACAAATCAATGAATCTATTTGAACTATGAATCATACTACATATTCATAAGATCTCCAAATCTCCCTAAGTAATCTGTGTTTCTGCAGCAACTTGCTCGATTACTTCCAAAGGTTGACAAGGAGCAAAAACCAAATCTTTCATGTCGAGTTCTTTTAATGTATCTATAGGCTGGTCCTTAGATACGGCTCTCAGAAGTAGGTTTTTTCTTGTAAATTTGCTTGACAAACTGAATAATATTCTGATCCTGATATGTCGGATTGCAGGGGGCGCCGGATTAGCCAGGGGCCGGATTACCGCGGGTCTGCTATATTTAGAAACTCTAATTACCAAAAACAATACATTCCTAATTCTTTTGAACTTTATAAGAGAAATGGAAAATAAACCAATTATAGCCAACATTCGATTATTATGAAATATTTTGAGCTTTTGGTTTTGTTCTTGTTCTAATTTTGTTCTATTTGGCAGTACCTATGTTCAAATATATTGATAGTAGAACATTGCCATGACATTAAATTTAACTAAATTTAGCAATAAAATTATTAGATGTGTCATGTTTATTAGATTAAAAAAAAATGGAAGAACTTTCAGATAAGCTCCCGCAGCTTTGCGTGACTATTTTATTGTTATTATTAATTAATTAACGCGAGAGGGGATGGGGAGAGAAAAAGGAGGCGGAAGGGGAACGGGACGAATGGGAAAGGACACGCATGGAGAAACAATTTCTTTATTAAATGGCATAGCAACGCATGCCGGGTAATAATTACGAAAACATAAAATTTTAAGAGAGCAGGAGAGTGCCCTGTAACCGGTGCCGCCCCAAGGAGAAATGCCACGAGCTGTCCGCTAGCGACCGTGAGGCGAAGTCTTTGAGGCTCTTTGTAATATTTTTGTTTTGTTTTCTAATAAAAATATAAAATAAATGATTTTATTAATATTCAATATGGCCGCAAATTAGACGTAAAGTTATCTGTATAAAACTGAATGAGATTGCTATTTAAATGTTTTGTTTTCCATTACCTGTAATTAAAATAATTTTTCTAACAATAATTTAGTTAAAACGAAGTATTGTTTTTTTTATGTTTATGGGTGTGTATATGCGTATGATGTTAAAATATGTAAAATACACCCTATTTTCTTTCAAAGTTTTAGTTAGGTTCCAATCTACTCGTAGATGGGGTCTTCAAAAATGTATACTGGTAAATGGTACTTCGTCGTTCTATTCACATTTATATAAAAAAGGTGTGATTTTTTCAGATTTTGTTACGTTTGGATTAGAGATAAAAAAATTAGCTAGACAAGTGAAAATCAAAAGGTACCTAGTAAGTAGGAACGTAATCGAATTTCAACTTTGACACTTCGTTTCAATGTAATGTATCAGCGTTTTATCAGAATTTGCCTACAATCGATAAACACGGAGAACTCGTTTTTAAAGAATAATTTTAGAATCAAATTGTCACATTTCAATTTAAATAATTTGGAAAACGACACTTCACTCAAATGTAGGTAATTTAAAATGATATTTTTTTAAACAATCTACCTACATACTAAATTAAGATTTACTAGGCACAAATACTAATATTTATTATAATAAAAATATGCCATGACTATAACCATCTAGGTACTTACCTAGTCGACTTATTTTTCGTATGAAAAACGACCGTAAAGATAATATCTATTTCGGTAACACGAATATTTTAAAATGAATAACTGTGCAATAATAATCAGACTGATACAAACATTATATCTTATAAGTAAAAACACTTCGTTATTAAATTTATTTAAGAAAAATTAATACCACAATATTTCACTTGAATTATCAATTTGGTCGAAAAATCTGGATAAAGTTGTTCTATTCAAGGAAATCGGCAATAAAATGTAGGTAGTTAACGAAACAATAATTATTTTACAAGTAAAAACATTTTTTTAGTTTATAATTTGTGTAAAGAAAATGAATAAGTTAAATTATATTGAATAATTTGCTAAACATGGAAAACATATAAAATTGCACTAATCCAAGGACATGTGTGTAATTATTGGCACATCGTACAACGTATGATGGTGTGCATGAAATGACAGAAAAAGGGTCTGGACTCACCTTGCAGCAGCCGCAGGTGTCGGCCCCCTCAGGTGAGGGCACGCCGAGGGCTGGTGACCGGTCGCCGATTGTCAAATCTCATTAACCTAGCTGACCACTACACCACTGCTGATTCCAATAGCCCTTACAGCTGGACCGAGGATTCCCGCCCTTCCAGCTATCACAAGATTCTAATATGCCCTCACACTTATGATGCTATATGCTATGTGTTTTAAACAGGAGTTTTCTCAGGGAAAATAAACACACTTACTGACAATATGCCTCAAATCACTTCCGATAAGTGTTGTTACAACGACCTTTTTGATACTGACAATCTGAATAAAAAGCCTTTTTAAAAGGTCCAACAGGCCTTCCACTACAATCTACTTACTAGCTAGCTTTTCAACGTTCACTACACTAAATACACTTAAATTTTAACACAAAATCTAGCCTAAGAAAACTCACTGTTTATGGTGCATGTTTATTTTAGAAAACTCACGAATGTTTTAAAAGTTACACTTTTTCACTAATGTTTTCGACATTTTGAGAAGTTGGGAGACTGTTAGTGGAGAAGTCACTGCAACCTTGCTTCGACCGTTGATAATATTGTTGATCACTGGGTATTGTTTTCAGAAGTCGGTGGTGTCAAGGTGGACCGAGAGAAGATCGGCAGGTGGTGACTGGTGATTGTACATTTCTCCATCGCGGCACTAAGTTAACATGTAAGCGTACGTATATCTCCGGTAAATCAATTTACATGAAATTGTGCCATTTCAACACTCGCGTCACCAGACGGGTTCGAAGTGCGATAATCCTCGAGGACACATTAGAAGTATCTCTATTATTATGCACCGAAAAACCAGTTTGCACTCGAGAGCTGTCAAAAAAATAGTAGGAACGTTTGACTGTGAGACCGCGCGTCCGTCCGCTACAAATGCCGCCGGACGAATGACGGGTGACGGGTCGGCGGGGAACCGTCTGCGGCGGTCATGAGGCGGGCGGGGGGAGGTTGGCGGGTGGCGGGCGGCGGGCCGCGGGCGGCATGGGAGGGGACGGGGATGTCTGGAGGTGAGGGGAGGGGTGCCTGTTATCGCGGCGGCCAGACAGCCCCGCCCCCTTCCCGCCTCCCCCCTGCCTTGCCTGCCGCGGCGGTGTCTGCCCCCCGCGCCTCCTCCCCGCTCCACCCGCGCCCAGTGCCCACTTCGGCCGGTCCGGCAACAGTTGCTTTATTTTCACACTATCTTTAAGAAAGTCGCGGCGAGGCAAGGTCAAATGTTTGGGCGAGCGGTGAGCGCCGCGCAGCAATGTGCAATCAAAAACCGATCAATTAAAATCATCGCAGGAAATCGAAAGACATTTTCATAATTGTCTTTAATTTATTCACCGCTGCGTTTTCGCCCGGCGCGCTGGGTACACCTGCACCCGAGATGTACGTAGGTTGATACAACGTATCGTATGCACGTATGGCGCATATTCCATTTGTCAATCGGATGTGCCGTGTCTAGTGCGTTTACCCTTTTCTTTATGTTTCTTATGTTTACTCAGTAAAATAGGGCGATTAAATACAATAAGTTTGTTATTTTCAGCATTACTACGTCAGCACAGACATTTCATGTACAAATAATGAAATGCGCAACTCGGTATTGCAAACTGGAAAAATGCATACAGAGTTATAAGATTCTCACGGCGAATACTAGATAATTTTATTATATTATGCAATATTACCTACTAATTATGGCCATTGATTTAATTCCTATTTTTTATTATAAAGACAAAGTAATACAAAATGAAAGTTAAAATAAAAATATTTTAAGTACAGAAGAAAGAAAGTCCCAATAAACTTTCAAGTAGTTTTCAATGGGTGCTTTTACTTTGAAGATATAAATAGACTTACTTTGGGGGGAATTCATTAATTACGTGAGCAGTTTTTCTTCCAATCTAGACCCCCCCCCCTTTGCTGAGATAAATTTGGGTCACTTCGTATATTCTTTTCAAGTAACTCGAGATTTTGCTGAGCCCACCCCCCGACTTTTGAGCTTTCGTAATTAATTAATGTATGCCCCCTTACTTTATTATGCAGTTAGAATTTTTTGTGAGTCTAATACAAATTATTTCACAATAAAACACATGTAAATTTGTTGTAGACCACTTTTATTTTATAAACACTCTACGGGTTTCAGAAGCACCCTTCCTTCGTCAGGAGAATATTATAACTAAACTATGATACAGAATGTTGACAGATATTTTAGGTGTTTGAGTGGGAGGTAAGCAAAGGGGTGGGGGTAATTTCGGGATTTCCGGAAAGAACAGACCGGTTAATTGGAAACATATTTAGAATGGGACTGAAAGATAAATTAATTTGATTATTCAAAATACTAGCATTATTATTTAGAGTTTTTCTGATTTCTAGGACTTCTAAATTATCTAATTTTTTGCTTTTATTATTACGGTGAAGAATTTTAACCCCTGTGTCCTTATTAAAAGTGTGATCTGTGGAAATAAGGTGATTGGCAAACTCTGAAAAATTATTATTATTTAAGCATCTTAAATGTTCTGTGATTCTGATATTTATATTTCTAGTTGTCTTACCTATGTATAACGAAGTACAATCATTGCAACATAGTTGGTAAATGCCTGATTGGCTTAATTTATGGTCTCGGTCTTTAGTGTTTTTTAGTAATTTACCTAAATTGTTATCAGTAGGTATACAACGCGGGCTTAATGTGGACAGGCAAGTTTTTTGTACTAAGTGAGGAAAAGTTGGATATATGTAAGATTCTGCGCCATTGAACGGGATTTATTATTTTATTATTATTTTCAGGCGTACCAAATAAAAATGTATTAGTTAAAATGAGTTTAAGTTTCTTATTTAGGATTTTATCAATTAAATCTGCGGAATAACCATTATTTAGAGCAATTTGTTTGATTTTTGAAAGTTCAATCGCGAAATTAACAGACGAAAGAGGGGTTTTTACTAGCCGGTGCACCATTGAATGATAAGCAGAATGGTTATGTGAAACCGGGTGGTTTGACATGTTATGTATTGTTAAATCTGTGTACGTCGGTTTACGAAAAATGTTGAATTCAATTCTGTTATTTATTGAAGTTAGTGTTAAATCTAAAAAATTAATAGATGCATTACTGCCTACCTATAAAGTGAATTGGATGATTTTGTGGAAGGAATTTATAAGATGAAGGAATTTACTCAGTTGCCACTCTGTTCCTGTCCAGATACAAAAGATATCGTCCACGTATCTTTTCCATGTAAGAATATTATTTAGAAGTGATAAATTACAATTAAAAATCTTATTCCCTAGGTTACTCATAAAAATGTCTGCTAACAGTGGGCTTGTTGGGGCACCCATCGGAAGTCCTTGGTTCTGTTGGTAGACACAGTTGTTATATTGGAAATAATTTTGGTTGAGGCACATATTGAATAAACGAGACAGGTCATTTATCATATCATTATCTAAATAAGAGGAGTTTAAAATATCTACAATAATTTCTTTGCAATCAGTAGTTGGGACATTTGTGAACAAATTAACAACATCAAAGGAAATAAGTTTGGCATTATTGGGAATAACCAAGTCCTTAACTGCACTTATCGGTTCAAAAGAGTTCTTGATTGTATAATTAGGGGAAAACACATTAATATTATTAAATACATTAGTTATGTGAGACGCTATGAAGAAATTCAGGGAAGCACAACATGATACAACGGGTCTGATGGGTTTTTTGTTTTTATGTATCTTCAAAAACCCGTATAACTTGGGGATTTTAGAATTAGACTAAATAAATTTATTTTGGTTAGGATAATCATTTTTGAAGATTCTAGATTTACAAGCTAATATTGAATTTTTAACATCTGTATCATAGTTTAGTTATAATATTCTCCTGACGAAGGAAGGGTGCTTCTGAAACCGATAGAGCGTTTATAAAATAAAAGTAGTCTACAACAAATTTTTATGTATTTTATTGTAAATTATGGCGAGCCACAAAGTTAATGCTTTTTACAAATATACAAATGAGTTCTTTTGGCGAGCCAATTCTTCAACATACTGTTTGTTTTACCATTTGTATATTTATTATTTTCGGCAGGTAACATATTTAAGCAATTTTGTATCATGTAGTCCAGGGTTCTTTGTCCATATTTGTTTAAATGCTTAGGTACAATAATTAGTCAGTCATTTAACGTAAAACGAGTATTGTAATTGTGGTCCAGTTTATTTATGTATTTAGGGCTGTTCACATGCTGAAATATAATTTTATACAGAATAATTGCTCTTACTGAGAGAATTTTGAGATTATGGTAAAAGTGAGGAATATTATGCCTTTGTTCGTATAAACTTTTATGAGCTAATAGTTTAATTAATGAATTTTGAACTGATTGAACATGATTTACATTCGTTTTTCAGGAAAGTTCCCAAGCTATAATTCCATACCATATAATAGATTCAGCTAATGATAAATAAATTATTCGAAGTGTGCATATTGGAACATAGAATTTAAATTCATTCCATTTGATAAAGTAGTCAATAATACCACCAAAATAAACATATTCTTTAACCAGTTCAATATTTTCACATGTAATCAATGCAGAGAAACAGATAACAGTTGTTTAAAAAATTATACTTTCGTATTTATAAGAGTATTGCTATGTATAATTCTAAGCTTGTTTATACGGTTCATGGTTCATCCCAATGACTAACCAAAATATTTAAGAGAAGGGCTTGGCACACCGATCCAAACACACACCGATCATTCTGTTATGACTTCACGGCCAGAAATATTATCGTTATTTATTTTTGGGGTATTATGCCGTGTTCCGCTACATGGATACATTCTTAACCACATCTTCCGAGTACACATGGACGCATCTTCCACCTTCCCCTACCTGAACACATCTGCCCTGATGATGGACACCATAGCTTTGTCCGAAACGTTGGCTGAAGAAGGTGGTAGCGCAACACGACATAATACCCCAAAAATAAATAGCGTTAACCATCGACATTTTCAAGAGCATCGTCAACAATATAAACTGTTCAATGCGCATTCATATCCCTCGACAGATCACCACTTTTCACACCTACAAACATACTCACACATACACACACATGTACTACATACATCACCCAGTAATTACTAAATATACATACCACAAATAAGACAATACAAAGAAACAAATTTCTCATCACTGTAACCAATGTCCTGTTCGTTTCTATATAAATAAATAAACAAATAAATAAAAAGACCCTCCAGACAGCATCACCAAATATGACGAGATGCTGAGATGGGAAATTATTTACTTCAGGGCCTTATGCTTGGGGTTAACGTAAAAAAAAGTCTATGACATATTTTCGAATAGTTACGTATTCTTCGTCAGACATTCTCTGAAGACTCCAATGACATCGTCCCACTTTACGACTGTTTCTCAGGTGTAGTGGGGAGGGGGAGTCTGGTCATGCTCAAATAATTCTAATAGCACCAACTTCAAAATGCATTATTCGGGCATTCATTTTTTATAAATTATTAGACCATTAGAGAAGAGCTCATTTTATACGGAATCTTCAATTGGACAGAATTAAAAACATATTATACTTATGGATGGAGCGACATATCCATCTTGGAGCTTCTAAACTGGAGAGAGCTGGCATAAAACCGAGATGAGTGAAGGAAGACTCTTGAGGAGGCCAAGACCCACCAGGGGTTGTAGAGCCAATAGTGATGATGTTGATACTTGCGGATATTATTTTCGATATTCAGTAAAATTTCATGACTTTACTGTCGGTATCCCCATGGATGTCCTGATTGATGATCGTTACATGACATCTCTTGTAATTTCAACACCCCTTAGAAAAGTCATTAAAAGTTATGATTTTTTTTAAATAACCTAACCTAACGTAATCTATTTAGCCATTTTTGATGATTTTTTTTTTCCATCACTTTTAAAAGTCTTTGAAAAGTCATTAAAAGTTATGAAAAAAAGAGAAATATACCTTAGGTAATCTAACTAAACATTTTTTCTATCACTTTGTAATTATCGGAAGTCCCTTTGAAGTAAAAGTTTTTGTTTTAAATTTACGTATCTACCTATCTTTTTTATGTGAATACTACTGAATAGTTCCAACTGCTCGTCTGAAGCCAGTGAGACTATGGTATCACCATAAGGGGTATGTTATTAGGCTGAAGGGCATGGGAAGGGGAAGGAGATGGGATAGAGGAAGATGGGAAAGTACATGGCAAATCAAATCTGGTCAATAAACACGGCTAAAACCATTTCAAGCAATCTTTAACCTGAATGGCGGTCTTTCACCGGGGCGATACTGAGGTTATCTTTCATTCTGGAAGGTGCCTCAAATAAACAATGTTATATTTTTTCAAATTCTGAATTTTTAAATAGCACTACTTAATCAAATAAAATTTACTTGTAATCGTCGGGATTTGAACCCGCGATCTCCGGATTGCCAATCGAGAGACTTATCCCTCGACCACGGAGGCCATTAATGTAGGTTAACATTAATATACTAACATAACACTAAATTAAACAAAATACAAAAGTCTTTCAAGGTATCTTTAGAAAAACAAAAAGAAAAATCCACGAACAAAGAAAAAATACCGAAATAGTAAATACTAAGTCCCGAAATAAAGTTTTACAAAAAAAGATCGATGAAAAGTTTGAAACTAATTCTTTGTCATTTGGATAGTTTGAAAGCAGTAAAAGTAAAATTGATTTAGTGATTTAGTCGTGTTCTCGATGGGCCCGTACAAGCACAAGGCGACCGGATGCCGGGAAACCCTTCGTCGGCAGCTTTCAACGGTAGGACAGGACGAAAGCTCATAGACAGACGATTTCATTAAACGTTCCTGACTTATAAATAATAAATAATTTTGTTATCATTATAGAATAAAGTTTATTAACTGATATCCACAGTTTTAACTAGTCCTGGGTCGATCGTGAAAGACCTGATCGTCGAAACCCGCTCACGTACCACCAAAGAGCGAGCGGGTTATTTATTCGTCAGCATCCGGGTCTTCCGGGACCCGTGAACCGCGACACACTCCTGCAACCTACCATCTACGACACATTCCTGCACCCCGTGACTTACGGACTGATCGCCGGGTGCCCATGTGGCGAGTGGCGAGACTGGCGAGACGTGTCAGCTCCCGGAACTCTCGAACTGCAACTGCGACACACTCGGTCGCCGATTGCCGATCAACGCACACACGTGCGTGACGTAACAGTATCCTGCTTCCTGTCTGTGTGTCACGTCATAGCGGGATTGTTTAGTAGATTCGATTTTTGAATATTAGACTAGACACGGAGACGTTTTTAATAAGAGCGTATCTTGGTATTGTTAATCAAAGTGCTAAGTGCTGTTTTCATAAAAACTTTTAATTTTTCGTGTGGGTGTGAATGTAATTTAGCATTGTAATAGAAACTATAAACTGGTAAAAGTGTAAAATGTCTGACCTCAATAAAAATAAATTATAATAAAGCATTTCAGCTTACAGCTAACTAATTTACTTTTTTAAATTCTCAATAAAAGCTTCAGAACAACACTTTTTTACAAGGTTTTTATATCCTTCAAAACATGATAAAACATTGTTTTTTAACCCCTGAAGCATGTCTTTTTTAAAATTTATTTCTGGGATATGACATTACTAGTTACAGGTGTGAGCTGTGAGAGAACGTTCACACAATTATAAACTGGGTTTCGTGTCGCGTATGACTTGACCGGTCTGGGCGGCGAGCGTCTACCGCGCGACGCGCCCGTAGAAAGTAACTGGGTGATGAGTAATCGAGTTTCGTATTTTTTGTCGCGAAAAGAGCGGGTCTTCGCGACCGGCTCGTGACGCCAGTGGGTCGTGTAAAACGATCGATCAACCCAAGACTAGTTTTAACCAAATAGCATTTTTAACATCACCTCCACACAGCAGGCCATAAGGAAAAAATTCCCCTCAGGGCCTATGTCATCTTTGGGGATGCTGTGTGGAGAGTATTTTTTGGGGATAGGAAGGAGAGGATGTTCTGGGAAGAAAAAAGGTATGCGCGGTGGTTAGGCTGGGGTCATTGTGTTCAGGAGTGACGGACGTATGATTCTATCTTTCCCACTGCGGTGCAAAGCAATGTTCTGAGAGAGGCCTGCTGAAGAGGTCAAAAGATCTCTCTCAACCAGTCCTTCTGATCCGGCCTGCCGTGAGCAGACGAATCGTGAACAGACGCATCCGCCGCCAAGATCCGGAAAAACCTCACCCCATGAACCCGGACACCCCCACTAAGTCACCGAACGTAACGAACCACTTGGGGTGACCTACTGCAGAGTTGTTGGTTATTCAATAAATGATTCCCGGGGCGGTGGTACCCATTCCCGCCTCCCAAACATGATCTTGATTGTTTCCCACGGATTGTAAGTGATTAATTTAAAGCATGTGCGTCAGGTGGGAACGCAGTTCTTGTTCTACCGGTATTTTAATGGAATATGCTCCGAGGAACTAGCGTCACTGATTTTATCGATACCGGTACACAGTCGTGAAACATGCCAGACGCACGCCCAATATTTATTTGTGTGGGTACGATTGACATTTGTTGTAAAATATGCGAATGGGTCATTTCTAAGACTCGTTCTTTCGTTCAACAGACAGGCTGTGGAACGATTCGCCGGTCCCTGGGTTTCCTCCCTCTTACAACATGGGTCTTAAATAGACATATTCACTTCTTTCCTCATCAAAGCTATCTTTACTCTGCACAATTTGGCAGAACAGTGACCTTTTATCAAGCTTTTTTTTTCAGGTTCACTTTTTTATCGTTAAGAGATTTCAAGCAATTTTGGGTACTCTAAATATGCTAAAATCTTTACAAAAAATCATGTAAATAAGTCGTCACAATGTGACCTAAAAGCTTGATAATGAACCCTAAACCAGCTGTCGTAATAACTAATTTAAAAAAAAAACTAAAATAAACGTGAATTACTATTTTTAAAATATTATTTTCCTTAAATTAAAATAAAAAGATTTATACAATAACATGCATGACCTTTCTGCATGAAAATCTTAGCTCCTTAGAACAAAAAAGGCACTTAATAGACACCGATTTTTTAAAATAAGAAATTGGATAAGTATTCACGTTAAAAAAAACATCTCTTAATATTTTTAAAGAAAATTGGTATTCGGTATACTTGAAAAAGTGTTTGAATTACGGTTCGTAAAATTATATTTCGATGACCAAACAATTATCGGAAAATATTTAAAAAATAAGATTGGTACTAAAGAAATAATTTTATTTAAATTAGCGAAGATTTTTTTCGTTATTTTTTTGGGATGTTATGCCGTATTGCGCTCCTTCCTTCTTTAGCCAACGTTTCGGACAGCGTTACAGTGTCCATCATCAGGGCAGATGTGTGATGGACACTGTATGCTGTTTGGCTAAAGAAGGAGGTAGCGCAACACGGCATTGCAATCCAAAAATAAACAACGAAAATACTTTGGGTCGTGAAAATTTAAAATCATATCTAGCCAAAATATTACAAGATTTTTTAAATATTCAAACAGTTACAAGAATTTCTCGATATGGGCGATTCTGCTATTGACGATTGTCGACATTAATTTTTAAATCGCAGTATTTGTTACTTTTTTTTATATCAGTGCAAAGAAGGTCAATATTTAATAACAAAAAAATTAGGATTTTATTTCATATTGAAATTTTTGGCGCGCTTGGAAACATTCATTCGAAGAATCGGTATATAAACTGCAAAACTACACCGTGCAACACTGGCGCGAAACAGCTGTTACCGATAGTTTGAGGTTATATTTTACTGTTAAACGTGTAGTGATAATATTAATTTATATTTATGTGTTAAAAGATGTAAGTACTTTTTGTTATTTTTTAGCATCATTGACTACAACAAGTCACTCTTAAGCTTGTTGCACCCGCGATTCAAAAAGATATAAAAGTTTGTGGTTTTCACAGAAATAAAATAATTACTTACATTTTGAAACAAAGAAAAAGTTGAAATGAAGCTCTTCCAAGAATAATTTTATTAAAAATGTTTTTTTTATATTATTATTAAGAGTCTTTATATGCTTCTAAATGTTGCACTCGCGACAGTGGAATCACCCATATGTTTTACATTGTAATATTTTTCAATAATAATATTAGATACATCTAGTATCTAGTACATTCGTTTGAACCTTCATTTTTTTTGGTCAGTTTTTTTTTGCAATTGCAATTTTGAATGCAATATTTTCTATTACCCCGAATGTGAATAATTGTCTTTTATAGTAATAAAGGTGAAAATTTTTTTTTTTTAAATATTCATATTTAGTATGCCCAGTCACCTCAAAAGTTTACCTTGTATTCGAAATATGTAAAACAAAACGTACACATATTTTTTGCAATCGATTAATCCCAACGACCAAGTACAGTCATCGAAACATTGACATTTGTGTCCAGAGATCGTCAATTTAATTACCTGACATTTAGTGAGACCTAAATGACCTGGTAATTATGAATAATTTTCGCGCTCTCTATTAAATACAACACGACACTCCACAAATCCATTTCAGGTAGTTGCTTCTCGCACTAATTGTAGTTTCTACTAAATTGTTTCTTCCTGAATGTCCTTTCCCATTCGTCCCCGTTCCCCTTCCGCCTCCTCTTCCCCTCTCGTGACTCCTTCCCCTCCACCTTCCCCAACTCTTCCGTTTCCACCCGTTCCGCTACTCCCCCATCCCCTTTGCGTTCCCCTTCCACCTTCCCTTCCCCTCTCGCGACTCCTTCCCTTCCACCTTCCCCAACTTCCCCACCGACCCCCACTCTTCTGTTTCCACCCGTTCCGCAAATCCCCCCTTCCTCTTGCGTTCCCCTTTCACCTTCCCCACATTTCCCCTCCCGCGTTCCTCTCTTCCCTCCCGCGAACCCTCCCTCCTTCGTTCCCCCCTCCCTCCTTCCCTCCGTGCCGCTAAACAACATGTATATATTACAATTTACTAAAAAATTAAAGGCTGTATTCCATCAAAGAACAACGTCTTGGACATACTTCATCACATTTAAGTACTGTTTTATCAATTTTCATACAACATTATTATCTTAATTACATATTTTTTTGAAGTAAAATTTTTATAGCCCCGCTGTGATTAGGGATTCGGATGAAACGGAAATGACGCATACACAGCACCTGCGAAGCATAAAACTCCTATCAAGGCTCCTATTGGTTGAGATATAAAACGGAAATTGCGCAGGTCTGCGCTCATTGGCTGCTTTGGTTATGACCTCACTTTTCAAGGCTCCTTGGTTGAGATTGTTTTGGTAAAGTTTGGCTTCTACCGCATAAGTTTTTTTTTACCCTCCTAAGCTAAAATTGTACCGTAATTGGACTAACCTGTCTGTCGTACAATTAAAAAAAAAAAAAAAAAGCTTTCCCAAAAATTATTAGTTATTTAAAGATATTGCGCATTTCTCTCATCTCTCTATTGTCAAATGATATTATATATGTTGTTATAAATATATTTATATATGTTTTTATCTAAATATTTGTACATGTTTAGTGTTTAAGTCAATTCGTGAGAAGTTATTAGGATGCAGGCGAATTCTCTAGTAATTGTTTTACATATTCTTGTCATTTACTATTTGTTGTGAGTTCTCTCATAAAAAAAAATAATAAAACCTTAATTATACGTAAAATTCTTGATCACAAAGATTGCATCAACTTGCTCTATAGATATTCTAATAATATTATAAAGGCGAAAGTTTGTATGGATGTATGTACGTTTGTTACTCTTTCACGCAAAAACAACCGAATGGGTGTTAAAGAAACTTAATAATACAATAGTATGTAATACTACAATAATAATACTACAATAACATATAGACTATAGCTCAGAGCTCTGGCATTATGAAATTTGTATAAAAAAATGCAATAGATGGCACCGCGAGCTGTTTGAAAAATGAATGTAACGTAAAATGAATGTAATGTAAAAGATATATATCTATGGGTTTATTGATGGGGGTGGGAGAGGGAGGAAGGTTGGTTTTGGGGGAGGTGTTGGAGAGAGGGGAAAGGGGGGGAGGTGGAGTGGGGATAGAGAAGGTGGAGGAGGCGGAGTGGAAACCCCCCTAATACTATGCGAGCCAAGCCGGGTCAAAAGCTAGTATTTAATAATAATAACATTGTTTCCTTCAAAAACCAAATATACAGGGTGGTGTCCGGGGGAAAGTGCATTAACTTCGGGAGGTGATTCTACGTTATGGTAGGAGTAAAAACTTTTTCTGAAATTCCAACTTTTTTTTTCCCATACAAAAAGAGATACCTACTAAAAATCCTTAGTGTAAGGTAGCACTTACCCAAGTTAGCTTGCCGGGCGTATTTGTTGCAACGTTGCTTGGTGTGATTTGGCCTGTATCCATGGAAACCGTTTGTAAACAATAACAAGACCGAGAATTTGACGTTTATACAGATCGTATGTTTTAAACTTTAAACCAAATGTAAAAAGATAACTGCACTTAAATAACAATTGAAGACACGCTTTTAACGATTAAATTGTTATAAACTAATTGAACACTTATCTAATGTCATCGCTTTTAACTGGTTTAACAAATTTTCAAAATGACTTCAGCTTGTAAGCAAGCATGCAAACGTAAAGTCATATTATTATCAATTCGTACGTTGTGGCGTATTTCATTAATGAATGTCTGCCCTTTCTCTGTTGGTAAAGTAAGGCATTGACCTAATAATTCAATAACAAAATTACACTCATTCAATGATAAAATTACGCACAAATAAACACCATTTTTACAGCTAGGCAGGTTAGGCATGTCTACAACAAAGTAAACAAAAGTAAGTCTGAAAAAAAAAACACGCACTGAATGAAGTTGTTCCTTTAAGTCAGTCTTAATAAATACACACTAGATAAAGACACATTAAATCAACAAGTTTTGACTAACAACAGTAAAGTTTTTAAAGTGAAATACTACTACGCGAATAAAATTGTTACATTCGAATTCAACACTAACACTGAAAGCTTGGAGCGGGGATTCGGCAACAGTGTAAATTAATAATGCCGCCCGCACACGCCGGTCTAATTTTATCTTTTTACCAGAAAACTACCCCTAAAAGTTGGAATTTCGAAAAAAGTTATTTATCTTTTTTACTTGTACTATCATGTAGGATAGTACAAGTAATGCACTTAATGTTAAGTAATTCACTTTTTCGAAGTTAATGCACTTTACCCCCGGACACCCTGTATATTTAGATATGAGATCACGCTTAACTATTTCCGTCTGTTATCATGTTATTGTTATTATGTTTATAAGATTATCATTATTTATTATGTTCTTACCAACGAAAACACGTGAAAAATCACGGAATATTATGATTGTAGAATTTGCAAAGCTAAAATAATATTAATAAAATATTTGCCTCAGGACATTACCAGGAAAAAAAATAATTAGAGAGACGATCAGAAATTTACCTTTCGAGCAAACACCTAACTAAACGTTAAAAATCATATAGAATTTCGGATTTAGATCTGAATACACATTTCAAATATAGAATTATTATTAAAATAAATAAAATTACAAGTGTGTAGTTCACACGCGGCAGAAGGGAAACTTTCAAAAAGTTAAGTAGACAAGAGTGGGGAGACTAAGAAGCACAGCACAAAGAGCGATTATTCTATCTCATTCACTCGCAGCAGTACCGGATTATCCCTAAGGCAGAGTAGGCAACTGCCTAGGGGCCCCGCATCGGCTAGGGGCCCCGCGTCCCGAGAAAAAATGACTTGCTTCAATTAGTGATATGAACATCATAACTCGTCATTGGATCACTTGAAACAAAAAATCGAAATGCGTTTAAAAGGTAATATGTTTTCCTGGGTAGTCAGGGGCAGTTTTTTTTTTCGATTTTATTTTTATTTTTGCCAGCATTTTGAAGTGAAAAACGCGATTTTGCTAAAAAAAAATTGGGAGAATTCGTTATTATAAAATGGTAAAAAAAACTCCCTCTGACTATCTGATTTATGTGTAGAAATAGTGTACAAAATTTCAAAAGCATCGGTCAAGTCAAGTCAAGATTTTGAGTCATGGTGTTCACAAACTTCAGAAATGTTGTTTGCGAGAAAACCGATTTAAAAATTTTTATACTCGAAATATACTTGAATCGAGCATGAGGGCCGGTCGCTTGAAATGCCGTTCCTTCGTTAGTTTTGCTCCGATTTACTTGAAATTTTGAGACAATACTCAATATAGGTATGTCAGTACCTACAGTCAGTTTTACAGTAAAAAAAGTTTTAAAACTTTACCCCCCCCCCCCCTTAAAACCTTGTAAGGGGCCCCGAGACGTGCACTGCCTAGGGGCCCCGACATGGTTAATCCGGCCCTGACTCGCAGGCTAAATCTTAAAAAATCGGGTACCTACTTTATAGCTTGTTTTCCACAATCAGTTCCAATTTAGAAAATTAAAAGCCCTTTGAACGTAATTAATTTTACGCATTACATTACTTTATTATTATAGATATATATACGGTTTTTTTTTTAATTTCTTGCTAGGGCAATCCCCATGAGTTACAGAACTTATTTTAGGACGGTGGGATTAATCCAATTAATATTATAAAGGCGAAAGTTTGTACGGATGTATGTTTGTTACTTTTTCACGTAAAACTACTGAATGGATTTTGATGAAACTATACAATAATATAGCTCATACATCAGAATAAAATATAAGCTACGGTTCAGAGCTCTGTCATTATGAAATCTGTATAAAAAATTGCAATAGGTGGCCCGATTAGTAAGATATCTATAATTCTTAATTCGATTCAAATTATTAGGGGAGTACTTCAAATAAATATGGGAGAGGGGGACTGGGGGAGGGGGGAGGGGGGAGGGGGGGAGGTGGAGGAGGCGGATTGGGAACCCCTAATACCATGCGAGTGAAGCCGTGGGAAAAAAACTAGTAATACGTAAGTGGGAGGTAATAGTTACAATTTTTTTTATATTACCCAGGAAGATTCCACATAACGTACTTTATCACAGACAACAATTGGAAAGCGGGAATGGGTACCGCCACCCCGGGAACAATTTATTGGATAACCAACACCTCTGCCGTACTACTTAGCAGGCGTGCCCAGGTTAATTGGATGAGGTTTTTTTCGTTATTTGTTTTTGGGGTGTTATGCCGTGTTGCGCTACCTCCTTCTTTAGCCAACGATGTCCGAAACGTTGGCTAAAGAAGGAGGTAGCGCAACACGGCATAACACCCCAAAAACAAAAAACGAAAATGCTTTTGGCCGTGAAAATCTTAAAACTTATCTGGATGAGGTTTGTCTAGGTCTTGGCGGTGGACACATTGAACCTCAGATTCTACCCACCCCTTATACCTTTTTCCTTCCTAGAATTTCCTCACATTCCTTTTCTCGAAAAGACCCTTCACACAGTATCTCTAAAGATGACACAGGACGTGAGAAAAAATATTTTCCTCAGGGTCTAATCGTGTCTTGTTTTTGTAGACCTATACCTAATTATGAATTTCTATTAAAAAATAACATTGAACAGATCTTTCAGAACATTTTTAAAAAATTTGTAAATTTCTCTAACAAAAATAATTAATTTATGTACTTACATACAAAAAAAATACAATTTAAAAAAATCCTTTAAAAATACATGTCGTAAAAAAGGCACTTATTTTCCTAGAAATATTTCGACAACGCAGATCGAAAGAGAAAACAGAGTGTGCAGTTCATACACGATAGAAGTGAAACCATCAAAAACAAAAGTAGACAAGAGTGGGGAGGCTACGAAGCGCAGCATAAAGAAGCGAAGATATTATACAATCTCAGGCCAAATCCTATAGATGGTATGTGTTTGTCTCTTTAAAGTGTCGCTATTTTTCGTTTCATTGAGTTTCAAATCACAACGGTGCTAAAGAAGTTTTGACTTAAAAAAACTGGGAAAAATGTCATATTTAACTCAATTTTGGATTTATCGTCCTTTACATCATTTCAAATTTCCGCTATCGATTTGATCGAAATGAACTTTTCATAAACCTTGTTAACTTTAAGGCTTCGCAACCGGGCCTGAAAAGAAGAAGAAAGAGAGATACGAAATTACGAATGTTAGAGGAGAGCGCTAACATTTACAGCGACAAAATCGGTGCAAAAATTGCGAAAATGTTTAATAAAAGACGACTCGTTTAAAATAGAGCAAAAATCTCGCGGGCATTGTCTTAAACAGCATTTAAAGAAACACTGTGTTTTTTTTTCATTCATATGTATAACTTGTGAAATAACTGAAACAAACTTGTTTATAATAATTTTTGGAGCATACTTTGCGATTTTCTTCTATCGAGGGAATTTTATATTTTTTTTTATTAATAAAATTCCTTTATTATTTATTTACAGTTTTTTTTACATTTTTAAATTAAGTCCCGTTAAACTGATTGATATCAGTTTGTCAACGGGTTCTTTTGACAATTACTTTTTTTTAAATTGAGACAGGTCTTCGACCAAGTCGAACAGACAGGTACATAAAATATACAGGTAAATGAAAAAAAAAATTGTTAATAAAATTTATAAGAAATACAGAACAGAGAAAATGAAAGAAACAAAAGAAAAGACAAGAGAAAATAATAATGGAAAAAATATTAAAACGAAAAGCGGAAAATAACAGAAATTAGTACAAAAAAGTTCTTTCACTTAACCATTTTTTTTAACATATAATTTATGTTTCGGCGCGGGCAATGTCTAGGTATTATCTTCAAGAATAACATATATTTTTTTAAGAGCTTTAAAACTTTAAGTGTTTAAGGGAGAATGTAAGAAATCGGTAGTAATTCGGGTAGCGGGCCCTTAAGTTATTGTTGTTAATCACTTTTGAAAAGTGTTCAGATTTGTCGGGTTACGCCTCGAGGTAGAGGCACGACCACCGCGACACCTCGGTCCCCGCATCTCGACTGTCTCCGGCGGTATGTGTTGGGTTGTGTCGGTCGGGTGTATTTATTTATTTGTTTAGTGGCCGTGCAGCGATAACGCCCGGCCGCGGCAGGTCGCTGACCCGGCCGGGGACACGCGACACGCGACATCATCGGGAACTGTGCCGCTCTCCGACCACCCCGCCGGGGAAAACGGTGCTACTCGATCCTGATGTTCATCGTCTACAATCTTTTTATTGGTCGACTGTTAAGATTTTGTAATCATCTCCCATATTCTTAGATTATTATCGCGCAAAATTAAAAAAAAAATATATATTGTTAATGGTTTTAAAGACAGCCCCTAAGTTCTCAAGCTAATTTTACCTTCCATATTGGTATTATTTTTTGTTGCTTATATTTTAATTTAATTTACATACTTTTTATTTTCATCGTAACTTTATCTACACTATCTGTTTTTTCATGTTAAAGATGGAGGTAATGCCTTTATTATTTATGTAAAAGCCCTCTGGGCGTAAAATAAGAGAGATGAATAAACCACCAAATAAATTAATTTTATCCAAAACGAACTTGAAATAAAATCATTTGTCATATATTTGGTATATGATTGTGTAATTTCTACTTTTTAAGAAATTCTAAAAATTATAGTACTTTTAAAAAATTAAATAGACATAAATACATTGGGAATTCATATGTCAAATATTGGTTTATAAATGTGTAAATTCTAATTATGCAATTGTAAATGTTATCTAAAATGGCCTGGAAAGAATCTACTACTTGTGATCTTACTAAAGAAACCACCCATTAATTCACTCTAAATGCAATTATTAATGTTCTCCAAAATGACCTTGAAAAAAATCACATCTTTGCAATTCTTTCAAACACATAAAGAAACCATCCTTTAGTTCAGAATACAATTTTTAATGTTCTCAAAAGTTGTCTTGACAGAAGCAAATTCCTATGATGTCTTGAAAGAAACCACTCCTTTGTTAAGAATATTATGAACTAAATATACAATTTGACTGTCCTGAAACGGGTATCCTTCCCAGTTGGACAGACAAAGTATCATTTTGTAATGGATTGTAATTTATACGCGTATATAAATAAAATAAAATATACCAAGTAGACCTCGATCAAAAATTATTTTTAATTGCAACAAAAACCATTTAATTGGATAACCAACACCTCTGCTGTAGGTCGCTACGATGACTTAGCAGTGGTGCCCGGGTTCATGGGGGTGAGGAGGTTTGTCCAGGTCTTGGCGGTGGATGCGTCCGCATAGCTACTGCGTGGCGGGTTGGATTGAGAGAGACTGAGGGAGTTGAGGGAGGTCTTTTGTGGAGGTCTCGCCTCACCGCCTTGCACCGCAGTTGGAGGGATAGATTCATACATCCGTCACTTCTGGAAGCGCTGACCCCCAGATTCCTACCCAACCCTCATTCCTATTCCCTTCCCAGAACTTCCTCTCCTTCCTTTCCTTAATATATCCTCCATGCAGCACCTCCTTAGAAGACAAATGCCCTGATGGAAATTATTTTCCTCCTGTGTGGAGTTAATGCAAAAAAAAACAATATCAATTCTGAGTCGTTTCGATTCTCTCTTGCATCTAGAATGATTGCATTTGGCAACACACTCTCAGAAATAGCAGATGTGTTCAACTGCTCGAAATATAATTACAAGAAGGCTATAATAACATGCCTCATAAATGTTAGCTTATAGCTCTATCTATAGCTGATTTTACTTTTTGATTACTATTCAACTAATTTATTATGCTTATATCACACGTTTTGATGTAAACGTAAAATAAATAAATAAATATATTTTCTGGGTGGAAGGGCTGTTTTCTCCAAAACCCTTAAACATTGAAAAAAATAATCGTGAATTTTGAATGTAACTAACTAACCATCACGCCATTTCCGCAGGGGTAGGCAGATAGGAAAAACCACCACGCAACCTTGTCTTTGCACAGACTATTCTTGCTTTGACTCATCACATGGTTCGACTCAAGTATTTGATTGACTTTCTCGGGGGTTGCCTTTTTCTACCATCCACTTCAGCGTCTCATTTTTTTGAAAAAGAAAATTATTTATTACAAAAAACGACATAAAATTTAATGTATGTATTTTTTCAAATAATTATGTACATATTATATACTTCTATATATACATTTTATTTTAAAGATGTACCTATCCCATAAAAAGCTACACCTATAATAATAATAATAACGAAATATTTGTATAGCGCAGTTTTGTGTTATTTCACTTCAAGTACCTATTTATATATGGGATATATTAATTTAGATATTAATAATTTTTTTGAACTAATCTTGTTCTTATTGTTTCTGTGTTGTTTGTGGTTGTTTATGTTTGTGTTGTGTGTTACATAAAAATGTTTGAGTTTTGTGATTGTTTTTGTTTGTGTTTATTTATGTGTCTTTTTGTAAGTATATTTGCATTGGTTGGTGTTTTTCATTTTGTGAGTTTGTGTACGTGTATGTGTTCGCTTTTATGCTTGTTTTAATTTAATTTTAAATTTGGGAGGCGGGTACGGGTACCGCCGCCCCGGGAACCTTTAGAATAGTAACTTATGTTAACTTTGCAGGGGTGCCCGGGTTCAGGGTGAGGTTTGTCCGGGTCTTGGCGGCGGATGCCCACCAGCTGCATGGCAGGCCGGATCGGGAGAGAATAGTTAAAGGAGTCCTTTTGACTTATATAGCCGTACTCTCTCGGAACATCACCTTGCACCGCCGTGGGAGGGATGGATTCATGCGTCCCTCCTGGAAACACTGACATCCAGATTCCAACCCACCCCTAATACCCATTTTTTCCCAGAACTTCTTCTTCTTCTTTTCCTAAAAATACAATCCCCACAGCATCCCAAAGATGACGTAGACCCTGAGGGGAATTATATGTGGAAATAATGTAAAATAAATTATAATAATATTTATTTTTTAATTTTATGTTTTCAGCAAGTATTTTTTTCATCAGAGTTTTAATTTATGTTCTGGTAATTTAAAAAAAGAATTTTACCCTACATATTTTTATTTCTGTTTTTTACATATCTAAATCGGTGCAATAATTGCATTTATATTCATTATTACCTCTTCTAAAATAATGTTTAATTTTTATGTAATTGTATTTTATGATACCTGTGACTAATTAATCACACTTTTCCTAAGATTTTTGTTTTTCTATATTTACTATTTGTCAACACTGGTCTGTCTTTTGTTAATTTAATTTTATCCCGACAGTGAAAACATTGGTTTCGAAACATGTTGATAATTTTGATAAAATAAGCGCAGTATGTAAAGTGATTTATTTCCGTTTAATTAAAATGACGCCACAAAGTGAATTTGCAGTTATCGAAGAAAGAAATATTTATATTTATTGTAATAAAAAACATAATTTTCATTTTAAGGACAAAAATGTTTAAGGTGATTTTTAGTCGTGCAATACCTTATCAGTAAAGAGGAGCTCTTGTGTCTTCCTTAATTTCGTTTGTATAATTTTTAATTGCATTTTGGTTGAAAAAGAAAAAAAAAACATAAAAAGTCCACACGGTTTTGCGTTAAGGTTGCATGGCGAAGGCTGCACGTTGTTTTTTCAGTTCTTGGAAGCCATCTTTCGACTATGTATTTCAAAGTTATTTTAAGACAATGTATTTTTGAAGTTTGTTTAATGGATGAACAGTACATATACCTCGCTTATATATGTATAATAAATATTATCATACTGGAAAATACTCGAAAATATAAATATGACATTTGTATGGCTTCTTATTATTGCTAAAGTATTTAAAATCGTTGCAATAAGCCTGTTGAAAGGGCATCTAATTGTATTTTTTTTAAAATTAGCTCTACATATGAGGCCCTGAGGACAAAATTTCCTCTCAGGGCCTGTGTCATCTTTGGGGAAGCTATGTGGGTGGTCTTTTTAGGCATGGACGGAGAGGAAGTTTTGGAAAGGAATATGGTATGAGAGGTGGGTAGGAGGGTATTTGAGGGGTTAGTGAGTTCAGGAATGATGAACTCCCTGTGCGGAGCCAGTTGATGTTCCGAGGGAGTCCTGCTGTGGACAAATGCATTCGCCGCGATGACCTAGACAAACCTCACCCCATGAAACCGGGTACCCCTGCTAAGTCACAAATATAACAACCAGTTGGTGTGATTCATGGTAGAGGTGTTACATATCCAATAAATGGTTCCCGGGGTTGGCGGTACCCTTATCCACCGCCAAAACTACAAAATTATTATCAAAATGAAAATTTAAATAATCAAAAAACAATGGTAAAAATTCTGTTGCAACTTGACACGCATAACATTATAGGCAATGGCGTCGCTAGTTAGTTCCTCCTTTGACTTATTGGTAAAAAAAGACTCGAAAGTTTGTTTCAAAGGTTTCAATCATTATTTCGCACTACCCTGTAGTCAAAATTAGAATATACATATGTAATGCGGAAAGGTTTCTAACCCGATACGTTCTTACATAACAGTTCCTAGAATGAAGGACCGTAGCATCCTTTGTTCCATTTTTTCTAGTTTCAAGGCTAACGAGGTCTCCATATGAACCATAAACACTCCACTCTCCCTCGGTTCTCCTCGCGACTATCCTAGCCTTCTAGCCCATGGCCACTCATGGATGGTGGATGCAAATTATATAATATATAATATGCATCTTCTACTCTTTAATTGGACCATACAACTGGAAGGAATGAGGACTATCATGAAAATATTTCACCTGAAGCCTACGGTTCTGTGATAAAATGAAATATTGTGAAAACCAAAACAAACTAACCTAACCTAACCTTTCATTTGAACAATATCAGTTTCGTAATTATTCTGTTTTATCCGGTTACCAAACATAATATTTCCCAATATGAACTGTATTGGAGGTTATCCACCACTTGCCCGCCCTGGTACAAGGGCTCAAGGCTCTCGCAAGGACTCTAATTTTTTTGAAAGAACGAAGATACATTTAGTTTAGAACGAATTTAGACCTCCAATGTCTCCATACGTTGTTAGTAAGCAATATGCAAGTGCTTAGCGGGAAATTCAAGATACAATATGTGTTAGTATGACAAAATATAGACAAGACAATGGGACAGGTTGGTGAAAGTCCACGAGGTGGCAGACGCTGGGTGGATGTATCCAGCGTATCCTACAAGCACCTGTTTGGGAGGAAGACACAGTACATAAATAATAAGGGTATGGCAAACGGTTAGGAGTCCTCCCCGATTTGAGCTGATGTAAAAATACATTTTGATGTTTTAGATTTTTTGGCCGTTTGTAATGTTTTTTTTTTTTTTTTTTACATGAGCTCCACACAGGAGGCCCTGAGGAAAATAATTTCCATCACATCTCAATACTTCAATTTGGGATGTGGGTAAGGGTATCGCCATTTATTGGATAACCAACACCCTGCCATCGGTCACCCCAAGTAGTTCGTTAATTTTGGTGATTTAGCACTGGCTCTCAGATTCCTACCCGCCCCTCATACCCCTTTCCTTCCCAGAACTTTCTGTCCTTCCTTTCCTTAAAAAGACCTTCTATACAGGATCCCCAAAGATGACATAGGCCCTGAGGGGAATTATTTTCCTCACGACCTCCTGTGTGGAGCTAATGCAAAAAAACATCAGGAATTTCTATGGCGACGTAAGTTTGCCTCTACTAATATTTTTAATTCCAAATGCCGGAAGATAGGGGTCTTATAGCTAATTTGACATCAGTCTGAGTTCAGGTGTCGTGTGTTCACACATTCTTCCATAACAAAGTCTTCCATAACGACACAAGAAACATATTCCGCTTATTTATTAGTGGTAGTAGGATATTTTCAAATGTTGTCAGATTATTTGTAACCCAGGAACGCCTTTCTTTTTAAACAAAAAAAGTACATGCATAAATTTTCTTTAATAATTGGCAAAACGGGCATTGATAGAAAAAAATATTGCCAAAGAATGCTAGCCAGTCCTCCATTGATATTCCATCACAAAATCCTTAAAAGCCTTTGTTTTTGTTTAGCCGACAAGTTTATGCAATAAAAATATTATGTCCTGATGAACAATCGGGTTCCTAGAAGAGCAACGAACTCGGGACATTATTTCATGGCCAATGTGAAATTTGAAAACAATTATTTTTTTAATACGTTTTTTAGTAAATATCTACCACACAAGAGTTACGACTGCTGGAAGCGGATGAAATTTTGCAATTCCTCAAATTTGCAAATATCGCCTGAAGAATGAGAGAACTTGACGTAAATTAACCGATCCGTCATTAATAAAAAGTTCCATCGTGATTTTTTTGTGTTATTATGCCGTGTTGCGTTTTATTCTTTTTTTACCAACCTTTTGGAATTACAATGTCTATCATTAGGGCAGATGTGTAGATTTTTGTGAAGTATATATTATACTCTTATACATATTTAGAAGAGATACAGTGTCGCATGGCATTTCAGAATATATTTTTTTACTAATGCAATAATTAAAAACACTTTGTTTTTACACAATAAACTTTATTAAAAAGTCGACATGTTTCAAGAACGATGTTCTCTTCATCAGGACATATAATGTACTAAACAAATGATCGAACATAGAAAGACAGCGTGGGTAGAAATTTAAGTAGTCGGGGAGGAGAGAGGTGGAAAGGGGTGGTGCTGAGAAGATCAACAAGGGTGAAGGGGGAGGGGAGAGGTGGAAAGGAGAACGGGTGGTTGGAGATTGGAGAATGGGTGCTTAGAAGAACAAAGACAAAAATTACAATGGAAATATGTTTAAGATAGGGTTATTCACAAAATTAATTTGATTGTTAATAATATTTAAATTTCTATTGACATTTTTCCTAATTTCTAATATTTCTAAAAGATCTAAGTGAAAACCACTAACGTTAGTGTGTAAAATTTTAAAACCAGTATTTATATCAAATTAATGGTTAAATTCGATTAGCTGGTTAGCAAATTCCGAATAATTATTGCTATTTAGACATCACATTTTTTTACACACAGGAGGCCCTGAGGAATAATTTCCCTTAGGGCGTACGTCATCTGAGATGCTGTGTGGAGGGTCTTTTTGAGGAAAGGAACGAATGAACATTGGTCTTGAAGAGACCCATAATGTAGGAAGGAGGAAACACAAAGGCCGGCAAATCGTTCCACAGCCGAGCTGTTGAACACAAGAACGAGTCGAAGAAGAGACTCGTTCTCATCTGACAAAACCGTGTACAAATGTTGGGCACGCGTTTGGCGTGTTTCCCTACTATGCACCGGTGCCGAAGGGATCAATGATGCTAGTTCCTCGGAGCATCTTTCATTGAAATACCGGTAGAACAATGATATCATTCCCACCCGAAGCCTGTGCTCTAAAGATTGTAATCCGTTTGTTAAATTAGAAGAATCTATCAGACGGAATTAAAGTATCTGCGGGCCCTGTACAGTACGGCCAGTTTTTGAGAGGCTAACTTAACTCTGGCTTCGATGGAGCCCCCATATCTGAGCTGGTCACTTAGAGTTACACCAAGTATATCAATGGAGGGCCTGTTGGCCAGACACGATTGGATCTTTGAAACATTAAATTCAACTTTAATTCATTGTCAATAAATGTGGTTTTCGTGGCTTACTTTTGGTGCAGCCATCAAACATTTAAAGGATACCAATAACTATAAGCGTAGCCCCCCCCCCCGTCGTCTTATCATTAATGAGTTTGTTGTAGATTTCATTTGTCTTCGTAATTAGACATCAGGAACAAATCCAATAATATTTAGCATACTTAAAAAACTCATTTACTAGAGAGATACTAGAAGGACTTTCTCCGAATATTTTTAAACGATTTTAAACCACAATTATTAATTATTATTTATTAATTTAACCAGAAATCTCAAAATATATATCAAACAATAAATTAAAAGGTATAAAGTAACAGGAAACCATTTTCCATAACAAAGCTTCTCTCCAAATTCCAGTCTCCCTTACAAAAATATATTTTCCTTGCAAAAATACCGCTTTTCTCAACATATCTACCAAATAGGTACTACCAACAAAATGGGTGCTAAAAAGCTTCCTAACAGAAATTTTTTTTTACATTATTTTACATGAAAAACCTTCTAAACATTTTTTGGAAGTAATTTAATAATGAAAGCCTAGTAAAATAATCTTGTAATATCACAGGACGATCAACTCAATATAGATAGCGGGGTTTTATCTCTCCGCGTGGTGTGAGATCAGGACACTAGGAGACTAAGGAGACCAGGAGTACAGAAGTATAGAACGGCTAATCCAAGATCGAGATCGGACGCTAGAAGTTTGTGAGAAGTCGTTCCGATAGCCGTTCCAGGCGCTCGGGGAGGCTGCTAATGAAAACTTTCACGTACATTGGCGTAGATTCGATCTATCTGTGAGAGGGATTAATATACCTTTTATTTATTTATTTAATATCGACGGTATAAATATACCATAAACAATGATTACGAAATGACATCAGAGATACAAGTACTTATATACAAAATTTAATAATACTAATAAGGTAGACTAGTTATATTAATATTGATTGTGAAGATTTAATAGCATGGCCCTCTTGTACCAACCTTCCATGCAGTTAAATAGATCCGCCACATTCTAACAAATTAAAAGCAAATTCGGCAAATTTGTTAATCATTTTCCAATTTGGGAGGCGGGAATGGGTACCGCCGCCCCGGGAACCTTTATTGGATAACCAACACCTCTGCCATAGGTCACCCCAAGTGGTTCGCTACGCTTGGTGACTTAGCAGGGGTGCCCGGGTTCATGGGGCGAGGTTTGTCTAGGTCTTGGAGGCGGATGACCAGGACACACTGAACCCCAGATTCCTACCCACCCCTTAAACCCTTTTCCTTCCCAGAACTCTCCTCTACCTCCTTTCCTTAAAAAAAAACCCTCCACACAGCATCCCAAAAGATGACATAGGCCCTGAGAGAATTTTTTTTCCTCAGGGCCTCCTGTGTGGAGCTCATGTAAAAAAAAAAAATCATTGTTTTTTTTAATCTTATATTTCTGTTTCATGGTTTCGTAATCTAGGTTAACGTTACGAATACAGTTTCAAATGCGTTGCGTACAAACAGCTTCTTGACTAAATATAAAATGTGTAAACAGATAGATGGAAATTACGTGAGAAAGTTGGCAAACATACTAACTAACGGCGTTTTCCGCAGGGGTAGGCAGAAAGGACAGACCGCTAAACTAATCACACTCCTTGTCTCATAAATAATCTTCCATTATTCTGACTGTTGACATGGCCCGACTCAAGTATTTAATTCACTTGATCGTGTTACGTCTTCTTCGGGCATTCCTGACTTCTTTTACCATTCATATTTGCGTCACGAAATTCTCCCTTTCGAGTACACTCTTTTTGTCGTTTATTCGCTGTACTTGCCAAAAAAATCTGAGCGCCCCTTTCTTAATCTTAATCATACGTTCATCCTTGCAATCTTTGCGGATCTCCACATTTATCACACGATCATACATGGTTTTACCATACATACGCCTTAGGGATCTCATTTCTACAGCATTCAGCCTACTTTCATCCTTCCTCTGCAAATCATCCAAACATCAGGATAGGTACCAGCACCCCAATGTGGACTGCTAGCTTCGCTTTTTGGTCAGTTTTTTGTTAGCGCCATCATAGATTGTTAGGTGAAGACAAAAATAACAGAATATTTTTTTTTATATTTGAACGGCAAACCGCATAAGAGTCCCAGACGCTGTAGGGAGTGGGAAAGGGAAGAAAAAGCGGAAGAAGAAGGTTGGGAAGGTTGGGTTGGCTATTCAAATCTGGTCACCAAACACGGCTAAAGCCAATTCAACCAACTACCACGTTTTGATATTGAATGATAGTCTCCAGGTCTAAACTATCTAAATCAGCGAAATATCAACTTACCAACGTACAGCGTTGTGCCATTACAACGTGAAGTACACAAATTTATATTTCTGAAATACATTTTTTTTTAAATCAGCTTGGGGCTGAAAATCCTTAGCCACGCCCCTGCTCGGCCCCACGATATAAAGACAGTCCCGACTTGTGAAACTTAGATTAATATCAATTGGGAAGAATCCTGATTGTCACGATCCTCGATGAAACTTTCGCCAACTAACATCTACCGTAGTTTTCTCAACTCTGTACTATTTATTAGTGAGGAGATGAGAAGATATAGACTGCCATATACCTACTTCTACTACAAGACTTCCAACAGAGTGCCATGAAAGTTTAACAGTATTTTCAGACAGATTTTACGTTTGCCGACCGCCTTCGTTACAAGTAAAGTCTGGTCTTTTACCTTAGCGCAATATCGTTCTTTACCGATGAGTTGATGTATTTAAATACAATGTCTTTACAATGTTTAAATATTTATTGAAATCATAGAACAAAGATATTAATATCGCCAAAGACTAAACATGGGTCGCGTTTCATTCGTAGAATGGTCTTAACACATGTATTAGACATGTATGTTATAAAAAAAACATCACTTTCAAGAAATATTCATGAAATGAGAAGCATAATATTCAATTTGAGCATTGATATAACGATATAGCCCCACTTTATGACAACACGAAAGTTCAATTTACAAGTTGCAATTACTGTACAATTTTTTGACTAAAACTTACAAAAGATAACACAAATAAGTTGTAAATATATTGAATTATATAAATATAACAATAAATTTACAGTTTAATGAAACAAAAACGCGATTCACGTAGAGATAACCAACATAAACATCTAAAATGCATCCCCGCGCAAAGCACCCGGTACATAGTCGGCACGCACGATATAGTTGGAGGTTTTTTTTATTAGTAACAAATCGAATCTATATTTGCACCGTCTTTGTACGATGGGTAACTAAAACACCGTTTAAGGCTCTGCAACCGGGTTGGAAAAGAAGAAGATGGAGAGATACGAAATTACGAATGTTAGAGGAGAGCGCTAACATTTACAGTGACAAAATCGATGCGAAAATTGCTAAAATGTTTAATAAAACAGGACTCGTTTAAAATAGAGCAAAAATCTCGCGGGCATTATCTTAAACAGCATTTAAAGTAACACTGTGAATTTTTTCATACATATAACTTGTAAAATAACTGAAACAAACGTGTTAATAAGAATTTTTGGAGCATACTTTGAGATTTTTTTCTATCGAGGGAATTTTATATAATTTGCGTTTCGGCGCGGGCAAAGTCTAGATATTATCTTCAAGAATAACATTTATTTTTTTAAGAGTTTTAAAACTTACCGTGTTTAAGGGAAATATGTAATAAATCGGTACAAATCCGGGTTGCGGGCCCTTAACAGCTGCGAAGTTATTTTCTTAAGTAAGGTTGTTAATGTTTGATTAAGAGGCGTACTCAAAAGAACTTCCTCGGTAATTAAAACCATACCTCAATTAATATGTTGAATAACGTATTGAACATTTCAATGGCGGTTTGTATAGTTGATAGAAAAACTTACATTAAACCAATTTAATTTTTTAATTTAACCTTTATTTAATTTTTTAATTCTTTTTACATTTTTTATCTAAAATTTACCGTTACCTACATACGTTTATTTAAATATTATAAAAACAAGCCACACGTGACAAATCAAGCACAACAATCCACGTAGGCAAGACCAGTGCGTAGGTAAATTTCACCAGGGCAATACTGAAAGTATCTACCACTCTGGAGGAAAGTGTAGCAAATATAATACGTATAATATTATTTTAAACGAATAAATTGTGAAGTAACGCAAATTAGTCGAATAACATTTAAATAGTTGCGAACGCCGAGATTTGAAATAAAACCTGCTAGATCTACGAGGTTTAGAATCATGACTGGACGGACACCCAGGTGGAAGGAGAAAAGTGGGAAGACAGAGACTGAGGTCGGATGACGCAAAGCTAGCTAAATGGTTGCGGATAAATAAATTAAGCCTCAATGTCAAAAAAACTCACTATCTCACTTTCGGGAAAAAAGATTATATGACAATGAATATTACTCTTGGAAATGAAAAGCTCCAAAATGTACAAGTAACGAAATATTTAGGGTTATTCATAGATTCTAACCTATCGTGGAACTCCCATGTTGAATATGTTAAATCCAAAATTTCCCCGATAACTGGTGTACTCTATCGGCTTCAAGATGTGCTCCCCACAGCTTTACTGCGTGCCACATATTATGCTTTGATCCACTCTCACCTTAGTTATCTGGTTAGTATCTGGGGCACCATTACTAAGAAACAAATATCTGAAATACAAGTAATCCCAAATAGAGCCATAAGAAATATATACCATCTACCATGGGATACGCATGTCAAAGACATATACTCACTGACACAAATTCTTCCCTTTACCATTCTGCCAAAATATAGCATCACCACTGCCATCCTACAAATAATTCAACACTCGTCACACACCACCACTAAACCAGCCTTTAATTCCGATATACACCAGCACAAAACACGATCACAAAATCAAATACACCTATCGTCATCTACACACACAACTAAATTTGGAATTAACTCCTTACAATACATCGCACATACGCAATACAACGCATTACCTAATGTCCTAAAACTACCAGAATCAAACAAAAAAATATTGGCAAAGGCTCTAAAAGGATATTTTCTCAGCAACTTTATTAACCAGTGACGAATTTATCTGTCTTCCTTTGTAACTCTTGTATATTCTTCAATTACCTGTATCAAGTGTGTCTAGTCCATTTAAAAATCTATGTATTGTTCATTGATTTCCGTGTTCTTATGTAAAAATAATTTTCCTTTAGATGTATAATGTTGTCCTTCCCAAAATGAGTTTTATTAAACTCATTGGGAGTAATGTATTATAAATTTTATGTAATAATTTTGTAATATATTATCTCTAATAAAAAAAAAAAAAATAAAAAAAAATGACGAGGTAATAGGGGATGCAGCTCAGCTTCTACAGGTAACAAACTGGAAGTCAGCCGCTGAGGACAGGAGGAGTTGGAGGCGTATGTTGCAGGAGGCCAAAGCTCGATATGGGCTCTGTAGCGCTGTAGCGCCATCGAAGAAGATCTACGAGGTTTTGTTTTGAACCCGAATTGGAGCCCGAGATTTGAAGTCTCCGGATGGATCGTAACATTCGTAACCACTCAACCATGAAGGTCGTAGAATAATTCGTAGAAGTCATAGAATACTTTTTCCTCTTAACCCCTCAGGAATCAGGTCTATTTTGTCGAGTCTGAGCCAGTGAGACTATGGCATCCCAAATTGGGGTATGTTGTGAGGTTGAAGGTAATGGGGAGGGGAAGGAGATACGGAAGAGGAAGGTGGGTAAGTACCTAGCTATTCAGATCTGGTCACCAAACACGGCTAAAGTCATTTCAAGCAACGTTTCAATTCTGAATGGTGGTCTTATACTAGGGCGATCCTGAGAGTATCTTCCACTCTGAAACGTGCCGCAAATATACTATATATTATTTTAAATGAATAAATTGTGAAATTTTTTTTTTTGTCATGCCGGGATTCGATCCCGTGACCTTCGGATTGCGAGTTAAGAGCCTTACCGCTGGACTACGCTTTGCATTTGAATCCAAGTAAATGGAATATTTTTGAACGCATCCGAAAACTAAAAACTGTTTTTGAAAGATTTACGCTTTCAAATTTTACAAATTGAAAGCATATAATTTTTCAAATATTCATTTTTTTAATGCAAACAAAATAGCTTTTAAAAATGGCTCACCTTTCGTTTTTTCTAACTAAAATGACTGAAAACGAAAAAAAAAAAAAAAACTGCATTCTATTAGGCAAATACATAGTGAACGTTATCGTTAATTCACTTAAAAAATTCCTAAGTTCAATAATTTTTTTCAAATAGAGGTCTGAAACTTTGTTTTTACAAAGGTGTACATTTTAATTATTTTGTGGTTAAGTATTATGTTTGAATATAAATCTTGATATTTTCTCTTTCTAACACCGTTTAAATCATATTTCTAACCACGATAGTAAAAGAGACACTACGGTTTCTATGAGACCTATATGCGTTATTCCGAAATGCTAACAAATCAACTTAAGGGGTTAATCTTAATTGCTTGCTTAACTAATACTTAATATGGCACTATTTAAAATACCTCGGATTGCTTTGCTGCCAATTTTGGCAAATTTTCCCTAATTTGTAAGTAATTAAGTACAATTTTATAATATTTTTTTTTATAAATCCTACGAATATGTGTATGGAAATGCGATTAAATACTTTTATAAATTAACTGATTATTTCTTTTTACTATGACAACACCGTTGTCCTGGCAACATTGGTCACGTGACCGGTTTAGTTCCAGCGAACGCCGTTCCGACAGGAGCAACTTACTTCATTCTAGTTACGGCGCTCTGCTTGAGAACACGCGACAAAATTCTAAATTAAAAATCACATTTACATTTTTTCCCTTTCGATCTCTAAAATGTAAATGTTGTCTGTCAAGACTAAATAAATTATTAAATGTGTGTGAACTCTTTTATTACGTCTCTGAATTCAAGATCCTTCCTCGGACTCCGGTAAGTATCCTCGACACTACAAAGGGAGACCTGCTGTAAGGTTCGCCACATGTGTAATAATCGACAAAAGCTAGATGGATTCATTGGCTCGTAGAACTATAATTAGTTTGTATGTCTCCATATTAAAATTCGGAGGTATGAATTTTTAATGTGGGCGGAAAAAAACCACTAAAAAATCTCAAGCAATCGGAGAAAAAAGTTATAAATTGCGCTGTCGCATGTCGCTCCATTGGTTAACACGAACGAACGTCCAGTATTTCATACCTGCGCCAGAAACAAAATCGCGATAAATAACAAAAATTCTGTTATATTTCACCATTGTTTCGCGTTTAAAGTCGCAGCAAACCTCTAATAATATAATTTGTCCGCGTCCCCTGAGATCGGCGATTGCCCATACATTCTACAATGGCTTGTCAGCCAAATGAATGGCTGTCTGGGCGCACAGTGCCGCACAGCGCACAGCACACGGCCGCCCTACGAACTTCATTACTTGTTCATTCATTAAAAGATATAAAGTCGAAGAAGTTATCGTTTTGGTAGATAACGTTATTATTCGCACAAGGTCCGAAGCGTAAAATCACTGAGATAATATACAGGAGGAAGATACGTTTAGTTTAAGCTTTGAAATATTATAATAAATAATCTGCCCGATAAAACGATGACTGTCGAAGATTAAAATTACTGTAATTTTTGTGTAAACAAATTTATTACAACGTAACTGTTGTAACGCCGCACACAAGGCCGAATTATCAATTTACGAGATAAAAATATTTTTTATTTTTTGAATGTAGCTATTACTTTGTGGTTATCCATTATAATAAAATGAAACAATGCAACTTTGTATAAACCACTTATAAAATGTGCAAATCCGACCGGTTTCGGAACAAACGTTCCTTCGTCAGGGAAAGCTTATACTAATTTGACAGTTTAGAACAATGTTTTATTATGGTAGGGGTGGAGCCGTTGTTAGTTAATAATGTAGATTGGGTGGGTAGGTATTAGTGTAGAGTGGGTGGGTAGGGGAACAAATCCATGATTGGGCTATACGACAATATTTTTTGTTTGTTGATAATAGATTCATTATTTTTAAGGGATTTTTTAATTTCCAAAGCTTCTAAGTTATCTAAACGTTTTCCTTTATGATTAATATGAAGAATATTTATCCCTGTGTTTTTTTCAAAACTATGGTTATTTTCAATGATATGGTTAGCGAACTCAGAAAAATTATTATTATTAAGACACCTTAAATGTTCTTTGATTCTGATTTCAAAATTACGAGTTGTTTTTCCAATATAAAATGAGGGACAATCATTGCATTTGAGTTTATATATTCCGGAATTAGTCCTAATAAAACATTGTTCTAAACTGTCAAATTAGTATAAGCTTTCCCTGACGAAGGAACGTTTGTTCCGAAACCGGTCGGATTTGCACATTTTATAAGTGGTTTATACAAAGTTGCATTGTTTCATTTTATTAAAAATATTTTTATTTGATATTCTCATCAGAAATATTTATGAGTAGACTGCCTAAGAAAGTCTTTCAGAAAAATACCTAATCAGGACTCGAAGTGTGCTAATTAAAAAATAAAACAATGAATAGGTGTATATATATATAATTATGATCAAACTTTAAAATGGCGATAACTTGTAAAATTGTTCAGTTCTTAACATTATAAATTTGTAATTCTTTTATCTTAATTCTCATTTCCTTTAGAGAGGGGTGGCAAAGACTACCTGAAAAGAATGAAAAAAGGGAAGTATAAATAACGTTTTTATATTATTTATGAAATATTTTTTCGAATCTGTAAAAAAGAGTGGTGGAACTAGGCGGAACTTTTTGTATAACTCTAGCTAAAGTAAAAAATTGAACACAGTTTTAAACAAAGTAGATTCGAAAAACATATATTATATATGTATTACTTGCAGTATTAATAGCATATCAAAGTACATGTCACTTCAATGTGTATTTTGAACACTTTCTGAATTTAAATAGAAAAAATTGGACGAACGTAGTAACTCCATCAATGATGCAGGCGAAACTAACCAGTATTAACCGTGCGAAAGATAACTAAACTTTGGGCACATGTGAACGCAATTGGGTTGCGTTTAGAAAATAAATTCTTTCTGTTCATTTTGATCTATTTTAAAGGTATTTTTGAAAACAAAACTGACACATTTTTTTGGCGCCGTAATTTGCTTTGACCGTCCTTTTGTGCGCCGCAAAGCGATAGACGGGTAAAAACTAACTAACTACATACCTAACTAACCATCGCCGTTTCCCAGGAGATTTTAGTTTAACATGGACTATGGGGGTTCACAAGTGTACGAGTTTTCTTTTTCATGTCTAGTATAATAGATCCTCATCGTTACATTAGTCCCAGAAAGAGTTCGTACGTGCGGCATCGACGATCGACCCTTTCATAGTTGTTTAATATAGTTGTTACTCTGAAAAGGACGCTCAGAGTGTTTGGGCATGTAAAGCGATTTTTTTACATTAGTTCCACCTAGGAGGCCCTGAAGAAAATGAAAGAAAAATTCCACACAGGGTCTATGTCATCTTTGAGGATGCAGTGTGAAGTGTATTTTTAGGAAAGGAAGGAGTAGAAGTTCTGGGAAGGAAAAAGTACGGGTGGGTGGGTAGGAATCTGGCGGTCAGTGTGTCCAGGAGTGACGGACGAATGCTTCCATCCCTCCCACGATGTTCCGAGAGAGCCCTGCTGGAGAGAACAAAAGGTCTTTCCCGATTCGGTCTGTTATTTACACATGTTCAAGCATCCACTGCAAAAACTCGGACAAACTTCACCCCATGAACCTAAGTCACTTGGAGTGACCTATGGCAGAGGTGTTAGTTATCCAATAAATGGTTCCCGGGGCGGCGGTACCCATACCCGCCTCCTAAATGAACGAAGAATATATGACACTAATGTGAATGGTGGAATAAGTCCGGGACGCAAGAAGAAACACTTTATTAAATCAGATACTTTAGTCGGGCCATGTCAAGAGTCAGAATGAGGCAAGGAGTGTGTGCCAAGACCAAGATGTTTGGCGGTTCGTCTTCTCTGCCTACCCCTGCGAGGAAATGCGGATACCCCGCGATGGTTAGTTAGTTATTATTTGAAAAAAAAAAACTTTTTATGAAAACGGAAATAGGAAAACTTTTTTTCGAAATACATATATTTTAAACACATTGCAATATTGACGGCTGCCGCGGTCGAGGGGTAAGGCCCTTGACTAACAATCCGAATCCAAATCGCGGGATCGAATCTCAAGCAATATTTGCGAAACTCAATCGAAAATCTGAAACAGTGAAATTAGAAAAAGATACGGTCACATTTGGAATTTGGGAATCACCTTTAGACATCATCTGGGGATATCTGCAAATATTGCAAATATTATCTTCGTTAATTAAATATTACAACTTGAGGTGTTACTCATTAAGTTAAAAATAAAAAAAGTTTATTAATTTAAAATAAAACAATAACTTTGTAAACACCACTTTTATTTTTATACTTTATGCCGACCGGGTTTCGCTACAACCGTAGCTTCATCGGGGCAGTATAATACTCTACTAAGATTAGGTTACATGTGTGTTATAATATATAATTTACCAAAAATGGGCTGGACTCGTCAAGTGGAGGAGGAGGAAGGAGGCATAGATGGAGAATTGGGAAGGGAACGGACATGTTCTTTTAAACTTTGCATTCAGATAATTAGGAAAAACTTTCATTTTTAGACACTGTTTATAAAAGTATATATCAACACAAGTAACTCGATATTTCACAGTTTTATACATTTTTGATTTAATAGCTGTACTTGCTAATAATATTTGTTCATATGAAGCTGATACTTTGTAAATTATATATTATAACACACATGTAACCTAATGTTAGTAGAGTATTATACTGCCCTGATGAAGCTACGGTTGTAGCGAAACCCGGTCGGCATAAAGTCTAAAAATAAAAGTGGTGTTTACAAAGTTATTGTTTTATTTTAAATTAATAATGTCACATCACAAAGTATCCGCTTCATATGAACAAAAAAAAAGTTTTTATTTATGTTATTAATTAATTTGTGTTATTTAACAATTTAAAAATAATATAATTATATTTGCGGCACGTTCCAGGGTGGAAGAGGTTTAAGACCACCATTTTAAACGTTGCTTGAAATGGCTGTAGCCATGTTTGGTAATACTTCCCAATAGAATAGACAGATACTTCCCAACCTTCCTCTTCCCTATTTATCAGATAGATTTCCATCTTATTCGTATGATTCAAGTTACCAACAAAGCTGATTTCAGAGATATCTAGTTGTATAGTAATTACCCCACGATCTAATTATGCTATTTTGCAGGCTATATCTATTTATGAACTCTACGGATTGGATATTTTTTCTTGACGCAATAAAATATCACTCGAATGCAAAGTTAAGTGCATTCTGAATTGGTGAATATTTATTTAATCTTTGGTAATAACATGTATCCCGGATGGGTTGGATGCAGAACTGGTCTTGCGGCGGCCATTACGGCATCTGGTCGGGCATTTTTAAGCGGATGGGGTCGCTGCAAGTTGCTTTTTATTATTTTCAACCATTGTATCCAAAACGATCATTTTGAATTAATTGGCGAGGTGATTTGTTCACAGTTATAAGTCGTTTCACAAAGCATCATTATATTCCGTTACATTCAGTGACAGCCGCTTTCATTGAAGTTATTGGTGACTTAGCAGGGGTGCCCGGGTTCATGGGGTGAGGTTTGTCCGGGTCTTGGCGGCGGATGCATCCGCCTACCATCTGCATGGCAGGCCGGTTCGAGATAGAATGGTTGAAGGAGTCACTTTGACTCTTCCAGCGGTAATAATAATAATAATAATAATAATAATGATACGAGCATGAAGAGTGACCCAAAACCCCGTCACTAAAAAATAAATGCAAAAGGGAATCAGTCACGGCTCGAATCGAGCTACCCAGTGTAGTCTAGGTACTTTCGTACGGTGGTTACACAAATCCATTTTTTTTTAAACGCACCAGAATTCGAATTGAATTGTTTTGTTTCATTTTTCTTTTTTTTGACAGATAGGAGTTTTTTTTTCAGAAGCATAATGTGAGACTGTAAAAAAAACACTAACTGATATTCTGTGAACTTGTAAAATAAACTATCGTACCGAGATACTTGTATTTTGTTTCTGAGCCCACTAAATTGATACTCGACCCTATCAATTGGCGCCCAACGTGTTTGTCAGATCAATGAGTTTTAACGAATAAATTCAAAGACAAGAGAGGCAACAAACCGAACAAAAGTGGGCTCAAAACACTGAAAATGCCACAAATACGTAGCACAACAGCGGGCAACGCTACCACAGTGGAGAATGAGGATAACAGTCCTCTTACTCAATCCTCAGCGGATGTACCAAATGGAGAAACCTTCACGACAGACACCCAGACGACACAAATCCTTGAAATGTTAGCAACAAAACTCGCTAACATAGCCGTGTGTCAAAGGGAGCCTCGCCTGGAGGCAATATTTTCTGGGAGACTGGAAGAATTTCCACGACTTTTCCTGGAACGGTGCGAAGAGTATTTCCAAATAGCTAACACCTACGAGGAAAACAAAACGAGGGTGGCAACGGCTCAGCTCCGGGACAAGGCGAAGGACTGGGCGAATACTTATAAACACCCAGAATGGTCGATTTTTTAAAAGATTTTTCCTTCGGGAATACGAGGGACCAGAAGTGGAACTCCGACTTCAAAACCAGATCTACCATAAAACACAAGAGAACACGGAATCCTTGGCAGAGTTTATCGCTAATAAACAAAGAATGTTTGCACGACTCCACCCGGCAAAACAATTATCGGAGTTAGATGTATTCGTGCCTGCGTTTTGTAATAGCCAAATGTTACCCCAGTACATTTTCGTATATGCCACCACCATGGAAGAGTGGATGAACCAGGCCATGAGGTTTGAAAATTCTGAAGGCAGATATAAGATCCTAGGCCAACGCCAAACAAGAAGCAATTTATCTCCTCGCCGGTCAGCTCAACAATATTCTCCGCGTCACCGTTCACCTCAGCGCAGTTCACCTCAGCGTCAATCACCGCCACGCCGTTCGCCGAATCGCCAATCGCCATACCGCCATCCCCCGGCCCAGCGATCTCCAGCTCAACAAAATAGAAGAGATAGAAACTCGGGAAACCGGTACCGCCCGGGAGCTCGTTACTAAAACGGCAACCCGGGCAAAGAAGGAAGAAACCGAAACAAATCGCAGAGTGCCACACGGCAATAGCAGGTTCCTTCCTTCCAAGGGTGAGAGTCACCATAGAGGGACAAACCTATCAGGCATTGGTAGACTCTGCATCTTCACACTCTATAATAAGAATGGGCATCGCCCAAAGTACCAAATTACAACAATCCTCGATTCCATGCCTCAAGTTGGCGAACAAAAGAAACGTGATGCGAATAAAGGGTATGATATCGATAAAATTCGACATCCAGAATACAACGCGGGAATGGAACCTAAGGGAGGAAATCATCTTAGGACGCGATTGGCTGTCCAAAGAGGAAGCTTCAATAGACTTCATGCGGAACTGTTTAAATTTCGGAAGCTCAATCAGGACATCCACCCACTTTGTGCCCGTTCGCCAGGGACAAAATAATAACGATGTCCACGGGCCACTATTAGATCGAGTCCCAGAACAGGAGAAAAAAGGATTCACGGATCTATTATCCGAATATAGTGAAGTATTTTCCCCCTTGACAGGCACAGCGAAAGTACCACCGCACAGAATCCACCTGAACACCGACAGACCAATATGCGTTCCACCACATCGCCTTTCGGACGAGAAGAAAAAGGATTTATACAAACAACTGGAAGGGATGCTAGCGGATGGAGTAGTAGAATCCAGCAGATCCCCGTACAGTTTCCCAGTAGTAATGGTGGCCAAAAAGGGAAAAGAAGGGCGACGATTCTGCATAGACTACAGAAGGTTGAATCAAGCAACAATAACTGAACCCTCCCCACTGCCAATCATCCACGAAACACTTAAAGACCTGAGCACAGCCAAGGTATTCACAGTACTGGACCTTAAAAGCGGGTACTGGCAAGTGCCGATGGCACCAGAAGACAGAGAAAAGACTGCCTTTACCACACCAGATGGGGGCAGTTACCAGTTCCGAGTAATGCCATTCGGGTTAAAAGGTGCACCCAAGACATTTCAAAGAACCATGAGCCAGCAAGTATTAGCCGGGTTCCTTAGAAAATTTGCCATGGCCTATCTGGATGATATCGTCGTATATTCCGAAAACTTAAAAGACCACTTACGACACCTCCGCCTCATCCTAGAACGATTGGCAGAGTTTGGGTTAAAATGCTCTCCAGAAAAATGTATCATCGCCACAGATGAAATCACATACTTGGGACACACAGTCAGTGCCACGGGCAACACTCCCCAGAGGCCACACGAAGAAGCCATTAAAAATACACCATCACTTCAAACAAGAAAAGAACTTCGCAGTTTTCTAGGAGTGTGCAACTGGTTGAGGGAATACATACCAAACTTTGCCGAAATGTCAGCACCCTTAACAAATCTTACCAGAAATAAGATAAAATTCCAATGGACCGGAGAAGCCGAAGAAGCCATGCAGCAAATAAAAAATGCAATGGCGGGGCCGCTGGAACTCAAGAGACCTGATTTTAGTAGGGAATTCGTGCTACAAACGGACGCAAGTAAATTAGGAGCCGCAGCAGTACTCTTCCATAAAAATGAAGATGGTTCACGAGATGTTATATCATACTCGAGCACCCGGTTCTCACCAGCTGAAGAAAGGTACCATAGCAATGAACAGGAAGCACTGGCAGCAATATGGGCTATTAAGAAATACCGGCCTTACCTAGAAGGGAGGCACTTTAAGCTCAACACAGACAACCGAGCTCTAACATGGCTAAACGAGGCAAAGAACGAAAGAGCCAAACTCACAAGATGGGCCCTACTCCTACAAGACCACGACTTTACTGTAGAGCACTGTCCGGGGAAAGCTAATGAGCTCGCCGACGCGCTGTCTAGAAACCCAGGACCAACGCAAATGATACTCGAAACGGTTACCGGAAACACCCGAGAAAGCTATCCGGAAGTCGGCGGAGATAACGGCATAAACCAAATAGACTCAGAAGAGGAGGAAGAGCAACAAACCCTAGCAAGTGCGGTAAAATCAGGACAAACGACAGATCGGTAAACACGGAAAAGAATAGATCGATGGAACACTCTAAACGACAGAGAAATCCTAAACAATACCATCGATATAAATCACTACACAAGGTATAACGTCCACCAAGGAATACTTTGGAAAAGAGACGAAGGAAAGATGGACCGGCTGTTCGTCCCTCGAAGCACAATTCCAAGAGTTCTGGAAGAATACCACAACTCGGACACCGCAAACCACCCGGGAGCAGCAGAAACAACGAGAGCAATATCAGCACATTACTTCTGGCCAGGAATGAACGAAGAGATCCGCAGACTGGTACGCCAGTGCATGACATGTGCCACATCAAAACGTGGCCCAAATAGACCCGCGGCTCCTCAAGGAGGCACGAAACCAAATAGACCATTTGAAGTGGTCGCCGCCGACGTCATGGGACCGTACCCAAGAACCCTGCATGGAAACAAATTTATTCTTGTAGTAACAGACTTATTTACAAGATGGGTGGAAGCATTTCCGATTAAGTCTAGTATAGCAAAGACCATAATCCACCAGTTAGAAACTGAAGTATTTCCAAGGTACGGCTACCCGAAACGCATTCTCACGGATAACTGGCGACAGTTCATCCACCGCCAATGGTTAGCCGCAATAGAAAGATGGCAATGTAATCATTGGACAACAGCTATATACCACCCACGCTCAAACCCCACGGAAAGGAGAAACCAGGAAATCAAAAAAGGCTTGAGAATTCTCCTCAGAGATTCACCTCACAACAAATGGGATGAGAAACTGCCGGGAGTAATAATGACGACCCGCAACAGAAAGAACGAAGCGACAGGCGTATCACCCAGTCAAGCACTACTGGGATACGATATACCGCGACCAGGAGAGTGGCAAGCTTTCCCAGAAAACGCGAACGAGGCAATCGTTTTACCCCATCAGCGAGAACCAGCAGATGAGGAAATAAGAAGGAATCAAGCAGCGTACCAAGACAGGTACGCCCCAGCGGTGGAAGCCTTACTTAGATACCAACAAGGAGAAGAGGTGTTAGTAAAGGAACACCAATTATCTGGGTCTCCAGAAGGAAATTTCGCAGGGTTTGCACCTAAATGGAGTGGACCTCACAAAATCCTCATGAAAAGTGGAAGAGGTAATATATACTGGGTAGACAAAAGAGGTAAACCCACTAAAATCCACGCAGATGAATTAAAAAGGGTACCAATAATCCAAGAAGTCCGGGTGGAGGATCAAGATAACGAGGTTTTGACTCAAGAAGACCGGGTGGATTGATACGAGCATGAAGAGTGACCCAAAACCCCGTCACTAAAAAATAAACGCAAAAGGGAATCAGTCACGGCTCGAATCGAGCTACCCAGTGTAGTCTAGGTACTTTCGTACGGTGGTTACACAAATCCATTTTTTTTTAAACGCACCAGAATTCGAATTGAATTGTTTTGTTTCATTTTTCTTTTTTTTGACAGATAGGAGTTTTTTTTTCAGAAGCATAATGTGAGACTGTAAAAAAAACACTGATATTCTGTGAACTTGTAAAATAAACTATCGTACCGAGATACTTGTATTTTGTTTCTGAGCCCACTAAATTGATACTCGACCCTATCAATAATAATATTTGGATGATTTATATAGCGCCGTTTTTGTGAAAAATCACCTCAAGGGCGCTGTACTCTCTCGGAACATCGCCTAGCACTGCAGGAGGGATGGATTCATACATGCGTCACTCCTGGACACACTGACCCTCAGATTTCTACACACCCTAATACCCTTTTCCTTCCCAGAACTTCACCTCCTTTCTTTTCTAAAAAAGACCCTCCACACAGCATCCCCAAAGATGACATAAGCCCTGAGGGGAATTATTTTCCTCAGGGGCTCCTGTATGGAGCTAATGTAAAAAAAAAAACGTATGTAGTAATAGTTTCGATTGATTCGAGGCTAGAAGTTCACGGAGAAGTTTTTATACCAACCCTGATGTAAAGGAAACTCTAACTCTACTTTTGTAGAGGAAACCCTAAGCCGGGTACTTAAAGAATAATTTATTGTTGTAGAATTCACATAAATAAAGAATTACTGGAGTAATTTCACCTATCGAAAATGTGTTGAAGATATAAGGTTTATTTTTCTGATTCTGTGATCAGAGTGGTGTGGGTGTGGATAGTGGAGGCGGGTATGGATAGCGCCGCCCTGGGAAACATTTATTGGCTAACGAATACCCCTACCACAGGTCACCAAAGTGGTTCACTACGTTTGGTGAAGTAGCAGGGGTGACTCATGGGGTGTGGTTTATCCGGGTCTTGGCGGCGGATAACTCTGCCCACTAACTGCGTGGCAGGCCGGATAGGGAGAGACTGCTTGAGGGAGACCTTTTTATCTCTTCAGCAGGACTCTCTCGAAACGTCACCTTGCATCGAGGTAGGAGGGTTATATTTATACGTCCATCGCTCCTTTACACACTGATTGCCAGATTTCATCCATTTTCCTTCCTTAAACTTCTTCTCCTTCTTTTCTAAAAGACCCTCCATACAGCATCCCTAAAGATGAAAACGAATAAAAATGAATATATCGTTCGGCAACTCGAAAATGGCACATTTTAAATCTTAAGGAAAATTTATTCGTCAACAAAAAAAATATATATATATATATCTTCATTATCTTAATTTACATATTCTGTAATTGGCAACTATACCTGCACACTAATCGCCTATCTGTTATTGGCAGTCGATCCACTAAAGACCGAGCAATCTAGTTCTAGACACCAGAAAATACAGCAACATACAAGACTAGACACCAGACATACAACAGATCAGGGGTCGAGAGACCGCGCCTCGCGAGCCGCATAAGACTTATAATGTTTTCATAGAACTAACGGGATATTGCGATTCTTCCAACTCTTCAAGAACATGATTTCATGAACTTACTTTGATCAGTGATTCCTGACATCATTTGGAGTAAAAATTTGAACGAAATTTTGATCGGTGATTTTTTTTCAAAAACAAACAACAAAAAAAACTGGTCACTCAGCCGAGTGCCCGCAAAATCGCTCACTCCGACCTTAATTGTCACATACCTACTGATATTTTATGTTAAGGTTGAAAAAAAAATCAGCTGTGTATATTATCCATCTTCTTCTTCTGCAATGGCGCTACAGCCCATTTCGAGCTTACCTACTTCAAAATAAGCCTTCACCGTCCTCTGTTCTCGGCCGTCGTCTTCCAATTTGTAACATGGAGTAGTCCTCTTGCATCCTTCCTGACATCATCCTCCCATCTCAGCTTAGGTCTGCCCGCCTTTAGTTTACCTCCCGGGTGCCTGTTAGGACCTTCTTCGGTACTCGTGTGCTTGGCATTCGGTGCACATGTCTGGCCCATCTTAGTCTTTGTAGCCTTAAGATGAAGTTATACGTGAAATCCTATTTTGATTAATCTTTACGACGAATCGGCTTACAGTATGAACATCAAAAAATATGCTACGGATAAATTAAAGCTTTTACTAGCTTTTCTATGTATTGGAATTACAATAAAATTATTATTTACGTAACAAAAATAATAACCGTAAACCACCAAAAAAATGTTTTTTTTCATGACTTAACTATGAAGTGATACAAAAACAATTTTTAAAAATACCCCTTAATGGCTAGGACTATTTTTGAGGTTTTCTATGTTCCAACTTTTTTCGTTCTTATAAAATTATGTACAAAATAAATAAAAACCACTTTTTCGCTTACTTGCCTCGTGCAAATAAGACGCTCAATTTAAAAATTTTGCAGGTACGAGATTAGAAATATTTCTAGCGTTTATATTCCTCTTAAATGGGTGGAGAGTCTGGGAGCTTGGTAAATATCGTAGAGCTCATTATTGTGGCGGATTCTCCATGCCTCTCCCTCTCGCACCGCTCCTAAGATTCTTCGAAGGACCTTCTTTCGTAGGTGTCCAGCTTCCATAATTAGGAATATTATTTTCTTTCAAAATTAATGCATTATTTAGTTTTAACCAGGTTTTTTTTAAAACAAAAAACCTCAAGTAAACTTGAAAAATTCGGCATCTTTACGATACATTTCAAATATATAGAATTATTAATTAATAAATTATTTTTGCTACTTAACTATTTTATCGCTTGTCTGAATCGATCAGTTCCAATTTTTTACTTTCAATTTTCCACGATCAGTTCAAGAGTTCAAATAAACTGGAGAAATTGTTTATTTTCTGATAATAATAATTAAAAAAAAAAAAAAAAAAAAAAAAAAAACAGTTCGATGCAGGTCCAACGCTATTGATGGAAATTTGAGTGAGCAGTGGTATATAGTTATCGATAATATCAGACGGCCTCCGTGGTACGTAAAGCTAGCGTACGCAAGTAAATAAAATAAAATTTAATTGTGATATTTACTTTTTAATTCATGTATAAAATAATATAATACAGCATTAGCAGCACGTTCCAGCGTGGCAGTTAGTTTTTCTCATTAGAAAGGCTGCTGACCTCTGGAATAGACAGTCAGACAGGCCGTAAACAGTAAACACCCACATCTACGCTACCTAGTCTGCATATTCCGTCTAGTCTAGTCTACCTACGTTTTTTCTATTCTAAGCTTGCGTAACATCCCTGCATATAAGATAAGGCATAGGTTATTGCATTTTGAATCAACGGAATTGTAATACAAAAAAAAAATAGCCCGCAGATATCAAAAATTTTTATGCGCTTTGCAATAATAGTGTGATAATTTTTTTTTTATTAATTCATGATTTGGTCTATATAATGATTTATCTGCTACATTAGTCTAAACACAAGCAGCTGCTTTATTAGGAGAGTGATCGAAATTTTGATGTTATATTATGTTGTAAAATTGTAACTTTGATAAATGTTTCAATAAAAAAAAAATAAAAAAATTATAAAAACGGAAAACTTTGTGATATTTCGTGAATCTATGAAAACTCAATGTAACAATGTAATCCCACGAGATTTTTGCTCTAGGTATATAAGCGAGTCTTATTAAACATTTTCACAATTTTCGTTTAATTATTATCGTTTTTTATATAAGCGCACTCCATCTAACATTCGTATTTACTACCTCCCCTTTTTAATTTTTAAGGCTTACTTTTTAAGGCCTTAAGGTTCGCCTTAATCTATGGAACAATTTGCCGGCCTCTGTGTTTCCTCCTTCCTACAACATGAGTCTCTTCAAGACCAATTTTCATTTTTTCCTCTCCTCAAAAAGACCCTCCACACAGCATCTCAGATGACATAAGCCCTGAGGGAAAATATTTTCCTCAGGGCAAGCACAACGCGATCTACTGGATGGTTAACCAACCTTTAAACTCACACCGCCATCTTTTAATTTGCATGCACCGCCCGCTTGCCAGCCCGCTTTTCCACCACATACAGACATTCACATTTAATTATATATCTCAACCAATTTACACAAAACCTTGACAAATTATATACCTAACCCCTCCTCATGATACACTCTATCTATTGGTGAAAACCGAATGAAAATCTGTTCCGTTGTTTTAGAGTTTATCGCGAACAGACAAACAGACAGACGCGGCGGAGGACTTTAATTTATAATATGTAGAGATTTCCTCAATACGTCCGTCGATTCCAATTTTGAAAATATCATATATGAATTGAAGATTTTCCTCATCAATAGATAGATATCTATTGGTGAAAACCACATGAAGATCCGTTCAGTTATTTTTTAGCTTATCACGACCAGACAGACAGACAAGGAGGACTTTAATTTATAATATGTAGAAATTTTCTCAAAACGTCCGTCGATTCAAATTTTGAAAATATTATATATTGATGATTTTCCTCATTAATCACCCTATCTATTGGTGAAAACCGCATGAAAATCCGTTCAGTAATTTTCGAGTTTATCACGAACAGACCGACAGACAACAAGGACTTTAATATATAATATGTAGAGATTTCCTAAATACCTACATCGGTCCATTCCAATTTTGAAAATATCGTATGTGAATTGATGATTTTACTCATCGATAGATAGATATCTTTTGGTGAAAACCGCATGAAAATCCGTTCAGTTATTTTTGAGCTTATCACGAGATCACGACCAGACAGACAGACAAGGAGGACTTTAATTTATAATATGTTAAAATTCCCTCAATACGTCCGTCGATTCCAATTTTGAAAATATTATATATTGATGATTTTCCTCATGAATACCCTATCTCTTGGTGAAAACCGCATGAAAATCTGTTCAGTAATTTTTGAGTTTATCACGAACAGACAGACAGACAAGGAGGACTTTAATTTAAAATATGTAAAGAATTCCTAAATACATCCGCCGATTCCAATTTAAAAAAATTATCAAATGTTGATGATTTTCCTCTTGAATCACTCTTTCTATTGGTGAAAACTGCATGAAAATCTGTTCAGTAGTTTTTGAGTTTATCGCGAACAGACAGACATACAGACGCGGCGGAGGACTTTAAAGTATAATATGTAGAGATTTCCTCAATACGTCCGTTGATTCCAATTTTGATCAAGCTCTCACAATTTTTATCAAGCTCACACGTTTGTACCTACGAGCAGATACATACGAGTAATCAAAGGAAATTATGTTTTTATTTATTGCGTCTAGAACACGAGCTTTGGTTGGTCCAGCCTTCGCTTGTTGTGCATCAGGAGCAGGTTCAAGGACAGCAATAGCAATCCGCTCATTATGGCCCATTATAGTCCTGCTTTTTTGTTCTTGTCTAGCCACAGCCGGTTTCCTTGAACTCGCATTATGCAATCCGTGGGGACTATTTTAGGAACGCGGGGAGGAATTTCGATTTCGGCGAAGGTTCGTTCACAGCGCTCTGGAGCGGTCTAAGGCGCGTCATCGTAACATTCTGAGATTCGGAGAATGGATGCCGTAGTGTTAGTCACGTTTATGTATATTGCCGAGTAAATCTGAATTTATTAACAATGTTTTCTTGTAGAAAGATTACTTTATATGTGGAATTTTTTACTTTACGTTAAAATATTTTATTTTATATAATTTTATTTATTTTTTATTATTATTGTACAACAGAATAATTTCAATTACAGTACAATTTAGTTACCCTATCAGCATTTAGGCAAGTGACTCTTCAATAATATTTTTAAGGCATATAAAGAACAGTCACTTACATCCAAATGGTTTGCAATTTCATTTAACAGCACCACTCCCCTCGTCATGCCATGCTTTGCCAAGAAGTCTGTTCTGCCGTTTGATACTTTAAATAAGTCATGATGTCGACATCCGCTATAGTGGTCTGGTACATATAAATCATAGCATCCCAAGAGAAATGGGCTAGCGATAAAATTGTTCCAAATTTTGAAAGACAGAATAGCAAAACAAAACTTCCTTTCCGTCGAGTTTCTAGACACACAGAATCAGTTTCCTCAAGTAAGTCAATATGGTGCATGAACCTTGGTTCCATGCTTCTGCATATAAACATACCTGAGGAATTTCTTCTGGTTTTGCTCTAACATATCAATGTACTTCTGGTGGTATGGTGCCCAAACATCGCTCGCGTACTCCAGCTTGCTTCTCATATACCATCATATATATCAGTATGCCATCAAATAACGCTAGCATAGCTTCTTGGTTATCAAACTGCTTACAAGTCCTGATGATGAACCCAAGAAGTTTGTAGCAAGACTGAGTGAGCTGCGAAAATATTATTAAGAAATGCGTGAAATTCTTGAATAAAAATGTTTTCTTTGAAACACAATCAGTGAGAAATGCTATTAAAAAGATATTTTTTCAGTAGGAAAGCTAATAGCTCAGAAATGCAAAAAATAATTTGGAAGGCAGATAGAAACATCACACTTTTAAATTTATACGATGAGAATGCCAACATTCTTATAAATACCAACCAGGAATTATTAGATTCCTGGTAAAATAAAATTATTCACACAAAACACTTCAATTATCTCAACCAAGAGTATGTTGACAAACTTTCATCAAACAAATGGTTGAATATTGGAGATTTGAGTGCAGAAATAGAAGGATTTATGCTTGCCATTCAAGATATAGTCATTAATACTAAAAATTATAGGAAGCAAATAATCAAAGATACAAATAAAATTGATGATTTATGTAGAAAATGTTTGGCTTTTCCAGAAACTATAGAACATATTATATCGCGATGTTCTGTATTAGCGCCATCCGAGTATACATTTAGGTACAATCAGGTTTTAAAAACAATTCACCAACATTTGGTAATTAAACATAACTTGATTAACTGTCGTAATATAATACCATATTATGAATACGAACCAAATAAATTTTTAGAAAATTAATTTTATAAAATATATTATGATAACTCTATACTAACAGACAGAACAATTAGTCATAATAATAGACCCGTTATAGTTTTACATGACAAAATTATTACTTATTTCATTGAAGTCGCTATTCTTGTAATATTAAAAAATCTGTTTCTGAAAAAATCAGAAAATATACAGATTTAGGAAATGAGATTAAAAGAATTTGGCATTCTCAGGTTATAAAAATATTACCATCTGTTATTTCGGCTACTGGCATTATACCTAGCTCTCTCATTCAACATTTAGGCTTTATTAGATTTGTCAAAGAATTTATACATAAAAATGCAAAAATCAGTCATTTTAATTACACGTAGGATTACGCAAGATTTTTTAAATATTTATATTGAGGGATCAGTAAGATTTATCGGACTAGATAGGAGTTCTACCGAGCCGAACCATTAGACATGAAAATATCTGGAGTCGGTGAATTATTTTCCCATTTGGTCTCTGGTAGGTTGACATGTTGTTCTTGTATTATTTTGTATTTATTGTACTTATATAGTGCACTTGCATAGCGTGGATTGACTAGATGATCATTTGTGGAAAAGTGTGTGGAAGGGTTTTCCTGTGGGGAAGATTTAACCGGGAAATAAAATCGTAAAAAATAGGGTGTAAAAGGAAGTACTTGAGTTACTTTAACCAGTAATTCCTGACATTATTTGGAATAAAAAATGTAAATAAAATTTTGGTCTCCTGTGACATTTTCGTTTTTTTTTTTCAATTAGGTTTTAGACCGTTGGGACCGAGTTAAGAGGTTGGGCGGTTATTCGGCCGAGTTAGCTGTGACGACATGCGAAAGAATTTTTTGTTTGTTTGATTTTGTAGAAAAAATTATTGAAAAAAAAGTCATCGAAAAAGCCACCTGAGACCAAAATTTCATTTACATTTTTTACTGTAAATAATGTGAGGAATCTCTGGTTAAAGTAAGTCAAGTACGTCCCTTAACACCCTTTATGTTTTTTTAAGAAATATGCAATGTATCATAATTAATCTATGATTAGTTTTCATATTGCTTTAGCTGCCTATGGGCTATTTGGGTCACATGGTCTCGTTTGCGAGATGTGTCTAAAATAACCGAAGGCAGGTGTGCTTAGTCATCATAATGCAAGAGCCCACTAGACAAAACCTAGCTTCCAGCTAATACGAAAGTTAGTCCTCCTAATTGTTTAATAATAATACTAATTGGATATAAATTATTATTTTTTAATTTATAAACTAACGTTTAGACAAGATTTTTATGCATAGCACAAAGGGTAACAATTATTATAAGCAATAATTGTCAGCCTGAAACACTCATTTACATTGAAAAATCTTCCGAGAAAAGATACTTCAAGTCCCGTTGGCGGCAAGTATCTTTTCTCGGAAGATTTTTCAATGTAAATGAGTGTTTCAGGCTGACAATTATTTCTTATAATAATTAATTGGATATAATTTACACAGGACCGTTTCTGTTAAAAATCACTCTATTTACATAGGTATTTACATAGGTAATTTATATTTTTAAGAAAGATTTATCAGTAATGTATCATAAATAGTCTATGATTAGTTCTCATATTGCTTTAGTTGTTTGTGGGCTATTCCGAAAAACCGAAGGCAGGCGTGCTCAGTCATTATAATGCGAGGGCTCGCCAAGCAAAACCTAGCTTCCAGTTAGTAGGGACGTCAGTCTTCCTAAACTTAATTGTAAATTACGATGCGTCAATCAACAGTCACTGTGATCTCAAGAATCTTAAGTCTTTTAATAAGCATTATAGTACCTACTGGAGATTACTGGTCCCACGACTAATAAATAACGTATGTCTCTGAGAGGAAGATATATTAAATAAAAACAAACATTACCGAGTTATGAATTACCTGATGTTTATGTTTTGTAATATTATTGGACAATATTTGAAAAATTCCTACTCCCATCATTATCCACGAACAGATTAAATAATAAACCAGACAAAATCACATTTTGAAATTCCCACAATGCAACACCAACATAAAACAATACACTATCATTCACATGATTTCACACATTTTTAACACTTCTGAGCCGAGAATTTAAATTTCGTCGAACGATTATCTTGCGATCGTACCCTTGCAACTGTACAGGGCGGTTCCGATGAGAAAGATGAATTATTCTCCGCATCAGCATTTTAACATAATAACTCAATATCGCTTTTATTTCATTCAAAATTTGCTTTGATAAATACCTACATTCAAAAATGCTCAAACTCGTGATGATAAAACTATTAAAATTGTAATTTTGTAATTATTTTTTATTTATAATTTTTCAATAATATCTAAGAGCAAAATAATTTTTTTTTAATACTTATATTAGTTTGTTAAGACCATAAATAAATAGACAAACTAAAGTATTTTCGTCACAAAAAAGGGGGCGGATGTATTTTTTATGATTTTATTTGAATTAACATAAAATTTTTGAAAAGTAGCTTTCCCAAATAATTTAATGATTTATTTTAAGTGAAATTATAGAAATGCAAGTTGTTTAATACAAAATTTTATTTGAAAATTTAACAAATCTGCCAACGACCTACGATAAAACCTTATTGTACTAAAAATAAACATATTTTCTGAAAATTTAAAACATAAGATAACACTAGATAAAAAAACAGTCTTTCGAAATCGTCTTATAATTTTTTGTGAAAATGAGTCAATACGTCTAAAATTTGATATGAAAATGACATATTTCCAGTTTTGTCATGTTATTCCCTCTTCAACAACTACAGTAATGTCGTATTTTTCAATCTTAGCACTCTAGCTCACTGAAAACTCACGAACCGCCACTGCTCTCCAGCCGGACTTTCTCGACCCATCGCCTTACACCGCATGGGAGTGATAGATTCATACGTTCATCACTCCTATACCCACTGACCTCCAGATTCCTACCCACTCGTCATACTCTTTTCCTCCCCAGAACTTCCCCTCAATCCTTTTCTTTAAAAGACCCTCCACACAGCATCCCCAAAGATGACATAGGCCCTGAGAGAAACAATTTTCTTCAGGACTGTGTGGAGTTAATCTAAAAAAAAGTTAAAGTGGGCATAATGCCGGTTTACGTATACCTAAGCCGTGGTTAGAAGATAGAAGTCATGTTTTCACTACTCCGACCTTTTATACTCATCGCGTAATACTAACACCACGTTTATAAGCAAGACAGTCGTTTATTTGATAGCACTTGTTTTCATTCAATTCCGTTTCGCTTTTGCAGATAGAGAAATAAAACGAGAAGATTACGGATGCTGGGCACTGGACCACTCAGCCGACAATATGATCGCTGATGATCTAAATATAAATCACATTGAAAAAAGCCGTCAATATCGCCATCGTATCGTCTGGCCCGTGGAACCAGCAGACCAGACGAGTAGCAGGCCTCGAGAGACGTCTCGTCGGATACGTCACGTTTACAGAAACTGCGAGAATCTCAAAGATAGATATAATATGATGTATTAGTTATATAAGACTTGAATACATCACTTGCCAGACGATCCATAGAGGTGGACGATATTCAACTTTGGTACGTGAATGGGCGACCGCTGAATTAATGGTTTCTTTTATAAAAATATCATTTTTATATTGTGGAAGAACACTCTTAATACTTTGTTACACTTTAGGTTACATACAAATAATTATGGGCAATTAACCAGCGGCCAAGATTTACAATTTCGTCGAACGACGGTCTTGCGATTGTCCTTGCAACTGTTGTACAGCCTTGTACAGGGCGATTCCGATGAGAAAGATTAATTATACTCCGTACAAGCATTTTTAAATAATAACTCAATGTCGATTTTATTTCAATAATAATTTGTTTTATTCAAAAATGCTCAAACTTGTGACGTATATATACGATATCATCTAGTTTTTGTAATTATTTTTTGATCATAAGTACTTATAATTTTTCAATAACGTCTTAGCAAAATAAAAATGTAAAAAAATGATATATGTTAGTTTGTAAGACCGTAAATGAATAGACAAATTGAAGTATTTTTGTCACAAACGTGCTCGGATCTTTTTTTTAAAGATTTTATTTGAACTAAAATTAAAATTCTGAAAAGTAGCTTTCCTAGATAATTTAATGATTTATTTGGTTGCGTGATTGTTTAATTTGAAATGTGTGTTGTATAATACAACATTTGATTTGAAAATTCAACAAATGTGCCAACGAACTGCAGTATAACCTTATTGTACTAAAAATAAACATTTTTTCTTAAAATTTAAAACAAATCTTTACTAGATAAAAGAACAATCTTTCGAACTCAATTTATACTTTTGTTGTGGAAAAAAGTCAATACGTCTAACATTTTTTTTAAATTTCCGGTTTTGTCCCTTTTAATACATATTATAAGCGGACTTATTGCCTGCTACCAATTTCTATGAAAAACCAACCAAATAATATATAAATAAATATAATCAAATGTTGATAAACGAAAAGCGAAAAAAATTACAATAAAAATGTATACCTAAACACCATCAGCTAATGTGTATAGTCGTACACATTATTTTTTGGAACGTTACTAATAACAAAATGTCATTATTATGTTGGCAGCATTGAACTTCAAAATCTTTCGCAACTATTAAGAAATCTAAATTCTTCAATTACGCCCACAACATATTCGAATCTTTTTTTTACACGAGGTCCACACAGGAGGCATCTTTGGGGATGCTGTGTGGAGGGTTTTTTAAGAAAAGGAAGGAGAGGAGAGTTCTTATGGAGTTTCTTATTAGGAGAATCTTTCAGAGTTCCGTGATACTAATTACTAAATCCTTCAAAACCATAAAAAAACTACTTACAACATATTTCAAATCGTTCAGAGTTCCTTAATCCTAAATTAAATCATTCAAAACCAATAAAAAAACTAAATTCTTCAATATTGACTCCCGTAACATATTTAGAATCTTTTATTTTTTCCGGGACCCCATGTAAATACTATTTCTTTAAAATCTATTAAAACACCCAAATTCTTAAATTGTCACCCACAACTGTGGTTCCGTGACCTTGATTTGAGATCCCAGACTCATTGTCGGGACCGTTTGGCTTAATGTGTTCAGCTGCATTCGGTGGGCCATTTCCAAGCAGTCAACTAGTGACTAGTGACCAGTGACCAGTGACCAGTGACCAGTGACCAGTGACCAGTTAACAGGCCAATTAGCATATAGAGTGTCATATTCGAGATGTTGTCAATTGAATCCGTTTCATTTTCTGATTTCCTGGTGCCCTCAAACTGGAAACATTTACGAGCCGTGAATTTTATTACTGGGAATTCCAATGTCCGATATTCTTAAAAATGCTATGATGAAATGGTAATGATTAATGATTTAATACGGATTTTCCCTGTTGCCGGTAATCGTGGTTATATAATATTACTTCGTGAATGCAATATTATTGTTTTTATTTAAATTTTTTAAACTTTATGAGTAAAATCTCAAATTATAATATTTATTAGATGAGGACAATATAAGCGAAACTCAATCGAAAATCTGGAGACAGAAAAATTAGAAAAAGATATTGGCTCCGCTGGGATAACTTTTTCTGATTTTTCTGTCTCCAGATTTTCGATTGAGTTTCGCTAATATTGTCTTCATTTAATTAAAAAGCAATATTAATGCACTCATTACCGTATACATTCAAATAAATACATGCATTTTCATCGAAAGCAACCACTGTGTGGATTGACATTCTCAAATTGTGACATTTTTGACAGTTTCATAAGAGTTGTTGTAATAAAAAAACTTTTCAGGTGTATTGTCATGTGGTTGTAATAATCTAGAAAAAATTCCGAGGATAGAGGGAAAAAAGATATTTTGAAAGTTTCAAATATTTCCTATTCATATATCAATACATGAAAACAAAAAAAAAACAAACAAGCTAAGATACATTCATTTCGAGTATGTAGATGAATAGATAAAAAATATATATTTTTTACTGTTTTAGCCATTTGTAGAATATACTATTAATAAATCCAAACGAAACGTAAAACAGAACAAGTCATAGGGAATAAAAAAAGGCAAAGGTCACAATTGGGAATCGAATTCAGGAACCCAGCTTAGTAAAAGCGTTGTCCCGGTAAGACAGATGACCCTTGGTTCGATCCCCGTTTGCGACAGTTAGCTTTTTATTTTCTGTTTTTTGCCCTGTTTCATGTTTCTTTTAGACTTATTAATATACGTATCTTCTGCTTAAAATTATTAAATACTAGCTGGTTCCCGGCACGCGTCGCTATGCCATTTAATAAAGAAATTGTTTCTCCCTGCGTGTCCTTTCCCATTCGTCCCGTTCCCCTTCCGCCTCCCCTTTTTTTCTCCCGTTCCCACTCCGTCACCTGCACCTTTCCTCTCTCCAATCCACTCCCCCCTTCCCCCGTCCCGCGAACTCCCCTCCCGAGTTCCCCTCCCCCCTCCCAGATCCCCATCCCCCCTCCCAGGTCCCCCTCCCCCTCCCAGGTTCCCCTCCCAGGTTCCCCTCCCAGGTTCCCCTCCCTGGTTCCCACCCCCCCATCTCTCCCTCCCTCCCGCTTTCCATAGCAATAGCCGCTTCCTCGCGTGCCTCCAATCGAATTTTTTTATACAAATTCCATAATGCCAGAGCTCACTTTATAAAAATCGTGTCCTAACAATAACGAATACACAAAAAAAATAATTATCCAATTTGGTGAAGTCGTTCGAAAGTTATGCGCTTAGCAACACATTCAGCGATTCATTTTTATATTATAGATTAGATAACCTTCAAAAGTTATTCCATTAATTTGAACACAATTTCATTTATTGATTCGTGTAGGTCTCTGCAATAAATCACTAATTGGCTTTTGATTCTAAAAATTAACGAATTAATATTTGTCACCCGAAAATAAAGTATTGGTGTATAGGTTGTTAAAAGGTTGAACTAAGTTCACTAAATGAAAGTCGTCCACATTTTTTTTCTTTTTTTTGGGAGAATAAAATATTTGCATTTGATAATAAATACACTTTATGGAGTGTGTGGAAATGCAATAACCCTCCACTTTTCAAAATAGGGAATAAAGAAATAAAATAAAGGAATTAGTGGTTAGATCTCCGGCTACGAAACTGGAGACAAAGTAAATAAAAAAAAATGATGTATTATTTCTCAATTAATTAAATAAAAATAATACGTTGTATATTAGCGGCACGTCTCAGAGTGGTAGACACTGCTACTGTGGGAGATATCGCCCTGGTGAAAGACCGCCATTGAAAATCGAAATATTGCTTGAAATGGCTTTAGCTGTGTTTGGCGACTACATCTGAATAGCCAGATACTTCCCCACCTTACTCTTCCTCAACTCCTTCCCATCCCTTACTTAGATCTACCTCCAGCCCCACAACACAATTGGGGATGCCATAGCCGCACTGACGTCATATGGTTCGGACTCTTGTGCAGTACTCATATAAACATAAAAATGTTTATTTTTTACATAATTTGAAAAAGTATTGACCATTACAACAGAATTTTAATATTTACTAACTATAACACTTAATTTTGGAGAGTTCAAGCTCCTAGCCCTCGTCTCTGGGAACATTTGCTGTATTCCCCCAAAAGGGTGATTCTGTATCTTTTGCAGTTTCATCTTAAATCATTCGTCGGACATCAGAAGAATGTCCACCGTGCTATCAAATTTCTGTGATTTTCTATGGCTTTCAATGGCTTGTCTATGCCTGTCGTGTTTTGATGTCTTAAGAGGGTATAACCAGAGAAAACCAGAAATATGTAATTTTTAAATCAGATTTTAGACGTATTGACTCTTTTCCACAAAAAACTATAAATTGATATCGAATGATTGTTATTTTATCTAAGAAACGCATGCTTTAAATTTTGAGAAAAATGTTTATTTTTAGTATAATAAGGTTATACCATAGGTCGCTGGCAGATTTGTTAAATTTTCAAAAAAGATTTTGTTTTATACAACACCCATTTCAAATCATGTAATTATGCAGTAAAATAACTCAATCCATTTTCTGGGAAACGCATGTTTCAGAATTTTAATTTTAGTTTAAATAAAATCATTAAAAATACGTACATGTGTTTCTTGACGAAAATTGGTCCGTTTGTGTATTTATTTGCGCACTTGAAAACTAATGTATTTCAGATTTTTTTACATTCTTCTTTAACTCAGACATTATTCGACAGTAAACTCACCTTTGCCTGTCATATTAATAATATTATCAACAAAGCCCTAAAGACTCTTGATTTTGTTTTGAGAGCTGCAAAAGATTTCAATGATTTAGACACATTTATTATGTTATATAAAACCCTTGTCAGATGCCAACTTGAATAAAACTCTACGTTATGGTCTCCCTTTTACAACATTCATTCAGACAACATTGAAAAGATTCAACGGAAGTTTCTAAGGTTTATAAACTATAAATTGCATATTCCCATACTAAACATTGATTACAATTATCTCCTGGATAAAACGTCTCTATTGAAACTTTCAGAAAGAAGAATAAGCACAGATTTAATACTTTTACATAAAATACTGCATTACCAAATTGACTGTTCTGAATTACTTCAATTTATCGATATCCACGTTCCCCAAAAATCATGTCGACATTTATTACCCTTCTACTTCAATAACACCAGGACACTAGCTTATCAAAATTCTCCGTTTCCGAGCCTTCAGTCTCGGAAATAAATATTCTAATCTAGGCGATATATTCCATCTTAAAACTAATCAGTGTAAACGTTGTATATTCTATCACTTTTATTCTTCTAGGCACAAATAGATTTACATAATTTCTTCAATTTTTATTTATATTGAATATGAGACTTCTTATCATTTATACATAATATGTATTATTATTTTATTATTTGTTTTGTTGTTACACTGTTTTGTGTATTTTCTTTTCTCATTGTATTATTTTTTCTTCATTGTTTGTTACTCAACTTATAAATTATAATGTAAAAGCCCATCAGGGCGTGTAATAAGTAATAAATAAAAAATAAGTACATAATTTTAATAGTTTTATCATCACGCCTTTCAGCATTTTTGGATGTAGGTATAAATTAAAGCAAATTTGGAATGAAATAAAATCAAATATACACATACACTACAATTAATATTTTTAAAAAGCTGGTAGGGAGAATAATTAATCTTTCTCATTGGAACCGCCCTGTATGATTGTAAGAACAACTTTCGACGAAATGTGGATTTTCGGCCGCTGGCTGGTTAAACGCTCTTAATTACCTATATAAAACAGGATTTACTTTTTATTATATGTAACTACTTAGTAATTTTAACTACTTAAAATAAGCCTCATAGGCGTTCTTAATTGACTACCCGTTTGACGTTTGGCGATGACATTCGATTCGCAAATTTTTCCGCGACTGACGTCTCTTAACGAGGATAACAGTAAAAATGAGTCGTACGTAACACGCGTTACGCCGTCGCAAAAGTTTTGATTCTCTACCCAAATAGGTTTTAGTCTCCAAAAATTCCTTCGAACATTGCGAACGAGTGGCCTTTTAACAAAGAATCTTGAAAAGCAGAAATAATTGGTATGAAAGCATGTACCCACTGCGCATTATTATTTCCACGTCCTTATCACATGTAGACTAAACCTGATGTTATCTGGTTATTATATTTTTATTCAAACAACAGCAGTTAGTCACTGCAGAGTACCTACACGGTACAACGGAAATGTTAGTAAATTAACCGTGGCATATAAAATGCATTAGGTGAGATATTCACTCAAAAGAATGCTCTAAAAGAGACCAAAAGCTGTCTATAAAATACGTCTACATAAAAAATGTTAGTTCAAAGAAATTGAACGGAGTTTCCATCCAATGAGGTGTTAAATGATAGAGATGGGTCTCAGAAATTCTGACACGTCTGTTTGAGGTGTGACACATTTTTTTTTTAAATTGGAAAAACAGTATTTGGGTGTAGGAGCTACTAGTAATTTGACTTTTAAATACTGGAAAATTTCATTCGGTGGTTACATTGTAACGCACCGCGCTTCTCAATAACGGCGCGGTTTGTGAAACCAACAAATAAATCTGCAAAAAAAGCTAACCATACTCTCCAAAGATGCGGTGGAACTCCTAATGGCTCCATCATTACAACCGATAAGTCGAATTTATTCAAATACTCAGGATGGTGAAGATGGGGAGATTAAGTGTTTGCGCGTCGTATGAGGAAGTGTATTTTTAATTCCCGATTTCATTCTAAATTATCAGGCGTTTTCTTGAAACGATTTAATCGAAAAATGTTTCGAGTGCCGCTTGTAATAACATCGTAGTTCTTACGTATTTAACCTCCGTGTTTCTATTTTTTTCCGATAACATCACTATTGTAAGCAGGCGCGGCCGGTGCCTTAAATTTTTGGTGGTTCACCGATTTCATCAAAAACGTAATGTATGTAATTTATATAAATGCACTATCTTACTTATTTATAGAGAAGATCAATTCTTCGATCCTTTTGCCGAGCGAAGACTTCAATCACCCAATTTTAATTGCAAACAGAGACAGATATACTCACCTGACAAATTCGTTATCCGATAAACACATTTATATTAGTTTTTGCTTGGAAGATACAACTTTGCAAGAGGGGATACTGCATTAAAAAATTTCAGAAATCATAAATTATTTGCTATTTTACACTATGGTTCATTTCTTTATATATTATATCTATTAGTTTTAGAGGATTAGTGGCAAAGAAGAGAAGGTATTTATTTTGAAAGACCTTCGGATATTAATTAATATCACAATAATTAACACAAGCACAAGCAATTTTAATTTGCAGCGTAGGATGCAAGCGATGGCGGGTGTTTACTGACCCAATGAGCGTCGATATGAAGTTTGCAATAAGTAAAAAAAACGCACACAAATAAAAGGTTACTTTCTGCAAAAAAAGCAAATAATAAAGTCAATGCCAAGTATGTAAATCCGTAGCACTCTATCACAAGCTGACCAGTGACCCGTTGACCCGAGGTTGCATTTTACAAGAGAAATATTATGCTTTTACTTAAATACTTCTTCAAACCCTACTTGGCTCGAGCCGTACGTTCGGAATTCTTGGATTCTTCGTTCGGATATCTCCGCTGTCCGTGCGGCGCACTGTCGGGGTATTTTTCTTGATACGTTTTGTCAAAACCACGGTCCGGAGATGTTTCGTATGGGCTGCATATAAAATAATATTTAGCCAAACGGGGCGCTTAGGTCTAACGCGCAGATTGATATGTACCTCGGTTTCTCGTTCCTAGCCAGTGTTAACCGCGCGGGTGGAGTGTTTTTGCCGTATTTATCTACAATATTCTTACATTTAGTATGTTATTAATTGCAATTTTAAAGATTTTTTTTAATACTTTGTTTAATTTTATAATTAAAAACATTAAGTAAGATTACGATGAGCTGTAAATTGTTTTTCAACTTTGTTGGTGGTTCGTTGCACGAGTGCACTAAGGCACCGGCCGCGCCTGATTGTAAGTGCTTAATATTAATCTGTTTCAAACATTTCTTCTTCTTTGTGTGCCGTATCAGGTCCCCCCGACGTTTGCGATCACTCTTGAGAATGTCTCTCTGTCTTGCGCTGCCCGGAATAGCTCCTCCACACTTCTAATGCCGGTCCACTATCGTATATTACGCAGCCAAGACATTTGTCTCCTACCAGGCCGTCGGCGACCCTCTATCTTGCCTTTCAATATTAAATTGAGCAAGTGACACTTCTCCCCTCAAAGTATATGACCCAGATATGAAATTTTCCTGATTTTTATTAATGTAAGCAGTTCTCTAGATTAAATCTCTTTAGTTCTCTACATTAGTTCTCTACATTAAATCTCTTTATTTAAATGCATCTTAATATAGCCTCCGCATAGTTTAGCAATCAGCAGACATAATACATTTACTTCCTCCCGCGATATTGGCTACGACCTCAAATTTTGATACTGTTTCATAAATTTGCGGGTTCTTACAAACTTCAAGTACGTCACTGCAGAAATGGCAATTAATCAAAATGTTGAGTGCAGCATACATGTATCTACTATAAATTGTTTAACTTCAAATATAAGCAATTATTTTTCTTTGTTATTAAGAACATAAAAAATGCCAGGTTTACTATGAATAACCTGACAATATGTATTTTAAATTAGCATTCTACCATCAATGTAAACGGAAAATGCTTGCGCAATTTTATTTCGGAAAAATTATATTTGTAAATTAGGTTAGAATAAATATAAAAAGTTATTTTTATGGACTTTTAGAATTAACAGTATTATCCTTGTTCGCGCATTTTTATATGGGATTGATTGGGTATTGCATTCGCAGACTTGGTGAGTAGATATGTAGAAATCCTGAATTTATCCCACCTACCTAATCTTCCCTTCCTAAATGTCACCATAAAAATTGTTACAAGAAAATACTCAACTTTGGAGAGGTGACAGTGTCCCTTTCTGCTCAGTACAAAATAACATCTCAGACAGGGCGCATGTATCGTAACCTCTTGTTATAAGAATATTGCGAATTTTAAAATTAAACAGTGAGAAGTGTACACCAAAACTGGAGATCAGCGAGGCCCCATATGCTACGGTGAGTCCTATTTTCCTTATTCCAATCTGGGCTTATCTAATTTTCCAAAAGCCCAGATCTGAACTATCGACTGACTATCCATCAGGTTTTGCGAGTGTATGCTATTTAATCGTCCCGTATAACTTAGCCATTTCACGTAGTTTCGGGACTGGTCCTTCGAGGGCTGCATAGGCTTTGCTCTGCAGCATTTACCGCCAATTAACAGTGGAGTAGCAGTTTCGCGACACCAATCCTCAACTAATTATTTTTCCATATTATGGGCAACTACCCTTTTTATTGGAAACTATTATTCTAAGAATTGGTTTGAATCTCGGATAAATATATTCGAATTTATTCATGTGGAACTATTGACTTTTCATAAAAGTCTAAATGAATATTCAAATGTTTATAAGAAAAACTGCCTTTTTTTAACTTTTGAAGGTTATTCCCATCAATATAATATATCATTGAAGAAGAAGATAACAATTATAATAAGTCACAGAAAAGATATCGGTAAAAAAACAGAAGGTGGCAATGGCGAGATTGTGGCAATGGTTAACGCCCACGTCCCGGTTAGACGAGAGTTATTGGTTCGAGTCCCAGTTGCGACCATTCTCTTTTTCTGTGTCTTGTTCTCTTTCATTTTTTAGATTATTATTGTTATCTTCAATGAAATATTACATTGATGAAAATAACCTTTAAAAGTTTCAAGAAGAGAGTTTTTCTTATAAAAAATTAAATTTTTACGTTTTTCTACACTAAAGTTGGAATGTAAAAAAATTGGGATAATTAGAATATTTTCTTCAAGCGGTAGCTTTTTAACCAAAACTTTTTTAGATGAGTATCGCACAAGAGTCCCATCTGGTCCCATACATCCTTAAATTTACAGCATCCTTAATGGTATGTTGTGTTATGTTTAAAGATAAGGGTAGAGGGAGTGAAAGGAGGCGGGTAGAGGATGGTGGGGAAGTACCTGGCTATTCAGAGCTGGTCACCAAACACCGCTAAAGCCATTTCAAACAATGTTTCGATTCTCAGTGGTGGATTTTCACCATGGCGATACTTACAGTATCTACCACTGTGGAGCATGCCGAACATACACCATATATTATTTTTAATTGATAAATTGTGCAAAAACAAATATTAATTAAATAAAATTTACTTGCGCAAGCCTTGATTTGAACTCACGACTTTCGGATCCGTAGCCAAGGATCGCAACAACTCAACCACGATGTTAATTTTATAAGTTTATTTTATATTAATGAATTATTACGATATTTTTATTTCAGCAAGGTTGCGTCTGACCTGTTCCGATCCGTTAAAGAGGGTAATACTCCATGTGACGTCCACTGCACATAGCTAGTAGACTATCCAATGTAATGTTATAAATTGTTCTGCACAAGTCAACCTCGCGCAATTCATACCACTGTAGGTATCCGCTATTTGCGTCACATTACAACACAGTAAAATGTTTTCACGACTTTATTTATAGTTCACTTTATCTCTGCTAGACATGTTGTCGTACGACTTTATTTCAACAGATATTTTTCAGATTAAAAATAATATGACTTGAATTACGCTGTTATGAATTGAATTGGATGAAATCAAGTAAACGACCTAACTATATAAAATTTATTGCACTTAGAATAACTGAGTCTTAATTTTTTTATCAGTTTGAAGGAATCTTGATATTTCAGTGAGCCAACGTCCTTTTTGAGTTTGTAAGTTCATATTTAGTGTTAATAAACCATTCTGTATATTAATAAAAAAATGCGAGTGTGCTTTAGACCACACGACTGAAGTAAAACTTAACTAACTTATATCTGCCTCTCAACTTCCGTTCGCCTCGCCCGATCACACTTTTCATAATGCTCTCGTCACGCATTCACCAGCTTACTTCTCAAGTCAAGCGTGCGTAAAGAAAAAATTCGGTCGTGGTACACACTCTTTGCTTCATTCACATTCAAACATCGTCTCATAGATATTCTTGTATTATCTTGACATGGCCCGACGCATGTATCCGATACACTTTAACGTGCCATTTGGGTCATATATTCTCAATACATCCCTTTATTCGTTCATTCGCTCTACGTGCCCAAACTATATGGGCATCTCTTTCTTAATCTTAATCATTACGCTTATATCAGCCGTACATTCTTTACGGATCTCCACATTTTTCAATTCGATCATACATGGTTTTACCACTTATACGCCTCAGGGAACTAATATCAACAGCATTCAGTCTACTTTCATCCTTCCTCTGCCAGTTCCATGCCTCACTGCCATATATCAGGGTAGGAACCAAAACTAAATTTGACTGCTAGCTTCTGTGGATAATTTTTTGTTACTATACTATAATACTTTTCCACTTTCCTATTCACCATCTCCTTCCCATCCCCACTACCTTCAGCCACATAATATACCCCAATTGGGGATGCCAAAGCCTCGCTGGATTCGGGCGGATGGGAGCAGTTGGACTCTTGTGTGCCTGTGCGGTATTCACACATGTATATTGAAATCAATGATTCGAAACTTTGCACCCTGTACCTCAAATTTTATAGCATCATTGAACCTGAACTTGGAAGTAAATTTATTACCATCAAAAGGTTATGGTTGAGATTCACTGCACCGACGATAAAATGCATTTAATTGAATTAAATGCAAATGCGTACCTATTCAAATGCAGATTCAGATCACTAAAAACCGAAATCACCTATTCAAACTAATGCTAATGGGCAGGAAGTGCTTTGAATCGATTCAATTATTGCATTTTTATCCTTCAAATGCATCACTAAACTAAAAATTATGTTCGCTATTTGCAGCGGTGCACCACGTCAAGCCATTTAGTCGGGTTTGTATTTTTTATGAGAATTAGACTACGCTTCATCAGTCAATCTTGTGCAGAAATAACCATTTCTTGTTTTAGCGTCATCCAATGAATCAATCCATAACCGAAAAATAACAGTTTTTGTAACTTAATCCCCCAGACTAATTTTTTCGCTTTTCAACAATACATACAGGTCTCATGGAAAACGGTAATGGCAAGAGAAAATACCACGCGAAATATTCAAATTTAAAACATAACCACAAAAGAATTAAAATGTAAACCTTTATGAAACCAAAGACTCCAACCATAATATTTAAAAAAAACTGTTTTTATATGAAACCACAAAGAGATGATCAAATATTATTAGAAAAATGATAATTTTCATTTATCTAATAATATTTGGGTGTGTTTTATTTTTTTTTCTTTACCAATAATTTTAGTTAGAAAAAACGTACGGTGAGCCATTTTTAAAGTTTACGGAGAACAATGTTATTTATCTAATAATAAAAATTGAAATCTTCACTTCACCCTTTCAGAAATAGTTTTTAGTTTTCCGGTGCGTTCACAAAATTCCTTGTTATTATTAAGCTGAAAATAATTCTCATATATATATATGCCTCTGATTATTGGCTTTCAAAAACATAGTTTCAAATTCAAATAAAAAAAAAAATACATATATATTACTTAGATTATACCCTGTTGGCACTACTTTCTCAGAAGAAGTAGATGTGTTCAACTGCATGGAATATAGTTACAAGCAGGCTATAACCACATACCTCAATAATAATAAAATAAGTGTTAGCATGAAACCTACTATTCTTCTGTATGGGCTCTAATTAGCATATTTTACTTCATGATTATTGTTCCACAAAATTATTATGTACATCACATGTAAAAATCACGTATAGGCGTATATTAATATGAATAAATTTTCATTACTATAGAATATTTATTTATTTTTTGCTTCTTACCAATTTAAATACATTTTTTAGCGTGTAATTATTAAGTCACCAGGGTTCGCCTGTGTATACTACATTACAGACGTAAACTTTCCGATTTATTGCTTCTACAAAAATTATGCATTAAGTAGATATGTTATAGTCAATCCTCGAAGCTCCGGCGCTCCTAGGTTTGACTAGTCAATCCTCAGGTCTGACTTGAAGTCTTAGTCAAAGCCCAAACAAATGAAGTTTTTGCGGCCTCTGACTAAAGAATTTTCGTCAAACCTAGGAGAAACTAATTTGGTCAGGCAATCGTCAAAACTCAATTTAATGAAATCGGGGTTTGACCAGTTCTACCAGACCAACCTAACTAACCTAACCTAACCTAACCTAACCTAATCTAACCTTAGTAAACTTCACTTTTAAAACTTCTTCATCCACTTTTTCAGTAACACCACTATTTGATTCACTCATCCTTAATCTTACACACCCGCACGCTTAATGTCGAAATATAAAATGATACAATAATTAACAGAGAAAGCATAAAGTTGCTTGCATGAACACCGCAAGTATAAACTTGTTTAAACGTGTTACAAGTACAGTCGACGTTTGACCGAGTCTGGCAGTCGCTTCTAGGATCGACTAGGCAAAGCCCGAAACAGATTATTTTACTTTCGATGTTTGACTGAAAAGTTGGGAACTTCTAGGTTTGACTAAAAATACCTTAATCAATGGCCGAAATTGGAATTTATTTCGGGGTTAGCCCGAAGGCTTTGGTCAAACCTAGGATAAACTAGTCATTCCGCGAAGAGACTGCATAACGACCTTTGGCTATGACATATACACCAAACATTTTACCCCAAATTAATATCAACACACCATCAAGAAATTCAACAAGGAGGATGCAAGATATTTTCTATATTAAAACCTAACACACAAATACAGGATATTTCTCCCCTGCACCACGAACATTAAGATATTACAACACTATACATTACTCTAATAATGAAATTGAAATTCAAACACTTCAAAAAATATATTTTACCATCAATCATATGAAGCAGATGTTGTGATGAAGCCCTTTATTCAAAGGCAGGCAATTTTGTACCTACTAAATCATTGTTTCATCAGCACAGGTGCCATTAAAAAATTGTTGGTGAAACTTTTGTATTCTACCTTTTACTCATTCTTGTTTGTCATTCACTTTTGCATATTTAGCTAATAATTTTTGTTACTATTTTTGTTATAATTTCTGTTACATTGTATTTAAATTATCCATGTATATAACTTTTGGGAAACGTGCCTGTTTCATGTACTAAAATAAAAATAAATAAATAATTTCATTGCTTAGAGAGACGATCAGAAATTTACAATTTTACCCTTCGAAAATTTTAATTAAATAGTTATTAATTAAATGAAACAATTCAACTTTGCTTTAACCACTTTTATATTTGAGTAAATCCGACCGGTTTCAGAACGATAAATATATAAAATATTGTCTTATAGCCCAATCATGGATATGTTCCCCTACCCACCCACTCTTCATTAATACCTAGCAACGGCTCCACCCCTACCATAATAATACATTGTTCCCATTCATATTTCAAAACTGTAAAATCAGTATACATTTGCCCCGAAGAAGGAAGGTCGTTCTGAAACCGGTTGGATTTACTCAAATATAAAAGTGGTTCAAACAAAGTTAAATTGTTTAATTTATCTATAATGGATAACCACAAAGTTATAGCTACATTCAAAAGTATGATTATTGATTATTTTATTAAGATAATTACAGAGTGTACGACTGTAGGTAGGTACCTACATTATCACTGTTCTGAATTGTGAATACAATCAATTCCAATTTTAAAATTGCGACACACAAATTCAACACAAATATGAGTTCACATGAAAATTTTCACACAGGTTTCACAACCGAGATTAGTATTTTGGATATTAGTAAGAGCTTATACAATTGTATACATTAAACATGACGGTACATAATTATTGTTTTAATGGTCTGACCGGTTTAATTTTATTTTCAGGAGAGAAATTAATATGTTATTTGTTTTGTCTTTTACTACATACAAGTTTTAGTACCAGCGTCGCCAGAGTTAAAACGTATAAAAATATTTCTAATATTAATCTGATGGTATGATGGCGTTTGGTCTTTTTAATGATAAGAAGAGTGGTAATTAGCTACTTAGATACTTTCAATATCGCCCTGGTGGAAGACACCATTCAGAAACAAAGGTTGCTTGAATTGGTTTTAGCCGTGTTTGGTGAGGCGATCTGAAAAGCCACTAACTTCCCCACCTTCCTCTTCCTAACTTCCTTCTCTCTACTTCCTTCAGCCTCACAACATTTCCCAATTGGGGAGGTCGTAGGTCCACCGGCTAAATAGCGGTTGGGAGCAGTTGAGACTTGTGTGGTATTCACATTATTATGATTTTCTTTTTTGGTTATTAAAGAAAGACAAACATTCCCGGGTTACGAATAACCTGACAATATTTGAAAATCTCCTACTACCACCACAATAAGCGGATAATGTAGCTTGCGTCTTGATGGAGTACTTAGCCAGCTGAGAATTGAACACATGACGCCTGGGACGGACTGGATGGGACCCAAAAGCAATGCTAACTCGGCCACTGACCGTCAATATAAAGATTCATGATAAAAAAGGCTCTGAAAGCTTACAAAACAATTATACGAAGTTGTACTAGTTCTTTACAAAAGCTCGCCTTCTCGAGTTTTTAGTGGGACACGGAATCGCAAATAAACAAAAAATATATTGTAGTCGCATTTGATATAAATATTCAAAATCCAAATAGGATGCTAAAGGCAGTAGGTACCTACGTGTTAGAATTTCCTATCGTAGACGTGATCGGACGTGGACATGGAAAACGAGAAGGAGAAGGTATAATTTGACCGGAGTTATATCTAGGCTGTTGAGATAGGACCGTGATTATAGAAGTTTGTTGTTTTTGTTATTTACATTATATCATTCAGGTATTTATAAAACAGTGGTAAACTTATATTAAATACGTCGATATTTGAGTTGAATTTATTTCTAAGTGCGTGAAATCGAGGAATGGGTATGTACGCTATGTACGTGGTAGTTGTTCCAGAATTATTGTTGCAGACTAATATATTTTGATCACTTCTTCTAATAGTGCAAAATTATTTTGTGGTAACATTTTAAATTCAAATTAATAGATAACTTTGTATTAACCACTTAATTATTTACAAAAACCGACATGTTTCGTCAGCAAAGCTGACTTCTTCAGGTTTTTGACAGAACTAATACAAAGTGGTTAATACAAAGTTATCAATTAATTTAATATATTTTGCCTTGTTCTTCGATTATAAAATTACTAGCTGGTATATAATTAGTACACCTTGGCAATTTTCTGTTAATATAATGAAGAATAACGATATTGTAACAAAATATAAAGCACAGTTTAGAAATTGCTCACATTTATTTAATACTAGTTTAAGTACCTAGCATTGCCCGGGCTTTAGATCATATCTCAAATTTTAGATCTGAATATATTAAACTCATTTAGATCTAAAAGCAGTGTAACTAAACTCACCATTAGTGATTCTTCCTATATATAGAGATCAGTGGATATCTATATTGCAATGAAAAAATATTTTTTCCACTTTTATGACATTTTTAATTTTTTTATAAAAATGTAGGTTACATAGCTTTATATTAACATCATGGGTTAAATGTTTAGTATTGCCATTTTATCAAATACCGATAGAACAAGGACAGTTATAAATAACCCACCTGGCTATTCAGATATGGTTATATCAAATATCAAGCCATGACTGCAGTTGGATTTTTCCCTGCCGCAAGAAATTTATCCTTTCATAAATTAAAAACAATAAAATTATTCGCTATTATTACGAAGGTTAGTCAAAAAGCAATGCATCCTATTTTTTTCTACTTAGAAAATATTGAATTTGGTGCCATTCCTCAAACCTTCTTCTATAATCTGCTGCAGTAGTCACTTTTTGCGTCAACAGGTGGCATCAATGCAGTCGCTTGCAAAATGGCCGACATCCATGTTCGTAATAGACAGCGTTCTGTGATTGATTCTTAAGGCCCCGCAACCCGGATTTGTACCAATTTATCACATATTTCCCTTAAACGCGGTAAGTTTTAAAGCTCTTAAAAAATATACGTTATTCTTGAAGATAATATCTAGACTTTGCCCGCGCTGAAACGCAAATAATATAAAATTCCCTCGATAGAAAAAAATCGCAAAGTTTGCTCCAAAAATTATTATTAACACGTTTGTTTCAGTTATTTTACAAGTTATATGTATGAAAAAATTCACAGTGTTTCTTTAAATGCTGTTTAAGATAATGCCCGCGAGATTTTTGCTCTATTTTAAATGAGCCGTGTTTTATTAAACATTTTCGCAATTTTCGCATCGATTTTGTCGCTGTAAATGTTAGCGCTCTCCTCTAACATTCGTAATTTCGTATCTCTCCATCTTCTTCTTTTCGGGCGCGGTTGCAGAGCCTTAACTGTAGATGGTGAAAAGCACATTCGCTTTCGTGAAAGACTGAAAAATGTGTACCATGATGCAACAGTAGATGTCAGCACTCTAGACGATGGGTTCGTCGCTGTTACGAAGCTGAAGGACAAACACCACTGGCTGACGAAAAGCGGAGCGGCAAGCCGTTGATTGCAGTGACTGCACGCAACATTGAGCGAGTTGATGACATCATTCGTGGTGAGCCCAGATAACTGCAGATGTCGCATTCTCTCCCTCAGTATAGATAGTGTGATGAAGATTATTTGACAACTGATTATTGCAAGGTGAGTGAGTACCAAGAAAGTTAACCGGCCAGAATAAAGAAACAAGAAAAATCTTACAAACACTTTCGGCGCATAGTTTCTGGAAAAAAATTGTGACCGGAGACGTAATATGGGTTCATTTTTTTGAACCTAAATCAAAGAGGCAGTCAATGGAATGGCATCTTACAAACTCACCGAGGACAAAACAATTCAAAACTGTGTGATCGGCGGAGAAAGTTATGGCGATGGTGTTTAGGATATGACCGTACTTTTTACAACACTGTTATACATGCCCTTGTTAAAAGATTAAACCAACAATTCCACATCCCACACTCAAAAACAAATTACACACAACATTCATTTCTCCGAAGGACGTGCACAAAATACAATGATATCTTTTACGACGCTGATATTTTCCATTTGTCCCCAGGTCAATTTATTAAATTCATAATAGAAAAAATTAAAGCAAATTGTTAATTACGAACTCTCCACCCCTGCTGCATGTTATTTTTTCTTTCATTCTCATTATGTTGGTTTTCCTTCTTTTTATAATAATAATAATATTTGGATGATTTACATATCCCACATGCTTTCATTTGGGTTTATATGATTTGTATATATTTTTCTTTTTTTCTACCACCTTATGTTTTCTTTAATCCATGTTTTTATATATATATCATAAATTTAAGCGGAAACTTCGCTGGTTAATGCAACCATGTAATATGTTACTTTCTTATTAAAATATGTATAACTGTTTGTTTCCTAAATAAACTAAAATAAAAAATAAAATAAAATAAAATATGGACCAAAGCTGTGGAAATGGACGGAGATTATATTGAAAAATAAAAAAAATAATCTTCAATAGTGTGGTTTTCAACCCATGTAACCCATTATTTCTCGAGAATTAAAGGAGAAAAAAAATGGGAGGCATTACTTTTTGACAGACCTTAATATTTTATTAACGTTTGAAGCCAGACAGACGACGCGCGATGGGGGTGCAGACATTGATAGTGGTTTGCGGTAAATTACTAAACAAAGCGCGTTTTGTTTTCCTCATTAGCAAATGCACAAAAACGATAAAATATTTTTTGTATAAATTTTATTACTGATATAACTCTATAATATTGCGCATTCGCCTTTAATTTAATTGAGCTGACAAATTTTCACATTTTACGACGCAGTTTGCTTTCAGTTGTTAATTTATAACTATAAACAAAAGGACGTTAATAAGCGGAATATATCGGGGACGGTAAATTGTCGTGAAATGAAGGTATAATTGAATCGATTGATGCCAAATCAACACTGAGCTAAGGCAAAGTAATTCATGAACGTATGGAAGTCTTTTTTTTTACCTCCTTCTTGAGCCAACGTTTCGGACAGTGTTGCAGTGTTCATCATCAGGGCAGATCAGGTAGATGTGTAATTATTAGTAGTGAAATGTGTGCTTATTTACTTGGAAGCGATACCGTGTCGCCAGCTCCACTAACTTTCACCGACACAAAATAACCGTGACAAGCAGTGGCGTCATTGCCGTGGAACGGAATAGAAAGTTCACTAAAAGTATTGAAGTCTGTTTTAACTAGAGGACTTTGCATTTCGCCTGTATGTAAATTTGATAACATGTTCCATGTCCGTTCAATTCTGTCGAGATGGTAGCCGTACTGGATAGTACCCTCTTTTCTCCGTCAGAGGACACGTGCGCATTACGAGCTGTCAAATCGGAATATACATACATAGTTCAGTCAAGGAAGGAGGTGTAGAGTGCTTGAGCAGGGACCTAAGCGATTCCTTCAGAAATATGTTTAGGATACTTAGGGTGTGAACATACTAAAAGTCCTGACGTCTAGTTGTTTGGCAAGGGGGGAGGGGGGGGGGGAAGGTCCCAATTTTCGGGTTTCCGCTTATACCTCGAAAACGGTGTGTCGCAGAGGAAAATTTTTTAAAATAAGTAAAAGCTCACAAAATTATCTACAACTTTTATTCTGTACGTAATTTTCAAAATCGCTGCCGTTTTTAAGTTACACGCTCCACAAATGTAGATATTAAAAAAAAAACACACACACATTTTACCTCACATTTTTCATCAAACATTCCTTCATATCGTATGAAATATTCATCAAAGAAATAAATTTATTTGAAAGAAGTTGTAAAGAATTTAATTCCTTTTTAGAATATAAACATATATGCAAATTTGCCCCTCTCGCTACGCCACTGGAGGAGAGTACACAGAGGAGGGTATGCAGAAAATACGACGCGAATGTAAATTGTAAATGGTAGAAGCAGTCGGGAACGCCCGAGGTAGCCAAAAGAAGTGAACCAAGAACTACTCGAGTCGGGCCATATCAATAGTCTGAACATCAGCAGCGTCTTTAATACGGTGTATGAATGTGAAAAAGGCTAGGTCCGTCATCTCTGCCTAGCTCTACGATGGACAGTTAGTTAATTAATTAAATACCTTTTTTATTTTCGATAAAAGGCTTGTCTACGGTAATTTCATCATCGTAATGACATTTTTAAGGCAATAGACCTACATAATACATACATAATTGCACGTATGTTTACGTGATGAAAATTTATAGTTAAGAAGTAGAAATATTTCAATAATCAACATGGCGTGTTGATTATGTCCCCCAGATTCCAACAATGTCACAAATAACACAATATTATATCGCCACACACATGTTGAAAATGAAACATGTTGAAAATATGAACAATATTTCGAATGAAATAAGTTTTTTAAAATGATTATTATTTTATTATTATTAAGTTTCTTTATTCTTTGAATTATTCATTACATGAATTGGGGATTTTTCGACCACCATACTAGGCACATGCCTGTGTTGTGGTGGTCGATTTTCATATACAGTATATTAAAAGATGCAATATAAAGAAATGTGCGAGAATATAAAAAAATAAATGAAAATATATAAATATACATATTATATATAATAATATTAAAGAAATTTAAAGAAAACAAATGAATATAAAATAATGTAAATAACTAAAGAGTATGGAAACAATAAATTACTATAGAGTATAAAAGAGTATGAAAGAATATAGTAGAATATAAAAATAATATGAAAAGTATAGAACATAGAAGGCAATACATGAAAGAATATAAAAATGATATAATTATAAAATATATAAAGTCGAAGTAAGTACTTCGAAGAGAATGCAAATAAGAAATGATAATGATTTTAATGAAGATCTGTGTGTACGTGGTTATATTGGTAGGTACATTATTTCAAACCAATTTTTGTACAAATAAATTTTGGAATAAATTTATGTTTAGATTATCTCGATTATGACCATCAATTGCTAGCAGTGGTACTACATAGTCTTGCAGTTATATCCACATAAAAACACTGCCCGCGGGGATAGAAGCCGCCTAGGAACTAGACCCGATGCACCACAGACACAATACACAACACGACCACCATCATCCTGCGGCGCGTGTAGCCGCTCGTACCTCCGCTCGCACTCATGTGTTTGTGTGAACGTGTAGGTAGGTACTGGTATAATACCGGGTAAGTAAGTACGAAGCCATGACCGTTATTGAGCCCGCAAGGCCGCCAGCCAGACAGGGCCCAGACAGGAAGCCGAACGCCATTACGCTTTTTAGAACCGCGCGAAACCACCAGACATTGTCTAATCACATTTTTGGGCTAATCGCGGTCACGGGCCGCCCCCCTCCCATCCACCAACTCCCCACCCCGTCACCTGTGGACGCGTTGCGATGATACAATCGGAGATTTTTTATATAATGGATTGAGCAACAAAAAAATTGACATATTTTGTTGACATTATAAGTTGCATAGTAGTTATTTTACAGTAGTCATTTTACAATAGTACAACCATCCTGGATTGAATAATTATTGATGAATGGGCGTTAGGCAAAGTTCGCAGAAAATGCGAAAAAAGGTTAGCTTATACGGGCCTTTTTCGAAAAAAAAAAACTCATCGGGTCGCCTTCGAAATTTCGAACGCTTGACGTAGCTTGAACTAAAAGATTACCACTTGTATTGCAGTTAATTCAAATCTCCCAGTGGAAAGTGGACTTCAAGCTACGTCACGAATATTTAGCCAATCATCACTCTACTCATCGATGAACTAACGTTGTTAAATGCATTTTCTACGAACCTTGGGCCTTAGGTAAGAACGATATGGCTTTTTTAGTAAATTTATTAAATAAAATAGTGGAAATTTTATAAATTTCTTGCTAAATAAGAAAATTATAGATATTAATTGTTTCGCCAAGAATTTTATGCATATTGACTATCATATATTGCATTTTTTAAATTTGTTTTTTTTTTTAAGAATACTACAAGACTCCCAACTGCTCCCGTCTGGAGCCAGTGAGACTATGGCATCCCCAATTGGGGCATGTTGTGAGGGTGAAGATAGTGGGGAGAGGAGAAATATGGAGACGAGAAAGGAGGAAAAGTTCCTGGCTATTCAGATCTGGTCACCAAACTCTTACACCAGGGTGATACTTCCACACTGAAACGAGCCGCAAATGTGCCATTTATTATTGTCAAATAAAATTCGCGTTCTCCGGATTGCTTGGCAAAGCAAGAGCCATCGGCCACAGAGGCCGCTAGTTTGCCTACCGTTCGTTTTCAAAGTAGGCATTTTCAAGTAGGCATTTCCAAATATAGAAAAAGTGTACCAATATACATACCTTGGTCTTACTATAGATGTCAATTTTAACTGGTCAAATCATATTGAAAATGTATGTAATAGATTAAGATCCATATTAGGGAAATTTTACCACCTAAAAAACTTTGTTGATAAAAATATATTATACTGTATATACAACGCATTAGCAGAATCAATTATAGGATACGGAATAAATAGTTACGGATTAACGTACAAAACGTACTTAAATAAAATAGAACAATTACAAATCCGTTTCCTAAAATTGATATCAGGCAAAAAAAAAGTTCAATTATGTGAAGGCGATTATAAAAAAATTTTCTCCTTGTGTAATGTCCTCTCTATACACAGTAAGGTAGATTATCAATTAACGCTAGATGAATTCTGGAATACAGAATTCAAAAAACCTATAAACCACATCTACCCTACTAGGCATAGAGAAGCACAAATGTTTATTATTAATAAATCTCAAAATGTATACGGTGATAGAACAAAGAGGCATAGAATTCCGAAAATATTTAACGCATTACCTGAAAATATTAAAAATGAGACATCTTATTCAAATATCAAAAAAAAAATTAAATCATTCTATCTCCGTAGAACATGAAAGCAAACAATATTGTATACAAATACCCAGATCGAATATTGATCAAATACCTGGAAATTACTATCACACACTGTATTCATAAACATTATAATAATTAGTAGTTTATAATAATTAGTATTTTAGATTTTACACAGTTATTACAATGTAAAACATAAAAGTATAATAGTATTAATTAAATAGGACAACTGAGAGATTTCTTACAATCAAACTGATTGATCAGTTTTGTAAGATTTTAAAGATTAATATTGTAAAATTTAAAAAAAAAACTGAATAAATATACAAAAAAAAAAAAGTTGTAGGGATTTGAAAAAAAATGTTTTTACAAGACCAATGTAATTTATTACGCACGGCTAATATTGAGTTATCGATATTTTCACACAAAAGTTTCTTTAATTTGCACGTAGTTGTAAACGTTATAAGTTGAAAAATCCATGTAAACTCTTGTAATCTAAAATCTATTATTTTTGAAAATAAAGACTCCACCTAGAGTACAATAGGACCACGGACGCAATGCAGCGATATGTACCCCTGCTGCGCTAAAATAACCAGTATCGCCAATACAAAAGTATTATTTAATTTGGGTAGGAGATGTTTAGTACCTACCGGTCTGACGTAAGCTGCACCTAATGGGAGGCGTCTACTAATATCTACAGGAATTCCAAAAACTGAAAAAATCGAACTAATATCTATGAGAATCAAAGTGTTGACGAATATCTACAGCTCAAACTGTTGATTAATATCTATGAGAACCAAAGTGTTGACGAATATCTACGGCACTGGCAGAGGTTGGATTTGCAATTATGTATAGCACATTGGAATAACGTAATTTATTTATTTATTTATCAATCATTAACGGCCTTATGGGCTTTTACACACATTTACATTTTTATGTTTTAGTGCATACAGGTGTGTTTAGAATACAAAGAAAACATGAATAGTTTTTACACATGGTACATATAAATAAAGCTGGTAAGTAAAAAGTATAGCATTATACAATAAAGAGAAAAAAATCAGTTTTATATGTATATACGTATATAACAAATAATAATAATGGTGAGTTTTTAATATATGTGCAATTTATGTGTTGAATACATAGCCAAGTTGATTTTAAACAAAAATACATACTACCGACTTGCACCGCACTAAAATTAATATACAAAACAATTCCATTTTGACCAATTACTTTATCGTCAGAATTTCTGCTTAAGGAATTCAATTTCCGAAGACGAAATACTTTATACCATAAATAAACCAATCCTCTTTATACTGAAACCATGGAACATTTCAGGTTTGAACAAATAATGTCAGATACTTCAGTAAACTATCACGGAGAGGACAAATGAGTTCGATAAAATAATATAACAGAGTATCTAATTACAATCAAATTAAAATGTTAATAAAAAATAATAGTAATATTGCGTATGCAGTTTAAAAAACTTAATTTATGTAAGTATGTATGTAAAAATCCCTAATATCGGACTATTGGACACATTTAGCTGATTAGTCCAACCTACGCTCTGTAGATATTAGTCAACACTCTGAAGTTCGTAGATATTAGTTCAACATATGAGCTGTAGATATTCGTCCGACATATATGCTGTAGATATTATATATATATATGCTGGAGTCCACCTAATGGCGCTTTATGGCAACACTCGCGCCGAGTAGTTGCCAAGTTAAGTGTTCGAAAATTCAAATTTTGAAAAGTTGTATTTATACGAATAACAGCTTGTTTTTTCAAAATAGAAGAAATTGACTAAGCATTGGATTTAGATTGTGGTTAGAACATTGTAGTTGTATTAAGAAATCTCATAAAAGCGCTGATATTGAGACTAAGAAAAGAGTTCAAGAGGGTATTACCAGAGAAAACCAGAAATATGTCATTTTTAAATCAGATTTTACACGTATTGACTCTTTTCCACAATAAACTATAAATGGATTTCGAAAGATTGTTATTTTATCTAGCATTCGCATGTTTTAAATTTTGAGAAGAAACGTTTATTTTTAGTATAATGGTAAGCCCACACTGCGGCCAACGTTCCAACTTCAAACGTTTGGACGATCGTGTGGAGGGTGATCGGGTGTTCGTGCGTTGGAAGTTCGAGTTGGACGGTTGGAGTTCGCGTTGGCCCGGAATCGCCTTCGAGGCGATCCCGACGCGCGACGGCCAACTCACACGAACCAGCCTGCCGCAGCTGTCCACACCGTGCCGCGTACTATTAAAATGACTATATTATTACGGAGAGTGGTATAACAATTGTTTGAAAACATGTCGTGTATATAAGTATATGATTATACGTACGTAATAATTGTAGGCAACTGAAAAAGATACAGCGTAGCTACAGCTGTTTCATGTCCGCCATTTTGGAGTATGGGATTCGGGGTTGGAGGGTTGGCCGCAGCGACCACACGATCGGCAGTTCACACGATTCAGTCTGGACGTAGCATAATAGGTTATACCGTAGGTCGTTGGCAGATTTGTTAAATTTTCAAAAAAGATTTTGTATTTATACCACACCCATTTCAAATCATATAATCATGCAGTAAAATAAACCAATACATTATCTGGGTATCGCATGTTTTAGAATTTTAATTTAAGTTTAAATAAAATCATTAAAAAATATTTACGTGGGTACATGTGTTTCTTAACGAAAATTGGTCCGTTTGTGTATTTATTTGCGCACTTACAAACTAATATATTTCAGATTGTTTTAACATTCTTTTATTTAACTTAGACATTATTAAAAAATGATAAATACTTATAATAAAAAAAATTACATTATTTTAATAGTTTTTCCATCACGCCTTTCAGCATTTTTGGATGTAGGTATAAATTAAAGCAAATTTGGAATGAAATAAAATCGATATTGAGTTATAATTTTAAAAAGTTGGTATGGAGATTAATTAATCTTTCTCATTGGAACCGCCCTGTGCGATCGTAAGAACAACTTTCGACGAAATGTGGATTTTCGGCCGCTGGCTGATTAAACGTTCTTAAGCATCCATGACCGATTATCATCCTCGGCGTGGTCGAGGGGTAAGGTACTCACAATCCGAAGGTCGCGGGTTCAAATCCCAGCATGGGCAAATTAATTTTATTTTATTAATTTGTGTTATTTCACAATCAATTCATTTAAAATAATACATAGTATAACGTTCCAGAGTCGAAAATACTATCAGTATCGCCGTGATGTAAGACCATCATTCAGAATTGAAACGTTGCTTGAAATGGCTTTAGCTGTGTTTGGTGACCAGAATCTGAATAGCCAGTTACTTCCCCACCCCCCTCTCCCCCATCTCCTCTCCCTCCCCACTAGTGTTGGGTAGGACACGACATCAGGATGAGTTTATATGAGGTACTCAAATACTGAAATGAGATGTTGAGGTGTCCCACCTCATTTGAGACAACTTCGCTTACGGGGGCGAACGGGGGGGGGGGGGGATTTCAGGGAACATGTTTTTTTTTACATTTGCTTCACACAGGAGGCCCTAAGTAGAATAATTCCCCTTAGAGCCCATGTGATCTTTGGGGATGCTGTGGAAATATTAATCCATCCCTCCAGTGGTGCAAGGCGATGTTCCGAGAGAGTAAGGGTGGAGAAGTCAAAGGGACTCCCTTAACTACTCTCTCTGGATCTATGACAGAGGTTATCTCATAAATGGTTCCCGGGGTGGCGGTACCCATACCCGCCTTCCGTGTTTGTTATTTTTGTGATACGAAAAATGAATATAAAAAAGACCTACCCTCCTACCCCCCCCCCCCTCCTCTGATCCCCCCTTCTATCCCCACCCACTCCTACCTCTCCCCATCCACCCCCCCCCTCTGATCCCCCCCTCAGCAACCCCCTCCACCTCATCTCAACTCTCCCCCAACTTCCCTCCCTTGGGAACTGTTGGGACCCTTGAGCGGTATTTAAATAATAATAATTTAAAATAAAAATTATTGAAAAACAAATTTTTTTTTTTTGGAGCAGTTGGTACACTTGTACGGTATTAACAATAATTTACAATAAAAAAAAATTTGGAGCCGTTGCAACTTTTGTGCGGTATTCACGTAACAATAATTTACGATATAAAATATTAAATAAAACTCTTTTTTTTTAGCAGTTGGGACGTTTATGCAGTATTCACAATATGTGAATAGCTCACCTCATCACCACCTCACGGTTATAATACAAAAATGTCATACAATATACAAACACCTCACGCCTCACCACCTCATACATTAATCCCGTACGATACGTGACATGGACATGTAGTCCAATACACCAACCACCTCACACCTCACCTCACATTTGTCCCATACGTGACAACGTGACATGACATGTAGTTCAATACACCAACCACCACACACCTCACGTCACATTTGTCCCATACGTGACAACTCATACATTAATCCCGTACGATACGTGACATGGACATGTAGTCCAATACACCAACCACCTCACACCTCACCTCACATTTGTCCCATACGTGACAACGTGACATGACATGTAGTTCAATACACCAACCACCACACACCTCACGTCACATTTGTCCCATACGTGACAACGTGACATGACACGTAGTCAGTACACCAACCACCTCACACCTCACCTCATATTTATCCCGTACGTGACAACTTGACATGACATATAGTCCAATACACAAACCACCTTACATCTCACCTCACATTTGTCCCATACGTGACATGACGTGTAGTCCAATACACCAACCACCTCACACCTCACCTTACATTTGTCCCTTACGTGACAACGTGACATGACATGTAGTCCAATACACCAACCACCTCACACCTCACCTTACATTTGTCTCATACGTGACAACGTGACATGACATGTAGTCCAATACACCAACGACCTCACACCTCACCTCATATTTGTCCCGTACTTGACTTGACATTTGTAGTAATACAAAGAAAAAGTGTTGGGATATGGGACATTTGAGGTGCCTCTTGTATGAGGTACTCAACACTACTCCCCACTACCTTCAGCCTCACAACATCCCCAATTGGGGATGCCATAGTCTCACTGGCTCCAGACGGGAGTAGCTGGAACTATTGTGAGGTATTCACATTAAAAAAAACATTTCTATGCGACCTATTAGGACAAATATAATCCAGGTCTCTTGTGATTAAACGAGTTAAACAAAAAAATCAACCTATTGAGAAAATTAGGCCATTGGTTGTAGTTTTTTATCTGTAAAAATCTGTTCGGTTTTACAAGACCTTAATCTGAAGAGCTCCATAGATTTGCCTCGCGAAAGTATTATATTTTGAAAATAAATCACTGCGTTGGAGTTTGTATTTTACAAGAATTGCGGTATCGATGACGATTATAATGTCTAGACGAAATCTAAAAAAAAGCCTTACAAAAATATGTTATCGAAAATCACGAACTATCTACATTGTAGACACGTTATTATTAATAAAACTTCATCCCCGAGTAACTCTAACATAGGAGACCTTAATGGCTAGACTTAATTTAATTCTGTATTTTGTATCTCTATAATTTTATGTATTAAGCTGTTTGTCTCTTACAAATAAATAAACATTATTCTTGTCTACGATATTTATATAGTACTAGCTGGTTCCCGGCTTGCGTTGTAAGGCCATATTCTAAGAAATAAATTGTTTCTCCCTGCATGTCGTTTCCCGTGCGTGCCCGGTCCCCTCCCGCGTTCCCCTTCCACCTTCCAATTAAAAAAAAAAAATAATACCAATGTAAATAGAAAATAAAAGTTTTCAACACAAATTGTTAGAAATATTAGGTCCTTAGATATGAAATTGGCGTTTTGCCATACTGGCAACTTTGATCTTGTAGTGTTGGTAATATGTTAATCTGTCGGGTAGGTTCGGAAATACCGAACATAGCCGAAGCGACCTAACATCGGTACGATATAATAGCGAGCGGAGATCTCGCGCGCCCTTTTTCTCGCCAGACGGCTTACAGCCAACATTGTACTATAATATTCTATTAAACAGTTTCCGTGTATCAAAGTACTACGTGTTTAAATAATAACCTTGAAAACATCCTAGAGGAATACTGGAGATAAAGGGCCCAGTATTGCCTGCAAATATTGGACATCACAGATCTCAAATATCTTCTCTTTGGTTAGGAATTCCAAATTCTTATTTATACTGCACATGTATTTGTATTTCGAAAATTATAATCCATTTGTTTTTTCCTTAATTGTTTTATTTCTTTGAGGCACTTAGTTTACAATATGGAAAACTTGAAATATCGAAACTATCGGGGCATGGTTTGGTTGGTTCGGCAGGGTTCAGCCATTGCGGTGACTACTTCCGATTATCGTACAGGATCCACTTTTCATCACAGGTAATGATTCGATTTAAAATCCCTTCATTATTGTGCCGGTTGAGTAATGCAACGCAGCAGTCAAATCGCGTTTGTTGATTTGCTTCACTCAATTTGTGAGTTTCACCTTCCCAATTTGCTTCAAGTGGATTAAAACAGTTTTAAAGTTCGACAATACCCCCCCCCCTCCCGACAAGAGTTTGGAGTTTTATTTTCTTGAACCCCCCTCGAAACTAAAACCTGGCTACGCCCGTGTTCTGAAGTCATGGCGTGACCAAGAGAAACAGGGATTCATTTTTATATATATGGATTTTTATGTACTCTTATTTATTAAACATAGTCATTAATTTCGGTTTTCGGTGCATGTATCCTTAATTTGATGTTGTGTTCCTGCGTAATGAGTAAAATTATTATAGTTCAATAAAGTTTTAATTTTTTTAAATGGAATGAGTGAGTAAAAAAATCATATCAGACAAGCTAGTACCAATTTGGGAGGCGGGTAATTTAGTCACAATTTGGGAGGCGAGTATAGGTACGGTCGCCCCGGGAACCGTTTATTGAATAAGCAACACCTCTGCCATAAATCACCCCAAATGGTTCGCTACGTTTTGTGACGTAGCGTGACGCCCAAATTAAAATATATTAATGGAACGATCGACCTTGAACAAAATGAATGAATTTAACTTGGACTAACGCAATCGTTTATATATATGACGTATTTATACATTCGTCAACAAAGTTAACGTGAATTATGAACCGGACGCGCACATCTTAAACGCTAATGACGCTATTATCTTTATTATTTATAACTGAATTATATCTCCCCTCTTAATGTGACGATCATCGCCTAAATGGGCCATCGTTTGAGACAGCTGATAAGCCAGGTCAACTGTACACATTCGCGTATAACCGAAACATGAGGACTGTCAGGTCTGCGTAGCAACAGAACCGAAAGAAATTATGAATTGAAAAGTTGATTATTTACATACAATCTCCTTTGACTGATATCACTGTTTTGGACATATTAAAATTGGCGATATCCTAATCAATATCACCAAGTGTATTGTATCATAATAGTCCATTATTTAGTTCTTACTTTAATATAGTAGTCAATGGGCTATTAGGGTCACATGGTCTCGTTGCCGAGTTGTGCCGAAGGTGACCGAAGGTAAATGTAAGGAGTCATTATTATCATTTTCAGGAGTTCGGCAGATCAGAGCTAGCCTTCAGCCTGGAAGGACGTTGTTTGTCCTCTGAAGTATTATTATAATTACAATACATTCATGAACAGTCACCGTGTTATAAAGAACCTACGCCATAGGTCAGCCAAGTGGTTTGCTACGTTTGGTGACTTAGCAGAGGTGCCCGGGTTTATGGGGTGTCCGTTACTCCTGAACACAACCTACCCACCCTTCATACCTTTTGCCATTCCGGAACTTCCATTTGTTTCTTTACCTAAACAGACCCTACAGACCTCCCAAAAAATTAAATTGATTTACTCAAGGCCTCTTGTGTGGAGCTGATGTAAAAAAAACACGGAAAGGGATAATAAGGATGAACCACAAAAGCCTTCGTTTGGGCAATCCTCTGATTAAAATAATTATTAATTTGATTGGCAATACGCATTATTTATAAGGGTCGACCGAGATCTCGGTCTCGGCTACAAATTCTACCGAGAACTCTGTCTCGGTTCTTGAGATTGTGGGTCATAACCGTTGTGGGTAAGACCGTTGTAAAGATTTTTTGGATTCAGTGGCCACATTCATCAGAACACATCGATTCGCTGATTTATACATTCTTAAATATATTATATTATGCAAAAATAGCGCATTTTCATTTCTTTCTCAATTTATCTATTCTCGGTCTCGGCCGAGATTTTAATTTATTCCTGGTCTCGTACTTTCATGAAGTAAAATTTCTTGAAATTTCAGGTTTGTTATAAATTCTCTATAAAATATGAGTGTTTAAATATCGTCTCAAACCTCTGCTTATTTTGTTAAAGACCGCCAAACTCGATATAAAAATTTAACAAATGTTTTTCCAGGTGTCACATGTTTACGAAACACTCGAATTACGCGCTAATCAAGGGATAATATAATTACTGCCTTGAGTGGCGATTAGTTGAACGCACGGACATATGAATATACAATGACCTGCCCTAAGTGATAAAAACGTATTATTTCCCCCTCCACATGGCGCCGGCTGAAGCTCCGCCTTGGAACCGGCTCGCTCCATGGGGAGGGGATAGAGCCTCTCTTGAATCTAAAATATGTGACGTCATCATTCTTGCCGTGAACAGCTAGAAGGTAACATCCATACATTTAACGAAATACAATGCCAAAACGGTAGCGTATTCTATACAATATATCTACATATCAATGTGCACATAGCGAATGTGGGCGGTTCTCCAGTGTGCTCGTCGCTGGTTACAGGGGTAAGTAAATTATGAAACATTTGTAATAGTGTTTTAACTAAACACGGCAACAAAATATTGCTATGTGTATTGGGGCGAGTCTTTTTGGGGCGAGCATTTAGCCTTAGCAAATATGTTATTATCGTGGCAAGCAATTCGCGCTCCCATGTAAAAAGGTCTATTCATTCAAAGCAGATTTTGATTTTAAGAACTAAATGGTGATATTGTAATGCGAGATGCCTATTTACTGTTAGATTGATTGTATAACGAATCACAGTCATCTTTCCCCTCTTCGCCCTCCATGGTTTGGTTTGACCCCTCACCTGTAACTGCTTATCTAGTCATTTGGATGTCTATGGTTGAACGGCATTATGACCGTATACGTGCCGAATATCACAAATGAATTTATTTATTAGTAGGTTTTGATTTAATAGGGGATAATTATATACTTATCGCAACATTTTACACAATTTACGAAAGATAACATATATATAAAATTGGAGGCGGTTATGGATATATTATTTGGATTACCAACATTTCTGCCATAGGTCACTCTATTCGTCACGTTTGGTGACTTAGAAATGGTGACCGCGTTCATGGGGTGAGGTTTGCATAGGTCTTGGTGGCGGACGAGTCTGCCCACCAGCTGCATGACGGGCAGGATCGGGAGAGACCGGTTGAGGGAGACCCTCTGACCCTCTGGAGTCTCTCGGCCCAATGCCTTCCTTCCACCCCCAGATTCTTACACAACCCTCATATTATCTCATTCCTGTCCAGATCTTAATTTGCTTCCTTCACAGTTCCTGCACACAGCATCCCCAAATATAATTAAATATTATTTTCCTGAGAGCCACCTGTGTTGAATCAATGTAAAAATTTAAAAAAATTACCTATAATAAACAGTGCGAATGGATTCGATAAGCACCTATCGTAGATATGAAATATAATTACCAATATATTGTACATACAAAATATCATATAAGACTTCGGTTTAAAAAACTCTATTCTCTAAACCCATTTATATTCTGCCATTTATTTGAGCCCCTGCCTTGAATAACGTTGTATCCAACAATATTCTCGTTTCGAGAAAAAAAACGAAACCAATTATGTATCATTACATTTTACATTTAAAATACATTAAACTTACAATTCTTAACAATTAAATGAAAGGTGGTGAGGAAATGCAGTTACAGAAGAATTTATCACATAAAATTATGCTGAATTAGTGAAAAAATGTATTAAACATGTAAAAAATTTTATATGCATCAGTATTATTTTTTAACTTAACTTCACTTAATAGTGCTACATAGAAACATGCTCGCCTTACATAAATTCACAAATATCATGGAGCTAAGCAGGCAATAAGAATATTATGTTTGAACATATACAACGTTCTTTCATAAAACAAATATCAATAAAATATGTTTTTATTACCTACGTATAGTCTCTATCTTACAAAATGCGTAATAAGATACCCAAAATTATTCCATCACAACTGAACATTGATAGTTTTGACGGATGCAACGTTATTCCGGGCTCATTTATTAGTAGACACCTATGATATTCCATCTCATAAAAGGTCTCACCTGATATCTTCTTAGACAATTGCCCATCTCGACGCACTTAAGCCTCACTGTGAACACGGCTAAGCGTTCCCACATATTTTACGACGAAATGTTTTTTAGTCACCCAGTACCAATCACTTAGTTTCACCTCACCTGTAACAAAAAGAGAACATTTTTAGTACTTTGTCACTTTTGACGAGTTGCGGAACACCAGTTCGTCTTGTTTTAGAGATATTGATGGAATAACGTTGCACGACAACATGATAAAATTTTTAGTGCAAGCAAATTTGATGACGAAGAATTTTGCACATGGTTCGCTAAAGCGTTTTAAGTAACATTGACTTTTTGAAAGAAATATAATTGTTGTGAATACCGCACTTGCATTGCATAAATTATGTATATGAAATTCATCGTACGTTATTAATTTTTTTTAAATTTCTACATTGGTTATATATGTAAGTTATCTAAAAATCCCAAATAGGCAGATCCAGTTTTTCAAACACAGTACACTTATTTTGTGGCACCGTTTTGACAACTCAGAATCATGCAACTTGAACACCTCTTTCAAAATTCTTTAAAAGTGATGAAAATATATTAATTATTATAAGCAATAATTATCAGCCTGAAACACTCATCCACATTGAAAAATCTTCCGAGAAAAGATACATGACGCCAACGGGACATGAATCCGTGTCCTTCTGATTGCCGGTCAGCTGCTCTCCCAATTGAGCTATGGCGGCTTATCTTGTACCCGCCAAATGATTCAATATATACTGGTGTTTCATTCAACAATTACTGCTTACTATATTTTTTTTCCATCTGAAAACAACCAACTTTATTTTTGCAAGAGAGACATTGTTAGTGTTAAAATCCCTCGCTAGCTGACGTCGAGACAAATTATGTCTTCATTTATTGGGGAAATACAAACTTGTCAAATATTATTTTTTTTATTTTTCATTGTTAAACTAACGTTTAAGACAAGATTTTTATGCATAGCACAAAGGGTAACAATTATTATAAGCAATAATTATCAGCGTGAAATCAATAAATCAATAAAAAAATAATAAGAAAATATATTAGTTTAGGTTAGGTTCGGGCCATTTTTCATTTTTTTTCAAAACTTATTACTTTTTAAAAGGGCATTGAAATTGCATGATTCTGAGTTGCCGTAGAACACACCATTTTATAAAATTTTGTAGGTTAATTTTCACGTTCCATTGTGTAAGTACTATTAAAGTTCTATTATTATATCATTATAAGTCAATTGCTTAATAAAACTGAAATAATCACAGAATTTGATAAGAACTTTCACAGAACATAAAAATTAACTTTAAAATTTTTATTATTTTACAATTTTTTTGAAACAACCCGTCCTTAGTTTTAAACATTTTTATTGTTAAAAAAACTAGATTCAGTTCGTTTGTACTCGTAAGTTATAAAAATAGAATGTCTGCTATTCAAAGCAAAAGTTATGTTAACGCCCCCACAGAGTGGTTATAAGGAATAAGTACAAGATGCAGACACACAGAACAAGCCAGTGTCTGATTAGACCACCATTCTAGTTCTAGACCATTCATCACATACAAAATTTGCACAATCGCCCAGGGACATATCTGCATATATAAACTGGCAAATGCAAGAATATCTACTGCATGATTACATAGATATAAATGAAGGCAGACTCTAAGTACTTAAAGCTGTCTGTCTGGTAAATATGCCCATGTGATATAGTATGTAATTCAAGTTAGAATATGTATGTTACGACAGATCGTTTCATATTTCATAAAGCTATCATTTTTTTCGCAACCCAGACGTTAAAAACACAACTTTCTTCACTTGGTATTTTTCAATTCGGGAAAATAACATAAGATACGAGTTTGGCAAGCCGACTTTCGGAATTGAGTTTTGGTTATTAAATTTTCAGAGGTCCGTTTCGTTTCCAATATTAGGTTTACTCATATTTATTTTGCGGGTAATCGAATTTGTCTTCCAGGGCACATCTCAAAGGCACAAAATCAGATCAATATAGAGTGTATTTTTTATATGACATCAGTGGTATAGCGATAATAATAACTGCGACACTTGGTTCAGAGGGGCTGAGAGTTCAAAACACAACATTGTTTTAAAAATCCATGAATTTTAAAATAACTTGATTAAGCAGTTTGTGTTTTTTTTTACATTACAGCACAGGAGGCTCTCAGGAAAATAATTTCTCTCAGGGCCTATGTCATCTGAGATGCTGTGTAGAGGGTCTTTTTGAGGAGAGGAAGGAATGAACATTTATCTTGTCGTTCCACAGTCGAGATGTTGAACACAAGAACGAGTCGAAGAAGTGACCCGTTCTCATGTGACAAATGTCAATAGTGTACATATGTTGGGCACGCGTTTGGCGTGTTTCCCGTTTATGCACCGGTGCCGAAGGGATCAATGACGCTAGTTCCTCGGAGCATCTTCCATTGTAATACCGGTAGAACAAGGATAGTGTTCCTACGCGACGCGAGACCTGTGGCCAGTTGTTTCACATAGCTAAAATAACAATTATAATTTGGGAGGCGGGAATCGGTACCGTCGCTCCTATTGCAGAGGTATTGGATAACCAACACCTCTGCAATAGGTCACCCCGAGTGGTTTGCTACGTTTGGCGACTTAGCAGGGGTGTCCGGGTTCATAGGGGTGATATTTGTCCGGATCTTCGCGACGGATGCGTTTGTCCACCAACTGCGTAGCAGATCGGATCGGGAGAGACTGGTTGAGGGAGACCTTTTAACCTCCCAGCAGGACTCTCTCGGAACATGCGGGCGGGATGGATTCGTAGGTCCGTCACTCCTGGACACACACATCCTTACACATCCTCAGAACTCTACCCACCATCATACCTTTTTCCATCCCATAACTTCCACTCCTTCTGTTTAGTTCTGAAACAATTATTATAAGCAATAATTGTCAGCCTGAAACACTCATTTACATTGAAAAATCTTCCGAGAAAAGATACTTGCCGCCAACGGGACTTGAACCCGTGTCCTTCTGATTGCCGGTCGGATGCTCTGACCACTGAGCTATGGGGGCTCAAGTCCCGTTGGCGGCAAGTATCTTTTCTCTGAAGATTTTTCAATGTAAATGAGTGTTTCAGGCTGACAATTATTGCTTATAATAATTGTTACCCTTTGTGCTATGCATAAAAATCTTGTCTAAACGTTAGTTTATAAATTAAAAAATAATAATTAATATTTAACAAGTTTAAGTATTTCCCCAATAAATGCAGACATAATTTGTCTCGACGCCACCTAGCGAGGGATTTAACACTAACAATGTCTTTCTCGCAAAAATAAAGTTGGTTGTTTTCAGGTGGAAAAAATATAACAAGCAGTAATTGTTGAATGAAACACTAGTATATATTGAATTATTTGGCGGGTATTTGATAAGCCCCCATAGCTCAGTTCTGAAACAGTTTAAAAACTAAACCTATGTTCCCAAGTCGTTCATTGTTCATTTATTCCGTTGGCTTCCTCCTTTCCTTGAAAGTACCTACTCATTAGGAAAAGAAGAAGATGTTTTCATACCTACGTGGAACACATCTACAATATTGGCACCAAAATCTAAAATTACCTACTTGTATAAGTTGAAAAATCGCAGTGATATCGGTCACATCTCGCCATTGAAATCTCGCTATTAATCGTAGAATTACTAATATGGCCCCCCCAAAGTGTCGGTAATTGTGACCAAGTTATGTCGTTATTGAAATGAAGTGCAGCCATCACCAAGATCGGTTCAGAAACAGTGGATGAACCCATCAAAAGTTAGGAACTTATCCTTCCATTTGCCATTTCCTGTGATTGAGTTAAAAACGAAGTCAATTGTCTTGTTTTCGCACAAAAATTAGATTTACAGCTCACACCTCTCTAATGTCAAAAACGATATTGTTCGTGACACCTTCCTTTCCTAAAAACGACTCTCCACAGAGCACATGGAAGGAATTATTCATCAGGGCCATCTGAGTGGAGCTAACGTAAAAAATAACACTACTTGAGTAGAATGTTCAGAGAACTTTGAAATTTTATGAATTGTTTAAATTCTGCCTATCAACTGGTCCTTAATCTAACCAATTTGTCGTCTGACATCCCGCTGCATTCCAATCTATCAGAATAGACTTGCATAATATTAACAGTAAACAGCCAGCTGAGCTCACAGTGCAATCTCAACTCCTCGGCCGTTTCGCCCCACTGGTCTCCATTACGTGCGGTGCATTCGAAACCTAAAAGTGTGTCGAGGAGGCTCGAAACTGTGCCATAGACAATAATAAGTGATAGACATCTCTGTGTGCATACAATGTACAATGGCCGCGGCGTATAGACACGTACTACACGTAACTGCACTGCTGCAAAGTCCTTTGTTAGAAGAGCTTGTATGTATTACGACTGTGTTTGGATCGTTAGGTGTGCGACCGTGGAGAACGTTTAATGGTGCAAAGCGAAGAAACTCAAACTTAATTGGTGAAAAACTACGTTATTTTTGACGATTTTTCAGAATAATGTGAGTGTAATTGGCGTAATGTAAAAAATCACCAGTTTTAACGTTTCAGAAATCAGTATCTTACGAAATCATATTTTTATATGCAACTAGCTGACCCGGCGTACGTTGTTCTGCCATACACATTATTTTAAGTGAATATTTTGGTTGTTAAATAAAAAATAACGAATGTATTGTAAGTGTGTGTGGATGGAAACTATGACAGAAAGAGGAATGGAGCGCCGTAGACGATGACCGCGCGCCGATAAAAACAAAAAAAAACACCAACCATTCATTATCTCAATTCAATGTAGTTCATTAAAGTAACGGACATATTCATTGTTTGATCTCTCAAAAGTTAAATGTAAAGTGAAAAAAGTAATATATTAGCTTAGCGCCACCTGTCATTCAACAACATAAATAATTTCGTTCTGTTTTAAAAACGAACGACGACGTTTAAATTTGTTCACACAAAAATACTAAAATCGCGATTAAAAATAGAAGGGTGGGGGTAGGTAGGGGGGTGAAAATTTGAGATTATAGGTATTTTTTGATACCAAATTTAAAAAAAATCCAACAAAAAAAAAAATTGTTAAAAAAATAGAAAAAAAGTGTTTAGATAGGGACACCATAATCATCTAGCGGTATGAAATGTAGTTTACAACCCATTCTCATACCTACCAAATACACATAAAATTTTTCATAAAAATCGTTCGAGCCGTATCGGAGGAGTGCGACCTCAAACGCGGTGACACGAGATATTTTTTGTATATATTAGATGTAAAGGGTGCATTTGACTTACTTTAATCAATGATACCTGAAATTTTTTGAAGCGAAAACTGTAAATAAAATTTTGGTCTCCGATGATTATTTTAAATATATTTTTTTCAAATTTAAAAACAAAACCAAAATTGTTTTTTCTTCCACATGCCGTCACTGGTTACTCAGCTGAGAAACCGCTCAACCCTTTACCCAGATCCTAACTGTCCAATATTACTGATTTTTTATGTTCGTTGTTGAAAAAAATATCTAGAATTTCACCGGCTACCAAAATTTTAGTACATATTTTAATTCGACTGACAGGTTGCAAGTCGTTCATTTCATACCCTGTATAGTGAATACTTTTTAAGTAGTAGTTCAAGTTAGTAAATTAGGTTTCCAATTTTATCTTATTTATTAAATCAAAATCAAAATTTCCTCTGCAATCATAAATTTGTAAGTAGGTAGGTACTTAAATTCTCACCTTCTTAATAATAATATCTACATATCCACACATTATAAATTAAAGTCCCCCGAGTCGTCTGTCTGTCTGTCTGTTCGCGAAAAACTCGAAAACTACTGAACGGATTTTCATGCGGTTTTCACCAATAGATAGAGTGTTTCGTGAGGAAGGTTTAGGTATGTAATTTGTCAAGAGTTTGTGTAAATTGGTTGAAAAATAACGATAATTGTTAGAAGTGTAGGAAAAAGTCAAGCCGCCTGGTAGCTTTCATCGAAAACGCTGCCTAATCCTTTTGGGATATAACAAAACAATGCATGGTGGGATATTCCTCTTTTATAGATCTACAAAAAAGTCCGCATATCTCTATCTTTTACAGATAGCTTACTATACTCATTATATCTTCTAAAAAAATGGTCACGTAAATTGCGGTAATTGAAAAGTTATTTAGACGGATACAGTATTAATCCTTATTAACTTAAATACGTAAGTTACCCAAAGCATTTCATGCACATTATTATAATCTTTCACACCATCTCTACGTATTATAAATTAAAGTCGTCCACGGCATCTGTCTGTCTCTTCGCGATAAACTCAAAGACGGCGGTGGTTATAAAGGTTGGATAACCATCCAGTAGATGATGTTGTGTTTTTGCCACAGCAACGCGTCGCCTGGTCTGCTGGTAATAAACTATAAACATTTAATGTTACTTTTTTTTTAATTTCATGTAAGGAATTATCCGAGGGTCAGTCAATAAGTAATGCCTCCTATTTTTTTCTACTTAAATAAAGTTAGTTAAGTGAAAAATTTGAATTTGGTGCTATTCCTAAAACCTTCTTCTACAATCTGTTGCAATAGTAACTTTTTGCGTCAACAGGTGGCAGCACTGCAGTCGCTTGAAAATGGCCGATATCGATGTTCTGTGATTGATTCTTGACTGTAGGAGGTGAAACGCAAAAATTCACATTCATGAAATACTGAAAAATGTGTACCATGATGCAACAGTGGACGTCAGAACTGCTAGATGATGGGTTCGTTACTGTAACGAAGCTGAAGTATAAACAACGCTGGCTGAGGAAAAGTGGAGTGGCGCAGGCCGTTGATCGCAGCGACTGCACTCATTCGTGGTGACCCCAGATAACTATAGATGTCGTATTCTCTTCCTCAGTAAAGGCAGTGTGATGACGATTATTCGACAACCGATTTTTCAACAAAAGTTTTGCAAGGTGGGTACCAAGAAAGTTAACCGGCCAAAATAATAATTAAAAAACAATGGCCTCACAACACTTCAATCACAGACGAAAAATAGGTTCATTTTTTTTTTAACCTGAACCAAAGCCTCTATGGAATGGCATCACACAAACTCACCAAATACAAACCAATTCAAAACTCTGTGATCGGAGGGGAAAGTTATGGCGATGGTGTTCTGGATATGACCGTGCTTTTTACAACACTGTGTGATACATGCCCTTGTTAAAAGATGGACCAAAGTTATGGCGATGGTGTTCTGGATATGACCGTGCTTTTTACAACACTGTGTGATACATGCCCTTGTTAAAAGATGGACCAAAGCTGTGGAAATGGACGGAGATTTTATTGAAAAGTAAGACATTAATCGTCAACAGTATGGTTTTCAACCCATGTAATTGCATATTTTATTTCTTGAAATTTAAAGGTGAAAAAATAGGAGGCATTACTTATTGACTGACCCTGGTACAATTTTTCCAAAAGAAATATTACTATCTCAATGACAATTCTTTATTCAAACTTTCTTCAGGCTGTTAGATATAATATTGATTATTCCGACTTGAGAGCTCGTAGTTCGATCCACGCTCATGAGTATTTTGGCGGGATAAACTGGTATCCAACACAGCCACCATCTTGAACAGGAAACGGAACACACAAATAAATTAACAGACAGACGAAATGTCAAGACTTTGCAACGCTCAGAATGAAGAGAGAAGACGCGAAGTGGGGGAAATTTCCCTTTTAATTCGGGTTAAATTTATTAACATTTTTCTTATGCAAATTGTCAAAACTTATCAAAACTTATCAAAACTTATGAGATTATCTTTTCAGTAGCTAGAAAGAAGTTAAAAATTAGAATTTTAGCTATATCGATCGTTCAATTGATTAGTCAGACATCTCCAAGTACCAAGTTTTGAGATAATGAGGAGAGCAATGTTCGAATGCTAACCAAATAATAAATCAATATTATTTACACGTGTCTGTGTTTTACTAATTAAATATGCTACAAAATAACACCGGTAGGCATAACGCTCCGGTATATTGGTATGAAATTTTGAAATATCTTACCACTGAACCAGATAACATCAACATTTTGTTTAATTCCGCTACAGGTTTTTCTGCATTATAATTTATTTGGTTGATTTTACGAGTAAACTGAGTATCGTACCAGACAGATACTGTCAGATTATGCTATAAAATAGCAAGGGTGTTTGGGAATTCTCATTGAGAATGTATGGCGGAAATAGGCCAATCCACGAAAGTATAGATCCACGCATTAGAATCAAACAACCTGCCCAAAGGTGTAAATTAATTTTCTTCAAAGTGATTTGAACATTTCTCCAGAAAACCCGAATAATTTTGTGCCTCTAAACAAAAATGGCTCTGTTTTCCTTACTGACGTCACCGGAGATAGCGTATGGATTTTCCCAATATCAAGTCCCAAATCCGTTCGTGTCACATGACGTTACAAGAGATTTTAACGAATTTGGTATAATAGCATATCTCACCATACAGTGAATCAGCTTGTTATTGTAGACAACACTGAAGTGATAATTAAATTAAACTCTTTAATTAATGCACAACTTTAACGGTGAAACAGTTAGACTTTATTTTGGGTAAAATCAATTTGCAAGTATGACACGTATTTATAGTACCAACTTCAATAATAGCAAAACAGTATTGACAATAAATTTATGGGTTCACTGAGTCACATACAGTCGGTCCTCCTACTGGAAACTTAATTGTTCCCTTTACCGATCGTTTAACTAAAAAACATTTATTTTATTTTATTTATAACATTACATTTGATACATTTGTATGGCAAAAATAACATAATAATAACATTGAAAAATAACTATAAAATGTGTACAAGTATTTGTACATTTCAACGAGTATTTCTGCCTCTAGGATAGCTCAATTCCGAAGATTTTTACGAAGCGTATTTTTAGTCTCCTGCTAAAGGTTTACTTGAAGTAGCGTGATAACCGGGAAGCAACTTGCTCTTTAAAACTTGACCTTTTACCTATGGTTAGAAGAGATCCTTCGACCTGTCAAGCAAGGCTCTCTCGATACATCGCCCTGCACCACGAGTGGGAAGGGTAGATTCAGACGTTCGTTACTCCTGGATGTACTGACCCCCTGATTCCTACTCCTTACACCTTTTTCCGTTCCAGATCTTCTTCTTCGTCCTTTCCATTCAAAATGTCCTCGATAAGGCTTCCCCAAAGATGCTGTGGGAATTTCTATGTGACGCCTCACAAGAGTGCTTCTGTCTGTATTAAAGTCAGGGAAACTATGTCGCCATCCGATTGGGCAGCGTTGTGAGACGGGTAAAAGGGGGGCTGAAGGAAGGGATTTATAAGAAGGAAAACAGATTTAAAAAATTCTGAGCGGAGTTAATATAAAAAAGATCAACGATTAAAAGGCAGTCGACTGTTGGTGATTTTTCAAGTTTTGCAGTGCGTTTTTAACGTTTTCATTGTAGGGGTACAAATTCTTGAGAGCGGATGTCATTTCTGATATGTGACCTATTCCATATGATGGCATCCACTCTCCCCTGAACGTACGTGATCTATGAAATGCAGTGGACTGATCTATTGTGAACACAATGCACCGCAGAAGTCCTTGTCCCATATCCACCTTTGTTGGATGCAGTGATGGAATAACTGCAGAGGATTTGCTGCACTTGAAAGCCTTTGAGCCAAGATTTATTATAAAATAAAATAAGTTGCTATGATTTTCCTTATCAATGTAATATTTTTTCAAATACAAGGAGGATAGTCCAAAAAACGTAATTATTTAAATTATTATTAGAGTTAAGGAACATATTAGATGTTTAAATAATAATAATTATTCTGAATTTGCCAACCATATTTTGGAAACAACTCATTCTTTTGATATTAATACAGGTCTTAAAATTTTACATACTAACACTACGGGCATACAATTGGATAATTTAGAAATTTTAGAAATTAGAAAAAGCATTAATAGTAAATTAAATATTATAAATAACCAAACATTTTTTAAAAATAGCCATCTTTTAAATTTATTTTCTTATTAATACTTACAATTAATTATAATTATTGATTTTTTGATTTAGACTAATTATTTTAATTATTTGTTCTTAAAAGTTTTTTATTATCTAAATGCAATTTTATTTTTCCTTAAATAATTTTTATAATTAATTTTGTATAACTATTTTTTAAGATTTGTAAGTACTCCACCTCTACTTTTTAATATTTTGTCTATGTTATAGTTTATTCTAATTTGTCTATACTTGTTTGTCATTTATTTTTCTTTATATTAACATATCCTGATAAAGATAACATTGTTATCGAAACATGTAGATATTGTTTATAATATAGTGGTTTACACAAAGTGATCTGTTATTCATTATATAATTAATGATGCCACAAAGTAATTTTGCGAAGTTTGAAGAAGAAATAAATTATCCCATCTTTGGTTTTAGTGAGGAAAAAATGAGGTAAGGTTAGGTTTTTGATACCCATTATATAAAAAAATATGTGTAAAATAAATGTTTAAGTTTACCTACAGTTTTAATATTTAACTTATTTCTTTTCCGCGATATTAATACTAAAACTGCGTCTTCGACATAAACAAAATACTTTAAACAATGTAAGCACATAGTTGCAAGTAATTACCACGTCGGGCGGTGCCATGTTTAGAGACATAATCGAAATAACATTATTTCGCAAGCTCATGTCTGCGAATTAATATGCACTTATTACTCGGACAATAGCATGGCGCACAATTGTCGAAGAAGTGAATGGTTGCCTGATAGCTGACGTCTGATGGAAATTGCATTCGACATAAATGGAGAGGAAATAATATAGCTTCTTTTGATTGCACATTGTGCATTATGAATTATACAGCTGACCCAGAAAAGTTAACTATTCAGAATTGGCAATATTCGTTTTGCTTATTAATTAAGTTAACATTGCTGAGTATTTTATTGATTTAGGTTGAATTATTGTGGAGGAATAATAATTGTTGACATCGAACAGTTTTTTTAACCTTCAAAAGAACTAAGGTGAAACTCAATATATATGCAATAGGAATCTTGCTTACAAGTCTGGTAATAATTTTTAAAAAAATATTTCAAAATGCTTACTTCACCTAATAAGTTTTTAAATACAAGTGTCTTATTTTATTAACTGAAAACGATGAGGAAATCCAATGAAGAATATCACGAGAAAAAGAAACGTCATTTGTTGTTTGTAGATGAGGTGCATAATTTTTTTTGGATGTGGTTATTTGTTACTAGGTAAAGTTGCAGGTGTTACCCGGGATTTATGCATAGTGTTTCGAAATCAGATGTACACAGTAATAATTTTACTTTTATTTTGAACGTCAAGTTTAAAAAATTTCATCAAGAATATCAAAATTCTCCTTTAAAGGGCGGGAAAATGGAGTGGGGGTAGTTTTACGAAATCTCATATGGAAAGTGGCCTTCCTTCTATTATGAAGGTCAAGTGTGCAAATGTTCATTAACTCGTAATAAAACTGTAGATTCATTTAAAAAACAAACCCACACCGCGATAATTTTTATACAGGGTGTTAATTGACGTACTTGACTTACTTTTACCAGTGATTTCTGACATTATCTTAATCTAAATCTATCTAAATAAATAAAAATGAATCGCCGAAATGTACGAGCATAACTTCCAAACGACTGCACCAAATTGGATAATTCTTTTTTTTGTGTTCGTTATTGTCAGGAAAGGGTTTGTATAAAACTACTGGTGAGCTCTGGCATTATGAAATTTGTTTAAAAAATTTCAATAGGTGGCATGCTAGCTGTTTGAAAACTAAATGTAACGGGACTGAATGTATGGAATGCGGGAGGGTGGAGGGGGGAGAGGAACTCGGGTAGGGGGTTCGCGGGATGGGGAGGGATCGGAGGATCCGGCCTGTAACTGTCCAATGCCTACAGGTTTTTTAATGTTTTTAATTGAAAACAAAAAATGTTAACGGAAACAGAATTTTTTTTTCTCTAAATAATGTCAGGGTTAACGTAAGTCAAGAACATTACTTATAGTAGGGGAGGCGAAGCAGGGATTTTGGGATTTACTCAAGCGCGTCAGATTAACTAAGGGGAGATACCTCACGACCTTGTTATGGACTACCACCATATATGAACCCATAATATTGGTGGGTGCGGCTAGGACAACCGATCAGATTAGTAAAAAAAAATCGATCCCTGTAGTTACTCGAGCGTGTCAGATTAAGGTAATGTGAGTTAATTACATGCAGACAAGTTTACATTTCAATAATCTGACGGTTTGAACGTAACGTAAGAAAGTTAGCGAGTCACAAAGTTGCAAAAAAAAACGTCACGTGGATTTACTCGAGCGCGATTAATTTTTTTTTTATTTTGAAGGAAATAATGTAAGAATCGTGGAAATAATATAATCTGACGACTTCCACATGCCGAAGTGGCTAAACTTTGTATTTCCCCCTCCGCGCTTTGGTTCCCTTCTTAAGGGTGCTTGTTCTCTAGGTAGATATATTCTGTCGCAGCCATTACGTCAATGGTCGCAGCCAGAGCCTAATCAACCGTTGGGTCGCGCGTTCGCATTCGTAGATTTACAACGATTTGGTTAATTAATTTTGTAAAGAAGTTTAATAAGTGAAATACAAAATATTATTTTTTGTTCATTGTATTAATTTTTTGTTCATTGTTCTATTCATTAATAAAAACAACAACAAAAAAACTTTTTTTTTTTTTAAACCGTCAGATTAAGAAAATCCCTCCATATAATCGTCAGATTATTGGTCAGCACAACAAGGACACCACGCTGAACCTTCTGTATAAAAATCTGACGAGCTCGAGTAAGTCAAGGTCACGATTTTTTTTTACATCTTTAAAAATCAGCCATGAGTTTAGGTTACGTCCAAATCGTCAGATTATTGGAATGTAAACTTTTCTGCATGTAATTAACTCACATTACCTTAATCTGACACGCTCGAATAAATCTATTTTTTTTCAATTTTCCACCTCTTCATACGGCCACCCCCACCACTCAAGTCGTCAGATTAATATCTCCCTGTTACCAGAAACACGTAGGGCGTATACGCTATTAAAATCTGACGAGCTCGAGTATGTCATGGTGACGATTTTTTTTTACATGTTTGAAAATTTATACTCGCTCTCCCCACCACTGGAATGGCATACATCATATAAACTTTTTTTCTTTTTAGCATCTAACCTTTGCAATCCCATAGGTCCCCACGACGCTCGAGTAACTACCCATTTAGCGTCAATGCCTCCCCTACTATTAACACCGTAAATATGTATATGTGAGGAATGAATATATACTCGAACTTAATTCTTGAAAAACGGTTAAACACCAACAAATCTGAACGCTACGCGAACACAAGGTTGCTACAATTAATGTACTTATGTAATTAAATGTATTTATGTTTCTGACTTATAAATTGTGAAATGCAATTCGATTAACTGTTTTCTCAAAAAACAATAAATAAATTAATTTATTGTGATTTTTAATAATTAGGTTATATAAGATACGACATTCTATTTTTGGCAGACGATTGTTATCTGCTGATCTGGCCTTGAGACGTTAATTTTGTTTATTGTGATACTGGCTGAATACCCGGCGTTACTCGGACTTTACGCGGCGTTTTTATAAATCTAGTGTAGACAGCAACCTTCTTTTTGTTTTGTAGGTTGTGTGTACAAAATTTCACCAGTATCCGAATAAAACTGTAGATTTGTACACAAATCAGCCACAGACACTCTTCCTCATTTAACGTGATATAAAACCTTCAGCTTAAAGCTTTAGGGCTTAGCTAAATCCTATTTTGATACTTTGCTAACACCTTCTGGAATTTTTATGACGGGTGTAAATTATATGTCAAGTTTAATGTGGCGAATCTAACATGCAATGTATGAGAATTTATGGCGTAATTCAGGACTAAATCAGTTTAAGAAAAGTGTTGCTATTACCATTTTTGATATATTTTTTGTCCACGAAGTAAATTTATACATCATTATTTTTAAGGTTATAACGCCCATCAAGTTTTGGGGAAGTTTATTTTAATGATATTATAATGTGGTACATACGTTCGACCTTGCGGTACGCTTATCGTACAAATATCATGCTTCTACTACTAACAGATCATTGTAAGAATTGTAGACAAAATCAATTGCATTATTTAATGATTTAAAACGCGTAAGTATTATCTACATAAGAAATAAAGCTAGGATTAAATTTAACTACAGGCCCCGACATTCTGTAATCGCAAGTTGTTTCAAATAGTAATAGTGTTATCGCCAACGTTAACATGGGGTGTAAATTAATGTTAATTAATTGGACGCCACCTGTTTTTTTTTTTTAAATAAGGAAACAGGAAACCATTATGTTGGAGTTTCAGGGATTGCATTCATAGGTTAGGTTTTGCAATAAAAAGATGTTTAAATTGATTAGTACAAATAGATAATTGTAATTGGAAAAGAGTCGCACAAAGAACAGGTTAAATCAATATATCCTACATAATGAATAACAGATCACTTTGCTATATTATAAACAATATCTACATGTTTCGATAACAATGTTATCTTCATCAGGATATGTTAATATAAAGAAAAATAAATGACAAACAAGGCATACAATTGGATAATTTAGAAATTTTAGAAATTAGAAAAAGCATTAATAGTAAATTAAATATTATAAATAACCAAACATTTTTTAAAAATATCCATCTTTTAAATATATTTTCTTATTAATACTTACAATTAATTATAATTATTGATTTTTTGATTTAGACTAATTATTTTAATTATTTGTTCTTAAAAGTTTTTTATTATCTAAATGCAATTTTATTTTTCCTTAAATAATTTTTATATTTAATCTTGTATAACTATTTTTATGATTTGTAAGTAATTAATCACCTCTTCTTTTTAATATTTTGTCTATGTTATAGTTTATTCTAATTTGTCTATACTTGTTTGTCATTTATTTTTCTTTATATTAACATATCCTGATGAAGATAACATTGTCATCGAAACATGTAGCTATTGTTTATAATATAGTGGTTTATACAAAGTGATCTGTTATTCATTATATAATTAATGATGCCACAAAGTAATTTTGCGAAGTTTGAAGAAGCAATATGTCCTAAGCTAGCTTTGGGCGAGAGGTTAGAATCATGATTAGGGTATTTTGAATCTTCACTTTATACCAAATTGCGGCGCCTTCCGGCTGCTTTGACAACTGTCAAAGGTTATGCAGCTCGGATGAGCGATGGCCTCAAATGTGATCATCCTTACAAATCGACTCCATTGGCAGCAAATATGGTTTATTTCTGAGGGTAGGTAGGATTACACCTTACTTGAATACTTGTAGAATATTTCTATGAATCTATTGATCTTCCCATTTCAGGATTATCCTCGCCGGGATTTTTTGTCTGCCTATTTAATCCATCTTCCCTTTAATCTGTGCGATCAAACTTTGATTCGTCGTATTTTAGTCCACGGGAGCTCCAAGCCGTAGAACTTTAAAATAAGGAATGACTTGCTTCCTTCTTACTCATTTCAAATCCACCCGGTCATCTTCTGTTGAAAAATCCCTCCACCTTGCAGAAAGGTGTTGCAAGTGACATCCCACAATATTCAATATATGTGGGGAAAGAGAAGTACCTGCTTAGTTACGATTATATACGTAACAATAGTACGACATGAATCTTGAATATTTACTGCATATTCAGTGGGACCGCATACACATTACATTTATGTATGTTAGGATTTATTTTAAAGTAACTGCTTTATCGATTTTTTTCTTGCATGGAATCTTGCTCGCTTCTTGTCATCCCATTGAACATGGATGTCATCGTATCTTCGTTGCTAAGCTTTTAAAGCTTACAAGTTCTGTTGACAAATCCTAGGAGCTTTTTGAGAGCCAAAGAAATCGGCACTTTATTCCTTGTGAGTTGAAAACGTCGGCTGAGAATCGAAAATCCCCTGACATCTCACAGAGAATTAAAATCACTGTTGTCAGTTCAACGCAAAGCTGCGGTTAATCCATCCAAAAAGATGTCGCAACTTTGTGCAGGCAAGCTTGAGTGAAAATTACGGTCAATCGCTTCGGTGAATGTGAATTTAAGCTACATTTTAGACATAACTATCACTCAATTCGATTAGCAACAGCTTGTCCAAAATGCCACACGAAGATTGAAGATTCGAAGAATTAGGATAAATTTCGATGAATTTTTTTTTTTACTAATTTATAAAATATAGTCCACTGGTCTAGTATTTTCTATCTTAGTAATGTAGGTAGCAAAATAAATTACTAATAATCCAGAAGAGGACAATTTTTGAATTGTAATAAACAAAAATCAATACAGAAAGTGCTTAATTAATTACGTATTATGGGTGTTAAACAAGGAATTTTCTGTAATGTTTTAATTTTTATCTACAAAGTTTTAAACAATTTACTACCAACTTACATTAGAGACAAACAACGTTACAATAAAGACTTCCACACACACCATACAAGACAGAAACATCACATTAGACTAAAAAGTTTGAACAAATGAAAAACACAGAATTGTTTACTGTATAAAGGCTTACAATGTATAGCTTAGTTCCCAGTGAAATTAAATATAAATTAAAAAATTTAAATTTGTTTGAACCACTTTTATATTTGAGTAAATCCGACCGGTTTCAGAACGAACGTTCCTTCTTCAGGGCAAATGTATACTGATTTGAAATATGGATGGGAACAATGTATTATTATGGTAGGGGTGGAGCTGTTGCTAGGTATTAATGAAGAGTGGGTGGGTAGGGGAACATATCCATGATTGGGCTATAAGACAATATTTTTTGTTTGTTGATAATAGATTCATTATTTTTAAGGGATTTTTTTTATTTCCAAGGCTTCTAAGTTATCTAAACGTTTTCCTTTATGATTAATATGAAGAATATTTATCCACGTATTTTTTTCAAAACTATGGTTATTTTCAATAATATGGTTAGCGAACTCAGAAAAATTATTATTATTAAGATACCTTAAATGTTTTTTGATTCTAATTTCAAAATTACGAGTTAATTTTTCAATATAAAATGAGAGACAATCATTATTACATTTGAGTTTATATATTCCGGAATTAGTCAATTTAGGGTCTTTATCTTTAGCATTTCTCAAAAAATTACTGATATTATTTCTTGTATAAAAAGCTGGTTTAATATTAGAAGGGAGATTTTTGCAACATTGAACTGAAAAATTATTAATATACAAAAATTTACACCATTCTTTATCATTAATATTATTTATTTAGCTTTTTAATGTATGTTTACATTACATTATTCGATGCCTGTCTCATTAGGGTATAAATACATGTGTTGAGACAGGCGTATAGGTACATAAATGAATATCGTTCATAAGAATATTTAATTATAACATAAGAATATTTCAGGTAAAATACATACTGATTTATACAATTAAAATAGAAAGACGATTTAAAGTGTGGGTAAATACCATAAAGAGAGCATTATATAGATGAAGGAAGAGATGAATAAAGTAGTAAATCCTGTCAAGTCTATATAGGGAGTTATATTATACATATAGGATTTTACTATTTTGATTTCTTTATGGGTAAGGACATACGTAAGTTGGTAATTCTGTCTATTTGTAATCTATTTTACAGATGTTAGCAGTAGTGTGACGTCCAATACTTATAATCCATTTTTTTATATCTTGTTTGAATTTGGTCATTGATTCGGTTTGTCTAATCGTAGCTGGTAGTGTATTGTGTAGTTTGCAAGCTATGTATTTAAAGTGTTTTTGTCCAAAGGTGGTTTTAGAAAAGGGAGTTTGGAGAAGTTCTTTATTTTTGGCTCGGGTATTGTGTATCATTTGTGTTGGTTTGTATAGGATTTTGTTGTTTTTATGTAAATAAAATAAGATGGATTTTGTGTAGAGCTGTTTAATGTCCATAACGCTGAAAGTATTGAAGATCGTATCGGTGCTGGTAGTGAGAGGAAGTTTCAGAATTATTTTTATTATTAGTTTTCGTGCTTTAATGATGGGGTATTATAATTGTATAGATATTTATTTTTTGAAATTTTGCTAAGTTTTTTATTTAAGATGTTATCACTTAAACTTGGTTCATATCCGTTATTTACAGCAATTTCTTTTATTATTGAAAGTTCAGAAAGGAAATTATTATTGGACATTAGACGTGGGCAGAATGATTCCCAGGAGTGAATCGATTCAGTCTGATTCCCATGGCCTTTTGAATTGATTCCTTTAATTCAATTAAATCCCAAAAAAAAAAAGAAAAAAAAAAAAAAAAAAAAAAAAAAAAAAATTGAAAATTGAAAATTAAATGAATGGGGAGGCTAACACCGCACACGAGACCGGGAGGCCACGGAGTACCCGGAGTACCGCGAAAGAGGAGACTGATAGGCTACCAAGCATCGCACAAAGAGGAGACCGATTATTCTATCTGATTATCTCGCTAAAACCTATAGATTAATGTGTTTGACTCTTTTTAGTGTCGCTTTTTCGTTTCATCGGTTTTCAAATCACAATGAGTGGGGAGGCTACGAAGCACCGCACAAAGAGGAGACCAATAGGCTACGGAACACCGCACAAAGAGGAGCCCGATCATTCTATGTCATTATCTCGCAGGTTAAAAAACCTATAGATTAATGTGTTTGATTTTTTTTAGTGTCGCTTTTTCGTTTCATCGGTTTTCAAAATCACAATGAGTGGGGAGGCTACGAAGCACCGCACAAAGAGGAGACCAATAGGCTACAAAACACCACACAAAGAGGAGACCGATCATTCTATCTCATTATCTCGCAGGCTAAATCCTATATTGTTTGTCTTTTTTTAGTGTCGTAATTTTTCGTATGTAAAATGTATTTATTGCTAGCAATTATATCTTAAAATTATACAAGTTTTCGTTTCACCCTTAAAATTTTATTGTTTTTATTTTATTTATTAAACTTATAATTTTGTTCCATTTCACGTGATCTAATATAAACATACATTTTAACATTAAGATGAGTATTTTATGACAGTTAACCACAGCTAATTGGCCTTATAATATCTTCAAATTTACATATTATATCGACCCAAGATCTACGTCTAAAAGTAGGTAGGTACAATATCTTCCGTACGTACCAAAAAACAGATAAGCATCATTTTAGCTTCTCACTGCTGATGTTCAGATTTAAAGTCGAAAGTTTTCGACTAACTATGTAATGAAATTGACGGCTTGGCGCGCGGGGGAATAAATGAACCGCGCGGACGGATTAAGGGCTGGCATTGAGGAATGAATTAGTAACTTTTGACTAATGTTTTGTGTCTTACCTAGCAGTGACTTGATTTACTCGCGAGCTGCGGACCTAGGACTGGGATGCGTTTGGGACATATCGTGACATTGACGTGACGATGACGCCTGACGTCATTTCTAGGTCTGAGATTTACAAAAGACCATGACGTCACAAGTGAAAAAGACTTTTGTTTTAATTCCTCAGTCTGTCGGAATCGGACAATCTCGATTTCGACAGACTAGATACCTGGGACGCGGACATTGAACACGGACCTGGGACGGCGGGGACCTTAGGACAATCTCAGGACTATTGATTAGGATAAATGATTAATTCCTTGCGTGAAAGAGATGCTCGGGCAACCCGGATGAATCGCGGCCGCGTTTTGGCCATTTTGGGACATGGACTTTGATGATGTTCGGGTGTTTTTAGAATGGCGGCGCGGCGGTAGCGGAATACAATCGTAATAGGCGAGTCGTTCACAATACCGTCCGTCGACCACTTCGCGGCGCGCGGCGCGTTTAATAATATTTAAATACCTATGAAAGAATATAATATTTAAATCGTTTACAGAACACATTATTCATTGAAATAATTTAACAGTAAAATAAATGGAAATTAAAAATGTATGGTGTCATTAAAAATCGTAGGATGCAAGGCCAAAGATAAGGAATGAAGAATCAATTCCTTTTGAAATTGAGAATTAGATTGAGTGTGTCACAAGATTGAATTTATTCATTTAATTCGGTCATTCAATTTTGCCCACGTCTATTGGACATTGGGACATTTACAAAGCGGTGTATCATGGAATGGAAGGTGGAGTGTTTTTCTTAGACGGGGTGGTTGGAGGTCTTATGAATTAAATATATTTCTAGAACTAGCATATATTAAAAATAAATCATATGAACCAATTTGACTTCCAAAGAAGTATATTTTATTCATTAATCTAACTCGTCGGAAATTATCACGATTTAATACCTATGAAAGTGTTAATGAAATACCAGCGGTTATCTCACAATAACTCACAGTCTAACACAGAGCGCACTGTGAGTCTTATCATTGCACATTATTTCAGGTCGCACAGTGCAGCCTATCAGCTGGCTAGCGACTATCTGGTCAAACTGGTGATAAGGACACCGGTTGGGGCCAGTTCAGGTGTTATTACACCCCACAACGACGGGACATAACCTAAATAACACTTCTAGCATGAAGCATGACCCAACCTTACCTAATGTTATCTTGTTGGACTTAAGTCAATCGCACTAAACCCAAACATTTGTTCCTTACCAAATACAAGCCGATATCGATATAAATGAAACCAATCAATCGATTAATTCAATCAATTAAATCATTTTAACAACATTACGAAATCAAATTTTAATTCGTTCAAAGATAAAATTAATCTTTCATTAATGGAGACAATATTAGCGACTTTCAATCGAAAATTTAAAACAAAAAAATAGAAAAAAAGATAAGGTTTTATCTAGGAATCGTACCCAGGATCTTAGCCTTGCCGGTTTCAAATTTTCAATTGAGAATCGCTAATATTATTTTCATACAAAATAAAAACAGCAATAAAAAGGAAAAAAATCTAAATAACTAAACAAATAATACCTCCTCCCTCACACAAAAGCATTTGCTTATTATGGGAGAACTTAAAAAAATAATAATTAAATATTACAATTTTAGGTTTTACTCGTTAAGTTTAAAATAAAAAAAATATTATCCTAGACTTGAAGAAAAGACAATAGATGTAGTATCTTCTATGATTATTATTATATATATAAAAATCTAAAAATGTTGCTAAACCATTCATCCGATTGCGATGAAACTTTGGGGATTTGATGTGTGCATGCCCGCGATGGTCCTTATATATATATAATAGTGAGTTCTGGCGTTATGAAATTGTATAAAAAAATTGCAATAGATGGCACGCGAGCTACTTGAAAACTGAATGTATCGGAACTGAATGTATGGAATAGGAGGGGGGAGGGGAACTCGGGAGAAGTGGTTCGCGGGACGGGGGAAGCGGGAGAAGGGAGTGAGGAGAGGGAAGGAGGGGAAGGCGGAGTGGGAACGCGAGAGGGGAAGGGGCCGCGGGAGAGGAAGAGGAGGCGGAAGGGAACGGGACGAATGGGAAAGGACACGCAGAGAGAAACAATTTCTTTATTGAGTGGCACAGCAACGCATGACGGGAACTCGCTTGTATTAAATAAAAATGGATAAAACACTTTAGGTAGCATCTAGTTTAAGATGAATATTGCAATCATGCATAAAGATAGCAGTCAATAATAATATGTGTTAAGAAAATGAAGATAATGTTGGTAGTTCTTAGAGGACGTATGATACACTGAAATAAGACAGAAGGGGATAGGGTCCCATTAGCTCAATTGTAGAAGTCCTGGGTTCGATTCCTAGATGTGTCCAGATCTTTATCCGATTTTTCTATTTAAAATTTTCGATTGGGAAAATATTTTCTTCATTAATTAAATATTAGAGTTTGAGGTTTTACTGGACAAGTTTAAAATAATAATTATTATTTTTAATTGATAAACTAATGTTTTAGGACAAGATTTTTATGCATAGCACAAAGGGTAACAATTAATTAATAAGCAATAATTATCAGCCTGATACACTCATCTACATTGAAAAAATCTTTCCGAAAAAAAAGATACATGCCGCTGACGGGACCCGAACCCGTGTCCTTCTGTTTTCCGGTCAAATGCTCCGACCACTGAGCTACGTCGGCTTATCTCATGCCCGCCAAATAATAATAAATAATATTGACCAGTGTTAATTCACCACAAGGAAAATAAATAAATATATAAAAGCAGGTTTTATATGAGCAGCAACAAAGCATGCCATTTAAAATTGACATTGGTGTTATGTAAATATGTGTATATTAATATCCGAAGTGATTCTAGATATTTAACAAAAATATATCCAGCTCTCTCCACCGCATAACCATTGGCAATTTAGTCCTGCGGACCGGGAGATAAAACAGTCTATGCTGTCGGTGACGGAGATGACCATCGGGAATATAGAAATAAATGCTATCCATGACTGTCGAGTTTTGGGACTATCCACAAATCAGTCCGAATACATGTGAAACAATGTGCACTTGTGTAGACACTTCTGACCAAGAACATCCAAGAGAAAGTCAGTAGGGTAGGGCCTCTGGTAGTACTCCCTCAGATAGAAAAATCTCTGAAACTTCTCCAACATGGGGGAATACCTCCAAACCACCGACCCACTCTCAAGCCCACTCCTAACCGATACGTTGTTGGTACAGTATTATGAACTTATGCGGGGCTGGGCAGTATTTGAATTTCAATTAATTCCTAAAAATGTATTTTGTAATTGGTTTTTCAATTACCTGATACTGAGTTATTTTGTATTTCAAATACTTATGGCTTCAAAATACATTTTCAAATACGTTTAGCGATCTTAATAATGACAATGAAAATAAATACACACAGCAAATACATACTTAGACTAAAAAACGCTAGAATCCAGAGCAATACATATATGTTAATATTTAGAGTTGCCAACACTACGTCAAACGTGTACGTTGTCCTGTGCTATAGTAATAGCACTGTTATTGTACATTTTTGTAGTGCTAGATGGGAATAATTTGACTGAATACTAGATTATTTTTAAGTTAATTACAGTAGAAATAACACAAAACTGCGCTATACAAATGTCATGTTATAATAATAATAATTATTATTATCTAACAACTGCGTCCTATACCACAAACCTTTACAAATGGAGCGGAGATGATATGTGTCTTCTGAGCAATATGATTGGTCAATTTTTGCATGTCTCTGTTTCACTCTGCTCAGCTTTGTTTCTATGGAAACGCACCCTTCGATAAGGGTACTTACTTTAATTTAATTTATTGCAACCAAAGGCTCTGCCAAAACCAAATGTATTTTGTGATTTGTATTTGAAATAAAAAATTATTAAAATACTATATTTTGTATTTCAAATAAACGACTTGAAAATGTTTTGTATTTCGTATTTTAAATACATGCGAAAAAGCATTTTGTAATCTGTATTTTAATTACAGCAAAGTATGTATTTTGCCCAGCCCTGGTATTATAAGAACACTGGTATTTCTAAAATTACTCACAGTACAAAATTAAACTAAAATCAAAATTACATTAGTGTGGTGAACGTATGTCTTGTAGTATGAAAGAGACATGCGTGTATGAGTGAGACAGCATGAGGAACATATAAAAGGGTGTGATTGCTGTCTATTGTCCTCTTTGCATTCAGGCTTCCTACGAAGGACCATTGTGACCAATCTCGGAATAAACAGTAATAGTCTACCCACGTATTATTATTGCAATCCCACTGAGATCACCATCAAGAGAAATCTGGATCCACCACAAGGAGTCCAGAAGTAATGTATATAACCGGCCACGATCACCACAATTAGCTTACTATCAAACACGATTACAAAAGTGTAGTGAAGACAAATTTTAAACAAAACGTACCACTAGACAATATTTTTCGCCTGATTTAACAAATCTAGAGATTGTATTGTGAATACTAGATATGTGTTGTAAAACAATATTATTCGACAAAAGCTGTGTTGTACTGTATAATTATCGTAAGGTAATTACTACAACTGGTAACTCCGAAATCAGATTTTTTTAGTTACACACTAGCAGCCTTACTAAAAAAAACCACAGCACGGCCGATAACCTGTGTTGCAGCAGCAACATGAATAAAACTAAAATACACTAAAACACGATAACATTACTAATAAGATTTGATCTTAAAATGTATTTTACATCTGGCAACAATGCAATTTTTTATAGTGTACATAATTTAATTGTTTGTTTTCCTACATAACCGCTACGGGCGGTGCCTGCGCATTCGTCATTCGCGTTGAAACCGCCAAAAAAAAACTCACTCCGCGGGTGTGTGTATAATATAACACAAATATGATCGTAATATCTATTAATATGACTAATTCACTATTACATTCGCATAATTGATATATTTGTAACCATAATCATACTTTGAAAATTGAAATGTCAATAAGTATTTTATGTAAAACATGAAAATTCAAATTTACATTTAAAGGATTTTATTTTATGAGAATTTCATAAAAGTGGTGTTTTTTTAAAATATTAATATCTAATACATGTGTTCCTAAACGTATCAATGAAATTAACATCTTTAGAGTTGCAAGAAATTTGTTATAAAAGTCGGTATTATTTTTTTAGGTTAGTTTTTTGGCAATAAAAAAACTTAGAAATTTTTTATTATTTTTTTATTGTATGCACAAGGAAAAAATGAGGTGACAGTTTCGTTCCAAATTCATTATATAAAAGGTCCGTATTTTTTTAATTTTGTTTTTTTATAAATTTCTGTACACTTTCATCAAATATGTTTTGGTAAAAAAAATCCATTTTTTTTCGCGTTTGAATCTTAATATATGACAGTTTTTAAAAACTAAAGTGTATTTCAGTTACACAAATCTAAAAAGTGATTTTATCTAGTTTTCATAAATGGTATTTGTTTTTACGGCACCTTCAAAAATAAGAAATATATAGAACATTCAAAATACTTTAGAAAAATTTAAAATTTCGTTCAAATATCATTACTAAAACAGAGATAAACTACCCTCTCAGGCGGTGTAAACCGAGTGTATTTTTTTCCATGAACAATTTTTTTAATTAGTAATGTTTTCACATCCGCGGCCGTTTGTCAATTGAATAAAATTTTCACTGGGTTTTTTAGTAAGGCTGTAAAAGCATAACTCTATCACTTCTACAAATACCGCAAATTTATTTTCTGGCACTATTTTAATTCAAATTAAAAGAATTTCTTTGTTTTAACTACTATTTTTATCTTATATATTTTTATATCTCGGGTCACGGTGTTTGTGGTCGCACTCCTCCGAAACGGCTTGACCGATTTTTATGAAATTTTTAATGTATATTTGGTTGGTATGAGAACAGGTTTTAAAGTATATTTCATACCGCTAGGTGATTAGGGTGTCCCTATACAGAAAAAAATCTATTTTTTTAACAATTTTTTATTTTATTTTATTTTTTTACTTGGCATCGAAAAATACCTATAGCTCCAAATTTTAACCCTCTTACCCCCACCCTCCCATTTTTTATCGCAATTTTAGTAATTATGGATGAACAAATTTAACGGTCTTTCGTATTTCAAACAGAACGAAATTATTTATGTTGTCTAATGACAGATGGCGCTACGTCCATCTCATCGAAGCGTCGCGTCATTTTGAAATATCATTCAGCATCATGTTCTCGCGTGGGTAAACCATCGAGCTTATTTGTGTTGGCAAAAGACGGACTGACAAAAAATATCGTACACTCAATTGCTCTTCGAAATTCATATCGATTTTCTTTAATTTTGTTTAATTTTCCTACTTTAGTTGGTGTTTTTTGCTTTTATCGGCGGTCATCGTCTACAGCGCTCCATTCCTCTTTCTGTCATAGATCCCATCCCCACACACTTACGATATTTTTTATTTAACAACCAAAATATTCACTAGAAATAATTTATGTGGCAGAACAACGTTTGTTGGGTCAGCTAGTTGTTTATAAAACCAACATGTTTCGAGAGCGATGCTCAATTGCTCACTTATTCTTTTTATTTGTCTTCCCTCATTTGATTCATAGTACCTATATTTCGTAAACTCTGCCATATATTCTGCTCCCTTAGGTCTATCTTAGATAGACTCTAAGAAGCTTATACTTTGCCCTTTTCCAATCCATAGCAACATACGGTACAGTGGAATGGGGTGGTTGTTCTGAATCCATTATTAGACCAATTATTTTAGTTCAAAAACTAATTCTGAGAATTATATTTAAATGTCAACCTACTCATCCCTCAAATGAACTTTTTGCAAAAATCAGGGTCTTAGATATTCGACAGCTATTTACTAAAACAAGCATTTGTTATATACGAAAAAATAATCTACTAATTGCTCCACAACATCAAGCACACACCCGATTTTCATCAAACCTGGGTTGCGTGGTCCCAAAAACTAAAACCTCATTCGCTCAACGACAATTCTGGTTCATCGCTCCTAAAATATATAATGCTTTGAGTACTGACATAAAGTCAAGTAATTCTAATTCTCTTTTTATAACACGTGTACAACATTGGATTTTCGAAAGTGAACGAGCGTACTTTAAAGAATTTCTGAGTTCTTAACACTACATACATTTTAATTATTAATTTTTGCATTTCAAAATTTTAATTTCCATTTCCATTTTTATTTCTATTTTTCTTTAAAATGTTGTTATTTTTTTTCTCTTAATTTTTTCACTAAATTTTATTTATTTTTTAATTTTAATTTATTTACTTATATGTTTTAATTTATATATTTGTATAGAACACTTGAGTTCTTAACATTAAATCTTTATTATTCATTTCTGTATTTCATAATTTGAATTTTCATTTTTATTTCTACTTTTCTTTAAAATATGATCTTTTTTCTCTTTATTTTTCACTTACTTTTAAATATTTCATAATTTTTATTTAGTATATTTAATCATCTGTTTTAATAAAATAGTATTTGTATTAATTTAAATAAATATTAAATATACGACTGCCATAACACCCAATGTGGTAGCCAAAAAAAAACAAATATCTGTAACTAATAAAAAATTTATGATATAAAAAAAATATAAAAAAAGTGTGATTGTCCTTATCACCTCTCCCGTGACTCACATATTACAACTCAACATTTCACAAACCCATCCATTTGTTCCACGGATTAACCATTTACAATAATATTGTATTTTATCCAGCTATATCCAGTTAATATTGGAAAAAAAACGAAAATACACGTTCTAGGTGCCATATCTACATACCGTGGAGTCGTGACTGATAATAGTGGCGTATTTAGACCAAATAGATAAACTAATCCATAACATGTGTTTTGTGTACGGCCTAGTCACACAGATAGTTCGAGTACATTTTGTATACCACCAAAAACTAAATAGCTTATAGAATGAATAACTGACAGATTATTTATTTATTTATTTAAAACGTTATACTCCAAAGTATGGGGGGCAGTTTTACTATTTTCAATGCAATCCAGTCAATGCGCACTTGAGTCGCTCTGTTAAGGCTCCGCAACCGGGCCCGAAAAGAAGAAGATGGAGAGATTCGAAATTACGAACGTTAGAGGAGAGCGCTAACATTTACAGTGACAAAATCGATGCGAAAATTGTGAAATGTTTAATAAAACATGACTCGTTTAAAATAGAGCAAAAATCTTGCGGGCATTGTCTTACAGCATTTAAAGAAACACTGTGATTTTTTTTTCATACATATAACTTGTAAAATATCTGAAACCAACTTTTTAAGATTTTCACGGCCAAAAGTATTTTCATTGTTTGTTTTTGGGGTGTTATACCGTGTTGCGTTACCTACTTAAAGAAGGAGGTAGCGCAACACGGCATAACACCCCAAAAACAAACAACGAAAATGAAACAAACTTGTTTACAATAATTTTTGGAGCATACTTTGCGATTGTTTTCTATCGAGGGAATTTTATATAATTTGCTTTTCGGCGCGGGCAATGTCTAGATATTCATGAATAACATATATTTTTTTAAGAGCTTTAAAACTTAACGTGTTTAAGGGAGATATGTAAGAAATCGGTAGTAATTCGGGTAGCGGGCCCTTGACCCATGTTGTAGGATGGAGGAAACACAGAGGCCGGCAAATCATTCCACAACCGAGCTGTTGAACACAAGAACGAGTCGAAGAAATGACCCGTTCTCATGTGGCAAATGTCAACCGTGTACAAATGTTGGGCACGCGTTTGGCGTGTTTCCCGACTACGCACCGGTGCCGAAGGGATCAATGATGCTAGTTCCTCGGAGCATCTTCCATTGTAATAGCGGTAGAACAAGGATGGCATTCCCACCCGACGCCTGTGCTCTAAAGATTGCAATCCGTCTGTTAAGATGGGAGAATCTATCAAACGGACCGCCCGTTTCTGCACAGAGTCGAGGGTATTTTTCAGGTATTTTGGAGCTCCAGACCAGAGGTGGCTGCCAAATTTAACCGTGGGGCGCACTTGTGATTTGTACATGGTTAGCAGTTGTGTACTATTAAAGTATCTGCGGGCCCTGTACAGTAAGCCCAGTTTTTGGGAGGCTAACTTTATTCTGGCTTCGATGGAGCCCCCATACCTGAGCTGGTCACTTAGGGTTACGCCAAGCATATCAATGGGGGGCCTCTTCGGAAGATACGCAGAGATCCTTGCTTTCGGAGCATAAAAATGTATGGGATCTCCCACGAGCATACTTGTTAGGGAAATATAAGTTAACCTCTTTCAATATCGATGGATTTAGTGTTCCAGAAATTAGTTTAAGAAACAAAAATTTACCCAAAAAATTTTCGGCGTGCTTCTAAGGTGTTCTATGTAAATCGAGCATTCCTGGATAAATGAATACAGGAATGGATAGTACATGCATATTCTGTCATATACAGTTATTCTTCAACAAAGCTGGGCAGCACAGGTTTTTTTATTTTTCCAAGAGGAAGGATCTACCTACCAGTGATCATTTAGGGGAGAATGACTTTACTCTTAAACCACCTTTCATCTGAGAAGATATTTTCAGCAAAACTTCAGTGACTTCAAGAATGCAATCTATCTATCTATCTATCTATATAAATAAAAATGAATCGCCGAAATGTATGTACGCGCATAACTTCCGAACGACTGCACCAAATTGGATAATAATTTTTTTTTGTGTTCGTTATTGTCAGGTCAAGGTTTGTATAGAACTACTGACGAGCTCTAGAATTATGAAATTTTTATAAAAAATTGCAATAGATGGCACGCGAGCTGTTTGAAAACTGAATTTACCGGAACTGAATGTATTATGAAATGCGGGAGGGGGGAGGGGAACTCGGGTATGGCGTTTGCGGGAGGGGGGGGGGAACCGGAGAGGGGGGAGGGGAACTCGGGAGGGGGGTTCGTGGGACGGGGGAAGGGGCGGAGTGGGAACGCGAGAGGGGAAGGGGTCGCGGGAGTGTAAGGGGAGGCGGAAGGGAACGGAACGAATGGGAAAGAGAAACAATTTCTTTATTAAATGGCATAGCAACGCATACCGGGAACCAGATAGTAAATATATTTTTTTTAACACACATAAAATAAATGTACCTACGTAATCAACTATGCACGTTTTTAATTGTACATCTTGTGAAATGCAAATGAATTCTCGGTTTTTTAAAACAAACAGTACATAAATACCAAAGAAATATTTTACAAGAAATATAGAAAACCATTTCAATCCCATGCGAACAAATGCGTGTCAAAATGAAAGCAATGAATGTCGGTTCTGACAAAATGTTTGTGTAAAATTGAACCACATAGAAAGGAAGATAACCACAAATCGAATATTACAAATTTTCCATGTTATTTGATCCAAATGACGAAATTATTTGGAAACTTCCGTAAAAAATTATCAGCTGAAACACTCCTAACAAAATATATTATTTTGTAAATAAAGTTTAACTATAAAATATTTCGTAAACGTTTTGAAATTTCATGCATTAGGCCAGTGGAGGTGCGCAACAAAAATGTGGATTTATACAGTGATACATGTATGGAGAAAAGGTAGGGCAATGTCATCTTTGACATGACGATATCAGTCGTGGTTGCCAGATTAAAATATAAAGATATATCGTTAGTTCATGTTTACGCCACCGCCAACTTACACGTGCAGCATTGTAGGCGCTTTCTCAAAATATCCTGGACGATACGTACGAGGATGAAACGGCCAAAATTAGTAAAATTTATATGACAATAAAGAAAATTCCGATAACTTGGTCGCATCATGAAGAGCGTCAAAATAATTCAAGGGAATAAAGGTGAGAGGTATTAAACCAAAGGGTTTATAGGCAAAAAGAAGAAGATGGAGAGATATGTAATTACAAATGTTGGAGAGAGTGCGCTAATATTTTAAACGGTGAAATTGAAGCGAAAATTGTGAAAATGTTTAATAAAACACGTCTCGTTTAAAATAGAGCAAAAATCTCTTGGGAGCTATCTAAAACAGTATTTAAAGAAACACTGTGATTTTTTTCATACATATAACTTGTAAAATAACTGAATCAGACGTGAAAACAATAATTTTCAGAGCATCCTTTGCGATTTTTTTCTATCGAGGGAATTTCATATAATTTGCGTTTCGGCGCGGCGCGGAATGTATAGATATTATCTTCAAAAATAACATATATTTTTAAAGAGCTAAAAAACTTTAAATGTTTAAAGGGGGATACGTAAGAAATCGGTAGAAATTCGGGTAGCGGCGGCTTAAACTCGGCTTGGTTGGAATGTCAGGCTTAGCACGTAAACCTTAAATAGGTCATAAACACAGGTGTCACCAATATTATATGTATTGTATATCATTTTAATAGAGGAAATTCTTTTTTTCTTTGCAAAACCAATCTAATCTCTTTGCGATCTTTCAAAGTGCCAACGACTGGGGTTTGTTTTTACGCGGGTTTAATTCACAAGTCGATTTTCGATAAAGTTTTCCATTTCAATTAGCATGGTGCTATATGCAAGGACACCAATTGTAAACAGTATTTGTTTTGGTGGAGTAAGTGCAATATAAATGAAATTATGACGAACCAAGCACTGAAAACAGTTCCTGACTGTTTGCCGGATGAATCTTTCAACATCCCTCTTCTAATACCTCACCAGACTATTTTAGACTAGCTTTTGCCCCCGGCTTCGCCCGCATAATATTAGGGGGGTTTCCACTCCGCCTCCTCTACCTTCCCTATCCCCTCACCAATCCCCCCCAGCCACTCTCCCCCCTCTCCACCCCCCCTTCACCCCCACCGCCCTTACTCCCCTCCAAACCTGTTACATTCATTTTTCAAACAGCTCGCGTGCCACCGATTGCAATTTTTTAATACAAATTTCATAAAGCCAGAGCTGTGAACTATAGCCTATATGTTATTCTGATGTATGAGCTATATTATTGTAAAGTTTCATTAAAATCCATTCAGTAGTTTATGTGTGAAAGAGTAATAAACATACATACACCCATACATCCGTACATACATACAAACTTTCACCTTTACAATATTAGTAGGATTGATCATGAATTATTAATAGCTTCAACATTCTTCATCGCTCGATACGATTATAGTCCACATTGATAAAATTAGGCTTTTTACGTAAATTTCGGTAAGATGGAAATGAGTACATTATAATATATAGGCACTTCTGAAAACCAGCTGCATTCGAGAGAAATCCTGAATGTATACTGTAGACCTTTTTGTCAATAGAATCGATAAGAACTAAACAAAATATGTAAGATTGTAAAAATCTGTTAATAAATATATTTTTTTATTATTTATGTAAATGTCAAACTTGACTGGTCTGCTAAGACGCCTCGGCGTCAAAAATTTAAATTATTCTACGGCTTATCAAGGATTGAGCGCCCAATTTAGCTCGCTTAAATTTGAGAGAGGAATGTCGTACATAGCGAGGAAATACCTGATATACCGGGCCTGACATTTACCGGACATGTCAAAACAAATCTCATGACGACAATATACCCTAAAACATATTCAGAATCTTAACGACATAAGTAAAGAAGCCGTGTATACAAATTGCGACTCGCGACCCGTGTATTGGACGGAACTAATATCGAATTTGCCGTATCAAAGAAAAGAAGAAGAAGAAAAATAATGTGGGAATTTAATGACATAAGTGCAGAAAACGTGTGAACAAATATACGCCGCGGCACGGCGTATTGGACGGTCGAATTCACCCTAGCAGGTTTGGGGATACGATCTTTCCGCCGCGTTCATTTTAATTCATTCTGAAGAACGTGTTACAAATATTAAAAATTTGTCTCCATGTTGTCCTCCCGAAGTTATTAATTCATTGTCTAGAAAAATAAAATCTAGTGCTTACAGCTAATTTTATATTTGAAAAAGGGGTTATAAAGTTTTAAAATCGTTGTACGTAAAATATATTAATGGTTAGGTACTATTTTTATTAATCTAAAATATAAATAGCTCGCATCCCTTGTGCGGAATGGAAATAAAAAAGTTATCAAAGTTATGAATTCACCGGAAATTATTAAAATGTGAGTTTTGAGCAAACAAAAATTATTAGTGTTGTGGTCTCGCGGAAACATTTTATGCGGGATTTCCCACCCATGAAAACGCGTTCATAAACTGCCTCGCCCGGTACGACGAAAACGTACGTACCACATATACAAAACTTAAACAAATCCTCCATAAAGTTTAACTTCCCCATATTTGCAAAAAAAATTTAATAAACAACTAAATAAACAATTTTTCATCGACCATTATTATAATTTCACGATGAAAGAGAAAGGGGCCTTTTTGGCCCGGAGCTCTGTATGCCAATATTTCTAAAAGTAAAAAAAGTGGCGAGATTGCTTTCATTTTAAATGTACCTACATGGAAGGAATTTCTGGCGTTCTTCTACATTCAAATTCAGCGTACTGTCATTACCACCGAACAGATCTGATAATAACACACTAGAAATGCGTTCCATGTAGATTTGAATGAAAATCAACGCATTTATTATTTAATGCCAATTTTATAAAAAAATAATTATTATTTAGAATGTGTTGCCCTATTGCAGTTATGCGAAGTAACATTTATTAATATTTAATAATAAGACGCGATACCCGCTATCCGTAGACATGACGTTATGTGATTTATCTATCGAGTGCCAATCAAAGGTCACGGATGCAATTAACTCATGTCGTGGCCATTTATTGTTCTGAAACAAATTCATTACTTCTAAGTTCCATGTCGGCATGTCCAAACAGACCTAAGATACGTACTAAGAAACTCGATTAAATTTACATGATCGTGCCGCTCAGAGCTCTGTTGTCACGTCTCTTTCTTTCATAAGCCAAAAATGTGTACATACTTAGGACGGGTGGTTTAAAAAATTTTAATAATTCATCAAATATTTGAGGTCAATTTTCCCGTTCTGTGAAAGTTCTATTCAAGATCTGTGATTATTTCAGTTTTGTTTCATATCACAGTGTTTCCATACAAACGAAGTATTGAAAATCCGTAAGTCTAAGCTTTAACTTTAAGGTGCACAATTAACACCCGCGCTGTGCAAGCGGGTTTCCCACAGAGCATCGGACCATCCCATTTTATGAATAACGGGCTATAATGATTTATATATTTTTTTAATATTTGTTTATTTATCTGAAAAATGCTAGATATTATAATATTACTGGTCTTCCATTAAAAGCATTTGCTTGTAGATGGAAGAAGAGTTTACATTTCATATATACATGTACAAATACAGTCACGTGTTTCATATATATTGGTACAGTTATTACAATGCAGTTAATACATTTCATATATGTACAACTAGCTTTTTCCCGCGGCTTCGCTCGCATGGCGTTAGGGGATTTCCACTCAGCTTCCTCCACCTTCCCTCTCCCCACTCCACTAACCCCATCAATCCCCCTCCCCCTCCACCCACCCCTCCCCCCCACTCCACTCCCCCCCATCAACCTGCTTCCCCCCACCCCCTACCCCTCCCCACAACCTCCTCCATCCTTCCCCTTTCCCCTTCCTTCCCTCCCCCTCTCCCTCCCCTAACCCCCTTCCCCCCAACCTACTCCACCTCCCCTTCCCCCCTCCCCACTCCACCCACTCACCTCTCGCATTCCACACATTCATTCCCGATACATTCAGTTTTCAAACTGCTCGCATGCCACCTGTTATAATTTCATATACAAAATTCATAATGCCAGAACTCAACGGTAGTTTTACATAAAAAAAAAACGAACAAAAAAAATAATTATCCAATTTGGTTGAGCCGTTCGGGTTTATGCGCATACATACATTTTGGTGATTCATTTTTATAGATATTTATTAAGTACGAATTATTATTCTTCTTTTTATATTCTACCACAAAATCTATCAAATTAAAACAATAATTGTTGTGTGACATTATGTCAAAATTTGAGAATGAAATTTTGCAAAACAAAGATTCTTAAATAAAAATTCTATTTTAGAAAATATTTAAGCGAATTTATTTGAAGTACATACTTCCCTAATCATTTGAATCGATTAAAGAATTATAGATATCTTACTAATCGTGCCATCTATTGCAATTTTTTCAACCAAATTTCGTAATACCAGAGGTCTGAGCTATAAGCCTATATGTTCATATTATTGTAAAGTTTCATTAAAATCCATTCTGTAAAGTAGGAATTAGTAATTTGTACATATTTGAATTTTAACATCAAAGGGATGTCCATGTAATTAAAAAAAAACATCGTTTCCAAGGTGACAATTGGCGTTTGCAATAAATCGATTTTGTTAGCGACAGAAAACGTATGATAAATAATTTCCTAGCGCCAGAGATTATTCATAACGCCAGAGCTCACCAATATATATAGTCTATAGATCTCGCAAATAATGTAGCTTTCTATTAGTGAAAGAATTTTTAAAATCTATTCAGTAGTTTTTGCGTAAAAAGAGTAACAAACATACATCCATACAAACTTTCACCTTTATAATATTAGTAGGATTACTACAGTCACGTATTTCACATATATGGGTGCAGTTAACTAATACATCGCAATCAAGACCCTTTTAACTAAAAGACACAAACCTACACGCAATTAGTAATAAGAATAACAAGTATAATGTTTAGTGTGACATTCATGTGGAAATAGGGGAAGCAGTTTTCCCGTTGATGATTTCTCTAAAATACTTTTTGATAGAGTTCAACAATTGTAGTTTGTCATTAATGCTTCTGATTTCCACTGGTAGGTTATTGAAGAAGTATTTTCCTTGGTGTGTATAATGGTGTTGGGCAAAAGAAGTGTTTAGTTTGGGGCACACAAATACATGTTTAAGTCTAGTACGATTTTCAGTTATGAATGAGTATTTATCTTTTTCTTTTATAATTTGTACGATTGAATTTTTCACAAATGTTCAACTTTGAATTCTTCGAATATGCGATCAGTGGAGGAAGGTTTTTTTGTATAATTTTTATTATGAGTTTTTGTACAATTTCTATGGGGTCAGACTAGTTTTGTAAGCTGCTCCCCAACTGATAATGGCATATTGAAGAATAGACTGTACTAACGCTATATTGAGTATAGTTTTTTCGTTGATAAGAAGTTTTGTAATTCGTAAGAATATATAAATTAATTTCCCAACTCTTTTTACTGTATGGCCGACGTGATCTTTCCATTTTAGGTGTTTATTTATGATTATTCCAAGATACGTAATTTTTTCTGCTATTTTCAGAAGTTAAAATCTATTTAACGACAGGAGGTTATTGTCAAACCATATTTTTTAGATTTTTTACGTCTTCCGTGGCTTTTAAATTGCGAATGACCATGACCGTATGACCGTATGACCGCAATGATGACGGTGTGACCGTGAATGCAGGTAATAGGTATAAAAATCATTTAGCAAATGTCAAGACATCGTCGATTTGAGCGCTAATAGCGCTAGCGCTTTTAATTTTGGAATAATTTCATAAGAAAGAGAAAAAATAATCAAGGGAAACTATCACAGAAAATCATAACCCTAAAATTGTAATTTCGAAAATTTGTTTTTTTATTTTCGTTCATACATTTCTAATGAAAAATACTTTTTTTAAGTAGGTAAGTTTTAACATTTTTTTATAAAGTAACCCTACGCTGTAGGTCACTCCAAGTGGTTCGCTACGTTGGGTGACCTAGCAGGGGTGCCCCGGTTCACGGGGCTCAGGTTTGTCTAGGCTTGGCGGCGGCTGCATATGCCCACCGGCTATTTGGTGGGCCGGATCCGGAGAGATTGGTTGAGGGAGGCCTTTTGACCTCTCCAGTCGAACTCTCTCGATCCACCGCCTTGCACCGCAGTAGGAGGGATGGATTTAACTGTCCGTGACTCCTTGAAACACAGAACTCCAGATTCTTTCCCACCTTTCATTTATTCTTCCTTTCCTTAAAAGTACCCTACACACAGCTTACCCAAAGATTAGCATAGTGAGGGTAATTATTTTCCTCAGGACCTCCAGTTAGGAGCTAATTTAAAAAAATATATATTAAATATTTTTTGGTGAACGGTTAACTCAGAATCAGGCAACATCAACACCTCCTTTCAAAAGTTACGAAAAAAAATTGGTTAAATAGGTTACGTAATAAGCAATTTTTCAATTTTTTTTTCATAACTTAATGAATTTTCAAAGGGGTGTTGAAGTTGCATAATTCTGAGTTGTCATGGAAGCATTTTTTTGAGCCGTAAAATTTTTCACTGGAGTTATTTATTTTATTATGATATTCCTACGAACAGAACGCAACGATAATGAACTATTTATTTACTAAATCTACGTCATATTCAATTACTTAAAATAACAGCGTAATTCAAATGCGCTTGGACCAAATCGTGTGTTACGTCTACACGTAGGTATTTTCGCCTAAATAGAGATAAACGGTTATTCATTTACCTTTTTACTTATAATATAGAGAACATTTATAACACATATATTTCAGTATCTTTTTAAACGTTCGATAATATTTGTATATCTCAAAAGTTTTGCGCAAACTTTCAAAATTTCAAAGATTGTCAAACAAAATAACGTCTTAAAATGAGGCCACCTAATATGCAATTTTCACGAATGGAACTGATCTTAGAGATGATAGATATAACTCATTAGATGAACATTAAAAGGTGTATATTAATAATAAGTCCACTTTTAACGTTACTAAACAGTGGTAACAAAAAGCTAAAAATGGCACGTATTTGTTAAAAAAAGCTACACTTGTAACCGATTATTTACATCGTTACCTTCCAACCCCGAAAGCGATAATACAGCACGAATATCGGAAAGTATTGGCCCCATCACTGGAGCATAGATATTTCTGAAATAATGATCTACGCCTGCCGTCAGTTCAGTGATGGTATGTCTAGGGAAATATCCCTAGATCTAGGGGAGAAAAATATTTTTTAGGGAAAAGGGAAATCAGCACAAAATCTAGGGAAATTTTGAACTCTGTCGTAATTTTTATTACATATGACAATATTACTGGTATTATATGTATATATATATATTCTTTGGGATTCCCATGAATTGTTGATGTACTTACATGCAATGTTATCAAGCAATGTTATTTTTAATACCGACAACTCAAAATGATATTGTATATCTAAAAAAATAAATGGGGACCTATGAAAAAAAAAATTAAACTTACGTTTCAAGTTCCGTTTTTTCGGTGATTGCGGTTGATTTTTATTTTGCAAAGTGTTTTTTATCTGGAATTCCGTTTCTAATTCAGTGATGAGTGTATACATTCTTTGAAATTATTATTTCACTTAGCAAAAAGTGTTTTATTTGGAAAAGCATTAGCATATAACAGGATAAGTATTACACAGTGTGACTACGTAGGTAATTGCGTAAATGTGGTTATTATGTATTTTGTTTTGAAAAGTTTTATTTTCTATTTACATTGGTTACTTAAATGATTATTATTTTTTATTAAAAAATAATTTAGTAACCAATGTACATAGAAAATAAAACTTTTTGAAACGAAATGTCTAGAAATATTTACAGTTAATGCCCAAGAAATACAAAAAAAAGAGTGTGCTTTAGACCACACGACCGAAGTAAAACTTCACTAACTTATATCTCCCTCTCAACAACTGTTTTTTCCTTAATTGTTTTTTTTCTTTGCGTCACTTAGTTTACAAAATGGAAAACTTGAAATATCACGTTATTTACGAGTACGAGTTCCACCGTGGCACCAGTGCTGCAGAAACGGCTCGAAGTATTAATGATGTGTATGGCGACGATGCCGCAAAAGAAAATACAGTGCATTTTTGGTTCCAACGTTTTCGTTCTAGAAATTTCGACCTGCAGAACAAGCCCCGTGGACGGCCGGAGACCAATGTTGATAATGAAGAATTGAAGGCTATTGTGGAAGCGGATCCATCGCAAACCACGTCCAAGTTAACTGCAGGCTGCGGTGTTAGTGATAAAACTGTTTTAATCCACTTGAAACAAATTGGGAAGGAGAAAAAGTTTGAAAGGTGGGTACCTCACGAATTGAGTGAAGCAAATCAACAAACGCGCGTTGACCGCTAGACCACACACAGCACAACAGACGGCTACGAAATTAGAGGAGCTTCAATTGGACATCCACCGTACTCTCTGGACCTTGCCCCAACAGATTACCATTTTTTTCGAAATTTGGATAACTTCTTGCAAGGGAAAAAATTCAACTCCGATGGGGCAGTCCAAACCGCCTTCAAAGATTTTATTGATTCCCGTCCGAATGGTTTAGTAAAGGGATCGATGAACTACCTATGAGATGGCAAAATTGCGTAAATAGCAATGGTACATACTTTGATTAAATAAATATATTATATTTTTGAATGTAGCTATTACTTTGTGGTTATCCATTATAGAAAAATGAAACAATATAACTTTGTATAAACCACTTATATGATGTGCAAATCCGACCGGTTTCGGAACAAACGTTCCTTCGTCAGGGAAAGCTTATACTAATTTGACAGTTTAGAACAATGTTTTATTGTGGTAGGAATGGAGCCATTGTTAGTTAATAATGTAGATTGGGTGGGTAGGTATTAGTGTAGAGTGGGTGGGTAGGGGAACAAATCCATGATTGGGCTATATGACAATATTTTTTGTTTGTTGATAATAGATTCATTATTTTTAAGGGATTTTTTAATTTCCAAAGCTTCTAAGTTATCTAAACGTTTTCCTTTATGATTAATATGAAGAATATGTATCCCTGTGTTTTTTTCAAAACTGTGGTTATTTTCAATGATATGGTTAGCGAACTCAGAAAAATTATTATATTCTTCATATTAATCATAAAGGAAAACGTTTAGATAACTTAGAAGCTTTGGAAATTAAAAAATCCCTTAAAAATAATGAATCTATTATCAACAAACAAAAAATATTGTCATATAGCCCAATCATGGATTTGTTCCCCTACCCACCCACTCTACACTAATACCTACCCACCCAATCTACATTATTAACTAACAATGGCTCCATTCCTACCACAATAAAACATTGTTCTAAACTGTCAAATTAGTATAAGCTTTCCCTGACGAAGGAACGTTTGTTCCGAAACCGGTCGGATTTGCACATCATATAAGTGGTTTATACAAAGTTATATTGTTTCATTTTTCTAAATATATTATATTTAAAAAAAAATCGACTTTATGTTCCTCCCATACAAAACGCCAATTTCATATGTAAGGACCTAATATTAATTTCGAAATCCCTATCCCCTCCTGCTGTGATTAAGATCACGGACGGGTTGTTTCAAAGAATTTAAACAATTCATCAAAAATCGTCGAAAGTTTCGCTTGTGCCCGGGCCGCTCCGTTTTCCGTTGCACATAACTAAATTTCAAGGTCGAACTTAATGCTGTAATTTTGGGACTGTATTCTCCACATCTATAGGAAGGTTTTTAGCTAACAAAAAGTCGAATTTTTGGATCGGCTGGACCAGACTCCCTCCTTAAAGGTGCATGAGGAGGAATTATTTTACGGATAGAAGTGAAAATCAAATATCTAACCTGTTTTTTTGTTGTTTGTTTTTGGGGTGTCATGCCGTGTTACGCTACCTCCTCCTTTAGCTAACGTTTCGGACAGCGTTACAGTGTCCATCATCAGGGCAGATGTGTAAATGTTAGTGGTAAAATGTGTGCTTAAGTACTTCGAAGCAATACCAAGTTGCCAGCTCCACTCCACTGCGAGCTGGAATTACAGTAAACTTGAAGATGGTTTTCTGCATTTAGCTTTGGTGTAGCCGTCAATTACCGGATACCAAGAACTATTGAGCTTAGCTCCGTCGTCTCTATTAATGTTAATAGGATTTTTATGAATTTCAATTGCCTCTGTAATTAGGCGTGCTCTATAAGTTTTGGGTCTTCCCAGGACTTCAGGAACAAATCCAAAGTAATGGCCGGTTTCAATTAAATGCTCGGCGATTGCCGATTTGTCAGGGTGGCCAAGTTTACACGCTCGAAAGTGTTCCAATATCCTTTTAGAGATCGTCCGCTCTGTTTGGCCCACATAGACCTTATCACATCCGGAACAGCTGAGTTTATATACTCCATCTGTTTCCAGAGGAAACTTGGTCTTTGCAGACCTCAGTAGGTCTTGTATTTTGGTCGTGGTTCCGAAGACAGTCTTGATGCTTTCTTTCCTAACCTGTTGTTTATATTCATTTTTGTGGATCCTTGTTTGTAGCCACATATTATCTACTCCAATTCCGCGAACCCGAGCAGCATTTTGGTTTCTCCGGTTGAATCAGAGCGATTTAAATCATCAGAGCCAATAAGCATTATCATTTGACCCTGAGACTTCAACACACACCTGTTTGCATTTTTTACTGCATGTTTCATCACTTCAGCTTAAATCAAAAGGCTTTCAGCACGTGACAAGTGATGTCAAGAAGCAGGCATTGCAATCGTGGTCTTTTGCCATTTTACGATTCGTTGAGTTGTCGCATGTGAGATAATGCCTCTATTTAATTAGGACCGTGTTCGTTCGGCGGTAGGCACACACAGCTATTTATCCTCTAATTACCTTATCAGCTGGGTCTAGACACATGGCACACAGAGCCCAACTGTGCTGATAACGGGGCCTAATCATGCGGGGAGTTGTCACTGCGGCCGCTATCTGGTAGACTGTAGACTAGCCTCTCTGTTGTCTGTATTCCGAGTTCCGACAACCAGACATAACAATACATATATATAACATACTACACGACGACCAACAAGAAGAAAAATTACCGCGTCACATTGGAAAATTCTTGAATTTTACGAAACGTCATTCAGACCAAGATAATGTTATTACTATTGAGGTCTTCAAAGACATTTCAAATCCAGTCTCGTCTTATAAAGGCCGAAAAACAATTTAATCAGACTTCATGAGTGCCGAAAACTATCAGTGTTGGGTATCCATGAAAAAAAAACAGTTTTTGAGAATTCTTGAAAGGAAGAAAAGTTGTTAGGAATTCTGGAGTCACATTATGTGTATACCTAGTGCCAGGTGAGAATTTATAGATTGAAAAGCACGGCTTACAACAAGATGGCACTCATAACAGAATATAAAGGAAGAATTTCGGAAGTTAATAACAGAAGAATTACTAATTATTTTTCTAGCACACTTAATTCGCACACATAACACACACATCCACACCCTCTCTCGCACCCTTACACATACACAAACACTCACCCTCACCTCTCTCCTTATATAATATACTAACTAATTTAGGTAAAATATATAACATATCACACAAAAACATATGTATATATATAACAGCGACATGTCATTGGTACCAATTGTTGTATTAACTTCTATAACTTTGTAACTATTTTCTTCTGCATAGTTATGTACTATGAATTAATGGCTTAACACTTACCTGGTAATATATGAGTGAAAATAGATCCGAATAAACTCAGTCGCATAGAATGCCTCAGAACACTAATGTAGGTGCACGCGCGTCCAGTTTCAACTGTTATTTTCGGAGTGCGTCCTCTCTCAGGTCAGATTTGACCCATGTATACCATTATATACAAAGGCGGATCCAGGATTTTTTCTGGGGGGGGGGGGGGGCACAAGGGGCGGGCGGGCAAAAAAATCAACAATTACTGTTAGAAATAAACTGAAGTATCATACTTCAAGCTAATTTCTACGAGTTCAAGTATGTATAGGAAGATTTATGAAAGTGTCAAAACAATCGAAAAATTAAATGTTTAAAAACGACAGTTTTAGCTTATAAGTATGTACTGTAATGGAATCTCCACAGTACACCAAAGTACCGTCTAGGGGGGGGGGGGGGGTGCACGTGCCCCCGTGCCCCCTCCCCCTAAATCCGCACTTGATTATATATACAGGGTGTTAAGGGACGTACTTGACTTACTTTAACCAGTGATTCCTGATTTATTTGAAGTAAAAAATGTAAATGAAATTTTGGTTCTACGGTGACCTTTTTGATGACGTTTTTTTCGAATTTTTTTTCTTAAAAAAAAAAAATTCTTCTGTATGTCTTCACTGGTCACACAGCCGAATAACCCTCACCCTCACTCCGTCTCCAACTGTCCAACACCATTGTTTTATGTTTTTGTAGAAAAAGAAATTAAAAAATGTCACCGGAGTTTAAAATCACAATTATATTTTTTACTCTAAATAATATATATAATATATTTGTTAGAAAATATTGCATTTCGTTGCCCCGAACAAAACAGCAGATTGAACGAATTATTTAGCTGTAAAACTCATAATGCCTTACAAAATGTAGACATTTTCAACTGTAACTTGAAATCATATAAAACACGACTCACTAAATTGATTTTATTTTTGTAAATATAATGTGATATGCGAAGTTGAAAAAAAATATATACCAGTTAAGTGTATTTTTTCTTCATATTCATGGGACGACTCCTGTGGGCAAGACATATGGCATGGATAGAAAATCTGACGGTCAAAAGACTTCTTTCCGCAGAATTAACTTTGTAGCGCCAACTGCAGACAAGCTGCTGATTTTAGATTCTATCATTCAATTCCCCCGTTTCCCAACACCGAACTACTTCAAACTATTCAGTTGCTCAGTCGAGTATTTGAATAAAGGTTATTGCAGCACTACACTTTGCTACAAACACAAAATTCGCATTGAGGGCTCCGTTTTATCTGAAGTAAACTTAGTCTAGGGTCAGCTCTGGTCCCGGGGTCACGAACCCTGACAAAAGTTTCGCAGAACAGCTGTGATGGACAGTCACTGATTGCGGTCCATAGCTACCTCCTTTGCCAGAAGAGATAACACACCAGACACACTGGGACGGCCACGCCAAGAGATAAGGGAAGGACTGATGGTGTTAGTCATTAAATAGGGTCATCTTCTGACTGATAGAGAGCATCTTCATTTCTTTGTTAATCGTTTCCATTGGTTCATTGAGTGATCTGGGTTAACTTAAGATATTAAATCACAAATTGATTGCATGAATATTAAATAATCTTAGTACTTATATTGAAACGCCGAGGAAATGAATACAACACGTGCAATTGGTAAATAATACAACTTTTAATAAGACATTAATATTTAAAATAAAATAATTGTGGCAACAATTAAATTATATTATTCAATAATAAAGAAACCAAAACATGAGACTTTAATTCATAAACAAAATAATATTTTAAAACTCAGGGTCGTGTTTAGCCTAAAAAAGATACTAAATAGATAGAAACTAATAAAATAAATCGATAGCTTGTCGTGTTTAAAAAATAAAATCAAATGTTTTTAAAATGATGATCACGATGTCAAAATTACAACAAGGGGGGCGTCAGTTCAAATTGAACAGAATATTAAATGGTAACTCAATAAACTCAAAACTAACCGAAGTATTAGCTCACAGGTAATGGCGGTTTCACCGAAGTATGTGTCTTCTCTCCTCGAAACAAACATCCAGACCCCCTGACTTCCTATTTGGAACTGGTTAAAAAAAAGCTTGGCCGTAGTATCTTTATCAACAGAAAAATGCATTCCTTTTGTTTTAATTTGAATTAAAAATCAATTTGAAATGATGTGTAGCCACTAGCCACCAATTTAATTACTGGGTGCTTACTTCGCATTATAATTTCAAACTGTTACAATATGTGAAATATCACTGGAAAACTTAAATATGAATCAAGGAAGGGATATGATAACCCTGATAAAAAAACATAATTTATTAAATTAAACATAATTTCCTTTCTCAATGGGAAGGGAAGCTACTGAGGAGCGATTCTGTATCTTTTGTGGATATTGGAGGGGACCCCATCACTTTCCCAACGGCGTTATAAGGAAACATATGGTTTCCTCCTTCACCGCACACGTCAAGACTTTTACTTTTTTTTGAACGAAGCTACATTTATTTGAACAACTCTAGACCCTCCAATGTCCATGCATACGGGGTTAGTAAGCAGTATGCAAGTACTTTATTTTAAATTTTTATTTTTATTATAGCGACTATATAATTTTTTTTTACACACAAAATGCAATGTGAAATTAAGTATATTGTATTTCTTAGTCCTCCTCACTAGGGGGTCCTGTGCCGAGGCGGACTAAAGTTATTTAAATATAGTTCATTTGTCTTCTTCTTTTTAGCGTCTTCGCTAGGGTTTTCTCATTGACCTCTTTAAGCCATATTTTTATTCTTGATTTGTAATCAATTGGATTTTTTATTAGTTTTATGTCTTGGGGAAGGATGTTATGGAGTTTTATTGCAAAGTATGTATAGTTTCTTTGTCCAAATGTGGTTTTATAACTTGGAATATTTTTAATATCATTTTTATTCGATCTAGTGTTATGCATACACGGTCTAGTAGAGGATTCATTATTTTTGAAGAGCTTCGAGAGTATTTTTGGCATATATTTGTTGTACATTTGGTACGTCAAAGTTATTGAAAATTTCAATTGAAGGCGTTCTAATTGGTTCTTTCAATAGGTCTTTATGATTCCTTTTTGAATCGTATTCAGGCTGTGTAGGTACGTATTTGCAGCAGATCCCCATCCTATGATTCCATATTCAATTCGAGAATGACATAACGCATAGTAGACCTTTTTCATATCCTTTTCATTTAACACGTTTCATAGATTTTTGAAGAAATATATAAGGCTTGTGAGTTTTTCCGTAATACCTTTGATGTGTAGGTCCCATCTAAGATTTTCGTCAATTATTACTCCGAGATATTTTATGTTTACTTACATTAACATTATACAAAAGATAAACAGAAGTATCAGCCCGTGGAATAATTCTTCTGAAATACGTAACATTAAAAAGAGATTCTGGTTGTGATGCCACACTTTTTGTATGCTGTTTTAGCTATGCGAACATTGATGTTAGTAAGAGGAACAGAGAGAATAATAGAGAATGGGAGAATCGCCACAGAGTAAGGAGAGGGTCTCATGAAAGCGTAGATTATTATTGGAAGTGAATCATCAAGGTAAACAAAAAAGGATAGGCAAATTGATTTAGGGATATCATTGAAGAAGAAGTTAATGATAATAATCTAAACGAAAATATAAAAGGGAACAAGACACAGAAAACAGAAAAAAAGACAATGGTGGCAACTGGGATTCGAACCCAGACCTATCGTTTAATCGGGACGTGCGCTTAAACCAATTTCGCTATAGCCACCTTCTGTCAAACTGTCATAATAGTCAATCTCATATTTCAAATTTTAGAATTAATATATCTGGCCAAGTGACAGCGGGCAGCGGGCAGCGGGCAGCGGGAAGCGGGCTCACAAACGGGCAGTGTGGATTTGATTTAACAGACGGCGTTGGTTATAAAGGTTTCGTTAGCCAAAACAACGTGTGGCCGGGTCTAGTACCTATTAATTATACAAATAAACAATTATCGTTGCTCAATTGTCCGTGTTTTGTTATTGTCAGTATCAGAGATGGCGTGTACGTGTTGTGTACGGATTTATAATTTTTGTGATTTTTACTTTTCCACTTATTTACGGGAATTGCGTTTCATTTTCTTTATACGTGTGAGGGAAATTTATTATAATTATTGCATTTTTCCTTTGGAGGGGTGCAAACACACGTTCACCGTTTGTCCCATTTTCGACTGTTGACATTTAGTGTATAAGAAAGAGGGGCAGCATTATACGTTTAAAAACAAAAGCAAATCAATCAGCGCATTGACATTTGAAGTTTTTGAATTTTTAGAATTCACTCTCTTTCAAAAGATGAGAATTCGTTCCGTACAAAGTGTATGAGGAAAAGAATTTTCGTCATAATTATTTTTTCCCTGAACTTTTCCGATGTTTAAATAGCTATTCAGCTATTCGGGGCGGAGACAAATACAACAAATCAAAGATCATAAAAATCGGTCCAGCCTTTCTCGAATTATAAATGGTGAAACTAACCCGACTTGGTTATACATATTAAGATTTGTAATATTTTACAGTAGAAAATAAGAGCACACCGCAAGAGAAAATTCAAATGCGAGTGATAAGTATATTAGTGGCAGATTCCAGTATGAAAGATCTTAGTAGATCTTAATAGCCAGTAGACCATAATAGTCAGTTAGGTACTTTCCCATCTTCCCCTTTTCCATCTCCTTCCCCTTCCTACTACCTCCAGCCGCACAACATAACCCAATTGGGGTTGCCATAATCACACTGGCTCAAGACGGGAGCAGTTGGGACTCGCGAGAGGTATTCACTTAAAAAAAGTCGAACCTCCGACAGGAGAGGAAGGTTATTAAAAAATAAAGGTTTAACCAATAATGTGAGTTTTGTGAGACAAAAATGTTAAAATATGAATGGATTTTAATGAAAATTATACTGAGAAAAAAACATAAAAATATACGAAAACATAAGATTTCCCTTTTAACTGGATTATTAAAAAAGAGAGGGTAAATTTCACGACCGAAACTTCACAGATTTAGTGGTTCATGATGTTGTCCTAGGCTTGTTGAAAATATATCGATATTTTTTATTCAAAATATAGATATTTTTAGCCGATATATTTTGATCCGATATATCGATACAAAATATCCAATATCGAAAATTGTATCAAAAACGATATTTTAAAAAAATTATGTATTTAAAGTCACTAGAATCCAAAACCGTATAGGAACGAACGGAAAAAAGTAACTGTATTGGGTCATGACATCTGGCGGTTGAAATTTTAACTATTAATAGCTTACAAATCTATTGTCTTATATACTATCTCATGTGTGTAGGTACATACATAGAAATGTATGCTATTTTTCGCCATTTTTTTCTAAGCCACTCCTATGTGTTGGTTCCCAATTGTCTATGATTATTGACTATACCTTGTTCCAAACACGAAGTCCTTTTTGACAGATTACTACGCCAATAGAATGTTACTGAGATGCATACAAACTTTGTATGCATCTCAGTTTACATATAAGTTAGAAGACAGCTTTTTAGTTTTTGATATTTTTGTAATTATTACGTAATAAAAATGAATAGTGATAAAAATACCTTCATTTTTATTGAGATATTTGTACATTAAAAAAAGCAAACTGTGTACAAAAATTACTATTGATAATATTGAGCTGAATACACCATTATTTTAAAAACGCAAAATCTCTTGAAAATTTGACCGATATATCGATATTTTTTTCTCGATATATCGACGTCGATATTGATATTTTAATAAATATCGATACATCGATATATCGATATTTTTTTTCACTTTCGACATCCCTATTTTGTCCTACCTCGGATAGGAGAGAAACATGTAAATTTAATGAGCTGAAAAATAAACAAAACGAGTATTTCGTGTAGGTATTTGAAAAAAAGATTATTCGTACAATTACACTTAGGCACCTACATAACCTAAGAGACAAGCACAGAAAACCGGAAAATGTAATTTTTAATTCAAATTTGAGGCGTATTGATTCTTTTTCACAAAAAAATATAAACGGATTTCGAAAGATTGTACTTTTATCTACTAAACGTATGTTTTAAATTTTGAGAAAAAATGTTTATTTTTAGTATAATAAGGTCATACCTTAGGTCGTTGGCAGATTTGTTAAATTTTCAAACGAAAAATCTTATTTTACAAGACATATTTCATACCATTTAATCATACAGCATTGTAAATCAATAGTCATCTATTGAACGCATGGTTCAAAATTTTAATTTTAGTTAAAAAAAAATCTTGAAAAAAAATATCCGAACGAAAATTCCTCTAATTTGTCTATCTATTTACGGTCTTAGAAATTTATATATCTAAGATTTTTTACATTATTATTTTGCTTAGACATTATTGAAAAATGATAAATACTTATGATCAAAAAATAATAACAAAAGTACATAATTTTAATAGTTTTATCATCACGCCTTTCAGCATTTTTGGATGTACTCGCAGGTATAAATTAAAGCAAATTTGGAAGGAAATGAAATCGATATTTGGTTATAGTTTTAAAAAGCTGGTGGGAGAATAATTAATCTTTCTCATTGGAACCGCCCTGTACGATCGTAAGAACATATTTCGACGAAATGTGGATTTTCGACCGCTGGCTGGTTAAAGGCCCTTAAAGCGATTTTATATAAATCGACAAAATTGAAATTTCATTTGTTGAATTTCATCATACTTAAAAGTATTATAACTTCCGTATTTATATTCTTATCTCCCATACGTAAAAGTAATAATTTTGAAGTTACTAAAGTTGTGAGTTTCATCATCTTTATAATATGAGAATATATTATTAAACTAAGACAATTTTTATCAAGTCATGAATTTGTATTTAGTAATTTGCGAAGAGATCAGACATTACGAAGAATTTCGCGATGATACAGCAGTTTTAATGTGTAGATAAAGTTATTATTATTATGTCCCTAAAATTAAACATTTTTTCAAGTACGTTAATTGATAAAAATGAGTTATTATTTTAGCGACATCCGCTGATTTTTTTAAATGAATGTTTGGAAATGAGATTGGTGTATTAGCAACATATTTTTTCAATGCGATACTAGAACATTCTTCCAACATATTTATATTATAAACTATCTGGTTCCCGGCATGTGTTGCAATGCCATTCAAATAAATAAATTGATTCTCTCAAAATGTCCTTTCCCGTGCGTCCCCGTTCCCTTCCACCTACCCCACCATCCCTCCCTCGTCTCTTCCCTCTCCGTGAACCTCACCTTCCCCCCGCCTTTCCTCACACACAAATACTCACATTTTAATTTTTTTTAATTTTAATTTTATTTTATTATTTCATAAATGTTTACATGATACATTGTTGCCATTTTTTAATTACGATACCAGGCTATTGCCCGTGTTATGGTAGTCATATATGAAATATTATTTTATATAAACAGATAATAAAATTTAATTAAATGAAGACAATATAAGCGAAACTCAATCGAAAATCTGAAAACAGAAAAATCAGAAAAAGATATTGACACATCTGGGACTCGAACCCAGGACCTCTCGCTTACCGGGCGAACGCGCTAACCACTGCGCCACCGTGTCGATATCCAATTCGGTCACTTTTAACTGTATCATACTTCGACTAAGAACCATCCACACTATCTTCATTTTTCTTAACGCATATACTATTGGCTGCTATCTTTATGTATGATTGCAAGATTCAAACCCGAACTAAATGCTCTCTAGATAGTGTCTGGATAAATCTTTATCCATTTTATTTAATATGCGACATCTATTGACTTTTCTGCAAGTCTAGGATGAATATTTTTATTTTTTTTTATTTTAACTTTATGAGTAAAACCTCAAATTGTAATATTTAATTAAATGAAGACAATATAAGCGAAACTCAATCGAAAATCTGAAAACAGAAAAATCAGAAAAAGATATTGACACATCTGGGACTCGAACCCAGGACCTCTCGCTTACCGGGCGAACGCGCTAACCACTGCGATTGGATATCGACACGGTGGCGCAGTGGTTAGCGCGTTCGCCCGGTAAGCGAGAGGTCCTGGGTTCGAGTCCCAGATGTGTCAATATCTTTTTCTGATTTTTCTGTTTTCAGATTTTCGATTGAGTTTCGCTTATATTGTCTTCATTTAATTAAATATTACAATTTGAGGTTTTACTCATAAAGTTAAAATAAAAAAAAATAAAAAGATAATAAAATATTAGAAGAGGAATGAAAAAAATAACATAGTAAGGGATAAATAAAACTAAAAACAGATAAAAATAAAATATAAGAATTAAAAGTAAGCTAAGAAATAAAGAATAAAAAGATAATTTAAAGAAGATTGAAATGAACATTAAGTAAGTATTATTCTTCTTGAGATAAAAATAGAAATAAAATTTGGTAAGTAGGTATTCTTCTGCACGAGAGTACATGTTTGTAGTCACTTTTGAGATTCTTTCTATAAAAGAAACTGGAAAGAGTGTTAGAGAAAGTAAATTTTTTGTTTGTTATTTTTTTTAGTGTAATATTAAGTTAAAATAATTAAATTAGTAATAATAATATATTTTTAAAAAATTAATATTAATTGTTTTTTATTGTAATATTAAGCTCTCATATGTTGTTTGAAGAAATCTCTTCCCTTTTCAAATATCCAATGTTTGATACGGGCTTTAAAGAGAGATTTAGAATTATTCTGTGACTTTATATCGGCACTCAGAGCATTATACATTTTGGGAGCGATAAACCAGAATTGTCGTTGAGCGAATGAGGTTTTAGTTTTAGGGACAACGCAACCCAGGTTTGATGAAAAACGTGTGTGTGCTTGATGTTGTGGAGCCACCAGTAGATTATTTTGGCATATATAACATACGCTTATCTTAGTAAATAACTGTCGAATATCTAAGACCTTGATTTTAGCAAAGAGTTCATTTGAGGGATGGGTAGGTTGGCATTTAAATATAATTCTCAAAATTAGTTTTTGAACCGTAATAATTGGATTGATAATGGATTCAGCACAACCACCCCATCCCACAATACCATATGTTGCTATGGATTGGAAAAGGGCAAAGTATACGGTTCTTAGGGTCTGTAAATCTAAGATGGACCTAAGGGAGCAGAATATATGGCAGAGTTTACGGAGTTTTTTTACTGTGTCATTTATATGGGCTTCCCATTGTGAATTGCGAGCCCTCAATGCGAATTTTGTGTTTGTAACAGCAAAGCGTGGTGCTGCAATAACCTTTGTTCAAATTCTCGACTGAGCAACTGAATAGTTTGAAGTAGTTCGTTGTTGGGAAACGGGGAAATTGAATGATGGAAACCAACTTTGTAGTGCCAACTGCAGAAGCACTGCAGTTGGCACTACAAAGTTAGTTCTGCAGAAAGAAGTCTTTTGACCGACAGATTTTCTATCCATGCCACATGTCTTGCCCAGAGGGGTCGTCCCATGAATATGAAATAAAAAATTCACTTTAACTGGTATATATTTTTTTTCAACTCACATATATTAACAAAAATAAAATCAATTTAGTGAGTCGTGTTTTATATGATTTCAAGTTACAGTTGAAAATGTCTACATTTCGTAAGGCATTATCACCTTTCCAGCTAAATAATTCGTTCAATCTGTTTAGTCCAGGCAACGAAGACCAAAAAATACCAAATAGGGGAAATAATTCATGTAGATAGCCACGTGATACAACATGTATAACCGTCAATCTTTTCTTCCCACAATTTGGGAGGCGGGTATGGGTACCGCCGCCCCGGGAACCATTTAATGGATAACCAACACCTCTGCCAACAGTCACCCCAATTGGTTCGCTACGTTTGGTGACTTAGCAGGGGTGCCCGGGTTCATGCGGATGATGTTTGTCCAGGTCTTGGCAGCCGATGTGTCTGCTCACCTGCTGCGTGGTGGACAGGATCGAGAGAGACTGGTTGAGGGAGGTCTTTTATCCTCTCCAGGCCAGCATCTCTCGATTCATCGCCTTGCACTACAGTTGGAGGGATGGATTCATACGTCCGTCACTCCAGGACTCACTGACCCCCAGTTTCTTACCCATCCCTCGAACCCTTTTCCTTCCCAGAACTTCCTCTCCTTCCTTTCCTTAAAACAACTCTCCACACAGCATCTCCTAAGATGAAACAGGCCCTGAGGGAAATTATTTTCCTCAGAGCCTCCTGTGTGGAGTTAATGTAAAAAAAAATCACAAATTCGTAGCAGTTATACCTAGGGGGGAGACGTCCCCGTCCGACCTGCTGACGGAAGTACCGACATCTTGTGTCGAATTCTTGAATTCGAAACCGAATTATAACTGTAGCTTTGTTTAAAATAAGAGTACACTGTATTAAGTAAAAAGTTATTAAAAAGAAAATAATAAAAAAGAAATAATAGTTTTCATTTAAGTACATTTGTACGGTTAGTGTGATTTTAAACGATTTAAGGGTACAATGTACAATAGAAAATGTCAATATCTCTTAGGGCATTATAAGTTTTGCATATAAGCCCGACCAAGGAGTTTTGTGCGTATTTCGATTTAAAATGTAGCGTATGAAATAAGGTATTCGATCTGGTATTGCGTTCAATCCTTTCTAACAAGGCTGGGGAGTCAATGAGGCAGTTCACAATTTTGTACAGAAACAGTACGTTAAAATTTTTACACAGTTTGTGAATTGCGAGTTACGACAGGTGTTTCAAAAATTTTGTTTGAATGTTTTCAATTCGGTTAATATAAGTTTGGTATTGAGGATTCCAAATGACAGATGCAAATTCGAGATGAGATCTTACATATGCCATACATAGTAGTTCAAGTGTAAAATGATTATTAAATGGTTTTGTGACGCGAAGAATGAAGCGCAGTTGTTTGTAGGCTTTTTCTAAGGTGTGTTCAATATGATATTTAAATGGTAATTTAGAGTCAAGTAATACTCCAAGGTCTCTGATTTTTTCGACTCGTTGAAGAGGAACAGGGTTCAGATGGTAAGTATGACTGATTCGGTGACGTTTACGTAAAAATGTTATCGCACTACATTTATTTATGTTTAGAAATAATTGGTTTTCTTTGCAATATTCATTAATTCTATTAATGTCTTCTTAATAGAATTAATGCATTTGTATATTTTCATACAGATGTTATTTGTGGCGCAGCGCGTATGGCGTGGCGTCTGAAATTAAACACGCAGACGCTACGGTATTAATACTGTTCGACCGATTATTACCCGACAACCATTCAAAATTTTGATTTATTTCTTCTTTAGATAATTCACATTTTTTTAAAATTGTAAAACTCAAGACTTCATCATCGTGTTCCCAAGTTTTAATTTGAGAGCAATTCTATTGTGTTGGGAGGCATTCCGCGAACAGGATATTTTAATTGGTTACCTGGGTAACCAGCCTTGAAGATTCCACCGAAGATTATCTCGGGTGGCACGTGTAATAGCAACAATACGAATTTTAAGTGGGTACCTGATTTCATTTTAAGTAGATTCTAATGACTTATGTTATTAATTTATTAATTTATGTTGCTTAGCAACGCTAGCCTCGACGTTTGGTTGTATTTTGGCTCTCTGATTTTTTTATTGTATCAGATAGAAAAGAATTAGCTTTAATAAAAAAAATAAAAAATATTTGAAAATATTAGGAATAAGTTCGGTTTATGGGCGAAATTCCTAAAAAATAAAACTAGTTATTTTTATACTAATTTGGGGTCGGGGAATCCGAATCTGAAAGAATTAGGCGGCGGCAAGCAATATTAACAGAATTACACGACTTTAAAAATTTTTATACACATACAGGAAAATAGCCATTTTGGAAGCATTTTGATTCCTAGAAAATCAAACTAGTTATTTTTATACTAACTATGGGCTGGGGAATCCGAATCTGAAAGAATTAGGCGGCGGCAAGCAATATTAACTGAATTAAACGACGTTAAAATTTTCTATACACACACACATGAAAATAATCATTTCGGAAGTATTTTGACACACGCAGTACAAAGATCATAGAAAAACAAGAAATATACAAAAACATGTGCCGGCAGTGTTACCAGCTCTCAAAAATATTTATCCCTATATCAATAATTTCCGACACGATAATTCTTCACATAACACATTAACCTGATGAATTACGACTATCTCAACGGCGTATTCTTAAACCAAAAGTATGAAAATTCGTAGTCTTAAAAATGCGTAACCTAACCTAACCTAACGTTAGGTTTGTGTAACATGGTTTGTGCCCCTTTATACCGCCTGCTCGCGTCACGGCAAAAAAACACCCCTGTTTTCAAGTAGTTTAGCGGCTACGCTAGGTTTGTGTAACATGGTTTGTGCCCCTTTATACCGCCTGCTCGCGTCACGGCAAAAAAACATCCCTGTTTTCAAGTAGTGTAGCGGCTACGCTAGGTTTGTGTAACATGGTTTGTGCCCCTTTATACCGCCTGCTCGCGTCCCTAACCTAACGCTAGGTTTGTGTAACATGTTTTGTGCCCCTTTATACCGCCTGCTCGCGTCACGGCAAAAAAACATCCCTGTTTTCAAGTAGTTTAGCGGCTACGCTAGGTTTGTGTATCATGGTTTGTGCCCCTTTATACCGCCTGCTCGCGTCACGGCAAAAAAACATCCCTGTTTTCGAGTAGTTTAGCGGCTACGCTAGGTTTGTGTAACATGGTTTGTGCCCCTTTATACCGCCTGCTCGCGTCACGGCAAAAAAACATCCCTGTTTTCGAGTAGTTTAGCGGCTACGCTAGGTTTGTGTAACATGGTTTGTGCCCCTTTATACCGCCTGCTCGCGTCACGGCAAAAAAACATCCCTGTTTTCAAGTAGTTTAGCAGCTACGCCGGGTTTATGTAACATGGTTTGTGATACAAAAGAACGTGCCCCTTTATAACGCCTACTCGCGTCAAGGCATAAAAACTCCACAATACTAGTTGGTGTACCTTCCTAAAATATTTGAGAATCAATTATAAAAAATAAGTACTTAAAATATAAACATGTTATTTTACGTTATAAATATTACTGCTTAATGGCAACACTTAATTTTGTGTGGTAAAAACATCTATGTTATCGTGTTTTTCTATGATCTTTGTACTACATGTGTCAAAATACTTCCGGAATGATTATTTTCATGTGTGTGTGTATAGAAAATTTTTAAGTCGTGTAATTAAGTTAATAATGCTTGCCGCCGCCTAATTCTTTCAGATTCGGATTCCCCGGCCCATAGTTAGTATAAAAATAACTAGTTTGATTTTCTAGGAATCAAAATGCTTCCAAAATGGCTATTTTCCTGTATGTGTATAAACATTTTTAAAGTCCTGTAATTCAGTTAATATTGCTTGCCGCCGCCTAATTCTTTCAGATTCGGATTCCCCGACCCCAAATTAGTATAAAAATAACTAGTTTTATTTTTTAGGAATTTGGCCCATAAACCGAACTTTACCCAAATATTATATAGTAGATAACCTAATAAATAAACTGCCAGTGAACCGTAGGATATTTCGATAAATAAATACGATATAAAATTTTTCCTTTTGTGAGGACTTCAGTAACCAAGGTAAACAACAGTATTTTGAGATTACCTTGAAATATATTTTGTAGGTAAATTTAATTATATATTTTATTTTGATAACATTATTCTAAAATATCATATATATTATAGATTTGTAGTATTGAAGGGTAGTTTACATGAACATATTTAATTTGGACATATTGAAAATTATTTGTTGACAAATGACAGTACTAGGTAACGACGACAGTTTCTTGGTTACTGGAATGTAGGAATAATAATAATAATTAATAACAATCATTTCCCAGTTGTTTTGAACGGTGACAAAATGTCATTTTCAACCAACGGAAATGAAAATGGGTTGATTATGTCATCTTTACAGATAAACATTGATAATCTGAGACCCCAAAAAACAAAAGCAGGTATTCCTAGGCAGCGAATGAAATGGACGAACGATGTCAATATGTTCATCGTTCGTTCATATTTTTATGTGACTAGACTAGAAACAGATATGTTATTGTATAGGAAAAAATTACATTTACTTTTCTCACAAAATTATCCGGTTGCCCAAGTAAACGAACAAAGATTAGCCGACCAAAAAAGGGCAGTTTTCAAAAATAATTTAATCCCTGTAGTTACATTAAATCAGATAAAAAAGGAAATAGGAGATAGATTGCAATTGGAGAATAATTTAGAACAAATTAATACGAGTAGTAATGTTATATTAGATGCATTGAATGAAGACAGTTAAGATAATATTCTAGTAGAAGAATCCAATGATATTAGAGTAGATTCAAATAACTTAGACGCTATTCATAATCTTAGGGAAATCAACATTGCAAATTTAAACTTACTAGATGATAATGTAATAGAATTAGCTAACTTGCTTCATAATAATATAAATAGATATATAGATATAGAGCCCACAGTTAGACCAAAATTACCAAAATTGCATACGTCAAAAAAATTATCTAAATTAATTTCTGAATGAAATAATTTAATTTTACCAAAAATAATATTTGACGATATTAGTTTTTTAGATCTTCATACAATAGTGTACGCTAGTGCTATCACTATATGTAATAAGTTAGGAGTTACATTAACATCCTCTGATGATAGATCATATAGTTATAGTAAACCAGAATGGCAGATTAGATTAGAAAATGATGTAGTATTTTTAAGAAGAAGTATAGCTAGAGTAATTGAATATAAAAATGGGAATAGAAGTAGAAATATTTTGAGACATGTAGATGAAATTGGGAGAAAATTTGGTTATAACATTGGTAGTAATAATAATAAAAATATAATCAATGATTTATTAGATTTATTAAAACAAAAATTAGGTGTAAAAGCTAGTAGATTAAAAAGATATAATTATACGTATAATAAAAGAAATAATAATAGATTATTTCAGAAAAATGAGAAAATATTTTATTCCAAACTTGATGATAAACAAAATATTATTTCGAATAATAATATTCCGTTGCCATCTGAATCAGATGTGCGTGATCTTTGGACAAATATTTGGAGTAAAGATATAAAACATAATGAGGCAGGTCCATGGATAGAAAATGAAGAACTCAATTGTTCAGACATTGAACAAATGAGTTTTTCTGATATATCGGTTGAATTGTTAGCCAAAATTATAAAAAATACTCATAATTGGAAAGCCACGGGTAACGATTGGATACATAATTTTTGGTACAAACGTCTAACTACTTTACATCATCTGTTTGCAAAAAATCTTTCAAAACTTGTCAAGCAACCTCAAAATTTTCCTAATTTTCTAACTAATGGCATTACTTATATGTTACCTAAAAGCGAAAATATTAATAATCCCTCTCAATAATTTTTAGGTAACATATAATTTCATGACAATATTTAGTTTCAAGGTTCTTTTCCTTCAAGGTACATTATTATTTGTTTTTTTTTTTGACAAGTCTGTTATTGTAAATTATATGTTACCTAAAAGCGAAAATATTAATAATCCCTCTCAATATAGACCCATTACATGTCTACCGACAATATACAAAATTTTAACCTCTTGCTTGACAGATTTAATATATACTCATTTGGATGAAAAAAATATTTTATCTGAACAACAAAAAGGTTGTCGCAGAAAACATATGGGATGTAAAGAACAATTACTTATTGATTCTGTAATTTTAAAACAAATTCAAAATCAAAAGCGTAATTTACATACTTGTTATATAGATTATCAAAAAGCTTTTGATAGTGTCCCGCACTCGTGGCTAATCAAAATATTAAAAATATATTAAGTTAACCCAATTATAATTAGCTTTTTGAAAAATATTATGTCCTTTTGGATTACAGATTTACTAGTAAATTTAAAAGGTAAGAAAATAGTAGTACCGGGCATTTCAATAAAAAGAGGGATTTTTCAAGGAGACTCATTGAGTCCTCTTTGGTTTTGCTTAGCATTGAATCCTATGTCTAAAATGTTAATTAAAAGCAAGTTTGGAATAAAAATTAAGGGTAATACAAGAGAGAGTAGTATAGTTTCACATCTATTGTATATGGATGATATAAAATTATTTTCAAATTCTGAATCAAATTTAGAGAAAATGATTAAGGTAGTTAAAATTTTTTCAGATGATATAAAAATGACTTTTGGTTTAGATAAATGTAAAACGATCCATAAAGAGAAAGGCAAAATTGTAGATGGAGACGAGGGTATATTTAAAAATTTCAAAATTAAAAGTATGAAAGGGGATGAGGTTTATAAATATTTAGGATACCCGCAATCGAATAGATTAGATCACACTAGTATTAAAAATGATATTAGGATTAAATTTCAAACTAGGATCAGAAAAATTTTAAAATGCAATCTATCTGCTAAAAATTTAGTAAAAGCAATAAATACTTGGGCAATACCTCTATTAACGTACTCATTTGGCATAATTAAATGGTCCAATACAGATTTAGATAGTTTAGAACGATTAATTAGAACTACGTTAACAAAGTTTAATTGCCATCATCCAAATTCAGCTATAGAAAGAATTAATTTACCTAGAAATTTAGGAGGTAGAGGTGTAGTCAAAATAACATCTTTGAAACACAATCAGGTAGAAATGCTTAGAAATTTTTTCCGTAGGAAAGCTAATAGCTCAGAAATGCACAAAATAATTTGCAAGGCAGATATAAACATTACACCTTTAAATTTATATGACGAGAATGCCAACATTCTTGTAAATACTAACCAGGAATTATTAGATTCCTGGTCAAATAAAATTATTCATGCAAAACACTTCAATTATCTCAACCAAACGTATGTTGACAAACTTTCGTCAAACAAATGGTTGAGTATAGGAGAGTTGAGCGCAGAAATAGAAGGATTTATGCTTGCCATTCAAGAGATAGAGTCATTAATACTAAAAATTATAGGAAGCATGTAATCAAAGATATAAATCAAATTGATGATTTATGTAGAAAATGTTTGGCTTTTCCGGAAACTATAGAACATATTATATCGGGATGTTCTATATTAGCGCCGTTCGAGTATACATTTAGGCACAATCAGGTTTTAAAAATAATCCACCAAAGTTTGGTAATTAAACATAACTTGATTGACTGCCGTAATATAGTACCATATTATGAATATGAACCAAATTCATTTTTTGAAAATGAATTTTATAAAATATATTATGATAAAACTATACTAACAGACAGAACAATTAGTCATAATAGACCTGATATAGTTTTACATGACAAAATTAAAAAATATAACTTATATCATTGATGTAGCTATTCCAAATTCCTGTAATATTAAAAAAAACTCTTTCTGAAAAAATTATAAAATACACAGATTTAGGAAATGAGATTAAAAGAATTTGGCATTCTCGGACTATAAAAATATTACCATTTGTTATTTCGGCTACTGGCATTATACCTAGGTCTCTGATTCAAAATTTAGGCGTATTAGATTTGTCAAAGAATTTATATATAAAAATGCAAAAATCGGTAATTTTAAATACATGTAGGATTACAAAAGATTTTTTAAATATTTATATTGAGGGATCAGTAGGATTTATAGGTTCAATTAGGAATTCCACAGAGCCGAACCCTCTGATATGAAAATATCTGGAGTCGGTGAATTATTTTCCCATCTAGTCTCTGGTAGGTTGACATGTTGTTCTTGTATTGTTTTGTAATTATAATACTTATATAGTGCAATTGCATAACGTGGATTTACCAGATGATCATTTGGGAAGTGTCTGAAAGGGTTTAGTTTTTCCTGTGGGGAAAATTAAACCCGGACATTTAAATCTGGCGCTTAAAAAAAAAATATTGTAAAATTTGATTTTGTTAAAATCAACACCATTACCATTATACCTCTAAAACACATGCAGACAACATAAATGTACGGTGTTCTCTTCACAACATCTGTCAAAAAGTCAAACCAATTGATAAGTTCGCAGAGAACAAACAATAAATATAGTGAACGTTAAATGTCAAATTCAAAAATTCGTATGAAATCAAAGTGTTACCATATAAAAATATAAAAAAATGTGGAATTTTACAAAATTAACAGGAACATTTTCGGAGACGGGACATTTCCATATAGTGACGTCACGAGCCCAAATAATGGATTTATTTATTTAAAAAGAAAAAACTGTAAATTTAGAAAAATTTTCCATACCACTAGAATTGGATCAACAATGAACTTAATGGCAATACATACTAAAACATCTTTTGGCCAAAGAAACTTTACCAAGCTCCACTTATGTTTAATATTCTGCCAGATTACATTAATTCATTAGCTAAATTTAAAAAGAATGTTAAGATATTTGTGTTGACAGATGATTGGCATACTATTTTTTATCCTTGTCCTTTTTTAAATAATAAGATTTCAATTTTTAAATAATAAGATTTGTTTTTAACAATATTTGTTTTTTTTTTTAATAATAAGCTTTTTTTTAATAAATAGATTTTATTTGAGTTCCATTTGTCAAAATTTGAGTGTCACCCTAGATGTTTTGAACTAGCTTTGTTTCTTGGTGGGTATAGTCATTAAAGATTTATTTATGGTCTATGTCTATATTGTTACAAATCATACTTAAATTACCCATCTGGTCACTTACGCACCAGATTTAAATGTCCGGGTTTAATTTTCCCCACAGGAAAAACTAAACCCTTTCACACACTTCCCAAATGATCATCTGGTCAATCCACGTTATGCAATTGCACTATATGTATTATAATTACAAAACAATACAAGAACAACATGTCAACCTACCAGAGACCAGATGGGAAAATAATTCACCGACTCCAGATATTTTCATATCAGAGGGTTCGGCTCTGTGGAATTCCTAATTGAACCTATAAATCCTACTGATCCCTCAATATAAATATTTAAAAAATCTTTTGTAATCCTACATGTATTTAAAATTACCGATTTTTGCATTTTTATATATAAATTCTTTGACAAATCTAATACGGCTAAATTTTGAATCAGAGACCTAGGTATAATGCCAGTAGCCGAAATAACAAATGGTAATATTTTTATAGTCCGAGAATGCCAAATTCTTTTAATCTCATTTCCTAAATCTGTGTATTTTCTAATTTTTTCAGAAACAGTTTTTTGAATATTACAGGAATTTGGAATAGCTACATCAATGATATAAGTTATTATTTTAATTTTGTCATGTATCAGGTCTATTATATCTATGATATTTTTATTTCTTACTTTATTATAATATTTTAGTGTTTTAAATGAAGTGTTGTGTATTTTAGTATTTTGTGTGTGTAAAATCACTCAAATTTATAAATGTTAACCTCAATACAGGCTGTTAGACCTAGTGAGGTTATTTTTTTTTGTACGTAAAAATAAAAAATAAGAACATAAAATGAATGGTGAAAAGATATAAATAAATATTTCGAGAAATGCGTCATACAAATACTGGTAAATGCGAATAATTGGGTATGAGACTAATAAATGAAAAAAATTACAATAATATTCATGTAACTATGTTTGTACGTATTTATGTACTTCTACGTCTGTCACGACTCAGATATATCCAAGTGAAGTATCGGAAAAGCACCTGTCATCAAAATTTGTACAGATAAATAAATAAAAAAAATTACAAGTGTGCAGTTTACGCGGAAGAAGTGAAACTGTCAGAAAACTAAATCAAACAAGAGTGGGGAGGGTACGAGGCACCGCACAAAAAGGAGACCGATTATTCTATCTTATTCTCTCGCAGGCTAAATCCTGTAGATGTATGTGTTTATTTCTTTTTAGTATCGCTATTTTTCGTTTAATCGAATTATAAATCTCAATATTTTCACTTCAAAAAATTACAAGTGTGCAGTTCATACGCGGTAGAAGTGAAACCGTTAGAAAATTAAAGTACACAAGAGTGGGGAAGCACGAAGCACCGCACAAAGAGGAGACCGATTATTCTTGGGTGGCGGAAATGGGTAACGCCGCCCCGGGAACCTTTATTGGATAACCAACACCTCTGCCATGGGTCGCCCCAAGTGGTTCGCTACGTTTGGTGATTTAGCAGGGGTGCCAGGGTTCATGGGGTGATGTTTGTTTAGGTCTTGGAGGCGGATTATCAGGACACACTGAACCCCAGATTCCTACCCACCCCTTAAACCCTTTTTCTTCTCAGAACCTCTCCTATCCTTCCTTTCTTTAAAAAACCCTCCACACAGCATCCCTAAGGATTATTTTTCTCAGGGCTCCTGTGTGGAGTTCATGGAATCTCATTCTCTCGCAGGCTAAATCCTATAAATTATAGATGTATGTGTTGTCTCCTTTTAATGTCGCTTTTTCTTTCATCGAGTTTCTAAAGAAGTTTTTACTTAAAAAAATCAAATGACCATTCAGCGCCATCTTGTTTTTTTGACGTTTGGAAGATCCCCATTAAACGCCGATTCTAGATGCGTTTCATTTTTCTATCAAATTGTAACAAGCTTACAAGCTTAACAACATCATAGTTGTCCTCTTCCGCTGATCAAATTTGTTCAAAAGCTGTAACGGACTCAGAACTTTAAAAAAATGGCGCTGAATAAAATTTATGATAGTGTTATATTCGAATTTCTGTGAAACAACCGTCCTAAGAGACTTAAGTTTGGTCAAATTTTAACTTCATTTGAATCACGGACATATGAATATAATATATATATTCTGATGTCTATGATTTGAATGCATTCCACTTTAGTTCTCAGAAACCGAATGAAAACGTCCGATAATATATCAAATCACGTTAACAATGGAAACACTTCGCAACTAGACAAAGGCCCATTAATCACCAGCACAGCACAGCTTGCATATTGAGTCAGCGACTGCGACTGCGGCTGCGGCTGGTGCAATACTTTAATTGTCCTCATTTAGTGACAAGTTGGAAACAATCTGGGAAAATTACAGCGTCTGGCACGGAACTTTATCAGTAATCAGTATAATCATAGGTACAATCAGTGTGTCAACTGACTGAGGTGCCTTTGCTTGCAGGGGTGGACATGGCTGCTACGCGAACCCCGAGGCTATGGGATATTTTCCGGTAGGTCGACGGCTCATTGGCTTCAAATGCATCCCAAACATTTTTGAAGTAAAACTTCTTTACGCACGCTTGACTTGGGGAGTAAGCTGGTGAATGCGTGACGAGAGCGTTACGAAAAGCGTGATCGGGCGTCAGGCCTTAACGCACGCTTGACTTGGGGAGTAAGCTGGTGAATGCGTGACGAGAGCGTTACGAAAAGCGTGATCGGGCGTCAGGCCTTAACGCACGCTTGACTTGGGGAGTAAGCTGGTGAATGCGTGACGAGAGCGTTACGAAAAGCGTGATCGGGCGTCAGGCCTTAACGCACGCTTGACTTGGGGAGTAAGCTGGTGAATGCGTGACGAGAGCGTTACGAAAAGCGTGATCGGGCGTCAGGCCTTAACGCACGCTTGACTTGGGGAGTAGGCTGGTGAATGCGTGACGAGAGCGTTACGAAAAGCGTGATCGGGCGTCAGGCCTTTACGCACGCTTGACTTGGGGAGTAAGCTGGTGAATGCGTGACGAGAGCGTTACGAAAAGCGTGATCGGGCGTCAGGCCTTAACGCACGCTTGACTTGGGGAGTAAGCTGGTGAATGCGTGACGAGAGCGTTACGAAAAGCGTGATCGGGCGTCAGGCCTTTACGCACGCTTGACTTGGGGAGTAAGCTGGTGAATGCGTGACGAGAGCGTTACGAAAAGCGTGATCGGGCGTCAGGCCTTAACGCACGCTTGACTTGGGGAGTAAGCTGGTGAATGCGTGACGAGAGCGTTACGAAAAGCGTGATCGGGCGTCAGGCCTTTACGCACGCTTGACTTGGGGAGTAAGCTGGTGAATGCGTGACGAGAGCGTTACGAAAAGCGTGATCGGGCGTCAGGCCTTAACGCACGCTTGACTTGGGGAGTAAGCTGGTGAATGCGTGACGAGAGCGTTACGAAAAGCGTGATCGGGCGTCAGGCCTTAACGCACGCTTGACTTGGGGAGTAAGCTGGTGAATGCGTGACGAGAGCGTTACGAAAAGCGTGATCGGGCGTCAGGCCTTTACGCACGCTTGACTTGGGGAGTAAGCTGGTGAATGCGTGACGAGAGCGTTACGAAAAGCGTGATCGGGCGTCAGGCCTTAACGCACGCTTGACTTGGGGAGTAAGCTGGTGAATGCGTGACGAGAGCGTTACGAAAAGCGTGATCGGGCGTCAGGCCTTAACGCACGCTTGACTTGTGGAGTAAGCTGGTGAATGCGTGACGAGAGCGTTACGAAAAGCGTGATCGGGCGTCAGGCCTTAACGCACGCTTGACTTGGGGAGTAAGCTGGTGAATGCGTGACGAGAGCGTTATGGAAAATGTGATCGGGCGAGGCGAACGGAAGTTGATAGGGAGATATAAGTTAGTGATGTTTTACTTCAGTCGTGTGGTCTAAATTCAGTCAAAATCACACCCACAGTAAACACGTATTTTTTTCGTTCCACGTATAATACTAATAAACATCAGTTAAAACTCATTTTAGTTATTTTGTCTACTAGACTAGTATCTACGGTGTACGGCAGTACTCGAGTGTGTGAAAAGTTTTAGTGCCAAGACGAACAACTGGTAAATAAATCGAAATAAAAAAAATAAAAAAAATTATTATCACAAAAATTTCAATCTGTCAACAGCGAGCGATAATCTCATACACACACGCTCTTACCGAAGTGCAATACATCCGAATCTGATAACTCACAAGTAGTAATTAAACAAATACAGCAACATGAATAATACTTGCCATATGTGTTCAGAGGCTACTCTCTCAGCCGAGTCGGTTTTCGTGTGCGCACTGTGCAAAGGGACCTTTCATTTACATTGCGGAGGAGTCGCGGAGAGCTCTTACCGTCGACTCAGTAAGGAGCGCCGCGCCCAGATCAAATGCAAGGAATGTTTAACGGTACTACCTAATGTTAAAGTCAGCGGTACTGCACCTCCGGACAGTGAACTACTCGCTAAACTAATGGAACAAAACACTCAAATTCTAGCAACTCTGGAAACAATGAGTAAACAATACCAGGAGATTTTACTTCGTGTTCACGACCTTGAAGATAAAAACAAAATACTTGAAAAAAAGAACAATAACCTCGAAGCGAGACTTGAAGCTATTGAAAACCACATGGAGCAGATTGATAGACAAAGCCGATCAAGAAATTTGGAGATTAGAGGAATCCCTGAAACCAGCGGGGAAAACCTAAATAATATTTTATTCAATATTAAAAAAACCATCAGCTCAAACGATGCTACCAATATTGAATCAGCGTACCGCACCACACTAAAAGTCTCCAAAGATAAATGCAGGCCCATCTTAATAAAATTCAAATCCACTATTTACCGAGATGATTTCCTGGAAGAAGTAAAAAGGTTCAACAAGCAAGCTGAAAATCGAGAAGGCAAACTAAACACCACCCTCATCGGATTGGCAGGACCAAGCTCCCCTATATACATTTCCGAACACCTGACATTTCAGGCGAAGCACCTATGGTTTCTTGCTCGCAAGGCTAAACGCGAAAACCTTTTCAAATTTGTTTGGACCAGAGGTGGTCAAGTATATATCCGAAAAGAAATTGGAACTCCTGTCATTATTGTTAATGACAAAAATAAGCAACTTTTGTCTCCCTCACTCACTAACATGTAAACAAAGTTCCTTTAACTACAAAACTTACCTTCATATACTTTTAAATTTTTCTTATTTTTCTTTTATAAACAGCAGTAAAATATTATTATATGTTTCTAGCACAAAGATACTATTTTTATGCGATGTGTCTAAACCATTTATATATTTAATGCAACTGATTCTATTAGGTTACAAACATTGTAAATGGAAGAAATAGCTGATCAATTGGATAATTTGACACCAATTCAATGTAAAGAAACAAACAGTAATCTAGAAGTTCAACAAACATTATCTCAATCAGCCCTAAAAATCTTCTCAATGAATATTAGAAGCATAAACCATAATTTTAACGAATTATTGATAGTTCTCACAGACCTAAACTCCAACTTTGACATAATCATTTTGAGTGAATGCTGGATCAATGAAAATTACCTTCCCAAAAACATAATAAACTACACCCACTACAACACACAGAATAACATAAACCAAAATGATGGTGTTATTATATATATAAAAAATCACATACCTCACACAGTAAACGAAATCATAATCAACCAATCCAACTGTCTCAAAATTGTTATAGATAAACACGTAACCATATTTTCAATTTATCGATCACCAGCCACGTCTAACATAACCCCTTTTCTAAATTCACTAAACCAATTTTTATCTTGTGTAACTGATTGTGATAATCTCCTTATTATTGGTGACCTTAATATAAATATAATTAATTCCATGCATCCTCAAGCCAATGATTACATAAACCTGCTAACTTTTCAAGGTTTTGTCCCAGCCATCACAGCACCCACCAGAGTATCTGGCTCGTCTGTAAGTTGTATTGATCACGTATTTTCAAAATGTAAATTAAAAACTATATCTCTTGTTTATCAATGTACCGTCACAGACCACTACGCTACCATAACTTCTCTTTCTCACAAAGTACATAAACCACAACCGCACGAAATTCCACAAAATAAAATATCATATACCACACTTTTTGAGCTGGTCTCACAAGAAAATTGGTCGAATCTTTACAAACAAAATGATCCTAATTTAGCCTGTGAATCTTTTGTCCAAATACTTCAGAACCACTTAACCAACGCTACATCCAAAACAACAGACAAAACAAAACATTATGACACGAAACTCAAACCTTGGATAACTGTTGGTATTCTTCATTCTATACGTAAGCGTGATAAACTCCACGCACTCTGTAAAAAAAATCCCAACGACCATGAATCCCACATATTTTACAAGAAATACAGAAATGTTTGCAAGAAAATTACTTCAAAGGCCAGAGAAGATTACTATAAAAAACAAATCATAAACGCCGAAAACGACAAGAAAAAAATATGGAGTATTATCAAGGACATATCATATACTAGACAAACGACTACACCCATCAATAAGATTAACATTGAAGGCCGATCACTAACAAATACACGTAATGACTCCGTAAAAATCGCAGACCATTTCAATAAATTTTTCACCTCAGTCGGATCTAGCCTTTCTAATAATATCTTAACTAGAAATAATGTTTCGGAACATGACCTAGCAAACAAAATATCCCTGTCTCATCTGAGTTATACTCCATTTGTTTTCACTCCTACCACAGAACTGGAAATTATAGAAATCATCACATCATTAAAAAATAGCCATTCAACAGGAGTAGATAAAATCTCTTCTAAACTCGCTAAACATTTAAAAACCCTTATTGCCAGCCCTCTCAAACATATTATAAACTTAAGCCTCCAATCCGGAATATTCCCAAAATCACTTAAACATGCCTCTATCATCCCTATTTTCAAATCAGGTGACAGATCTTCCCTAAATAGTTACAGGCCTATATCGTTATTGAGCACTATATCCAAAATTTTTGAAAAAGTAGTGAAACTAAGACTCCTCAAATTCCTCGAGGACAATAAAATTCTTTCAAAAAACCAATACGGTTTTCGTAAAGATTGCAGTACTGCTGATGCAATTGCAACCTTTACCAAACTGATATCAGATAACCTCGATAAAGGCAATAAACCTCTTGCTGTCTTTCTAGATCTGTCTAAAGCCTTCGATACTATTTCCCACCACATTCTTTTAAAAAAACTCCAACAGATTAGGATAGAAGGTACTGCTCTGAAATGGTTTAAAAACTACCTCACACAGAGATCACAAACAACCGTCATCCACTCTAATCAAGAATATAGGAGTAAATGCTTACCTATCTCCTATGGCGTGCCCCAAGGGAGTGTTCTAGGCCCGCTCTTATTTCTCATTTATATGAACTCCTTACTGAATTTGGATATTGAAGGTAATATAATATCTTTCGCTGATGACACTGTTATCATATTTACAAGTAAAATATGGAAAATAACAATCGAGAAAGCAAATTCTGGACTGAGCAAAATTAAAAAATGGCTAGACTCTAACCTCCTCACCCTAAATATTCAAAAAACGCAATATATGCATTTCTCAATCCGAAAATTCACTCTCCCAGAAAACCTTCCTAAACTAATCATTCACACTTGCCCACAAAATCTAGATAATCCCTCACTATCTCTTTCAAACAGCTGTTCATGCCCAATTCTCAAACCTTCTAATGAAATAAAATACCTAGGGGTCATTATAGATAACCATTTACGCTGGGAGGCCCAAATCAACTCCATAACAAAGAGACTCCGTAAGTTATGCTATATTTTTTATTCTATTCGATCAATCCTTGACATAAAAACACTCAGAAGTGTTTATTTTGCTCTGTTTCAATCTATAGCAACATACGGCATTATAGGATGGGGAGGTTGTGCAGCATCCATTCTCTACCCTCTAGTGACCATTCAAAAACTTTTGTTAAGGATCATCTTCAAATGTTCCCCTTCTCATCCATCAGAGCCACTCTTCAAAAAACTAGCTGTCTTAGACATTCGCCAATTGTACATTAAGATAGTTCTCATCCATATCTGGAAAAATGGTTTGATAAAATCCACACAAAAAGATATACATACTCGTTACTCAACTCATGCAAAATGCACAATCCCTACAACAAAAACAACTTTTTCACAAAGGCAATACTCATACATCGCACCTAAAATATACAACGAACTAAATAACAACATCAAAAAATCTAGTACACTTACTCACTTTGCAACTAGTGTCCAAATATGGATATCCGTAAAGGGTCGACAGTTTTTTAAAGAATTTCTTTAGAAAATTTATTTAAAGAGAATTATGTCATTTCCAAACTTTGATTTATTTAAATATAAGCTTGGTGGGAAACAAAGGTCACGTGTCATTATCCGTAATTCAAATTTAATTTTGCCTTAGCATTACATTATCGTTTTCTAATATTTTCTGCTAGAACAGGGATAGATATTTAATCCTTTTATGAAGGTCAACTTTTGCCTTAACCGCTTTTGCAATATGCTAGCAGCTAAACTGCATTTGACTCGATAAAATGATATAATCGAATCATAAAAAATACTCCTAAGTACTAGCACACTAAAATTTTTTTTTTTTTTTCCACTTGTTAAGGAAAAATATTTTTTAATTATTATTTCACTTATTGTCCTCTTCTCGTGCATACATATCTACTTATTTTTTCTGTGAAAATGTGTTTTTGCCATTGTGGAAACATCATCTGCAAATTATTGATATTTGTAAAATATAATATGTCATTATAACTTCATTTATCTGGAGGATAGCATCACATTATTTTATTTCCATTGTGAAAATATAATAAAGCTTTCAACTTTTTTTATAAAATGTGGGAGAAGAAAATCATTGCTTAACCCTTTCCACTCTAAGTATTCTTTGGTTTTTATTACACCAGCGCTTTAGTTAAGCGAAATTGCGTTTTTTTTTAGAGTTTTTAGTAATATTTTGTAAATAAAATTGATATCGGTTTATATACCGCTAATAATTTTTTTTGGTTGTAATCACTATAATATAAATAGCCAAAAGTTTAAATACTTTTAAAAACTAATTCTTTAAAACTGTTTGGCACCACTGTGTACTAGTGCCTATATCTACATGTTTATGTACTCAGAGCCCAGTGCCACCAGAAAATCACTGTGACAATAATAATTTACTCTAGTGACCAGTGTAATTCGCCGCACTCGAAACATAAATTTATTCCAAAATTTATTTGTACAAAAATTGGTTTGAAATAATGTACCTACCAATATAACCACGTACACACAGATCTTCATTAAAATCGTTATCATTTCTTATTTGCATACTCTACAAAGTACTTACTTCGACTCTATATATTTTATAATTATATCATTTTTATATTCTTTCATGTATTGCCTTCTATGTTCTATACTTTTCATATTATTTTTATATTCTACTATATTCTTTCATACTCTATAGTAATTTATTGTTTCCATACTCTTTAGTTATTTACATTATTTTATATTCATTTGTTTTCTTTAAATTTCTTTAATATTATTATATATAATATGTATATTTATATATTTTTATTTAATTTTTTATATTCTCGCACATTTCTTTATATTGCATCTTTTAATATACTGTATATGAAAATCGACCACCACAACACAGGCATGTGCCTAGTATGGTGGTCGAAAAATCCCCAATTCATGTAATGAACAATTCAAAGAATAAAGAAACTTAAAAAAAAAAAAAAAAAAGCAAACTCGTTTTATTTTTTTAAAGTTCATCAATTTTTTTAAAATATACCAGTTACCAGTATATGGGTACATAGCAGCAGAGGTTATAAAAGATATTGAGGATTTATTAAAAGTAATCCTTCCCAATCTACGATGAAAACGTAATAAAATATAAGTAAAAAAATATCAACCGCAAAAACGGCGTATTTTGAGAAAAAAAAATTATGTCGACTATTTTGCATTCCAACTTAAGTCGGTCATTTGTAAATAACATAGAAGTTAGGACAAAACTATTTTTTTTAATAATTACCAAAATTGGCTCCAAAATCATGAAAAATCGTCTTCTTAAATGGCATATATTTCATAATTTCAAACATAATTAAATATTTTAAACATGTTTTAGTACAAATCCGTCCTTGATTATTAGCTCCTTAAAAACGTATTTTTTCAATCCGATTAAGCGTTTTGGCCTGATATCCAAATTCAAGTTTTTAAACTTGAGTGTAGTCATTTTCCCCAAAGGCACGATCTTAAATAGGTTGGTCCTACCTTTTGGGAAAATAAAAGCCCGCACGCCCTACTAGCTCTGCTAAAGTTATCGGGGACATTAAGCGTAATGCGTTCCAGAACATCAGGATTGTAAATGTGCCCATTGAGCAGCTTATGTGCTATTAACACCGTTGCAATTTTTCTTATAACGTCTAGAAGTCTAGACGATCTAGTCCAAACATTCCAGCAAGAAAATTCGAAGGATACAGAGGGGGTAGTACCCAAACTTTGGCGTTTTAAATTTCAGGTCCCCATGTACCGATCCACTCTCGAGAAAGCTGAGAACCAGACTAAAGTAACGCATTCTTATGACTGCCGTATTAGAAACAGATTTTGCGACGCAGATTACAAAACAGCATTCGTATGGATGAGTTGCACACCGATTCTATTTGACGACGAAAATTCAGACGCTTGTCAAAAGTGATTCCTAAATCCTTCGTCACGGAAATGTTTTAACGAGGAGCGATACATTTTATAGTTAAAATACATAAATACACTTTGCCCTTATAAATAAAAAAAACGCCGACAATTTACTACCCTTTTTACATTCTTTATCTTCAAATTACCAATTAACAGTATTATTCAATTTGATTTTCCTTAAATAAAAAAATACAGTTTGAAGAATATGCAATGGTTACAAAGAATTTGTATCAAACTGTATCAAGTGTTTCTAGTCCAGTCTAAAATCTATGTACTATTCATTGAATTACCATCTAAATTCATATTCTTAATTAAAAATAATTTTCTTTTAGTTGTATAATGTTGTCCTTCCCGAAATGAGGTTTATTAAACTCATTGGGAGTAATGTATTATAAATTTTATGTGATAATTTTGCAATATAGTATAATTTAAATATCACTAATAAATTAAATGAGTAAAATGTCTTCTTCTAATAAATGCAAATTTTAACCTTTTTGGTGTTATTTTAATTTAATAAAAATAGATATTTTTAATTAAGCTCTTTCAAATAATCATACCTTAAATTTGGTAATTGAAAACATCCCAAATACTCTCCAATCAGGTCTTTATGCTAATAAAAAAAATTAAATATCAAGGACAAGGATGATATTTTAAACAAATCGGGAGTCTATAAATAAATATGTATCGATTGTAACTGCTTTATGTAAAACATCTAGATATTTTAATAATAAATAATAATAAGTTTATTCTGAATTTGGAAGTCACATATTGGAAACACATCATTTTTTTTTTTTTTTACAGTGAATACCGCACAAGAATCTCAACTGCTCCCGTCTGGAGCCAGTGAGACTATGGCATCCCAAATTGGGGTATGTTGTGAGGCTGAAGGTAGTGGGGAGGGGAAGGAGGTGGGGAAGAGGAAGGTTGGGAAGTACCTGGCTATTCAGATCTGGTCACTAAACACGGCTAAAGCCATTCTCAAGCAACGTTTCAATTCTGAATGGTGGTCTTACACCAGGGCGATACTGATAGTATCTTCCACTCTGGAACATGCCGCAAATATACTATATATTATTTTAAATGAATTATTGTTTTAAAAATTTTATACACAAATATAATGGGTTTATCTACAATTAGATAATTTCAAAATTTTAGAAATTAAAAAGGTGATAATAGTCAATGGGACGGACAAAAAAATCAACAATTACTGTTAGAAATAAATTTGAGTAACATACTTCCAGTTTATTTCTACAAGTTTGAGAATGTATAAGAAGGTTTACGAAAGTGTCAAAAACAGTAGAAAAATTAAATATTTAATAAAGACAGTTTTTGCTTCTAAGTATGTACTGTCATGGAATCTCCACAGTATACAAAAATACCGTCTGGAGGCACCCCCCCCCCCTAAATCCGCACTTGCTCGTGTTAATTTCAGTTTCGGTTTCGCAGTTTCACTTTTAATTTCAGTGCCGACAACCAGGCCGTTTATTTTATTTTCATTTTCTAAAATTTAATAATGACAATTAATTAATCACCGCTCATTGTAATATTTTTGTCTATGTGCACTTATTTGTCTATTCTTCCATTTGCTAAGTTTTAAGAAGAAGAAACTATTGGTTTCGAATATTGGGTTTAGCCTGACATGGCATATTTTGATAGAAAGTCATAATATTTCCGCTTTGAAATAAAATCCAAATAAATGCAACATTTATAACGTATCCGAAAACTAAAAACTGTTTTGGAAAGGTGGTGAAATAAGTTAATAAATATATATTTATTAAAGAAGAAGATAACACTAATAGTCTAAACGAATGTAGAAGGAGAACAAGACACAGAAATGATGGAAAGGATTACATTGATGGGAATAACCTTCAAAAGTTATAAAGAGCGGGTTGGTTGAACGGGCTGGATTACCGGATTATCCCTAAGGCAGAGTAGGCAACTGCCTAGGGGCCCCGCATCGGCTAGGGGCCCCGCGTCCCGAGAAAAAGTGACTTGCTTCAATTAGTGAGCAACGAAGTTTCGGAAAAAGTCAGCTTTCAAGAGTTTTAATTTTTTTATTAGGAACATTTACAGATTAATAACATTAGGTACACGCATTAAAAAAAAAACAACAAATTATAATAATTAGGTTATAACCCAATAAATAACTAATGTTCACATCATGCACAAATAATAAATAAAAAGTCTTTAATTAAAACAAATATATAAACTTTTGAATGTAGCTATAACTTTGTGGTTTTCCATTACCATTAACAATTTAACTTTGTTTGAACCACTTTTATATTTGAGTAAATCCGACCGGTTTCAGAACGACCGTTCCTTCTTCAGGGCAAATGTATACTACCTATATATATGCAAATGTAAACAAACAAAGTTAAATTGTATCATTTGTCATTTAAATATATAAACATTGTTGAATTTTACTTTTCTTTCCTTCTAGTTGTTGCAACATTACTTAGTATCTGAAGTGAAGGGTGCCGTGTGTGGTTTATATTATATAGTCGAGTCAAGATTTTGAGTTATGATGGTCATGAACTTCAGAAATGTTGTTTGCGAAAAAACTGATTTAAAATTTTTTATACTCGAAATATACTTGAATCGTTAGTTTTGCTCCGATTTATTTGAAATTTTGGCACAATACTCAATATACTAACATGTTTTAAATTCAGAAAAAAATAAAAAAAAGTTTTAAAACCTTACCCCCCCCCCTCCCCCCTTAAAGCCTTGTTAAGGATTTGATCAAGGAAACAAGGAGGCCTTCAACCCCCCCCCCGTTAGTCCGCCATTGGTAAGGGGGCCCCGAGACGTGCATTGCCTAGGGGCCCCGACATGGTTAATCCGGCCCTGATGAGGGAGACTTTTGGATCACTCTAGCCGGGCTCTATCCAATAGGAAAAGGAAAGGAAGCAAAATAGGAAGAGGATTAAGGATTTGAAAAGTTCAAATTCAGTTTAAACTAATTCAACTAAGTACTTTAATTTGATTTTTCCAATCCTAAAATAACGGATAATGTTTGACTTGTTTAATTTAAAAATACATAACATGCTCTTTTCGCATCATTAGCAATGTATTATCTATACGAACGGAAAATTAGTTAAAGAACAATTAAATGTGGTAGGTACGCCATTCGTCAGTCTTTACCATTTCTATTGAGCAGGTTTAGGGGTCGTCCATTAATCACGTGATGTTTTTTAGCAACTTTTTAACCCCCCCCCCCTGGTGTGATGTGGTGAGGTTTTAGTCTAACCCCCCCCCCCCCTCCCAAAACCACGTGTATTTTTTTTAGTACAAAGTATTTTGAAATTTTCAGAATATTATCACGAAAAATAAATACACGTGATATCTCATTATACCCCCCCCCCCTCGTGATACTTCGTGATTTTTTCCGATCCCCCCCCCCTTTTCGACCCTCACGTGATTAATGGACGATCCCTTATCATTATTTTAACGAAATATTTTGGTGCTTCAGAGTAGAGTCAAACTAATAATGAAAAGATTTAACTCTCGACAGGCCAAAATGACAAGCATAACGTCCGTAACCACGTGGGTCGGCTGATGACCCCATGAATTTTTTTTTTGCTTTTAAACCATAGAATAATTTTTTTGTTATTTTTACATTTATTGGGCAGGGAATATTACCTATATTTGACAAAATATTTGACAAAATATTTTTTCCTGCGATCAGCGATTTTTTCACATTTTTTTTAAACGACACATTATGTTTTAAGCGTTCGCGCAGATTAAATAAAATGCTAAAAATATAAATTAAACAATTTAACTTTGTTTGAACCACTTTCATATTTGAGTAAATCCGACCGGTTTCAGAACGACTGTTTCTTCTTCAGGGCAAATGTATACTGATTTGACAGTTTTGAAATATGGATGGGAACATTGTATTATTATGGTAGGGGTATGCCGTTGCTAGGTATTAATTAAAAGTGGGTGGGTCGGGGAACATATCCATGATTGGGCTATAAGACAATATTTTTTGTTTGTTGATAATAGATTCATTATTTTTAAGGGATTTTTTTTTATTTCCAAGGTTTCTAAGTTATCTAAACGTTTTCCTTTATGATTAATATGAAGAATATTTATCCCCGTATTTTTTTCAAAGCTATGGTTATTTTCAATTATATGGTTAGCGTACCCAAAAAAATTATTATTATTAAGACTCTGTCTTATCACCTTTCAAGTCCTGCCTGAGTTCAATAGGTATTTTGCAAGAAGTAATACATAATACTTTCTTTGGTACGAGCCGAGAATCGAAATAAAAATAAATAAATAAATAAAACTGCAGACATTATGTTTTATAGTACGTTCCAAGTCCTGCATGAGTTCAAAAATACAGGAAGATAGTACGTCTTATCACCTTTCAAGCCTTGCTTTTTTTTTCATAATATTTTATTTGTTACAGATTTTTGTGTTAATGCCCGTGTTGTGGTAGTCAATAGAAGCAGATAATAAATAATGGTATTTTATAGAAGCATATAATAAACATACTAAACACAAATATAAAAATTAAAAAATAAATAAAAGTAAGGTGAAAAAAAAAAAAAAAATAATAGTAAAAAATAATAACATTTTAAAAAAGAATTGAAATTAAAATTATTGAAATACAAAAATTAATAAATGTAACAAAGTTACTTTGTTTGAACCATTTGCATATATGTTTAAAGCCGACCGGTTTCGGAACCACTGTTCCTTCCTCAGGGCAAACGTATATTGATAATAATAATAATCATGGATATGTTCCCCTACCCACCCTCTCTTCAACGGCTCCACCCCTACCACAATCCTTAGTAATAATACATTGTTCCCATTGACTATTTTGTAATTGTAAAATCAGTATACGTTTGCCCTGAGGAAGGAACGATCTCTCCGAAATCGGTCCGCTTTAAACAAATATACAAGTGGTTCAAAAAAAGAAACATTGTTTCATTTATCTATAATGGATAACCACAAAGTTATAGCTACATTCAAAAGTACAAAAATTAATCATTAAAATTTAGTTTTAAGAACTCATGTATTCTTTGAAGTACGCTCGTCCCTTTTCAAATATCCAATGTTGTACACGTGCTGTAAAGCTTTATAGAAATACTTGACTTTATGTCGGTACTCAGTGCATTATATATTTTAGGAGCTATGAACCAGCATTGACGTTGAGCGAATGAGGTTTTAGTTTTAGGGACCACGCAGCAACCCAGGCTTGATGAAAAGCGGATGTGTGCTTGATGTTGTGGAGCCACCAGGTTATTTTTACGCATATATAACATAAGCTTGTCTTAGTAAATAGCTGTCGAATATCTAAGTTCAACAAGTCTTTTACAACTAGCAATACGTAATCCTTTCTTTGACACGAGCCGAGAATCGAAATAATACTGGCAGACATTACGTTTAGTACGTTTAGAGTCCTGCTTGAGTTCAATAATACGAGAAGACAGTACAACTTATCACCTTTCGATTCCTGCTTGAGTTCAACAAGTCTTTTGCAACTAGCCATACGTAATCCTTTCATAAATACGAGCCGAGAGTCGACATAACACTGAAGGCATCGTTTTAGCACATTAGCAATAGGTCTTTTGTCACACTTCATGCGTAATTCTTCACTTGTTCGTGAGGTATTATTACTTCGATGATACAAATGGTCACAATACTCATCGAAATTCCTCAGTCGGCGTTTTACGCAATGTTATTCATTAAAAAGCGGTAGATGGCGCCGAATCGCGGGGACAGGGGACCGGGGAGCCCCCTTGCCGGTGGATAGCGCCCCAGTCAATCGCTTCCGCGTCCCGTCCGACCCGCGGTGAATCAGCGGCCGTGATTGGCTGCGGGGTGCGGGGCAGGGACGGGAGCGGGGTCCAGACCGGCCGCAGACCGCGCTGGCCTATAAATAGCCACACCGGCGGCAAGCACAGCATTCTTCCCGCGGCGCTTCCGGGGGAGGGGGGAGGGGGGAGGGAAACAGGGAAATTAGATGCCCGAAAAATGCGCCGGTTCTTCGTGTGGATTTACCGATGTTTAATAATATTTTAATTTATAGGGGTGCCTTGAACGTGAATCATAACTATGGTGCAACTGAGTTAGCGATGTAGAATTGGACGACTTAAATAATTTTATTGGCTGTTACGCGACATTATTATGAAAACACTGCGAATTACCACAGAATCTTATGCATTATGAGGAAACTGATCAGTGTTTTGTCTATACGTTCGTATAGACAAAACACTGATCAGTTTTCCCAATTTTCTCTCTCGATTTTGATATTACTGTAAATATTTTTTAATAATAATAATTTTATTTTAGTAATTTGTACATTTAAGTATACAAATTTCTAATTGATAATAATATTTCATATTCACTATATTTTTTCAAGTTTTATGTAGCTCCTACAATACATCTTGAACTTTGCAATTGGTGTGGACTTTAAAGTTTCTGGTAGTGTGTTATACAACTTCATTCCCTTGTACAGTAGACTGTTCTGCGTATTCGCTTTATCCTTTTTTTGTAGCCTAATTTCCTTGCACGTCCTTGTGTTATATCTGTGAATGTCTTTATTGTATAAAATTTTATTTGAGAAGTATTTTGGTAACGTGTTGTTCAATATTTTGTGAATAAATACCATCGTGTTCAAGGTCAGCATCTGTTTCACGGTCAACCAATTTAGTTCCTTTAACATTTTAATAATTTTTGAAAATCTGTTTCGTCGAAGAATTATTCTCATTGCCCTGTTTTAAAATATAATATATATATCAACCACTAGCGTGTCGGTACGTTTTGCTTTTTTGATTTAAAACTTCTTTACGTACGCTTGCCTTGGGGAGTAAGCTGGTGAATGCGTGACGAGAGCGTTACAAAAAGCGAGGCGAACGGTAGTTGAGAGGGAGGTATAAGTTTGTGAAGATAGAAAGACAGAGAGTTACGTTTTCTATATATATATATATATATATATTATTTTTTATTTATTTATATGTTTATTTAGCACAATATTATACATTTACATACATTATTTATTAAATTTTGACGGCCCAACTAGGAGTATTATCCCATTTTAGGACAGTCAAATAATAATGGTGATGAAATAAAAGAGGAAATAAAAAGAAGAGAAAGAACATAAAATAAAATAGTAAAAAAGTTTAAAATATAGTACCTAACTGTTATTTGTTTTGCATAGCATATCAATTTGGGAGGCGGGAATGGGTACCACCGCCCCGGGAACCTTTATTGGATAACCAACACCTCTGCCATAGGTCACCCCAAGTGGTTCGCTACGTTTGGTGATTTAGCAGGGGTGCCCGGGTTCATGGGGTGAGGTTTGTCTAGGTCTTGGAGGCGGATGACCGGGACATACTGAACCCCAGATTCCTACCCACCCCTTAAACCCTTTTCCTTCCCAGAACTCTCCTCTCCTTCCCTTTTCCTTAAAAAAACCCTCCACACAGCATCCTCAAAGATGACATAGGCCCTGAGGGAAATTATTTTTCCTCAGGGCCTCCTGTGTGGAGCTCATGTAAAAAAAAAAAAAAAAATAGCAAAAGAAAAAAAAGAGAAGAGAAAGAATAAAATAAAAATGAAATAACCAATTAAAACACAAAATAGCCGTGGATTGTTTAGCATAGTTGTTGAAATGATAATAGTAATAAATAAAAATGTATTTACAAGCAAATGGTTAAAATGTAAGATGGATATATTAAAATATAATATTAACATCTCTCTTGCCCCTACTAATTTTGTATATTAGTAGGAGCAAGAGAGTGAGAGGTGCGAGCATACATTTTCTTTCTCTGTTTCTCTCATAGCCACTTACGTTTCTTACTTCTAATAAGACACAGTGCAGGCCTATTGTCTATATCACACTGTATGAGCAAGAGAGAGTAGTGCGCGCGCACATTTTCTTTCTCTCTTCCTATCATATAGATGGAGTTAAAGAAGTTTTACTTCAGTCGTGTGGTCTAAAGCACCCTCGTTTTTTTTATAAGTTAATGCCTATAGGAGTTAGTACTCTCCAAAAATCGATGAAATTGCCTGGTGTGAACGCCATCCACAGACGTTCAGTATAAAAACTAGACAATGTATTCTTAAAAAGAGCAAAACTTACAGACATATATTATTTTCTTCTGATATAGTTGATAAAAAAAAACCTAAAAATTGGTCCAGCTTTGGAGGCGAAACTTGGGGAATACAAAATCTACATTTTATTTTGGTATTATCAGCCTGAGGTGCAATTATCCCTTTCACTCATTATTCGAAGGGGTAACAGCGAAAGTGACAGTATAAAATACCTATTCTTCAAATTTCTCGGCGACCGTGTTTCCTTTTAAAAACATTTCCGGATTTGCAGAAGATATATATTTTACTATCGTGATTTATTTTTGGGGTATTATGCCGTGCTGCGCTACATCTTTCTTTAACCAACATTTCGTTTACATATCATCTGCTCTGACGATTGCTGGCAGGGAAAATCTCAAAACGTATCGTTTATTTTAATGTTTAAAAAAAAATCACTTTTGCGAAAATGTATTCAATTTTATTGTAGGCTTATTGTGAAGACCCTCAAGAGAGAAAGTGCCATTCATTCTTCCATAGGTTCAAATACAGCGCTGATAATGATAAAAAATAATATTTAAAATAATATTTTTATTTTATTTATAAAATACATGTTACACATATAAGACATTTACGTAGATTAGATTTATTATATCACCATACTAGGAGGCTGCCTGTTTCACGGTGATCAATTAAGAGGGTATTACCAGAGAAAACCAGAAATATGTCATTTTTAAATTAGATTTTAGACGTATTGACTCTTTTCCACAAAAAATTAAAAATGGATTTCGAAAGATTGTTCTTTTATCTAGCATTCGCATGTTTTAAATTTTGAGAAAAAATGTTTATTTTTAGTATAATAAGGTTACACCATAGGTCGTTGGCAGATTTGTTAAATTTTCAAAAAAGATTCTGTATTAAACCACACCCATTTCATATCATATAATCATGCAGTAAAAGAAATCAATACATTATCTGGGTATCGCATGTTTTAGAATTTTAATTTTAGTTTAAATAAAATCATTAAAAATATATATATACGTACATGTGTTTCTTGACGAAAATTGGTCCGTTTGTGTATTTATTTGCGCACTGACAAACTAAACATATTTCATATTTTTTTAACATTCTTATTTAACTTAGACATTATTGAAAAATGATAAATACTTATAATCAAAAAATAATTACAAAAAGTATATTATTTTAATAGTTTTATCATCACGTCTTTCAGCAATTTTGGATGTTGATATAAATTAAAGCAAATTTGGAATGAAATAAAATCGATATTGAGTTCAATTTTAAAAAGCTGAAACGGAGAATAATTAATCTTTTTCATTGTAACCGCCCTGCACGATCGTAAGAACATATTTCGAAGAAATGTGGATTTTCGGCCGCTGACTGGTTAAACGCTCTTAAGGATAGTTACTTTGGGTGAAGTCTGGTGTGAACACATAGTAAAATTATAAAAAGTTATAAAAAAAAAAAATAGAAAAGAGAAAAAGAAGTGCGTAAAATAAACATGTAAATAAAATAAACCTGTAAACATATGGTACTAGTAAAGTTATAAAAAAAAAAATAGTAAAGTTATAAAAAAAAAAAAATAGAAAAGAGAAAAAGAAGTGCGTAAAATAAACATGTAAATAAAATAAACCTGTAAACATATGCTACTAGTATGTAGTGATGTTGAAAATTGGTAAAGTTAAAATAAAAAAAAAGAAAAGAGAAAAAGAAGTGCGTAAGGATAAGATTATGAAAATATACATATCAATATTTTCATAATCTTTCAATTTGGGAGGCGGGAATGGGTACCGCCGCCCCGGGAACCTTTATTGGATAACCAACACCTCTGCCATAGGTCACCCCAAGTGGTTCGCTACGTTTGGTGATTTAGCAGGGGTGCCCGGGTTCATGGGGTGAGGTTTGTCTAGGTCTTGGTGGCGGATGACCAGGACATACTGAACCCCAGATTCCTACCCACCCCTTAAACCCTTTTCCTTCCCAGAACTCTCCTCTCCTTCCTTTCCTTAAAAAATAACCCTCCACACAGCATTCTCAAAGATGACATAGGCCCTGAGGGAAATTATTTTCCTCAGGGCCTCCTGTGTGGAGCTCATGTAAAAAAAAAAAAAAAATATACACATGTATGTAGGCTTATAATATGCAATGTATACACCAGTTATAAGTATAAATATATACCTATTATTTTAATAACTATGCTTAACTACAGTAATAATCAAGCGTTAATTGTTTATTTTATTTTACTTTATTATTTCTGTTCTCTTTTTAGTTCTCACTATGCAAAATGTGTACGTAGGACTATAATATGAAATGCAAACACCAGTTACCACCTTATATTTAATCATTTGCTTATAAATACATTTTTATTTATTACTATTATCATTTCAACAACTATGCTAAACAATCCACGGCTATTTTGTGTTTTAATTGGTTTTAATTGTGTTTTAATTGTGTTTTAATTTCATTTTTATTTTATTCTTTCTCTTCTCTTTTTTTTTTCTTTTACTATGCTAAACAAATAACGTTAGGTACATACTATATTTTAAACTTTTTAAAATTATTTTATTTTATATTCTTAACTTTCTTTTTATTTCCTCTTTTTATTTCATCCATTTTCTTTCTTTTTTTGTACAAATCATTTTCCACATGTTCATATACCCATAATAATTTGACTGTCGTAAAACGGGACAATACTCCTAGTTGGGCAGTCAAAATTTTATAAATCATGTATGTAAATGTATAACATTGTGCTTAGTAAACAAATAAATAAATATTAAAAATTTCATATTTATTTTTATATGTGCGCGTGCGTACGTGCATGTATATACAAGTGCATACATCCATATACACATAAACATACACACACACACACATATGCACCTACGTACATGAATACATACATACATATTAACAGTATATTAACTGTGAATCTGTACATATGTGAAACACCTGACTGTATAAATTGTACATATTTAAAATGTAAACTTTCCTCCATCCACAAGCAAATGCTTTTAATGGAGGAAAAGTAACATTGCAACATGTTCTATTTTTTAATTTTTTTTTTAAGATAAGTACTAAATAAAAAAATTAAAAAATATACACAGGCATGTACGCAATACCAACACGTACACATATATACAAACATACATGCCTGCACGTAAACACACATGTAATATTCTTCTTCCTCACACACGTAAACAATATATACACTATACACCTCTATCTGAGTATACGAAACAGGTTACTAACACTAAATTGCCCAGACCTAGGTGACCGGACAACTCAGAATGAAATTAACTTAACTCCGTTGAAAAGTCATTAAAAGTGATGAGTTGATTCTGAGTTGGCATGGAACCCTTTGCATAACTCCTGTATTTTAATGTTGTCATTTTGTCCAGTGCTATAACAATTGTTATTTTGTCTAGTGCTATAATAATAACAGCACTGTTATTGTTAATTTATTCTAATAGATTGATTTGTAAAGATAGGGAAATACCGTATATTTATTTTGTCATGATATTTTATCAATATTATGTAAGGAGCACTGTAACAGTAATTTTAAGAACATGGACGCTGAATGGGATTAATAATTCATTTATATGATTGTAATTAGTAATTAGTAATTAGATTGTAATTAGTAATTAGTATGCGATTAGGAACTGTAGTTAAATAAGATTTTTCAATGCTGTAAGCATTTACCCTGTGGCAACATCTGCACCTGACACTGCGCACTGGATATAAACGCGCACGTCTGGCAAGCGACAAGTTGAGGAATCATTCTGTGTCAGCCACCGGCTTCGAATAGTTGGTAAGTTCCTAGTTCGTACATCTAAACCCGTGTTACATCCTTCTGATATAGAACCGCGTGTTTATTAATATGTTACAATAAACTTAGTCATCTTTTGAAAAAACAATCTTTCATTTTTATACATTTAAAGAGTCCTTCGTGAACACGCCAATCTTCTATGCATTGTTATACAAATGTTTTAATATTATTATTCTGGAATAGATTCATTTTATTACCTGGCCCAAATCACCTCCCTTTCCAGATATTTCAGTACAAAGAAAACATTTATTAAATCAAATAAATATAAGGGATGGAGCAGTTAAAGAAAATTCTTGTACAAGGTGGCGCAAAATTAATCACCCCATCGGAAGATGTTATAATTTTTGCAAATGGCGTCGTACGTCAATCATATTTGACATTTGTGAACTAGATAGTTGCAGAATACAAACAGACAAGCAATGGAGCGCTATAATCCGCAAGAGCGTGGAACAATTGTGTCGATTTAAGCTTTAACGCTTTTAGCGATTTTGTGTCAAAAGTCGTCATGAGCGACGAGGCGCATTTCCACTTAAACGGTTACGCCAATAAGCAAAATATTCGTTTCTGGGGCACTGAAAAAGCCAGTACATCCACTCAAAGCCACTGTGTGGTGCGGCGTTCACGCGGGAGGAGTGATTGGGTAGTATTTTTTGAGGACGCCATTGGCATTACGGTTGCTGTTACTGGCGAACGCTACAGAGCCATGATAAACGACTTCTTACTTCCGGAATTGAATGAACGGGGCTAGGTGAACATGTGGTTTTAACAAGACTGTGCAACCGCGCACACAGGTCGAGCCACAATGGATAATGTGAAGGAAGCGTTTCCTGGTCGCGTAATCTCTCGTTTTGGCGATTGGTATGGCCAGCAAGATCGCCCGACTTAACCATCCCAGACTTCTTTCTTTGGGGCTATTTGAAGTCCCGGGTTTATCCCGACAAGCCTCAGACAATCGCAGCCCTTAAGAAGAATATTCAACAGGAATGCGAACAGTTGTCACCGGAAATCTTGCGGGAAAGTCATGGAAAATGCGATAAAACTGGCACAAATGTGTATCAACACTGGCGGCAGCGACTTGACGGATATTATCTTTTCCACAACAGAAAAAAAATTTAAAAGTCCAAATAAAGATTTGAATTACTCAAAATAATTTTCCTTTATTCAGTAAAAAAGTTATTCAAAAACAAAATTGGATGATTAATTTTGCGCCACCCTCTATAAATGTGGTAAAGGAGCAAAAAGCTGGGAACAGAAATTTGCCATGAAGGTGGTTTGAGAGGGATCCTGTTTATCAGAGATTAACTATTGACTCAAGAACGTACAATGCTTTTTTTTTACTTAAAGATTTATTGGCATACAGAACTCCGGGCCAAAAAGTCTCCTTTCCCTTTCATCATCCTATTTTATTTTAATTAATTAATATTATAAAAGTAAAAGTTTGTATGGATGTATGTTTGTTACTCTTTCACACAAAAACTACTGAATGGATTTAAAAAATTCTATCACTAATAGAAAGCTACATCATTTGCGATTATTATAAGCTACTATTCAAATATATCTACTATGTAATTAATTACTGTATAAAATTTATTTGTAATTTATGTACCTTCTATTACTAATAAAAAAAAAAAAAAAAAAAATATATATATATATATATTGGAAATTTCTGGCGTTATGAATAATCTCTGGCGTTATGAAATTATTTATCATACGTTTTCTGTCGCTAACAAAATCGATTTATTGCAAACGTCAGAAACCAATTGTCGCCTTGGAAACGATGTTTTTTTTAAATTTTTAAATTAGGCAATTCACCCTAAAAATAGTGCTTTTTTGGCGTCGTACTTAATAACCATCTCTAAAAATGAATCACAGAACTGTATGTATTCGCGCGTAAACCCGAACGACAGCACCAAATTGGATAATTCTTTTTTTTTGTTCGTTATTTTGAGTTGAGCTTTGCTATGAAATTTGTATAAAAAATTGTAACAGGTGGCACGCGAGCAGTTTGAATATTGAATGTACCGGGAGAGAATGTGTGGCATGCCCAAGGGGAGAGGGGGTGTGGGGAGGGCGGTGGGGGAGGGGGAGGGGTGATGGACGGGGGGGGGAGGTGGAGGGGGGAGGGTTAGGTGGTGGAGGTGGGTTGGACGGGGAGGGGGTGATGGGAGAAGTGGAGTGGGGCGAGGGAAGGTGGATGGAAGAGGGGTAGTGGTGGGGGGAGTGGTGACAGGAGGGTGGGTGGAGGGGGGTTGATGGGGGGAGTGGAGGCGGAGTGGGAATCCCCTAATACCATGCGAGCGAAGCCGCGGGAAAAAGCTAGTAAGTTTATAATATATGGTTGTTGAAAAGATGGTTTATTTTGTTGTTTGTTAAAAACTATTTGCAAGGGGACATGGCTGCAGTATGTGGAGGTTAATCTTCACGGAGGATGTATTTAGGATTTTTATGTGTGGTACGGACGTTTTCGTCGTACCGGGTGAGGCAGTTTTTGAACACGTTTTTATGGGTGGGAATATAAAGTATTTTTTTTTTAACAAAGAGATTTCAGAATCTTCGTGGAGTTGGGATACCCTTATCCATTTGGGGTCACCCAGGGCTATACGTATGACGTTTTTTTGGAATATTTGAAGTTTTTTCAAATGACGTGAGGGCCCAGATGGGGGTGTACAATGCATGGAATCAACTTATTTGAACATTTTGCATACATATGTAATTAGCCAATAAAGGTTAGTAAGTAGTTAGATTACTTCTATTTCTGTAAACAGTAGTCATCGCATCCAAAAAAGCATTCTAATTTTCTCTCATTTTAAATCAAAACAAAAATTTCCTCTGAAATCACAAGATCACTCAAATAACTACCAAATTATTATTTTTAATTATTTTTTGTAATGTGAATATCTCACAAGAGTCCCAGCTGCTACCATCTGGAGCCAGTGAGACTATGGCATCCGCAATTGCGGTGTGTTGTGAGGTTGAAGGCAGTGTGGAGGGAAAGATGGGGAAGAGAAAGGTGGGGAAGTACCTGGCGGTTCAGATCTGGTCACCAAACATGGCTAAAGCCATTTCAAACAATATTTCAAATCTCAATGGCGGTCTTACAATACTGAGAGTACTTCCACTCTGGAACGTGTCCAAAATATACTATACATCATTTTAAATTAACATTTTGTGAAATAACACAAATAAATCAAAATAAAATTTATTTGCGCACGCCGGGATTTGAACCAGGGGCTTCCGGATTGGTAATTCAGAGCCTTACCCCTTGACGTGGGAGGACGTCGAAATTGTATAACTTTAATAAACAAATTGAGTATTTAAAAATAACCAAACATTTTTTATTATTATTATTCATTTCTGGTAGTTAGTTTTGAAAATGACTTGGAACACCGAACCATCTTTCACAATAAATAAAATATGATAATTAAAAAAATACGGCTTTTCTTGATAGAACTACTTATCCAATATTGATTTAAAATGCATGTAAATTTTTTTTTTAAATCTAAACAACACAGAAAAGAGATATGGCTCCGAAAGAGATATATAGTTCATAAAAAAATACTTACACAATAGTACCCAGTATTGGCCAAGGAAAGCTACACATACATAGTCATGTATACCGCTAATAGAAGATGTGAGACATACCTGAAACAAAAGAAAATGTTATAAGTTTGAAGTGAAGCACTTCTTTAGCACCGTTGTGATTTGAAACTCGATGAAACGAAAAAGCGACACTGAAAAGAGATAAACACATACATAAATAGGATTTAGCCTACGAGAGAATGAGATAAAATAATCGGTCTCCTCTTTGTGCGGTGCTTCATAACCTTTCAGTGTCCTCTTTGTGCGGTGCTTCGTAGCCTCCCTACTCTTGTTTACTTTAGTTTTCTGAAGGTTTCACTTTTACCACGTGTGAATTGCACACAATTTTTTACATGGTATTCCAATTGGGGTACTTATGTGGTGTGGCTGAAGGGAGTGGAATATAAATTATTACATTTACAAAAATACGAGCATAGTAGGGCGAATTCTTTTCTACATCTCAGGCCAACCAATAAATGCTTTCGATTTTTCGGTAAGTCAGTATTCCAACAATGTTTAGACGGAAACCCTTTATCATTTTCTTAAATAGAAATCTTTTCGCACAAGTTCTGGGACCCCCTCAGGCCTGGGGGCCTGGGCTTTTGCCACAAGTGCCCCAAGGGTAAGGAAGGAACTGCGAGTCCCACGTGCCTTTAGGGTAAATACGGGAAGACGGAACGGGGGCCCTGAAGGTAGGGGCCCAGTCATCATTTGCAGAAATTAATTTGAAAAAATTACAAAATCCGTAGCAGATTGAAATCATCATGAAAGCACGAAAACTCGATTCGGCGCTCTTTAATAAAGCAGACAGACAAAAGTAAACAAGACGAAGTATGAAATGAACAAGGAACTTCGGCACATTACCTTGGAAGAAAATGAATGCCCGGATGTGCGGAGAAAAAAACGTGTTCATTCAATACAGGCGCCGAGTTTCTAAAAGCTGCCGCACTGCGGGCGCATTCCATCCGCAAATTATTCTTTTTAAATTCCGGAAAGACATCGGCCGATTAAAAATGAAAATACTCGGCTGTTATTTTATAAATATCGGGTCCAATGAACCAGAGAAGTGAGCAGAGCGCATTCCCGCATTATTCTCGATCAGTCTCCGCTCGCGTGCAGGGAACCAATCACCTGCCATAGTAAATCGCGCGACAGCCGAACCTACCACCCACCGGTCTGATTTATATATCTGTGATAGTGATGAGCGCGATCACACGCTTTGCTAATCGAAATATCAGATATCGAAATGTTTCGTTATTGAATTAACCGAATCATTTTGAATACGAACGACGCGTCTTCTACAACAACTATTATTGTGTTATTTTTAATCTTTTACTTTTTAAATGTGTTTCAATTACTTATTTTATTTCGGACTGGTTTCACTCAATTGTGGGAATGTTCAGACATCGAAAATAATAAAGGTAATCGAAACTAGGCAATTTTCAAATCATACTGTGAAGATTTTCTTTTATTTTAAAACTATTGAGATACATTATGAAAAACCTATATTTTCTGATTTATAAACAGCTTTTCATAGGCAATATATGTATACGAGTATTTAAGTTTCGGAACGATTCTGATAAACATGAAGGATTAGGAGGTCTCCAGTTGAAGTAATCCGAAGGTCGCAGGATCAAATCCAACAAGAATTTTTTTTTGATTGATTTGTGTTTTTCACAAATCAATCATTAAAAATAATATGAGGGATATTTGCGGCACGTTCCAGAGTGGAATATACTATCAGTATCGTCCTGGTATCAGACCACCATTTAAAATTGAAACATTGCTAGAAATGAATTTAGCCGTGTTAGTGACCAGATCTGAATAGCCAGGTACTTCCTCATTTACCTTCCTCTTTCTATCTCCTTCCCCTCCTACTATCTGCAGCCTCACAACATACCCTAAATGGGGAGGCCATAGCCTCACTGGCTCTATGCTTCTTTAATAAATGTTGTTATTATTTTGTTTTATGTTAGCAATTTTGTTACCTTAATTATTGAATACCTTATTTCAAAAAGAGTTACAAATGGTTTATTTTTATTATGTAGATCTCACTAGGTATTATTACCTATTCTGAGGTCTAAACATTATAATTAATATTGTTTCAAATAATTCTTCTATTGTGATTTGAAACTCTAATATAAAAAATATAAAACAAACAGTGGACCATAGTCTGTTGCTTTTCTTAATCATGTTTTACTGGGGTAGTTTTACAGGACACCATAGAATATTTCGAAATATCGATTGCTTATAACAATGTTTCGAATTTGCACATCACTACGATTACGATTGTCACGTCTCTCCACCTCTATTGTGTCTATGAATTTGGCGGTTGTTGCGTGTATTTTTAATGCGTGCCAGTACCTACGCACTCCCTCGTACCCCCGTTCCACGTGTATTCACGTCTGTCCTAAATATAGCAGACTGTTTTTGTTTTCTTTTGTTTAGAGAGTGAGTATACACTTAGCATTGCGGATTCGCTCCCGAAGTTGTGCTCCAATTTTACGTGCATTAATTTGATGAATGTAGGTAGAAATGGAGAGAGAAACGAGGAATGTGAAGCGTAATCGGCAATACTTGACTATCAGCCAACATAAACCATAGACAAATCACAGAAACAACTAACCACGAAAATAAAAACACACCCAGCATATTTCAACAAGTTTATATGCAATATTAACGTTTCAGTCCGATTTTAACGACGTGATAAACATTATTGAAGTGAAAACTTCTTTAGCACCGTTGTGATTTGAAACTCGATGAAACGACAAAGCAACACTAAACAGAGACAAACACATACATCTATAGGATTTAGCCTGCGAGAGAATGAGATAGAACAATCGGTCTCCTCTTTTAACCCCTCCACTCTTGTCTACTTTAGTTTTCTGAAGGTTTCACTTCTACCGTGTGTGAACTGCACCCTTGAATTTTTTTTTATGTTCATATATATTTTATTTTAATTACCCACGCGGTCATATATTTTGTCTCTTCATATTCGATCAGCAGACCAGAAAGTCATATTGTTATCACCAAATGAAATCTCGAGCAAGACTATTAATTATATAAATTTAATTTAATCATTTTAATTTCAATTTTAAGAAATTTTCTATACATTTTTAATTGGATTATGCATCTATGTTTTTAGTTTCAATTTTAGCAAGCACGTGTTATTGAAAACCACGTACCTATTTATACTTGCTGCTGGTCCGTAATAATGCTGTGTTGTTTATTTTGTTTGTACCTTCGCCAGACAATGACAAATTGTTTGACATTCGCACTCTGCAATCTGAACTTTTTTGTCTCGTCACCGGGGCAGAGTACTGACCCTCAAACTGTTGGGTGTATTCAGACTGTAATGTGTAAAGCGACAGGTCCTTTGAGATTGGCACAACGTTAAATATCTTGCGGTCAACGAAGCATAATAATAGCCCGGCAAAACTATGAAGCACACCCATTCCCATGGAATAAGTTAAAACAATAGTATTTTCAACAGCAAAGTTTATACTATTGAAATTACTTCAACCAAGTAGCAACTAGCAAGAGTTAGGGTGGCTTGGACAGGCGCCCGAGGGAATGCGAGAATATCAAATGCACGTTATAATAAATAATACCCTTGTTTTGTAAATTTCCACCTTCGGCAGTTTGTACCTATCCTTATTGCTTGGCTTGTGAATGCTGAGTGCACTATTCTAATGCATTTTACTTGAAGTATCAGCCTGCTGTGCAAATTAATTTTACTCGACTTAATATAAACCGAGGATGAGTGCATTCCGATTGCAATTTAAGTATCTACGACTCTCCTTTCCAAGAATTCTTGAATGCATTATCAAACGTAGAGAGAGGTGTTGCAAACCGCGGCTGACAGACTTTGTAACCTCTCCCCCTGTCTCGTAAATAACGCAACGCTTTTAGCAAATAATAAAGGTTATGACAAACTTTTCAGTAGAAGGACCCCTGTAAATTTTTTTGCATTGACGTTTTGCAGTTGACTTATAAAAAAATCGTAAGGCGGGTAAGGGTGTCGTTGCCCCCGAAACATTTAATTAATTAATTAACAAACATTTCTGCTATAGGTTACCCCAAGTGGTTCGTAATGTTTGATAACTTAGCAAGGGCTCCGGGTTCATGGGGTGAGATTTGCTTTGAATTTTGTAGCGGATGGCTGGAGTCTCTCAATCGATCGCCTCGCACCGCAGTGAAGGGATGGATTCATACATCACTCCTGGACACACTCACCTCCAGATTACAACCCACTCCTCATCCACTTTCCCTCTCCTCCTATCCTTAAATAACCTCTACACAGCATTCCCAAGGATGATACAGGCCCTGAGGGATATTATTTTCCCCGAGGCTTCTTGTTCGTAGCTAATGAAAAAAAAGTTTATCAGATTGCAAGGGGATCTTTAAGTTTCTACGGTACTTTAATTGTATGCAAATCATCCATACAAAAAATCCCAAGTCCAAGCCCTGCACAGCTTTCACAGTACTCCCTTTATAAGAAACTCGCCTAAACTTTTCATTACAAAACAGGGCTTGCAATATGCAACTTCCACGATAGTTTTTGAATTAGTCCAGCAGAAAGTTTCAGTGCAGCAAAAACCATTAAACGTAGTGTTGTGCAATGCGAAGCGAGACTCTGGTTTAGCGACCTCTGGCCTGCAGATATGGCTTCCACTGACTCGTCTAAATGATGATTAATGGATGCTGTTGTCAGTACCTACCACTGATAGCGTCACGTTGACCGTCATCTGATTGTGGAGAAGGTCCCAGATTGGTCCCAGGTCAAGAATGACCAGTCGGAAGCGCATTAAAGGTAGCAATTATCGAGTTTTTATCACAAGTTATTATCATAGTGTGACTAAAATTCTGCTAGAAATTTATTTAATAATCTTGGTCGTTAAAATCCGACATTCCATTTTCACATTTCTTCAATATCTCAGGCTAGGCCAGGGGTCAGAATTTGCGGCTCGCGAGCCGCATGCGGTTCTTTGCATAGGCATCTGCGGCTCTTCAGACATCAATTGCAATTTCATCTCTACTCAACCGTAGAGATGAAAGTACAATACCGGAGATCAGCTTAAAAAAATGTTTCCCTAAAAATATTTTTCGGCGGGCTTCTAAGGTATTAAGATCGAGCATTCCTGTTAAGAACGATGAATACAGGAATGGGTGGTATATATATTCCCTCGTATACAGGTAACGCAAAAACCTTTTTGTACTCTTTCAATTTCTAGGATATGGTTTTGTTCAGAGGGGGCCCAAATAATGGAGCTGTATTCTAAGATGCTGCAAACAAGTGCTTCATATGTTCTTCGTATTGCAATTCCATTAGTAAATGATCTCGCATTACGAAGAACAAATACGAGCATTTTGTTGGCGCGGGAGACAATGTCAGATATGTGGGATTTGAAAGAGAGATTTGCTACAAAAATCACGCCAAGGTCACGAATCTCGTTTTTGCGTGTTAGTATAATTTTATCAATGTGGTATGGGAATAGAAACGTGTCTTTGGATCTTGTAAATGTAACGACACTGCATTTCTGGATGCTGAAGGGTAAGTTTTTCAATTCCGAGCATTTGACAAGAGAATCAAGATCATTCTGCAGAAGAATGGAATCTACATGACTTTTAATAGCTCTGAAAAGTTTGATAACGTCAACGAAGAGGAGATATTGGGGGTGTAGGAGGGTGGGGGGAAGGTAGGAGGGAGGGGTAGGGTTGGGGGAGGGGTGGGGGAGGGGGAGGGGGATGGTGGGAGGGGGATGGGGGGAGTGGAGTGTGGAGAGGAAAGGTGGAGGAGGTGGAGTGGGAATCACCCTAATTCCATGTGAGCGAATTCGCGGGAAAAAGCTAGCGTTTTATGGGCAATCAAGATGAAGTTGAAAGGCGTTGTGCTCTATATCATTAATGAATAAAAGAGAGAAGAAGAGTCCTAGATTCGATCCCTGAGGAATCCCTGAGTTAGTTTTGTATTCGTGAGAAAGCTGGTGTCCGTAACTGACGAGGATTGTGTAAGTAGCTAGCTACATGACATACTATTTCAAGCATGCGTCATTGCACAGTCGAGCCCCTGCTGGTCTGATACATTCCGGGGAGAGTAATAAGATGTGTGGGTGTCAGAAAAATTTGCAAGCATCATAGAAATTTTCTAACTGAATTATGAATACATTTTTATGAGCACTTAATTCTATTTTTAATGTGTGTGCTACAAACTTCCTTACTGTTCGGAATATTGAATATTCTTCAAAGCGATGCTGAAAGAATCTATTGGTAAGTGATTCTTATTTACTATTGAGCTGCATAAATTTAGGCTCGATTCAGAATTTTAATAAAATGCCTATTATTTCCATAATTTTCCTTCCTTGCACCAGGTTAAAAAAAAAGTTTTTGTAAAGTCCTCCAGCTTTATAAAATGTCGGTAGTAATAAGCATGTGATGTAAATTAGAGCTGGTTCAATCGATCGTTTTACACGACCCGGGTCGCTCTCGACCCACTGGCGAAGAAGTCGGGTCGAGAGTACCCGATCTTTAATAAACTGCGGGAGAGAAGCGATCCATCAGCGCGCAGCACCGCCGCCGTAAATTTAAAGTACCCGTTGTGCCTGAGACCCGATCTTTGATCGGGTACTTTCATTTAATATAGGTAGGTACTAGGTAAATCATAGCCAATTTTAGATTTCAGGGATTTCAGGAATAACCTGTCTACAGTTTGTCTGTCGCGAGAACGAGATTCGAGATGCCCGGTCTAAGAAATTCACATTTAAAAGTTTGCTCGCCACACGATACCCATCACGAGACACGGATGCTGAAGATCGATTTTTTTTAATGTAACCCGCTCGCTTATTAATGGTTTGTGAGCGCATTACATTGAGCGGGTAGTAATACTAAAGCAAATGGTGTAGGCACTCAATTCAGAAATGAAACTTGCGTAGCTTCAAATGCCTTCAACCAGTCTAGGAACCCGATCTGAATATTCAGTACTTTTTAATCTTCCTGTTTTCCACTTTTTTCAGCCTCACAACATTACCCTTAAGAGAAATAATTATATTAACTGGATACATTAAAAAAAAAAACATTTCTGTGACTAAATTTTCACCCTTTGGTGTTTGCAAGTGGAAAAACAAAATCATGGCAAAAGGTTTTTCATATCTATTCAGACTTTCATTGGGAAATATCATTAATATTTCCCCTACGAAGAATGAAACTCCAAACTGAACCCACTAAGACGACATAGTCCTCGGGAAAAAAAAGATTTTCCTCAGGTAGAGTAGATATAATGTGAAAAAAAAACAAGGAAGAGTGAGATACTAGATGTAATCTTCCAATACACAAAAGCAAATAAGGCTAGCCTACTAAAGTTTTAAGAAAAATGTAGGTATTTCTTCCACAGGAGAACGTGTCATTGAAGCGTATTAGAAGTAAAAAGTATTGATTATTATTATTGATTATAAATGAATAATTTTGATAAAACAATTATTAAAATAATTAAACTTAATTTTTAATTTACCTTGTAACTTTACTTCTAAATAGGAAAGGCAGCAAAGGATTCGTAAATTAAATTTTCTTGGATATGCTTACCAACTTTGGAATTGTGAGAAATTGGCAGCGAGATGGTGTTAATATAATAAAGAATAACACAAGAAACAAGAAGTGCCTTGCGGTGGTGCTTCGTGATCCAATTGTAGTCATAATTTAGGCCTATATCTCAAAACAAAACAGTATTTCACCATGATTTTCGAAATTCAAATGAGATGGTGATATACAATTTCAGGAAAGTGTAAGTGAGATAGACAGAATGCTAAATGGTCTAGAAACAAAATGTAACAAGACAGTGGCATATTTGTTTCTATACATTTTTTTACGGAAGGCACTTCTATTGTTATATACTTTAATTTCAATTTAATTTAAAAAAAGGAAAAATAAACATTCCGAACATTACGAATAATCTGACAATATTTGCAAATCTTTTATTATCACCATAGTAAGCGGAAAATGTTGCTTGTGTCGTGATGGAGGACCTAACCAGTCGAGGAATCTGGGTGGGACCCAAACGAGATTCCAACTCAGTCACTGACCGAGCTGTTGTTTTCAATTATTAATATATTTATTTATCAAATTTTTAATTACTTAATACTAGTTGACCCGACGAACTTCGTACCGCCTCAGAATCAATAACTGTTGAATTAAATAAAGTTTTGTTATTAAGTTAAAAATTACCCAATGAAGCAATTATCGATACCCAACTGTACGTGTTTTGTTTTTGTCAGTATCAGAGATGGCGTTGTGTACGGATTTATATTTTTGTGATTTTCTTACTTTCCACTTAGTTATGGGAATTTTTGAAAGGAAGCGGGTACTGGTGCCGGTGCCGCCGCACCGGAAACCATTTATTGAATAACCAACACCTCTACCATAGGTCACCCCAAGTGGTTCGCTACGTTTGGTGATTTAGCAGGGGTGCCCGGGTTCATGGGGTGACTTTTGTGCGGGTCTTGGCGGAGGATGCGTCTGCCTACCTGCTGCGTGGCGGGCCGGATCGAGAGAGTCTGGTTGAGGGAGGCCTTTTGACCTTTCCAGCCGGATTCTCTCAACTAATGGGTCAAAAGAGTCCGGCTGGAAAGGTCAAGGTAAAAGGTCAATTCCGGTGAAGTCAATGACCTTGCACCGCAGTTGGAGGGATGGATTCACTCCCGGATAAACTGACCTCCAGATTCCTACGCACCCCTCACGCCTATTTCCTTCCCAGAACTTCCTATCCTACCCTTCCTTAAAAAGACCCTCCAAACAGCATCCCCTTAGATGACATAGGTCCTGAGTGGAGCTTTATTATTATTGTATTTTTCCTATGGAGCGGTGTAGAGACATACGTCCACCGTTTGTCTCATTAAAATTTAGTGTGTAAGAAAGAGGGACAGCATTATATGATTGAGAACAAAAGCAAAACAATCAGCGATTGACATTTGACGTTTTTGAATTTTTGGAATTCACGCACAGTTAAATATTATACCTATCACAATATTGCTGCAGTTCTTTCAAAATATGAGAATTCGTTCCATACAAAATGTATGAAAAAAACAATTTTCTTAATAACTTTCTTTTTCGTGAATTTTTGCGATGTTTTAATAGTTATTCTGTTATCCGGGGCGGAGACAAATCCAACAAATCAGAGATCATCAAAATCGGTCCAGCCGATATCGAGTTATAAATAGTGTAACTAACCCAACTTTGTTTTATATATTAAGATTCAGATTAACATCATTATTTATTAAAATAATAACTATAAAATTATTAATTATAAAATAATCTTTATTATATACCTTATTAAATTAATGACTTGTAATTTTTATTTTTGTAATATGTAATCTTAAATAGGTACAGTACTTAGTTTGTACTCGTATGTCTATTGCTATATAATATAGTATGTGATTTTTATATTAACACATTAAGTTAAAAACAGCTGGATCTTGGCACACTTCTTTCTTCATTCGCATTCATATATCGTCTCATTTATCAGCCTTGGATTCTTTGCGGATCTCCACATTTCTCACACGATCATACATCATTACATTTCTAGAGCATTCAATGTTAAATCTGATATAAAATAATCTACGAATCTATTGTGAATTTTTCTTTTAAATTCTTTTTGTTTATCTCTTAAGGGCCATTAACCAGCCAGCGGCTTACGATCGTACATGACGGTTTCAATGAGAAAGATTAATTATTCTCCATTCCGGCTTTTTAAAATAAGTACTAAATATCGATTTTATTTTATTCAAAATTTGCTTTAATTTATACCTACATTAAAAAATACTGAAAGGCATGATGATAAAACTATTAAAATTATGTACTTTATGCAATTGTTTTTTTATCATAAGTATTTATAATTTTTAACAATGTTTAAGTAAAATAAGAATGTAATTTTTTTTTAAAAATATATTAGTTTTTATGACCGTAAATAAATAGTCAAACTGAAGTATTTTCGTCACAAATTACGAGTGCGGATCTTTTTTTAAATGATATTATTTAAAATAAAATAAAAATTCTGAAACACAGTTTTCTCAGATAATTTATTGAATTATTTTATTGCATGATTATATGAATTAAAATGTGTCTAGTATAATACAAAATTTTGAAAATTTAACAAATCTGCCAACGACCTACGGTAAAACTTTATTGTACTAAAAATAAACAAATTTTCTCAAAATTTAAAACATGGCTTTACTAGACAAAAGAAAGTCTTTCGAAATCAATTTATAATTTTTTGTGGAAAAGAGTTAATATGTCTAAAATTTGATTTAAAAATGACATATTTCCGGTTTTGTCTGGTTATTCCCTCTAAATATTTTTTTTTCAAATTAGCGTTTCGATGAGTCATTTGCCCGTCGGAACCCAATAAGATTTTTCTCTATCACTTTTCAATGCACTTAGTTCTTCATCGCTTCGTTTCTCCCTTTATTTAGACGTTGAACTCTTATTGCGGGTCGCGGTTCGTTTTATCTGCCCCTTCAATACATGTGTTGTGCATTGTGTATAAATTTATTATTATTATGACTGTCTGAATAAATGTTTAACGTCTGGACTTGCAAGACTGTTTCTGCTCTGGGTCGACGCACTTGTGGTGCGAGCACTGCGAAGAATGCTAATAATAATACATGTATAAGTGCAATTAATTAAAATAACACCAATAAATCGGAAAATTTGATATAATACTAGCATTTCAGAGTAGAAGTTAGTAGATACTCTCGGTATCGCCCTGGTGAAATAACATTATTTTAGTTGAATGAAAACAAATCACATTGTCAAACACCGCTTATTTAATGAAAATTATCTACATATTTCAAAACCCTATTCGTCAGAATAAGATTAACAAGTTAATGGTTAGAAACCTTTGATTTAGAAACGGGTAGATAATTTTTATTAAATAAGTGGTGTTTTACAAAGGATTGAAGAAACTGTTTTACAAACTTCGACCAATACGTAAATGTTTACAAAGGATTGAAGAAACTGTTTTACAAACTTCGACCAATACGTAAATGTTTACAAAGGATTGAAGAAACTGTTTTACAAACTTCGACCAATACGTAAATGTTTACAAAGGATTGAAGAAACTGTTTTAAAAACTTCGACCAATACGTAAATGTTTACAAAGGATTGAAGAAACTGTTTTACAAACTTCGACCAATACGTAAATGTTTACAAAGGATTGAAGAAACTGTTTTATAAACTTCGACCAATACGTAAATGTTTACAAAGGATTGAAGAAACTGTTTTACAAACTTCGACCAATACGTCAATGTTTACAAAGGATTGAAGAAACTGTTTTACAAAGGATTGATTGGAATAGAAACGTAATTGCTTTAGTCGTGTTTAGTAACCATGGTATCCATGGTCGAGGAGCAAGGCTCTCGAATAGCTGGTTCAAATCCCAGGGTGCACAAGTAAATGTTGTTCGATTAATTTGGATTATTTTACAGTTAATTTATTTATTGCTTCTTCACAATTTAAATACATTTTTCAGCATGTAATTATTAACCCCACTAGGGTTCACCTGTAGGTATCGGGGTTAATAATTTCACAATGAATAAAAGTAACACAAATAAATATTGGTCATTACCAAACAGTTAAGTAAAAGCAAAATAATAAAATTTAAAAATAAAATGATAGCCGGAGGAAATTTGTAGAACAAATAATATACGAATTAACAACAAATTGTTGAGAGATCAAACAAAATGTTATCATTCATTGTATCATTAGTTCATACTATTTTCAACAATAGAGAAACATAAAAAATTTATATCCTTTAGGTTTTTAAATATAATATAAGTAACAAATAATATAATGAAAAAACAAAGATTAATAAGTGTTATTAATAATTAATAATTAATTAATTATTAATAACATGTTAAAGTGATTGTTTCTTACAAAATATTAAAGTGAGTATCAAAATTGTAAGAAACAATCACTTTAACATGTTATTAATAATTAATTAATTATTAATAACATGTTAAAGTGATTGTTTCTTACAAAATATTAAAGTGAGTATCAAATAATAATGAAATAAATAAGAAAGAAACCTTTTTGATGACAGCATTAAACTGTTTTCATTCCATATAAGTGAAGGTTTTCATTAAAATTCTAGTTAATCAATTAAAAATAATAAATAGTATAAAAGAATTCATTCATTAGAAAAATACAGATAAAAAATTGCTTTAGCCGTGATTAGCGACCAGATCTGAATAGCCAGGAACTTTCTTCTTCCTTTACCTTCAGCCTCAACCAATGGACAGATTAAACACACACACCTTCAATAAGAATGCCTTCCATGTAGATTTTAATGGAAACCGATGTAGCCACCTTAGTACCTTTTAGTTCTAGCCTCGAAAGTGCCAATGAAAATACAGCCCTTTGTCTCTCACAATGCCTGACATCGTACAATCCATTTGATTATGAATTTGTACTAAGAAAGCGAATTTCTGAATTTGAAATTTGAATGGCCAGACTTTTAGATCACGAAACAAGCCAATATAGCAATATAACCTTTCTTGTATTCTTCTTCATTTTTCGCTCACAACATACGGAGATACCCCGGATAGTTATTGTACCGTATTCATATCAAAACATTATACTAGATAAGAAATAAAGCATTCTACGTATCATATTGACAACTAATCTGCCAATGCAATTTTACAGATACCTCTTTGTTTATGAGAGCAATACAGATTTAAAAAAAATTCTTTTAGTTTTTGTTTTAGGTAGGTAATATAAGTTCTCCCCCTTATTTAACTACAATAGAGAACTCCAGACCAATTTTTTTATGAATAATGATCTTCTAACTTAAATAACTGCATTTTTATTTTTATTTTTAGAGTAAGTTTTAATAGTTAAAATAATTGTCAAAGTTTTAATTTTTCAAGACCCAAGTGTGACGTCATCACTCCTGAAAAATGAATATAGGATCGGGCAATCAGCTGATCTACTGCCGCCATTTTGAATTCCGCTGTTCGAAGTATTCTCCCTGGAAATAGCATTACTATTTTTTTTGTGCAGTACTTTTTGAATATTTTCAATAATAGAGATAAATTAATAAGAGATACCTTTATTTTTGAAACATTATTAATAATAGGCCTAAATGTTTCAATAAACACAACAATTAAAACTCTGTAAACAATATATAAATAAGCGAATAAATTAATGCGATGACTTGTGTCATACCATACATTCCCATACAATGACTTTACGGTGACGTCACGACACGTCGAAAAGTGACGTCACCTCGACGGCGTGTTTTTACGACCCGATTAAAAATGGACTTTTTAATAATTTTTTTTAAAAACTCTGCGTTTAATGTTATTAAATAAAACTTATGTATTCAGAATCAGCGTTTATTGGTCTATATGAACATATTTTTTTAAAGCCAGAATATTTTTCACTGGAGTTCCTTATTTTAAAGCCTCAAGGACGAATTTGATACAAAAAATATAGCTCTTCTCGCTTTAATTCGATAAAGCTAAAATATATTGACGTCTTTTTGGTATACTAACCAGTACGAGTATTATTACACGTCTACCATGGTCTGGGGATGTTATGAATATGAAATTTTCCATATTGGCAAATGTGGATATTTGTTCAGGCCGCTCGCGGCTATCTGTTGCCTCGCCGTTTTTATTTACGTCAGTTGTGTTTTTTTTTAAATATTTTATATACTGTAGCAAAGTGCATCGATCGACAATTTTCAGGGTTAAAATTAGAGCTGTCAAATTTTTAATGAAATACAATTTAGTATGTATGTTCAGGCAGAAAGCAAAATCTAGTTTTCTTCCAATAATCTCGTTTTCATCGCAAATGCTCTCCCACTTATTTTTGCAAACTGATCCGCATTTTTACGACTTATATACCTCGCCTTCTCGGTACGTATTAGAGAAAATTTTGAATAAAAAATTTGCGGGAAATTTTATGTTCTATTAAATTTGTACCTCTTTAGCCGTAATTTGCATTTGAAACGAGATATTCGGGAAAACTAGATTTTGTCGCGATTTCAGCGGGTTTTTTCAGGATGACGGACGCGCCAATGTCGAAAACTTGAAATCGAGCATTCCTGTTAACAACAAGGTATTAACAACATATTCAGGTAAAAAAAAACTTCTTTTGTACTTTTTTCTATTTCTAGAATATGATTCTGTTCAGAAGGGGTCCAAATAATGGAGCTATATTCCAGGATGTTGCGAACAAGTGCTTCATTTGTTCTCCGTATTGCGATTTTATTAGTAAATCCGGGCATTTTATTGGCGCGGGAGACAATGTTAGAAATGTTGGATTTTAAAGAGAGATTTGATTCGAAAATCACGCCAAGGTCTAGAATTTTATTTTTGCATGTTAATATATTTTTGATTAATTAAGGTAGGGAAACAGGTATGTATCTTTGGATCTCGTAAATGTGACGGCACTGCAATTCTTGATGCCGAATCCACACAATAAATTTTACTGCATTGTACTCACAAGTGTTAATGAACTCATTGTGTAATCAACATGTAGTACAGTTTTTTACAAATATTAATTTATAACGTCATAATCTAAATTTTCTTCAAGGACACAATCTAAGCAGATTTTTGAAATCTAGAGGGCAATGACACTTTATGGTGCTGAACACTTCAAAGAAAAGCAAATGAAAAGAAGAGGGATAAGATTGGCATAAAAACCTTGGAATTTATAAATCATATTATATTTTTAATCACCCTCCTAAATTTGGGTAGCCATTTTTCGAGTAGTTGAAGAACATCAAAGATTATGAAAATAAATGGGATTGAATAATAGCATTTTCAATAAGGCGTTTTCAATTATATCCTCAGCGTGAAAACTGAATCTAAATTTCTCTAATAAACTATGAACAGTGATTTTTTTTGACATTAACTCTACACAGGAGGCCTTGAGGAATATAATTTCCCTCAGGGCCTATGTCATCTGAGATGCTGTGTGGAGGGTCTTTTTGAGGAGAGGAAGGAATGAACATTGGTCTTGAAGAGACCCATGTTGTAGGAAGGAGGAAACACAGAGGCCGGCAAATCGTTCCACAGCCGAGTTGTTGAACACAAGACCGGGTCGGGTCACCGGTGCCGAAGGGATCAATGACGCTAGTTCCTCGGAGCATCTTCCATTGTAATACCGGTAGAACAAGGATAGCATTCCCACCCGACGCCTGTGCTCTAAAGATTGCAATCCGTCTGTTAAGATGGGAGAATCTATCAAACGGACCGCCCGTTTTTGCACAGAGCCGAGGGTTTTTTTAAAGGTATTTTGAAACTCCACACCTGAGGTGGCTGCCAAATTCAACCGTGGGGCGCACTTGTGATTTGTACAGGGTTAGCAGTTGTGTACTATTAACGTATCTGCAGGCCGTGTACAGTTCGCCCAGTTTTTGGGAGGTTAACTTTACTCTGACTTCGATGGAGCCCCCATATCAGAACAGGTCACTTAGAGTTACACCAAGCATATCAATAGAGGGCCTGTTCGGAAGATTGCTTCCGTTGAAGGATACTAGGTTGTCATTTCGATCCCTTTTAGACGTAATCAGACATGATTGGGTCTTTGCAACACTGAATTCAACGAGATTATTTTTACCCCAAGAGAAAAGACTCTCGAGGTAACCGTCCATTCTTTGCTTCAAAGCCCTCTGAGCCGTTGGAGTTTGTGAGCCCTTTGTGGGCTTGTCAAATAAAAATTTTATGGACTGTACTGTCATGCGCGTAACAATGAATTTGTGCACATGATAAAGTCGTTGATGTGCAACAAAAACAAAGGAGACAGAACCGATCTCTGTGGGACGCCAGCATTTATCGAGTGTGATGAAGAGGTGCAACCATCGGCTACCGTCTGAATCGACCTCTCCCTCAAAAAGTCGGCAATCCACGTACACAGGGATGCGGGAATTCCGTAAGAAGGAAGTTTGTTGACAAGTTCTCGGTGTCAAACCCGGTCAAAAACCTTGGAAATATCCGGTGCAACCGTTTGGGTCTCACCGAAACGTTCCAGGCACTGCCCCCAAACATGCGTCATACGCGAGAAGATCACCGCACAAGCGGTCACGCCGTAATCCGTATTGACGGTCGTTAATAATTTTGTTCTTCTCGAGGTATGTGAGCAGTTTGTCGTTGATCACACGTTCCATCACCTTAGACAGAACTGATGTGATTGCTGTGGGACGATAGTTGGCAGGGTTGGAGCGGTCACCCTTCTTTGGAATAGGATGGATAACCGTTTTTTTCCAACAAGAGGGCAAGAGCCAGACTTCAGGGACATTTTAAAAAGCTTCGTCAAAATTGGAGCTATTTATGCAGCGCACCTCTGCAGTACTAGGGTAGGTATTCCGTCAGGTCCACTAGCTTTATTAATATCAAGCCCTCGTAAAACATGGAGTACTTCCCGATGCCGCAACCGCAGTGAGGAACCGATGTCGGGACAGCCAGGTAAGTATGGTCCTATAATGTATTTTCCTGCATATAATATAAATAAACAATAAGATGTATTTCAAAGTAGCAACAGGTTTAAATAATAAGATGCATTTCAAAGTAGCAACACGTTCATTGGTTAAATGCATTAGTGATCGACGAACCGGTGGACGCAATATCTTAGCTTAATATAAGTTGTTTTAATAGTTTTTCTAGTCTATAGTTAGTAATGAGATAAAGCATTATTGAAATATAAAATGTACAATTTGTATAACGCTTTAGAGGTGATATTTTTACGAAAACAGCGCTTTACAAATCATCTAAATATTATTATCACTATACCAAGAAATAAAGAAAAATCAGTTGAAAACGTTATAAAATCATATTGTTATGATAAAATATTTGTTAATATAACTCGCAGTTTATTTTATCATAGATTTAGGCAAGCAGGTGCCTAATTTCAAGAGGTGATTAAATAATATTTATAAAAAAAAAAACATCAATGTAAATTTATTTTTGAATATTGGAAGCTACAATTTTCAATTTTTTTTGGCTTAGTTATAAATGCACAAAAAACAAAACTAATGCACATAAGATCGCCTCATGCCAGATATGCAATAGCACCATCATTAGTATCCCATAACTTTGACTGCATACACAATAACTGTATACAGCCCTGCGCCTGTGGAAGTATTGACCTAGTCAAAGAATATGTCTACTTAGGGGTGACGGTGGATTGTAATATGAAATGGGATATCCATATTGTTAAGCTATGTAAGCGCCTTCGAGCGATTGTAGGCAAACTTTATAAACTTAAATATTATGTACCCATCAAAACCATGAAACTAATCTATTTGTCCCTGGCTGAATCTAATGTGAGATATGGTATAACGTCTTGGGGGCACTCATGTAAAACAAACATCCAACATGTACAGTCAATTCAAAACGCTATGGTCAAATTACTCGTCAGCAAAGCAGTTTATGACCAGCGGCAAAATATCACAATTATGTATAAATCCATAAATGTGTTACCTATTAGAGCTCTTTTTTGGTATAAAATCTGTATGCAACATATCTTAGATAGCCCATACAAAACAATGGTGGATCACATGTATAATACTAGGCTTACACAAAATGAAGGGATGATAGTACCTAGATTTTCTAATAAACATGGCCAGCGAACGCTTGAACACATTGTACCACTTATTTTTAATATGCTGCCATATGATTTGAAAAAATGTTGCTCGACACCTAAATTTGCACTATTGTTTAGAAAATGGCTATTGGAATCAGATTTTATGTATTGACTTGACTCCTCGTGCATTTTTAATTTTTAATTATTAATATTTAATTTTAATTTAAAATTTTATTTTTTTCTTTATACTTATTTATGTTTTTATTATGTTTTTTATTAAATTGCAATATTTTTTTCTTCTATTGTAAAACATTGTATATTGTATCATGTTGTTGTCCACACTATTTTCCTGCCGACAAGCTACTTGCAGTAGCTTTGCAGGTGCAATGTAAACAAGAAAAAAAAAACTATTTTCTAATAAAAAATAAAAAAAAAATAAGGTATTTAGTACTGGAAAATTTGCTTGGAGCTTCACTCATTAGCGTAGAGCCCGTGGTGGTGGACTCTATACTGAAGTCGAACGTGATTTTTATTTTACAAGTACTTTCGTGTATTAATTTAATAAAAATGATTGCTTGATTAACCTAATTGGTTCATTATCAAAAGGCCGCGACCAGTATTATTCGTAGCGCCGTTAAAATGTTTATTATACAGTATTATTGAAACCGAAATAACCGCAATCTATTTTACAAAGGATTTAATTATCCACTATTTGCCGTGTATCAAGGCAATACAATAAATTATAGAAGATCATTTTTTTACAAGGAGTCTAGCCTGACGAAAAGATGATGGAAAGATAGACTCGCCTGGATTTGCAATTATTCCATGGTTGGAGCGAATTATTAAAGCAAAACTGTTTTCAGCCATCTTTTGTTCAAGGTAAATTGACAGATTCTACATCGGGAATAGAAGCTTCCTGAGAAAACCAGAGGCCCGTGATTTATTTTAGATAGATAGATAGATAATTGAATTTTGGTCGATCCAGGGGGGGTGAGTTTTAAATACTTTAATTATGTTTTAATGTTCTATTTATGTTATAAATATGAACAAATAAATCTATTATTATTATTCCTTATCAATACTGTCTATCATTTTAAATTCTTTTATATTAACCTTAAAGTTTTGAACTCCCAAGGCCCTGAGAGAGGATTATTGCTTTCCCATCTGCCAGCCTGGTTAATCAACCAGTGGCGTCCCTTTAAAAATAAAGCTGGCAGATTTTATTGCACTATTTCAACACACACCTGTTATATTTATGTACTAAACCTGTACACACAAGTATCTAAACTCGTTCTTCCCTAACAATATTTCCAGGAAATAATGCAATCATCGCCGGGGAATCTAGTGCTCAGTCTGATTGAACAATACCAGTTGTGGCAACACAAACATCGTGAAGAAAATAAGCAAATTTTTTAAACAATATTCACTGTCTATAGTAGTTCCAGAGACGCATTGGCGTACGCTACGTGATCATTCTTGTAACTTCTGTCTCTTTCGTTTTCATATAAGACGTGTGAGAAGGATTTTTTTTCATCGATAATGTACGTACGACCTGTCTTACATAATTTAGAAAGCTTATTTTTCAAATAGTCAAAAAGGTAACAATTATAGCAAGTGTTAGGCACTGCCGATTTCCAAATCAGATGACATCACGTAGTTTTCAATATCTTCGGTGCTCTCTTCAATGATTCGTTCAGCGTTATCTAATTGCTTCAGAGACGGAGTATATTGATGTGTTGTTTTTTTATAATTTTCAAAAATGTTTAATACTACCTTTTGCCCCCAGCTTCGCTCGCATTATATTAGGGGGATCCCATTCCGCCTCCTCCACCTTCACTATCCCCGCTCCACTCCTCTCCCCCCCCCCCCCCCCTTCCCACCATCACCCTCACCCCACCTCTATTTTCTTGGATTTGCTATGTATTTTCTAAATACTTTGTTGCATTTTCATTAATCCAAAATTAATACTTCCACGCTGTACATGAACAATGAACATACCGCGCAGTTCGGCCTTAAAATTACCGACATTGTATACAAATTTAGATTTATCCTTTTAGATGGTATACTCAGATGTCTGCTGTCTGTTGCTCGTACGTGAAGCATTCTTCAATGAAATCGAGGTTAATATTGCACAATAAATTTCAAACGTCATAAAAGCGTCTGGTCTGGAAATTGCCCACGGTAAATAATTCTCACCGAATTGCGTCTTTGAAGTGAAATAAAGTTTTAGAGGTTTTTAATAATTTACGAGTAGTGCAGTAATCTCTACATATTATAATTTAAAGTCCTCCGCCGTGTCGGTCTGTCTATCTGTTCGCGATAAATTCATAAACTACTTAACAGATTTTTATGCAGTTTTCACCATTAGATAGAGTGATTCATGAGGAAGGTTTAGGTATATAATTTATCAAGGTTCTGTGTAAATTGGTTGAAATATGTAATTAATTGTGGTGGACGAGCGGACTGGCAGCGGGCGGTCTGGATTTGATTTGTATGGAAATCTACAGTTTTATGCCGAGATTATTACATATTATAAAGAAGACATTGTGAGTGGCCTATTCACTGTTTGAAAACGCCTTAACCACTCAAGCCTTGGCCGTATTTTGTCGGATGATCAAAATATTTCGGCTTCGCAATAAAATACAAATAAATGCAGTATTTCCGAACGCATTCGAAAACTAAAAATTGTTTTAGAACGGTGAAAAAATAAGCTTATAAAATTTTTGAATGCGAACAAAATAATTTTAAAAATGACTCACCTCACATTTTTTCTAACTAAAATTATTAGTAACGAAAAAAAATAAGAACACACTTGTTTTATTAGGCAAACGTATTTTAAACTTTAGCTCACTTTTATGTAGTTTCATGTAAAAATAATTAAAGAAAAATTCGCAAAGGTATATAATTTTTTTTTTCAAATTGCGGCGGGAAACTTTGGATTCATAAAGGGATACATTTTAATTATTTGGTGATTGATTTTTAGATTTGAATATAAAACATGGTATTTTCTATTTCTAAAACCGTTTAATTCATATTTCTAACCATCGTAGTAAGGGAGATACAACGATTTCTATGAGACTTATATGAGTTGTTCCGAAAACCGAACAAATTAGCCTGAGGCGTTAATGCCAAACAGGTAACAAGCGTTACAAGATTTAACAAAATATGCTTTAAAACCGTTTTCGTTTTAGTTGTTCGTTTTTTTTTCCTTTATTTTTTCCCATTATATCTTGATACATTTTTAATTCTTAGACATTTTCTAAATATATATAACATAACATAAGATTAAAATAATGTTAAAAATTTAAAAATATATATAAGACAAAAGTATATACCTAATGGGAACCCACTAAGGCACTGCTAGTGCGTGGGTAATATTAACTAAAGTGCTAAATTACACCAATAAGTTGGCGGTACCAGTAAAAAATTTAATTTTCAAAGTGAAAGTTTAAAAATATAGGTAATGTATCTTTGAAAATATAGTAGTAACAAAGTGACACACACAAGTTAGTTGATTTTTTGTTACGGTTTCAAGAAGATAAATAAAGTTAGTCTAAATAGTAAGTTTAAATATGGTTTATATAAAGTAGTCCTTTAATTTCACCACAATTCACGAACATCACTAGCAATGATTTTAGATTTTCACGGCCAAAAGTGTTTTTGTTGTTTGTTTTTGGGGTGTTATGCCGTGTTACGCTACCTCCTCCTTTAGCCAACGTTTCGGACAGCGTTACAGTGTCCATCATCAGGGCAGATGTGTAAATGTTAGTGGTAAAATGTGTGCTTAAGTACTTCGAAGCAATACCGTGTTGCCAGCTCCACTCCACTGCGAGCTGGAATTACAGTAAGCTTGAAGATGGTTTTCTGCATTTAGCTTTGGTGTAGCCGTCATTTACCGGATACCAAGAACTATTGAGCTTAGCTCCGTCGTCTCTATTAATGTTGTCACATAAATATTATGTGACTAGTGCAGTTCTTGCCTATTTGGTTATTTTGTCTATGGTGTTTTTTTTGGAGACTGGCATTTTTTTTTTGGGAAGACAAATTGTTTTTTGTCTATGAGCACTTCCTCCCGAACAGCGATGGGTAGCTGTTTGTGAATTAGTCATTCACCATCAAGGTGTTTCAATTTCGTTAAATCATGTGAATCCAAGTTGATTTTAACTTAAAAAGGCGCGGGGTGTTTTATCGTAACACGAGTAGTTCGTGTACGGTATTATTTTTAGTGAATGATATGTAAATCCCACTTTTTCCGGTGTTGGTAGTTGGCCATTTTGTGCAAATGTTTTTGGACACGAAATTGTAAAGTGATTTGGTCCTTGTTGTGGCTAGAATAATATGCCATTATGACCCCGCGTCGCGAAGTCACGGATTGCTGATAGTTCTACCGAAATCCGCAAGTCTTGGAGACTGGTTGGGCCACGTGCCTTTCGGATGGAGTTTGTTGAGATAGCCCGAGGCTGGAGACGCTCCTTGGAGGTGTAGCGGCCTTCTTCCCAAATAGAAGGAAGACCTAGGCTCTCTGGATTCCATGGACACTGTAACGCTGCCCGAAACGTTGGCTAAAGGAAGAGGTAGCGTAACACGGCATAACACCCCAAAAACAAACAACAAAAATCACTAGCAATGTTCGTGAATTGTGGTGAAAAAATATCGTGAATTTTTTCAGCAAGTTTATTTGCATGTATTGTTTTTTTTTAAATAAATAAAGAAACCGCGCTCTATTCAAACCAAATAAAACTGAGCAATTCCCACCAATATCTAATTTCTAACTTCACTAGTAGGATCTCCACCTAGTAACAACTGAAGCATTTTAAACGAGTGTCCACGTAATTCCAATAGCCATCAAAATTTTTGACAACGTATAAATTTTAATTATGAGTAACTAGCTGACCCGACGAACTTCGTACCGCCTCAGAATCAATAACTGTTGAATTAAATAAAGTTTTTTTATTAAGTTAAAAATTACACAATGAAGCAATTATCGATGCCCAACTGTCCGTGTTTTGTTTTTGTCAGTATCAGACAAAGATATTGAGAATATCTTTGGTATCAGAGATGGCGTTGTGTACGGATTTATATTTTTTGTGATTTTCTCACTTTTCCACTTACTTACGGGAATTTTTGAAAGGAAGCGGGTACGGGTGCCGCTGCCCCGGGAACCATTTAATGGATAACCAACACCTCTGCCATAAGTCACCCCAAGTGGTTCGCTACGTTTGGTGATTTAGCAGGGGTGCCCGGGTTCATGAGGCGACTTTTGTGCGGGTCTTGGCGGCGGATGCGTCTAACGTCCTGCTGCGTGGCGGGCCGGATCGAGAGAGATTGGTTGAGGGAGGCCTTTTGACCTTTCCAGCCGGATTCTCTCGACCAATGGGTCGAAAGAGTCCGGCTGGAAAGCTCAAGGTAAAAGGTCGATTCCGGTCAAGTCAATGGCCTCGCACCGCAGTTGGAGGGATGGATTCACTCCCGGATTACACTGACCTCCAGATTCCTACCCACCCCTCATGCCTTTTTCTTTCCCAGAACTTCTCATCCTACACTTCCTTAAAAAGACCCTCCACACAGCATCCCCTAAGATGACATAGGTTCTGAGTGGAGCTTATGTAAAAATATGCGTTTCATTTTATTATTATTTTATTAGTATTTTTCCTTTGGAGAGTGCAAAGATATACGTTCGCCGTTTGTCTCATTTTCGACTATTGACATTTAGTGCGTAAGAAAGAGGGGCAGCATTATATGATTAAGAACAAAAGCAAAACAATCAGCGATTGACATTTGATGTTTTTGAAATTTTGGAATTCAAGTACAGTTAAATATTATACCTATCACAATATTGCTGCAGTTCTTTCAAAATATGAGAATTCGTTCGATGCAAAATGTATGAAAAAATCAAATTTCTTCATAACTTTCTTTTTCGTGAATTTTTGCGATGTTTTAATAGTTATTCTGTTATTGGGGGCGGAGACAAATCCAACAAATCAGAGATCATCAAAATCGGTCCAGCCGATCTCGAGTTATAAATAGTGTAACTAACCCGACTTAGTTTTATGTATTAAGATATGCAAACATATGTACATAGTTTGTCTCACTATTTTTTAGTGTGTAAGAAACAGATGCAGCATTATTTTGACTTTTTTTGTGACGTTACCACGTCGTAACCGTAGAATTAATAAAAGCGAAAATTTAGCTGTCTCGATTGGTGGTACCTACTTGAAATCTTACATTGACAGTTGCTAATAACATTATGCGTTCGAGCCTGCCAAGTCAAGATTTACGATCTATCAATAGCTGATTTTATTTGGCAAAAACGGCGGTTGAAGATTTTACTTTAATTTCTTCAATTCGATCTAGGTAAACAGATTTTGAAAAAAAAACATTGAACTCCCCATTTTATGTAAGACCGTTCGACTTCTAGACCCCAGACAGACAAATCAAATTGATTGCCTGTTCAAAAAAAGAATTTCGATATTTAACTAGGTGAAAAACAAAAATTGAGTGTACTTCGGGTATACTGACACGCCCAACACGCATTCCATCGTTTTATCTATTCGGTAGCTCCGTGATTACTTTTGTACAAAAATTCAAAATGTTGATACATAATATATGTACCCAAAACTTTTTTTTTAATTGATTTTCTGCACGGTAGAATATCCGAAACTAGATATTTACACTATTTGGCAAAACTTACACTTACTGTCATTATTTGGAGTAAGAAATGTAAATGAAATTTTGGTCTCCGGTGACATATTTTTCGATGTTTTATTCAAACTAAAAACTTTAATAAATCAGTGAGTGTATTGGGCAGTTAGGGGCGGGGTGAAGGGTTGGTTGGTTACTACACGACCAAGTGACCAGAGAAGACATATGGGAGAATTTTTTTTGTTTGATTTTTGAAGAAAAAAAATTGAAAGCTAAAGACATCTAAAAAGTCCAAAGACCAAACGGCAAACGACCAAAACCAAAGACCAAAATTTCATTTACATTTTTTACAACCAAGAACCACAGGTAAAAGTAAATCAAGTGCCTACGTTCTTAACACCCTGCATTTAAAATCTATTGAAACCATTGTATGTGTTAAGTTTTAAACCTCTGTTATTAAGTAAATATTACATATTATATATACCCATTTTACATATTATTATTTTACATTTTCTATATACATGTATAAATAAAAATGAAATGTACGCGCATAACTTCCGAACGACTTCGCATATTTCATTAAAACTTCAGGGATTTGATAGTGTGCATGCCCGCGAAGGTTTCTATACACAGGGTGTCCGGTGCATTACATTCGGGAGGTGATTCTACATGATAGTACACGTAATAAAGATAAATAACCTTTTTCGAAATTCCAACTTTTAGGGGTAGTTTTGAGGTAAAAAGATAAAATTAGTCCGGCGTGTGCGGCCAGATTTATTATTTTCTGCTATTACGATACGGGCCAATCACAATCGAGTCGGGCGCCCGGCAGGCTCTCAGCAAGTAAGATCGTACCTCACACTAAGGATTTTTAGTAGGTACGTCTTTTTGTATGGGAAAAAAAAAGTTGGAATTTCGGAAAAAGTTGTTAATCTTTTTTACTCCTACCATCATGTAGAATCACCTCCCGAAGTTAATGCACTTTACACCCGGACACCCTGTACGTGAGCTCTGGCATTATGAAATTTGTATAAAAAATTGCAATAGGTGGCAGGCGAGCTGTTTGTAAGCTGAATGTACCGGGACTGAATGAATGGAATGCGGGAATGGGGAGGGGAACCCGGAAGGGGGGATGGGAACTCGGGAGGGGGGATTCGCGTGAGGGGGGGAGGAAAACCCGGAAAGGGGTTTCGGAAGCGGGCCAGGGAAGTGGGGAGAGGAAAGGCGGAGTGGGAACGCGAGAGGGGAAGGGGTCGCGGGAGAGAAAGGGGAGGCGGAAGGGGAACGGGACGAATAGGAAAGGACACGCAGGGAGTAACATTTTATATATTAAGTTGCATAGCAAATAGCAAGGCATACCTGGAACTCGCTATAATAATATAAATGGAGCGACCGATCGATTTTATTTGAATGTAAATTAACAGATGGCTTTGTGAGTTAAAAGGTTGTACTAAACAAACAACAGTTTAAAAAAAAAAATCATTCTCTTCTTTTTATTTTCTCCATTTTCTTTTTGTTTGTACTAAACATGTTCCAAATGTTCATACTCATGCTAATTTGAGTGTTGAAAAACGGGAATACTCCTAGTTGAGCAGTCAAAACATTTTATAAATAATGTATAATCTTGTACTAAATAAATAATTTAAAAAATAAATAAACATTAGAGACTTAAACGTCCTGTGATTGGTCGGCGGGTTACAACAGAATTTAGCTCCCTCACGTGTCGGTCGGCCTCAAGCACAATCTGCGTGGATTCGCACATGCATACAAATTATTTCAAAAGTATTAACATGTTTTTTTGAGTTCTTGTTAATTATTTATTTTATTATTTGTGGATACGAGGTACGTTACATATCTACCCGATATTGCGATAGTTTTGACAGACTTCGAAAAATTCTAACTGCGATCATTACTTACAAAAAATACGCTCTTATTTAAGTGAGGAGATAAATATTCATACATTTATTTATTCGACTGCAGTTTCCTTATTGTCTGGTTTTCTGGTTTACGTCAGGTTTCTTGGTAAATTTTCCCTGTCCTTACGTCACTACGATTCACGGCACACTATTATTTGTTTGAATGTCGTAATTCAGCAGAATGGGTGATTCGAGCAATTCCGCCTGCACCGCATAACCTTGGGACGGGAGCGTGCCGAGCTGCCGAGACTCGAGACGGGATGAGCTAAGCACTAAGCACCTAGACTCTAGACTTTAGTCTCTAGACCTACTTGTACACTAGACTAGACCACTTGTTTTCAAAGTGGGAGTCGCGACCCCTTGTACGCCTAGCATGGACGATCGATAAAAACCACATATCAATTAATTGTAGTAATCAATAAGATATCAACTGAGTCAGTTACGAAATAACACCGCAAAAAACATGGTTTGTGTTTTGAAAACGTGTAAATATATACTATCACTCGATATACATGGCTTGTGCTCGTCGATGTTTACTGGGGTAAGTAAATTATGAAACATTTGTAAAACGTGTCCTAACTAAATACGGCAACAAAATATTGGAGTCTGCAAATAGGGGAACTTTACTTTGCCGTATTTAGACTTCGTAAATTTGTTCATTATGCGGTAAGCAATTCGCGCTCCCATGTAAAAAGGTCTATTCATTCAAAAGGGGAGTTTAATGGTGATATTATAATGCAAGATCCCTATATACTGTCATATTGAGTTATTGACAAATCACATATCTCCAAAGTCATCTTCCCGCTATGCGCCCCGCTGTAGTTGTTGTCTACCCTTGACTTGTCTACCCTTTATGTTCTGGTCTAGTAATATACATATTTCTATGGCTGTTACGATACGGGCCAGTCACAACCATGCAATGTTGCTACGACCGTGCCCAGCGGGCGCTCAGCAAGTAAGATCGTGCCTCACACTAAGGAATTTTAGTAGGTACCTATGTCTTTTTGTATGGGAAAAAAAAGTTGGAATTTCGGAAAAAGTTGTTAATCTTTTTTACTCCTACCATCATGTAGAATCACTTCCAGAAGTTAATGCACTTTACCCCCGGACGCCCTGTATAGTTATGGTTTTCACCGTGCTGGATCACCGGGGGAGTAGTAATATATATATATATATATATAAATAAATAAATTAGTCTTTTTTAGAAAAATGAAACAATTAAATCCTACCGGTTTCGGAACAAACGTTCCTTCTTCAGGGTAATAAAAAAAAATAGTATTTTTTATTTTTTTATTTATAGCCAGCAAACCATTATTATATTTTTAGAGAAGTATCTTACTAACAGAAATAAAATTTGTACCCATGTAACACAAATTAATGCGACGGGCATGCTTTTCAACAAAATTATCGAACATTGACTCAATGTTCGAGACACAGAACATGAGGTCATCTTTCAAATTGATTTGTTTCTATATATCGTTTTTATCGCAATGAAGGAGGAAAAGCGCACTTGTGCCAAGTCTGATATTTATGAGAAGTGCACACCTTTTAACACCGTGGTGAGTAAAGCCCATTTCAGGCAGCCCCAGGTTTTGGCAACATAAAATGTCAAACAATTAGAGGTAAAAAATATTCAACGGCTTCTATCTGTTTTGATTTTCGTTTCGTCTGATTCAAAATAATAATTTTATTCTTAAAAAAGCAGAATTTCGTGGTTACTCAACGAAGGAAACTTTTCGACCTTAATAATAGCAATTTTTTTAGAACAATGCAGCGCTTTTTGCAGATCAATATTTGATTATTTTAAAGGTTTCCATTTTTATAAAATGCCAAAAAAATTCTTGATGAAATATTGTGCTTTGCGAACGATAATAAATGGACAGAATTTATTGAATTGACCTTGAACAAGCATAAATTTTTGACTGTGGAAATTTTTGCACTCTTTTCGCGACAAATATATCGTTATTTTACATTAGCTTCACACAAGATACCCTGAGAAAACGAATTCCCATCAGGTCCTACGCCATGTTTGAGGATGCTATGTAGAGGGTATTTTTAGAAAAGGAAGGAGAGGAAGTTCTGGGAAGGAAAAAGGTATGGGGGTGGGTAGGAATCTGGGGGTCGGTGTATCAAGTAACGGACAAATGAACCCTCTCTAGAAAGATCAAAAGATCTCCCTCAACCTTCCCTCAACCCTCCCGATCCGGCTTGGCATGCGGCGGGTAAATACTCATACACCCGCTGCCAACACCCGGACAAACATGAACCCGGTCTATTGTGTCTATTTTCTATCGTGTTTCTATAATGCCATAGAAGCCCAAATTTGAAAGTTCCTTTATTTTCTTTAATATTGCAGAATGATAAAAATCGAAAGCATATATTGTTTTGGCCTTGGGGTCATGGAATTTTTACCTGCGGCCCTTTATTTTATCTTTCTTTCATAATTTATACAAAAAAATCCTTTTTGTAAAATTCAAATAGTATTGCGATACTACCGACCGCAAAGTTAACCACGCACAATCTACAACCCCAATAAGCCCGGCCTGCCTACAAACTGAAAATGGACAAATTGGCCTTCCAGTTAGAAAGGTTGACCATCAGTGATTTAACACATAAAAAGGTTGGGGATCGCAAAGTGGAGCAATTTTTTTTTAATTACTAAAAGGGGGTCGCGCTTTTAAAAAGTTTGAGAACCGCTGCACTAGACGAACAACATAATTATTGGGCAAATAGACAGAATCTCCGCCGGTCACGTACCAACGCGAGTAGGTACCGGGTACAGACATCATACATTCACCCACATTCGTCTGTTTGTTTTGCTGCGCTGAATTCCTGCAACACAATTGCTGTGGATTTTGGATTAGCTCGAAAGGCAAAGAAAATTACATTAAAATGTACTAATTGCTCTTTGGTACCCACCTACGTTTAAATTATTCCATAACTAGCTGGCCCGGCCACGCGTTGCTGTGGCTAATAAAACACTTTGTAAAATCCAACCTTGGTAACCACCGCCGTCTTTGAGTTTATCGCGAAGAGACAGACCGATGCCGCGGAGGACTTTAATTTATAATACGTAGAGATAGTGTGAAAGATTATAATAATGTGCATGAAATGATTGGGGTAACTAACGTATTTAAGTTAATAAGGATTAATACTGTATCCGTCTAAATAACTTTTCAATTACCGCAATGCACGCGACCATTTTTTTAGAAGATAGAATGGGTATAGTAAGCTATCCGTAAAAGATAGATATATACCTTCGCGGACTTTTTTGTAGATCTATAAAAGAGGAATATCCCATCATGAATTGTTTTGTTATATCCCAAAAGGATTAGGCAGCGTTTTCGATGAAAGCTACCAGGCGGCTTGAATTTTTTCGACACTTCTAACAATTATCGTTATGTTTCAAATAATTTACACAAATCCTTGACAAATTACATACCTAAACCTTCCTCACGAAACACTCTGTTGGTGAAGACCGCACGAAAATCCATTCAGTAGTTTTCGAGTTTAAAATACCTGGGAAAAATACCTGGGCTTATATATTGATAAACATTTAACATTTAAACAACACGTAGAAAAACTAAAAACAAAAATCATCCCATTTATACTTTAGCTTAATTCAGTCCCACCTAAATTATTTAATAGAAATATGGGGAAACACATACATTACGTACTTAAACGACTTACAAATAATACAGAACAAAGTTATTAAAAAACTCTTCAACTATAATCCAGATACTCCCACAAAAAAACTATACCAGGAAATGAACCTTTTGAAAATAAGAACATTGTACGAATATAACATATGTCTTTTAATCTACAAAATACAAAATGGACTTATACACACAAACACAACATTTATAAAAACATCACAAGTACACGAACATTATACTAGACAACACAATAAATTGTACACAAATACTGTCAAGACTGAAAGTGGCAAGAGAAGTATTTATTGGTCACGAGGGAGTTCATATATATAATCTCCTTCCAGATAACCTGAAAACGGAAAATAATAAAAAAAACCTTTAAAAAAAACTATTTAAACTTAAAATGATGGAACAAAATTAAAAATATTACTTCTAACTACTGTACTAGACAGATAGACAGACGGCGCAGTTGATCCCCCGACAGTTGGCGCCCCAGCATATTTATATCGATCGTCCAGTTGATTAGTCAGACATCTCCGAAAAATCGAATTGACAATTTAAAGGAATTTCAAATGTTTTTTAATATATTTTTTTGTATGAACGAGGAAAAAGTGAGGTAACAGTTTTCTTGCAAATTCCTCAAATAAAAGGGCCGTACCCTTTGGTATGTGAATTTTAAAAAAAATTACGACATTTTGATTAAAAATGTTTGTGGTGAGTAATTTTTTTCAAATTTTCGTGTTTGAAACTTAAAATTATCAATTTTCAAACGATATGTTTCAAATAAAAAATATTAAATACGTAATTTTATCTAGTTTCTAAAATAGTATTTTTTACGACATCTTCAAAAATCTCTACATATTATAAATTAAAGTCTGCTCGCGATAAACTCAAAACTACTGAACAGATTTTCAGGAGGGTTTTCACCAATTATATTCATGGTTTAGATATTTAAATTGTCAAGGTTTTATGTAAATTGATTGAAATATAATATATAAAGGAGAATGTCTGTATGTGGTGAACCAGCGAGCTGGCAAGCGGCGCGCGGTGTGGATTTGATTTGTATGCAAGTTAGCAGATGGCGGTGTGAGTTAATTTATCGTGATTATAAAGGTTGGGTAACCATTGACGGCCGGTGTAGTCCAGCGGTAAGGCTCTTGACTAGCACTCCGAAGGTCGCGGGATCGAATCCCGGCGTGGCAAATAAATTTTATTTGATTAATTTGTGTTATTTCACAATTTATTTATTTAAAATAATATATGGTATATTTGCAGCACGTTCCAGAGTGGAAGATACTCTCAGTATCGCCCTGGTGTAAGACCACCATTCAGAATTGAAACGTTGCTAGAAATGGCTTTAGCCGTGTTTGGTGACCAGATCTGATTAGCCAGGTACTTCCCCACCTTCCTCTTCCCTATCTCCTTACCCTCCCCACTACCTTCAGCCTCACAACATACCCCCATTGGGGATGCCATGGTCCCATTGGCTCCAGACGGGAGCAGTTGGGACTCTTGTGCGGTATTCATGTAAAAAAAAAACCATCCAGTAGATGGCGTTGTGTTTCGTTAGCCACAGCAACGCGTGTCCGGGTCAGCTAGTAAGAAATATGTAGGACATTTAAAATACGTTGGAAAAACTCCGAAATCCGATGACGAATTTTTTTGATAACAGTGTATTCAACAGATAAACAACACCTTCCCTGTATAAACAATGTACGAGTACACATCTTTCTATGAACTATTTTTTGTCAGTTTTTAATTAGTAAGATTTTCACAAACACGGTCGTTTATCAAATCAATAAAATATTAATGAAGTTTTTTTAGTAAGACTCCATATCTATGATTATAATACTGTACCAGCGTACAAGTTAAAAAATCGACACAGTAAATAAACTCGCTTTATGTCCATACTCTATACCAACTTATTATAAGCAGTGGCGGCCGTTGCCCCGAGAATGTGGTGGTTCACTGACAATCCGTACCTACCAACTTATGACAATAAAATTATTAATTAGGAATTTTTAATTATTAATTTATTTTCAAACAAACTGTCATTTCCTTTTATATATTATTTAAAAAAAAAAAACAAAACAATGACAATGACAATTATCACGTCACGGGCAAACTGATGTATGATCTTCGCCGAAATTCGATTGTATTCGTGTCACCTCGGGTCATGGTTCATGGTCAATCGGTAAACTTCGGCAAAAGTTGGGTGGGTGGCACACCAATTCGGGCCAAATTCTGGTACAAATAGCGAAATCGACGCGCTTTCGATGTTTTAAATATCCCATACAAAAACATGATTTGGTTCGTTTGCGAAGCGAACGCACACCAATGCGGCCGATACGAGAGCACTCGGCGGCCGCGCTATGGGAGATTAAAAGCGTTCTCTCTGATAATATTCGTAGCATTATATTGGTAACTAATATTTTGAAATAATTAAATTAGAGATTCTGTAGATTTAAATTAGAGAAATTAAATTAGAGATGTGTATAGTCTTCAGTAAGTAAATAAAGTAAATTTAGCCAATATAATTTGTCAGTGCTGCACACAATCCCACTGTGCGACCAGCCGCCCTTGATTATAAGAGGTATTTTTGAAGCCAATATCTGATTTAAAATTGGTAAATAATGCACAAAAATTATATTTTTTTAATAATTATAATTTCGAGGTCTAACTATCGGAGGATTAACTGTTGGGTCACCCGTTTAAATACACACCTTTTACACGTAAATGAAATACAGGGAGGGAATTCACCAAGAGTTGGAAAAACTGGACAAAAAGAATATAAAAAACTGGACGCCGGAAGGCTCCCGAAGAAGCTGTCTCTACATTTCGGAGTTTTAGAGTACATTTTGGAAGGAGGGTATGGGTACCATTTATTGGATAACCAACACCTCTGCCATAGGTCACCCCAAGTAGTTTGCTACGTTTGGTGACTTATCAAGGATGCCCGTGTTCACGAGGTGAGGTTTGTGAGGGTCTTCGCGGAGGAGGCGTCTGCTCACCAGCTGCGTGGCAGGCCGGATCCGGAGAGACTTGTTGAGGGAGACCTCTTGACTTTCTCAGAACATCGCCTTGCACCGCAGTGTGTGGAATGAATTCATACGTGCGTCAATCCTAGATACATTGACACCCAGTTTCCTATCCACCCCTCATGCCTTTTTCCTTCCCAGAACTTCATCTACTTTCTTTCCTCAAAAGACCCTCCACATAGCATCCCCAAAGATGATACAGGCACGGAGGGGAATAATTTTCCTGTGTGGATCTAATGTACAAAAAAGTTTTTTTGAGGAGAAGAACGAGTGAACAAACTAGTTCTTAGCTTCAATTGAAATTAAAAAATGGAAGATTTGCCGGCCTCTGTATTTTTCCCTCCAACAATTGAGTCTCTTTAGGTAGATATAATCAGAGAAAACCAGGCCCCCTAGCATGGTCGATCGATAAAGGTTTTATCGAAAATGTCGGTAACTTGTAATTGCTCCCGAGAACGACTGCAGGCCGCTAACGAAGAAATAACAGTTCACGTCAAATAAATCAGGAACCCTTAGTCGTTGTGAACTATTTTTTGTTCGTTAGCGGCCTGCAGTCGTGCTCGGGAGCGATGACAAGTTACCGACATTTTCGATAAAACCTATATCAATCGACCATGCTAGGACCCCAGAAGTCAGTTTAAAATCAGATTTTAGACGTATTGACTCTTTTTCACAACAAAATTATAAATTGATTTCGAAAGATTGTTCTTTTATCTAGAAACGCATGTTTTAAATTTTGAGAAAATTTTTTTATTTTTAGTATAATAAGGTTATACCATAGGTCGTTGGCAGATTTATTAAATTTTCAAAAAAGATTTTGTAATAAACAAAACCTATTTCCAATCATATAATCGTGCAGTAAAATAAATCAATACATTATCTGGGAAACGCATTTTTAGTTTCAGTTTAAAAATATACGTACATTGTGTTTCTTGGCGAAAATTGGTCCGTTTGTGTATTTATTTGCGCACTTACAAACTAATATATTTCAGATTTTTTTTACATTCTTATTTAACTTAGACATTATCGAAAAATGATAAATACTTATAATAAAAAAATAATTACAAAAAGTACATAATTTTAATAGTTTTATCATCACGCCTTTCAGCATTTTTGGATGAAGGTATAAATTAAATCAAAATTGGAATGAAATAAAATCGACTTATTTAACTTAGACATTATCGAAAAATGATAAATACTTATAATAAAAAAATAATTACAAAAAGTACATAATTTTAATAGTTTTATCATCACGCCTTTCAGCATTTTTGGATGAAGGTATAAATTAAATCAAAATTGGAATGAAATAAAATCGATATTGAGTTATAATTTTAAAAAGCTGGTAGGGAGAATAATTAATCTTTCTCATTGGAACCGCCCTGTACGATCGTAAGAACAACTTTCCACGAAATGTGGATTTTCGGCCGCTGGCAGGTTAAACGTTCTGATCCACGTTTACTCCTTCCTCTATTCCAAGAAAAAGACCCTCCACACTAATGCGTAACGATAGATGACTCAGGCCTACGGGGAAATTTTTTATTGAGCTAATGTGAAAAAACGTGTCACACGAAGAAACAAAGGTGACATGAGTACATAATATCATTAAACATAATACATAAATTAGCCGGTGTCTGGCTGCACCCAGCGGGCAGCGGACAGATGTGTCCCCATTTGGGTGACCTTCAGCCGTCACTGCGACCCGATGTCGTCACGACTAGTGTCAATATTGAGGCAGCTAATTACCTCACTCTGTTCACTCACTGTTCAGTGTTCATTCCTTGTACGCGCGCACGGTTGCATACGCAAACAGTCTAATATGTCTGAACGTAGCAGAAGTGTACAAATATTAGACTTTTGTCGGATGGTCTATATCAGCTTTTATTCGAGCTAACATATATTTTATTTGATATATCAACTCGCCCTATGGAAAATGATAACGTTTTGAATGGTGACCGAACAACTTAGAATCATGCAACTTCAACACTTCCTTAAAAAATCATTAAAAGTGATGGTGATGAAATGGTTTAGCAGGTTACGTTTGGTTAGGTTATGGGGTATTTTTCACCTTTTTCATAACTTTTCAAAGGGGTGATGAAATTGCATGATTCTAAGTTGTTATAGAATCGTTTTGAATACAGGTTCATCTGCTTGCAACGTCTTTTATATATCGAGGCAATTTTTTAAACTTTGTCCTTTTTAAATTAAAATCATAATATGTTATTTCAAATCAAATATCTACACATAGTCACCCTGTATCTTTACTTCAATATAGTTTTCAATTTCGGAGGCGGGTATGGGTGCCGCCGCCACGGGAATAATTTATTGGATAACCAACATCCCTATCATAGGTCGCCCCAACCAGTTCTCAACTTTTGTGACTGAGCAGATGTGCCCGGGTTCATGGGGTGAGGAAATTCTACGTCTTGCATCAGATCGGGAGAGACTGGTTGAGGAAGACCTTTTGACCTCTTCAGCCGGACATTCTCGACCCACCGCCTTGCAATGCAGTGGGAGGTATGGATTCATACGTCCGTCACTGCTCGGCCCACTAACCCCCAGATTCCCACTCACTCCTCATACTTTTTGAAGTAAAACTTCTTTACGCACGCTTGACTTGGGGAGTAAGCTGGTGAATGTGTGAAGAGAGCGTTACGAAAAGCGAGGCGAACGGTAGTTGAGGGGAAGATATAAGTTAGTGAAGATAGAAAGAGAGAGCGTCACGTTTCGCATATTACTGTAGGGGAAGGAAAGAGAGGTGCGAGCACACATTTTCTTTCTATCATAGCCAGTTACGTTACGTATATTTAAGACACAGAGCAGGCCTATTGTCTGTATAACACTGTAGGAGCGAGAGAGAGCACCGCGAGCGCATATTTTCTTTCTCTCTTCCTTTCATATAGATGGAGCTAAAGAAGTTTTAGTTCAGTCGTGTGGTCTAAAACACATTCGTTTTTTTTTTACTTCCCGGAACTTCCTCTCCTTCTTTTTCATAAAAATACCCTCGATACAGCATCCCCAAAAATGACGCAGGCCCCGAGGGAAATTATTTAACTCAGGGCCTCCAGTGTTGAAAAAACATGAAAAAAGTGACTCAAAAAACATTTGAGCATTCGAAACCATAATCATATTATAATAGGCCCTCTGTGATTTAACAAAATGAATACATACCTAGCATCCGAAAATATGATAGGGACCCTGAGTGTGATGTTTAAATCAGCGAATATTTATAATTTTACCTGCCTTCAAAATAAGTAAGATTGAATAGTCTCGAAAACTTTTTAAGTTTTACACGGCCAAAAGCATTTTCGTTATTTGTTTTTGGGGTGTTATGCCGTGTTGCGCTACCTCCTTCTTTAGCCAACGTTTCGGACATCGTTGCAGTGTCCATCATCAGGGCAGATCCGGCAGATACGGTAGGTGTGACACATCTACCGGATCTGCCGGATCTGCCCTGATGATGGACACTGCAACGATGCCCGAAACGTTGGCTAAAGAAGGAGGTAGCGCAACACGGCATAACACCCCAAAAACAAATAACGAAAAAAAAGTCTGGAAAACATTTAATTTAAATGCCGGTAGATTCGTCACACGTTACAACAGAAGTATGGGTTTTCCCTCCAACGCAACGGAAGAATCAACAACAGTTTCTCCGCAGTGTTAGAGATTAAAGGAAACGTTTTTATGTTATTAAATAAATGCAAATATTAATTGGTGAAACGACTGTCTCAATTAAGTAGCAAGGTCAACGGCGAACGTCGAATTGACATACTTGACAACACGTAATTGTAATAATTGCAGTAAATGGGATGTGGGAAATAAGAGTTAGACTACAATAGACAAAACGTAATATTATAAAAATTAAAAAAATTATAATCGCTAAACGCCGATTGCCGCTTACACCATCGCTAAACGACAACTACCCCTTGTATATACCTTCTAGAACAAATTATTATAATTATTTTTGTTAAAATTAAAGTTTAAGTTTAGATTAATGTTTAAGTTTCGGCTTGTGTGAAAGCACTATGAAACAGTTAAAACTGAGCGAAGGCGGAGTAAAAAAATATACTTAAAAAAATTTAATGTGAATACCGCACAAGAGTCCCAACTGCAGCCAATGAGACTATGGTATTCCCAACTGGGCATATATTTTTTTGAAAGCTAAAATTTATGTTTAGACTGAAGGTTAACTTCGGAGGTGACCAGACAACTCAGAATGAAACCAACTCAGAAGCACCTTAGAAAGGTAATTAAGAGTGATGATAAAAGAATATAAAAAAATTGGTTAAAAAGGTTAAATTAGGTTAGGGTTACCGGCTATTTTAAAATTATTTTTTCATAGCTTTTAATGACCTTTCTTAGGTGTTTCTGAGTTGATTTCATTCTGAGTTGACATGGAACCAACTTCAGACTAAAATTTAAGTTCAGAATTTTTCCTTTGGTATCTTTTAAAAATAAAGACAAAATTCCCGAGTTACAAATAACCTGAGAATATTTGAAAATTTCCCAACCAAATTTCGTGGGACCGAAACGCCACTGAACTAGGTTTAGACTGAAGTTTATGATTTAGAATAAATAATTATAGACTTAGAGGGCTTGTTTTTTTCTCAGTAGGGAATATAAAAAGGATATGAAGGAGAAAATCAAGAATTAAAATCATTCCTGTCATAATATATTATAACCTGTCATAATATATTATAAAAACAATTTTAATCTATAAATTTTCGTTATTTGTTTTTGGGGTGTTATGCCGTGTTGCGCTACCTCCTTCTTTAGCCAACGTTTCGGACATCGTTGCAGTGTCCATCATCAGGGCAGATCCGGCAGATCTACACATCTACCGGATCTGCCGGATGTCCGAAACGTTGGCTAAAGAAGGAGGTAGCGCAACACGGCATAACACCCCAAAAACAAATAACGAAAATGCTTTTGGCCGTGAAAATCTTAAAACTTATCTTAATCTAGAAAGTTTAAAAAGATATTATATTTGTGAATATCACAAAAATATTTTCCCAAATTCTAGGACCCAGTGGGATCATGGCATTCACAAATGAAGGGGATGACGGATGGTAGGATGCGTTTAAGAGGAAAGCGTGGAAGTACTTGCAAAGTTATTTAGATTTGGTTACAAAAAACGACAAAAACCATTTCAAGCAACGATTCGATTCTCAATGGCGGTTTTATGGAGCGGTACGGAGGTTATCAACCATTCTGGAAAATAATAATGATGTTTGGATCATCTTTACATCACCGTTTTCCTCAGAAAATCACCCCAAAGGCTTTTACAACGTCATTTATACATTTGACCTATCCCTTAGAATATAACTTCGATTTATTGCATTCGGGAAATGCAATTACAATTATACACGGTGTTAAGAGATGAATTTGACTTACTTTAATCAGCGATTCCTGACAATATCAATTTGGGAGGCGGGAATGGGTACCGCCGCTCCGGGAACCTTTATTGGATAACCAACACCTCTGCTATAGGTAACCCCAAGTGGTTCGCTACGTTTGGTGATTTAGCAAGGGTGCCCGGGTTCATGGGGTGAGGTTTATCTAGGTCTTGGAGGCGGATGACCAGGACACACTGAACCCCAGATTCCTACCCACCCCTTAAACCCTTTTCCTTCCCAGAACTCTCATTTCCTTCCTTACCTTAAAAAAAACCCTCCACACAGCATCCCCAAAGATGACATAGGCCCTGAGGGGAATATTTTCCTCAGGGCCTCCTGTGTGGATTTAGAGTAAAAAAAAATCAAGCGAAGTATGAAGCACGATAAGGTTGGCCGCACACATAAGGTTTTTCCATCCGATTGTCTAATCAGACAACCGGAAGGCCTTCGCGCCAAACATGATGTATGCGCCAAGCCTTACACGTGTTGAAGATGAACTAGGTACAAAATAGTTGTAGAGACAAGTATTCTTCGCTTTCTGAACTCCAAATCATTATTTATACGTCACTGATTTCACGGTGCATAAAATACCTTGAGCTAGATCACACCGATTACCTTTCAAACAGAAATGATTTAAAAAATCAAATTGTTTAAGATAATATGATATTCTGTTCAAGCACAACCATCTTGAAGTGTATTGCTTTCTTTGCAGGCTAATTTTAAAGAAAACTGATGTTAATACCTCGGAGTGAAGGACCTTTTAAGTAGATCTTAATTAACAAGAATGACAAGTAACCTTTTAGTTCTGACATCGTCTCAGCATCAGTTAATTGTTAAGTTTTGAATTTCTTTTACAACATAACAACCTTACAAAATTGTTTGGTTTATTATATTTTTGTAGACATAATTTGTCTCGACGCCACCTAGCGAGAGATTTAACACTAACAATGTGTCTCTCGCAAATATAAAATTGGTTGTTTTCAGGTGGAAAAAATATAATAAAGAGTAATTGTTAAATTAAACACTAGTATATATTGAATTATTTGGTAGGTATTAGATAAAGCCGCCATAATTCGGTGGTCAGAGCATCTGACCGGCAATCAGAAGGACACGGGTTCAAGTCCCGTTAGCGGCAAGAATCTTTTCTCGGAAGATTTTTCAATGTGAATGAGTGTTTCAGGCTGAAAATTATTGCTTATGATGTTACCCATGTTTGCTATGATGTTACCCTTTGTGCTATACATAAAAATCTTGTCTTAAACGTTAGTTTATCAATTAAAAAATAATAATTTGTATTAGAGTTCATTGTAGAAATTCGCTACAAGACCTGGGTACCTAGCATGGTCGATCGACATAGGTTTTATCGAAAATGTCGATAACTTGTCATCGCTCCCGAGCACGACTGCAGACGTCTAACGAACAAATAACAGTTCAGGTCAAATAAATTAGCAACCCTTAGTCGTTGTGAACTTTTATTTGTTCGTTAGCGGTCTGCAGTCGTGCTCGGGTGCGATGACAAGTTACCGATATTTTCGATAAAACCTATATCGATCGACCATGCTAGGTACCCAGGTAGAAAATATGAAACAAATTAAGATATTTGAATTGAATTACAAGACATGCAAATTAAAGCTGTGTTAGAAGAAACTTTAAAAGAAATAGGAATAAAATAGGAAAATTATATTGTGGGGAGACTGTGATTCAGTTATGAATAACAAGTTTTGACATATATATTGTAACAAATGCTCCTAAGTCCAATTGTTTAAGACGCCATAGCATGTTTCACACGGTGACCGGCTAACTCAGAATGAAATCAACTCAGAACGTCCTCAGAAAGGTCATTAAAAGTTATGATAAAAAAATATATAAAATTGGTCAAATAGGTTATATTAGGTTAGGGTTCAGGGCTATTTTATTTTTTTTTTTCATAGCTTTTAATGACTTTTCAAAGAGGTGTTGAGTTGACTTCTATTCTGAGTTGATATGGAACCGTTTCACACGTTGTCTATTAAAAAATAATTTTGCCTAATTTAGCCCTCCGACCCAAATGTGTCGATTATATGATATGTTTATTATATATTCGTAATAAGAGAGTGTGCTGAAGTAGACGTGGTCGATAATTTACATTTCAGAAAAAAATAATTGAGCTAATTATGGATATTATTTATCACTTGTGTCTTTCTTTGTGTTATTTGTCATTTTAAGTTTTATATAATATCACATTTTTATAATTTTATAAATATTTAAATATAAGAGATATGCTATGATGGCCGCCCGACTGTCGGTCTAATAGTTCTAGTTTGAATACGGAATTTAGTTGATTTTTCGAAGGTGGGCATTAGTATTAGAACAATATCGGCTACATCAGGAAGCACAGTCACACCTTGTAAAAACTGCCGATAGCACATCTCTTATATTTCAATATCATTGATGTAGATATTACGTATCCTTTGAATGAGTGAGTTTTTGTAATTTTATGTACTTATTTGTATATCAACTGAGTTTTTATAACTGGATTGTTCTCACTTGTGAGAACGTCTGTAAAACCCAGTATAAACGAATTCCAGAAAAATAAATAATATGACCAAATTCGATTAATCCCAACTCCCATCATTATAGGCAGAAAATATTGATTGCAAAATGAAAGGGGACTTAGGAAGTTGAAAGCAGGGGATTGTACGGAGAACAAGACTCTTTAGGCAACTCGGCCACCAATCGGTGTTATTATATTGATACTCTTCGGCAGCCTAGAGAAAGACTGAGGAAGAGGAGGACTACTTGTTTGGAAGAAGATTTAGAGTAGGCTAGGAAGGCAGGGGACTGAACCCTAGAATCGTTGATGGAAACCCAAAGCTTTGAACAACTCGGCTAGAATAAAGAAAAAAACATTTTGCAAGAGCTTCTTCTTACGAAGAAATGAATTGACGTTCAACAGTAATTCCGAAACTGTTGAATCAGAGTGATTCAGAGTACGAGAATCTAATTGAAATGTGAAGTTATGAATGGAATGTCCAAGGAGGTAGGTGGCAGGTACCAGGGGAGGAGAGCGTGAATGAAGTAGTGACAGGCAAGAAGCGAGTGCAGTGTTTACCTGATGGCAGCGCCGCCGCCCCCCGAGTAGGCGGGACTCCGCCTATAAATAGCGGCCGCCGGCAGACGAGAGGCGACACCGGAGCGGCCCGCCGCAGTCCAATGCCACGCTCGCGGACCGATATAGTCGCCGTCCGCCGAGTCCAGTGATGCCATGCGAACAACACTACACAGTACAGTTCTCACAGACTGGAATTCCGACCAAACTGCTGCCCGAAATGGCCTATCTCAAACCTATCCATTCAAGAACGTCCATGTTTCATTGCGCTTTTGGCACGTTACTACTGCTTTGCCACCAACAGTTTTGAGTTCTCATGTAAACACTCTTGCCACTTCAGATACCTGCTACTTTAAAACCCATAAAAGGAGTTATGATTGTTAAAGTCCTTTTGATATTATCAGCAGATTTTCAAGAGAGTCCATACATGCATGTATGTCACTGTGCTGTTGACATGTTATTGCTTTGTCTTAATCAGTTTAGAGTTCCTCTGAAATATATGCTAATTTAAAATACCAAGTGGCTAAAGCAATTTTGATAACATCAGCGTATAGTTAAGCATGCGCACTATGATTCACTATGCTTTCAGCATGCAATGTCGGTTAGATTGGAGTTACCCTAAATAAACCCAAAGCGGAGATTGTTGATACCAATTTTAGTAACCTAAGTTAATACGTTGAAGTATGTCCATATTCACTGCGTTTGTCGCACATTGTTGCATAGTAACCGATAGTTTAGGGTTTCCCTGAACACAATTTAACACTCCCAAAGTGGTGAATATATGCAAAGCACTTTTATTATTTGAAGTTGGTAGTCAATAATGTTCATTAAATCACTCTGCTTTTGGTGTGGTATTTCAGTATTTTCTGTGATAGTGGAGTTCCCCCGACTATTTCAACTGGGTTTTTATTATTATTGTCTAATTTAATACAACCAAAGATTTGATGATTGTCCAAACAACTTTGATTCTCCAGCTGAAGTTTTCACAGCGGAATTTCACTATTGCACGTCGACAGAAGTGTCGACCAAAGCCGTAGCTATATTTGCACTCGCGTGACCAGCAGACCAAGAATTGAGTCAAAATCAGAGACGTGCGATTCTCGCGGCCAACGGGCGGCTACTGCTCCTTCCCGCCCAACGGAATAAAGTCCTTAATTATTTCAGGACAAAACGTTACACGACATCTTTACCAGAAAATAGCCAGTTTTCAGACAACAGTAAAAGAGGATTGTATTTTAGACATATCCAGATTATTTTGTGGAGTTACTGGATAAAACAGAACAAAAATGGAACATTGACAGAATAGAACAAAATAAAATATTTTTTTTACATTACCTCCACAAAGGAGACTTTGCGGTAACTAATTTCCCCAAAGCTTATGTCAACTTTGGGGATGCTGTCTTTTTGTGGAAAAGAAGGAGAGGAAGTTTTGAGAAGGAAAAAGTTATGCTTTGATAATAGGTATCTGGGGGTCAATGTGTCCAGGAGAGTGACGGACGTATGAATCCACCCTCCTGCTGCGCTGCCAGATGAGCCCGGATGGAGAGGTCAAAAGGTTCTCCTAAACCAGTCTCTCCCGATCCGGCCCGCTACGCAGTAGGTGGGCAAACGGCATCCGCCACCGAAATCTCAACAAACATGACACCATGACCCGAGCACCCCTGCTAAGTCACCAAACGTAGCAAATCACTTGGGGCGATCAGGGGTGTTGGTTATCCAATATATTATGGTTCTCAGGTCTACGGTTCCTGTACTTGCCTCCCAAATTAATTAAATTAGTGATTACGATGTGGTGGTGCCCTGATGAAAGTATACCATTCAGGCAAAACCTTAGAAAACTTTATTCTTCTACGAGTATACCAGATCTATATATCTTCTTTACCAGAAAACATCCAGTTTCCGAACATCAGCAAAGGAGGATTGTATCCTTGACGAATCCAGATTGTTTTGTGAAGTAACCGAATAAAACAGAATAGTGACAAAACAGAACATAATAAAATAAAAAGTGATGTTATAGAGTGATAGATAGATACCTTTCGGTATTGTCCTGTTGAAAGAATAACATTCAGGCAAAATCTTACACGTCTTCTTTACCAGTTTTGTTCATTACCATTAGCAAAGGAAGATTGTATGTATTCCTGACCAATCCAGATTTTTTTGTGAGGTAACCGCATAAAAAAACACATCAGTGAAAAATAGAACATGATAAAATAAGGGGTAAAGTTAGAGAGTGGTAACATGGCGGTAGATACTCTCAGTATCGCCCTGATGAAAGGACATCATTCCAAATCGAAATGTTGCTTGAAATGTCCTTTATCGTGTTTGGTGACCGGATCTAGGAAATAGCAAAGTATTTCACAAACGTCTTCTTCCCCATTTTCATACCAAAATCCCACAGGCTCCAAACGGTTAGGATAAGTTGAAAGTTGGTAATATTCAGACAGTTGTGTGGTATTCGCACTAATGAAAGGTTAGGTTAGGATTTTTTCTTTTTATTCTTCCTTCAATGCTCTGTTTTGCCGCTATTCTATTTTGTCATGATACCGCTCAGTGAAAATTTTTGAAGTTTGTATACATTAGTTGGCGGTGCGGTGACCGCGTGGCCTTGGTTCCGAGCTCGCTGGCTCCATTAGCAATATTAGCATCAGAGTGGTCCGGGAACGTGGAATAGACGAGGGCAATGCCTCCAGACTCCAGTTAGTATATCCTGCTTACTGCCTACTGCCGCATGCCGTGGGCGGCCGACAGGTAGGCACTGTAGGCACTGAAGGCAGTTGTTGTAGGCAGTGGGCACGGCATGTTCCGTAGGTTGTTGCCAAGCGGTAGCGATTGGTGACGTTAACGGGAAAATAACACTTCTAGCTTTGAGGATTCTTATCAGAGTTGCTATTATTTGTTTTGTGGAGTGTTGACAATTCCACCACCCAGGAGACGAAAGGCGAGGGAAACATGAAGGTGGCCGAGAACAGCAGGATTTGTTTCTCTAGGGGTATTCTTAAAATCACCATCGCTAACATTCGATTATATGTTTTAGTTATTTGTGTCTGAACTTCTAAACTAACTACCTAACTAACCATCACGCCGTTTCTCCAGGGGTAGGCAGAGAGGACGGACCGCCAAACAACTCGGTCTTGGCACACACTCTTTGCCTCACTCACATTCATACGTCGTCGCATACATACTCTTCTATTATTTTGACTTTTGACATGGCCCGACTATTCTTCTCAAACTATTTTTTTCTTTCTTTCGCTCTACATGCCCAAACTATCTGGGGGTCCCCTTCTTAATATTACTCATTAGGGAACGTACCCATACTACGTGACGTGTTCAGGGTGGGGGGGGGGTCTTCAAAATACCACGCTTGGTACAAATGAGCGGCGGGGGCATTAGGTTTTTAGTCACCGGGGGGGGGGGGGGGAGGGGGGGGTTAAAAATTGCAAAAAGTTGGCCACGTAGTATGGGTACGTTCCCTTATGCCTACATCAGCCTTACATTCTTTGCGGATATCCACATTTCTCACACGATCATACATGGTTTTACCATAAATCCGCCTCAGGGATCTCATTTCAACGGCATTCAGTTTCCTTTCATCCTTCCTCTGCCAGTTCCATGCCTCTCTGCCATACATCAGGGTAGGCACTAGGACTCTATTGTGGACTGCTAGCTTCGCTTGACGGTTTTTTATTAGCGCCAACGGCATTCAGTCCTCCATTAATGGAGTTACTTACTACCCAGATAACTTCTAAAAATAATTAAATGAAAACAAATAAGTTTGTAAAAAGCACTTTATAATAGCATAGCATGGAGCGATTTTTTTTTGAGAATTTCAAAATCGGCATAGTTGGATAAGATGCTCCATATATTAACAATTACAACAAAAATAAAAATAAAATATTTTCACAAAACCTGGACATCGCCAAAGCTTTGTATTTTATCATTTTCACGATTTTACCTAAGTATTTATAGCTTATATACGCGAAATAAAACACACATAAAATTTGTATTTTACCATATATTTTACAGATACTACATTCGTAGATACGTAGACGTATCAAATAGTGGAAATAAAAAATGTACATATATTATTTACCGCATTAAAAAACATGAAAATTGAAAAAGTTGCTATGAACGATATTGCATTTTGGTGTCAAAAAGTGGCATAAGGTTTCGTGACTATAACCTTGTTTTTATTAAGTCATCTCGTCTCAAGGGTTCACTGACAGCAGCTGAGGCTTCTGTTACAATTTTCACATATCCCTCTATGCCTTGAGTGGGCAAGGAAAATTCTTTACCATGACATCGACAATTTCTTGTGATCGGTAATTAATGGCTTGTCAAATTGTCTCGTCCCTAACAAATTTGATGAGCGGTGACTCGGTTACATTATCCCAACTCATAACACCAATAAAATTATCTACCGAAAAATCAAACTTATTACTATACTCTATTAATAATAATATTTAAAATCACTGGGCAAATATCGTGAAAGCAAAATTGTTTCATGCGAATGTCTAATTCCGGAAATATATATTTGTTTGGTCTTAACGTTGAACCACATAGGTGTGTAAACCGTGATTAAAGTTAACAAATTTTCTGATGGTTTTAGGGTAGAAATGTAAAGCCGAAGAATCCGCTTCGTTTTAGTGAGCCACCTGGATTTTACCTGCAGTACAATTTTACCATTTTTTTTACAAGTTTTCATTGCGGAATCTGGAATCATCAATCTCATCAATCAGTCAATGGTTTTACATATTTTCCATATACTCAGCTGAGCTGTACTTGAATCCTGTTCATTTTTCACACTTGCCAAAGAACATTGAATGACTTAAAATTTCAGGATAGGAAATTGTTCACACTTATTTAAGGATTTTCCAATAATTCCAGTAAAACTTTGCGGTCCAGTCGTAGTAGTCGCAAAATGAGCTCGCTTGCGTGTAACTGACAAGACAATCCACCGTAAAGGCCGTTTAAGAAGTGATTCAAGACACCAAATTACAACTGTTTTGTAGCCCGTATTGACTGCAGTTCCACCGCATCCAATTGCAACAAACTATATTGAATATTACTCGAATATTATTGACGAATATTACTCCTTTACACAACACGATCATTCTGTGAAATTGAGCCAACATCTTGTAATGCAGCAGAAAAAATATCTGCCTAACGTTCTGGCTACAACAGGGAAGGCTTTCACTGCAGCATGGTCAGCATGATGCTGAATATTTTTTCGTTATGCTTCCATTCACAAAAAACCTCGTAATACATCTTCACAAGTAGGCAAAACATTCAAAGGTAATTCTCATCCAGATGTCACATTGCCATAATGTTCAAAGTTCAAAGAACAGTTAAAATAAACCCTTAAATAGCCTATAGAAAAATAGTTGAATATTCTAATGCAGCACACAATTAAAACTACGTAAACTGTAACTCGACCGACGCGCACTTTAATAAACAAAAATCATCGAAGAGACGAAGGCCTAACACATACCCCCAATAAACACAACAATTCTCTGAGTTCCTTCAGAAGGGAAGTTCCTAGTCCATTTAGAGCAGTGGTTCCTAACCGGTGGTCTGATAGATCTAAAATGTGGCAGCGAAACATTTGTTCATTTTAATACAAAACCGAATCGAAAGGAGTCCTAAAGCTGATTCATAACCCTTTTGGTATTAGTGTTAGAGAGGTAGCTGAAGAAGTCCAAGAAGAGCCATGTGCCATGTGGTCCCTATGAGAACAAATAAATGCCAGGTGGTCCCTGGAAAAATGGTCGGGAACCACTGGTTTAGAGGGAAGCCCAATCCGCTAGATATGATGGAAAATTCATCTAGATCAAATCACTATGTTTGAAACACGTTTGGGGTGGGAGGATTGAGTCTCTGGAGGGAATAGTTTCACTGTTGCTACGGTGTTTCTTTATAATTGTGTCAAAGGAGAATAAGTAAATACATATTAATTATTATTTTTAATTGTTAAACTAACGCTTTTAAGACAAGATTTTTTATGCATAGAGTGTTTTTTATGAGTGTTTCAGGCTGATAATTATTGCTTATAATAATTAAATACATATTCTTTTTTTACATAAATAAAAGCGTTTCTAAGAATCTGGAGAACATTTTTGTGTTTTCAATACTTTTATGAAAAATTGAAAGTGATGGCGATGTCCTAATTATTAATATTTATTCTTTATATTTTTATTTAAGATAAGTACATAACGGAGCACCAATCCCGCGTATGCCGAATTCTATATTACGAAAAAAAATATTCACCATACTATACTGCTTCACCATACTATATTATCAATACGTTTCGAAACTATGTTTTCTTCATCAGAATAAGATTAATATCAAAAATAACAAAATACGAACAAGTTTAGACAAATAAGAACTATAGATGGACAAAAATATTAAATGGAATTAAATATTATTTGTCTTTAGTTCTTACTTGTCTATTACTCGTTCATTCTGATAGTTTTCGAAACGCGTTGATAATATTGATTATGTACTGGTTTTTACAAAGTTATTTGTTACCATTTAATTAAAAATGACACCACAAAATAAATTTTCAAGGTTTGAGGAAGTTCTAAAAAAGCGTTCTACTCGCAGTATTTATTTAAAGCATCTATAATAATAGTTCTAAGCCATCAAATTTTCAAACCAAAAACAACCGGGATCAAAAAGAAGAAGATGGATAGACATGAAATTGCGAATGTTAGAGGAGGGCGCTAGTATTTAAAGTTTTAAATTCGACTCATTTAAAATAAAGCAAAAATCTCGCGGGGGGTTGTCTTAGACAGCATTTAAAGAAACACTATGAATTTTTTCGTATATATAACTTGAAAAATAACTGAAACATACGTGTTTATAATATTGCGATTTTTTTCTATCGAGGGAATTTTATATAATTTGCGTTTCGGCGCGGGGAATGTCTAGATATTATCTTCAAGAATAACACATATTTTTTAAGATCTTTAAAATTTAACGTGTTTAAGGGAGATATGTAAGAAATCGGTAGAAATGAGAAAGATTAATTATTCTCCGTACCAGCTTTTTAAAATTATATCTCAATGTCGATTTTATTTCATCCCAAATTTGCTTTAATATATACCTACATCCAAATATGCTGAAAGGCGTGTTGTAAAACTATTAAAATTATGTACTTTTTGTAATTATTTTTTTATCATAAGTATTTATCGTTTTTCAATAATGTCGAAGCAAAATAAGAATGTAAAAAAATCTGAAATATATTAGTTTTTAAGTGCGCAAATAAATACATAAACGGACAAATTTTCGCCAAGAAACACATGTAAGTATATATTTTTAATGATTTTATTTAATCTAAAATTAAAATTCTGAAACATACGTTTACCAGATAACGCATTGATTTATTTTACTGCATGATTATATGATTAGAAATGGGTGTTGTATAAACAAAATCTTTTTTGAAAATTTGAGAAATCTGCAACGACCTATGATATAACCTTATTATACTAAAATTTTACATTTTTCTCAAATATAAAACATAGATAAAATAACAATCTTTCGAAATCAATTTATATTTTTTTGTGGAAAAGAGTCAATACGTCTAAAATCTGATTTTAAAATGACATATTTCTGGTTTTCTCTGGTTATGATAATATTAACATTGTAAAAAAATATGCTGAAAAAAATTTAAAACCTAATTTATTTGCCCAAGCTGGGGTTTGAACTCGCATCTTCTAAACCTGTGAAGCTGGCCTTCGCGGTTTTATTAGTGAAGTTTTCCTGTTTCAGCAGATTGCACAGAAAGCAGAGAGCAAGGTCCGAGAGCTCATCGCGGATCAAGAGTTCGCGGATAGAACCTTCCCGTCCCTCCTTGTTGTCTCTCCTCGCTGCAGAGCCGCTGTGATCGGGTCCCGCAGAGACTTATGCTAATGGGTGTGTTGCGCGTAGCGGGACCAGGGTCAGGGCCCGCTGCCTTGGAGCCAAATATCACATTTGAATACAGGCAAAAAACAAACTCCATCTTGCACTAGACGTCAGTGAAAATATCATTGGCATTGTTGTTAGAATAAACTATGGCATTGACTTCTAAATTTTTTAATATATTTTTTTTGTACACTAGCTCCACACAGGAGGCCCTGAGGAAAATACGTCCCCTCATAGCCTACGGCATCATTGGGGATGCTGTGTGGAGGGTCATTTTAGGAAAGGAAGGAAAGGAAATTCTGGGAGGGAAAAGGGTGTTAGGGGTGGGTAGGAATATGGGGTCGGTGTGTCAAGGAGTGACGGATGTATGAATACATCCCTACCCCTGCGGTGCAAGGCGATGTTCCGAGAGAGTGCGGCTGGAGAAGTAAAAGAAACTCCCTCAACAATTCTCTCCCGTTACGCCTGCCACGCAGCTGGTGACCAGACGCACCCGCCCCAAGATCCGGAAAAACATCATCCCGCAGGAACCCGGGCACCCCTGTTAAGTCACCGAACGTAGTGAAACACTTGGGGTGACCTGTTACAGAGGTGTTGGTTATCCAATAAATGTTTCCTGGGGCGGCGGTAGCCTTTTCCGCCTGCCGAATTATTTATGCAAGTACCGCACAAAAATCCCAACTATTCCCAACCGTCCAGAGCCAGTGAGATAATGACATCCCCAGTTGGTATGTTGTGAGGTTGAAGGTATTGGTAAGGGGAAGGAGATGGGGAAGAGGAATGTGGGGAAATACCTTTGGATGTTCAGATCTGATTACTAAACACAGTCAAAACCACTTAATACATTATTTAACTAACTTATTGAGTTAGATCTATCGAAACACTATTTAATTGAATTTACTTAGGGAAGAATCTTTCAATCATACATAGAGATGGCAGCCAATAAAAAAATGCGAGAAGAAAATGATAATGTTAGTGGTTTTTAGTCGAAGTATGATACAGTTAAATATGACCGAAGGAGATAGTGTCGGATTAGCTCCGTGGTTACAGCAGAGCCTCGGCAAGGTAAGGTCCTGGACTCAATTCTTAGATGCGACCGAATCTTTATTTTATGTTTCGGTTTCTAATGTTCGTTTAAGAGTCCTTAAACGAAAATTTTCATTATTAGACCGTTTTGGTCGACCGTAATAATTTAACAAGTGACAGGAAAATGTTATGATGCGTAGAAAAATAAAGGATAGTTATAGTGAGGTTTTAAATTTAAATAAAGCCAGTAATACCATGGAATCTATATATAGATATGATGTGTGCATTCTCGCGATGGTTTCTATATATAATAGTAAGCTCTGGCGTCATAAAAATGCGTTGCTAAACCGTTCATCCGATTTAGAGGAAACTTTGGTGAGTTATTGTGAGCACGCCCGCGAAGGTTTCTGTCTATACTGGTGAGCTCTGGCATTATGAAATTTGTATAAAAAATTGCAATAGGTTGCACGCGAGCTGTTTGAAAACTGAATATAACGGGACTGAATGAATGGAATGTGGGAAGAGGGAGGGGAGTTCGCGGGTCGGGGGAAGCGGGCGAGGAGTGTGGGAAGAGAGAAGGCGGAGTGGGAAAGCGAGAGGGGAAGGGGATGCGGGAGAGGAAGGTGAGGCATAGCAACGCATGCCGGGAACTCGCTAAAATGACCCGTAAGAAGACTAAAAAGTTTAAACCTGAAGAAACTGGTAGGAAAGTTGAAACGTTCAAGAGAGAAAAACCACCATCTGAACTTGCGCAGTAAAAAATACACTATACCTATGCAGAAATGATTCAGCATTAATATTTCTGGATAGTCATCGCGATGCATGCTGGCCTCATCAACAACTATTAAACCTGCCTCTCCAATTCATACCCAAGTTGCAACATCAGCAAGGTCCATGTCATCTTACATCTCACATCTCATGTCTCATTCCATGTCAAGAAGCAGAAGGTATCCAAAGATAGACAATCATTATTCAAAATGAAATTTAGAAACATGAAAAGAAAAGTCTTTTATAACTCGTTGAATTCGACCCGGTAATACGTATATTGAAGTGCATCAGAAATAATATTTCTTACTAGTCATCGCTTTGCATGCTGACCTCAGTAGCAAGCTGTCTGGCGGATTACCTGCCTCTCCAATTCATACAAAAGTTGTAAAATAAATTTCATCGACATTGATACTATCTTACATTGCACGGATGAAGTCATTTTTTCTATCAAGGTGCAACGTTCAAAGCTGAACCACCATACAAATAAAATAGAATTTTAGAAATAAAGTTGCGAATGGTCTCAAAAAATTCCAAATGGAGATAATTTTTAATTTTAATGGTATTTATTAGAGTCCGACCGAAACAGGACTTTCCACCGAAACCGAAACCTTTTAGACATGTTAAAAATCGATGGTTTACTCTTATTTGGCTTATTTTTCACACTTACTCAGACAGCTAACACGTGTTAAATTAAATAATAATAAAAAATATGTGAAAGTATGTGAAAAAATAATTTTAAGAAGTAGCTATCATGTTTTGTTATTTTTTATAAATTTTGTTTGTTTTATAGAAGTAATATAAAAAAAGGTTATTTTTTCACATTCACCAATAACTGTTTTTTTTTAAATTTTTTATGTATTTAATTTAACACGTGTTAATTGTCTGAATAAATGTAAAAAATAAGGCAAATAACACTAAACAATCGATTTTTAACATTTCTAAAAAAGTTTTCCGAACCTAGAAGGAGGTGAGGAAGAGGAAGGTTGGGAGGTACCTGGCTATTCAGATCTGGTCACCAAACACGGCTAAAGCCATTTCTAGCAACGTTTCAATTCTGAATGGTGGTCTTACACCAGGGCGATACTGATAGTATCTTCCACTCTGGAACATGCCGCAAATATACTATATATTATTTTAAATGAATTAATTGTGAAATAACACAAATTAATCAAATAAAATTTATTTGCGTATGCCGGGTTCGAACCCGCGACCTCCGGATTGTGAGTCAAGAGTCTTACCCACTGAACTACAGAGGTCGTCAACTGAACGTCGTTTTGTCGACTGAAACCGAAACCAAAACCGAACCTTCGGTCGGTCACTATTTACATTAGAAAAAAGAGAAACTCCGGAACACGCATACAGGCCTTTTATACCTTCTTTCATATTCGTACATTAATCATGGACATGTACAATCCCCGACCTACGTTTATTTTATTTAAACAAATATCGAACCCCTAACACCTAACACACCAACACCTGTGTGCGGACACGGACCGGAGTGCGTCAGCAATTTTACTTCTAGAGAGTCATGGCGTTGCATGTTGACCTTAGCTGTTATCTATCAAAGTCGAACACAATTTGCAATATCAATCTCATCGGTACCATCTACCATCTCTCGGGTGAAGTTAATTATTTTAAATACATTAAAATTTGTTATATATTATAAATATAAACAGTGGGTATTAACTATACTAGCAGTAACTAGAGTAACAGAGCTTTCCTTTAAAAGTCAACTTCATCGATGCTAAATATGTCGATTTCAGAATTTATTCTAATCAACAGCAAAATTTCTATACCCACCGGCATAACCATTGGCAATTTAGTTCTGCAGATTGGAAGATAGAACAGTATATGCTGTCGGTGACGGAGATAACCATCGGGAACATGGAAAAGAATGCTCTCCATGATAGCCGAGTTTTCAAACCATCCACGAATCAGTCTGAAGAACTGTGTAGCAATTTTGTCATTGTCTGCAGAGATGCAGGGTCCGAAGTTGGACCATCACGCTCGTCTCATTACGCTCCCAGGTCGGTTGCGGTCGTATCGTCATTGCGGGCGCAACAACTGCGCGTATGAGTTTTTATATAGATTTTTTATTGGTTGCCCGATGCGCTGTGCAGTCGCTGTGCCGCGAGCCTTGGACGTCTGCGCAGTGGTCGAACACCTTTGACTCCATCTTCCATTCTCTATTCCACCATTCTCACACAGTAAGTGATAATATATCAAAAACACACCTATCTTGGATTAAAATATACAACCAACTCCCCCCTTAGGTAAGAAACTTCCACTGAAATACTGGCAGAATAAGCTACATGCTGTTGAAATAAAATGAAGGTTTTTGAGACTGTCAATATCACACAGACAACCGCAGATTTGGTGCGATTTCGGGACACAAATTTCAGCAATGCTGACAAAACGCAAGAGGATGCAAGATATTTTCTATATATCTACCTACCACACAAATACATGATATTTCTCCCCTTTACCACGAACAATAAGACATTATAACACTATACACTGCTCTAATAATGAAATTGAAATTTTTAATAACCCATTCAATCACTTCAAAAAATATATTTTACCATCAATCGTATAAAGCTGATATTGTGATGAAGCCCTTTATTCAAAAGACAGGAAATATTGTACCTACTAAATCATTGTCCCATCAGCACAGGTGCCAATAATAAATTGTTGGTGATTCTTTTGTACTCTACCTTTTACTCATTCTTGTTCGTCATTCACTTTTGCATATTTACGAGTAGCTAATTATTACTGATATTATCTTTGTTATAATTTAAATCATCCATGTATATAAATTTTTGGGCATAATGCCTGTTTTATGTACTTAAATAAAAATAAATAAATAAATAAAACACGTTGGTTTTTTTAAACAATTAAATCGGTTAACACTGAGTATTTTATTAATTTTTAATTTAAGACACGTTACAACTCTACAGTTCCATACCCACCAAATAACTAATTCCTTAGGCCTTAGAATATGCTTTGTATTTATTATGTCTACTTAGGAATAAAAATTGACCAGGCAAACAGAACTGGTGTCTTGAATGCACGTCCTCCTATTTTTTTGTAAATTAATTATGTAATACATTTTGTATACTATACAAAAGTAATTAAAAAAACAAGTAAACAAGTTTATATTACTCGTATTATCTAATAAATCATGGTAAAGGACATATATAACATTAAAAAATTAAACCCGATTCTACCACTTTCCAAAAACATCTTTAGTTAGGTAAATTCATTACCTAAATACTAACAATGGAAAACCTCTGATACAAAAAAAGCAGGAATCTATTCTTGTGTCCCACAAAACCATTGAAATAGTAAGATCTAGTTTAAAGTGAAAAATGTAAAAGTTCTGGTGTAAAGTTCTAGATAAAGTTTGAAATTTTTAAATTAACGGCAATATTTTAAAAGTAAAATACGTTTCCAGACAGACAGGGCCAGATTAAACATGTCGGGGCCACTTTACCATAAGGGCCCGTGGCCCCTAGGCAGTGGCCTACACTGCCTTATAGATAAATCGGTCCTGCAGACAAAGCTGTCGAGGGTTGAAATATGATGTCAACTGTCAAAAAATTAGACAAGGTGACATTTTGTTTATTCTATTCTAAACAATAGTTTTGTAATAAAATAATAAACAAATTTTAAAATGATAAAAAAATACCAGTACCTAAAGCATATATTATTTTTTTTATTGGTGCCCCTTTTTACTCATTTAAAGTACGCTCTAGCGTGTTTAAATCGCACTTTATGGAACGCGCGTTTTTTAAAGTTACCATGGCAACATCAACAAATCAACAAAACGTAGTAGATGTAGATGAACGAGTTGTGCTTGCTTACCTTCATGAATGCATGCACTTTCACAAATGATTTTAAATCAACCCCTTTATTTATCCTCAACAGACATTGCAACTTCGAATGTATGGCCCACATAGTCGATGCTTTGTACTGTTCCGACATTTTCTGAAGGTAAGCAAGCACAACTCGTTCATCTACATCTACTACGTTTTGCTCCTCCATCCATGTTATGAACCTTTCATATTCTTTTTTATAAACGTCTTTGGATTTTTCAGGTATTAACCGCGATTCTGCTTTGGTATTTAAATTATCAATGTTAAAACTCATTTTACAACACACAATAACTAGTAAAACTGTGATGTCAACTATTAATCTTATGTGACAGATTGCAAATTAATGTTTGTGTTTTTCATTTCCATGACAACAAGATATTGTGATGTCACATCACGAATTCATTAATAGTTCTTATTTCCAAATTTTTAATAATAATATCAATATTTATGTTTTCAAAGTGTACCAATAAAAAAAATAGCGTAAAGTATTCGTGGATAACTGGTCTTTAAAACACTTGCTTTATTTCGAGCACTCGGCTACGCCGTCGTGCTCGCAAAATCGCGCGTGTTTTAAAGACCTGCTTATCCACTTATATTTTAATATACTAATAAAGCGTCAAAAAAACATGAAATATAAAAATGATTTTCCATTAAATAGAAAGAAAATCGAATTAAGTTACATATTCTATCTATTAAAAATACCATCATTTCAACTAATATTAACTTCCGCTTATGATGCCTTAGCAGGTAATATATTTATTACATCTTTACTTTGCCCGATTGTTCAGAAAAAGTTCAAAGTGGAAACTTTGCTAAACTTTTCTATTCAATTTTGGATTCCCAAACCGGCAGTTTCTCACTTCTAGTCTAGACAGAGCTAGACACAAGTCTCGTTCCAAACCTGTCCAGATACTAATTGAGTATACAAACACTTGTTAAAAAACCCGTTTCAGAACTTCTCGATCAGTTGGACGACCATGAGAATGGGAAACACCTTTTCTTTAAGTTGAATGCTATTGCCAGGTGTTTGGTGGGTTTTATGGATCTTGTTGACATCTGGGAGTGGTTTTAATGGTTGGATGCTGCAAAAACTTGCCCATGCAACATTTCGCCTAGTTTCCTAGACGTAAAACTCTGCTGTACTGTGTCCTCAGCTTCAACTGGAATACATTAGGCATTATGAATACCATATACGTGCACTGTGCACAGCGATAATAGGCAATGCCTCGCATTCCAGAATTTAACAGATTGCTAGACTATCCGATGCGCTAGCGAACAAGTGCATGGCGTGGATACTTCATTCTTGGAATCTTTGTTTTTCTATATAAGAGTTAGGAAAGAATTTTTCTGGTTGCTGAGAAACTCGACAAGACGAAACCATACTCTCTTAACCAGTAGAGGCTGTAAAGCTGCTCACTATATAAGAAAAGAGCAATTTATGGAGAATTAAAACATTTTGATAACAAATATGTTGTCACAAAACTTTTCTAGAGGCAAGTCGTCTTTACATCCTCAGTGTACGATACGCCGTTGCCATCAAAAATATAATAATAAGTTGTTATTATTATTACTGCCTTTCAAAGACAAATGCTTAAAACCCGCTTCAATTTCGAAGTCAGGTCAAGTCAGACAGGTTAAGTCAGGTCAGGCCTCCGTGGCGAAGGATAAGGCTCTCGACTAGCAATCCGAAGGCCACTGGTTCAAATTTCGATATTCGCGTGTAATTTAAAAGAAAAATGTTTTTCTCAACTTATCCATTAAAAATAATATAATGTATATTCGCGGCACGTTCCAGAGTGGAAGAATCTTTCAGTATCACCCTGGTGTAGGACCACTATTCAGAATCGAAAAATTGCTTAAAATGGCTTTAGCTGTGTTTGTTAACTAAATCTTAATAGCCAGAAACTTTCCTCTTTTCCATTTCCTTCTCCTCCCCACCACTTTCAGTCTCACATTATACCCCAATTAGGGGGGAAACCCTTCAATACGTACAGAAGGGAGGGAACTTGTAAGACTACTAACGGGACACTGTCATCTCTGTTGAAAGTGGAAAACGCCAACAGATGCAGGAAAGGTGAAGAGAAGGGAGAGGAGAGAATCCAATTCACATATGGTGCAATGTCACACCCTGCTGGGAACAAGGTTCAGCTATCTGGGAAGACACACCGTGGAACCAGGAGGCACAGCCGAATATCCAATGACAACCGTGGTGAACTTTGTCAAAGGGTACGGTCAAACCTGTCAAATGAGGTAAAATTGGAGATAGCCCAATGGAACCATTACCTGAGTGCTCCAGGGAACTACAACATATCTAAACCGTCTCCGATTTATAAAAAAATGAATTACTAGAACGATGCAACTAGACTTACTAGACGAAAAAATCCAAAGACAGATAAACATTGTAGGATTATTCAGAATTCCCCCACGAGGCGATACACTAAAATCTGATGTCACCAATGACAAATGTGATAATAATTGTTCCAAGCAAAACATTATCATTACATACTTCGTTCCACTGTCCTTAATGAATGCTGGTCATCCGCCAAGACCGTGACTGTCGTATTTTTAAAAAGCAGTCATTTTTTTGACTTGAAGCAGAACGGAGCATTGCGTGAAATTTGACGGGGGCGGTGATTGAAGACTAGTGCACTGTGTACTGTATCTACTTATTTATTCGCGGTGTACAAATGCGTAGGTACTTTCTGCTTGCATGTACCAGGCTTGCAGAAAGTCACCAAGGTGATTGGCATTTCCTAGGCAAATCCTTGGCCCATCGTGCAAATCATGCTCTAGTGCAGTAGTGGGAACAATGTCAACGGAATATCAGATACATAATAAATATGCACATTCATAAAATTAAACGATGATATGTATTTCCGGGTCCACAGAGCAAACAATTCTCCAACTTTAGTAGAGATACAGTTAGTAAACGAATAGAAACTTTTTTTTTAAGTCAGCTCAACAAATTAATTTTTTTAGTCTTCGTGTATACTTTCATCATAATTCAACAATTATTTGTAGTATTTCTTTCAATTCTAAGAGCTTCGTTAGTTCACTTCAACTCATTGATTATCCAGTTATTTTGCATAATGAACTACATTATTCAAAATGCTTTGTGCCGGTATTGACAGTTTATCTGACACTTAGGAGGACGCGCAAAAATTTGTCAAACGTAGATGACGGTTTTAGTTAAGGCGCCGTATCCCCGCACAAAATGAAGAAGATGGAGAGAAATTTAATTACGAAAGTTGGAGAGAGCGCGCTAATATTTAAAACGATAAAATTGAAGCGAAAATTGTGAAAATGTTTAATAAAACACGACTCGTTTAAAATAGGGCAAAAATCTCATGGGGGTTGTCGAAAACAGCATTCAAAGAAACACTGTGAATTTTTTTAAACGTGTTTACAATAATTTTCGGAGCATACTTTGCGATTGTTTTCTATCGAGGGAATTTCATATAATTTATTATCTTCAAAAATTAAATTTTATATATATAAAAATCTCGTGTCACGGTGTTTGTACTCTCACTCCTCCGAAACGGCTTAACCGATTTTTATGATTTTTTATGTATATTTGGTAGACATGAGATTAGGTTTTGAAGCATATTTCATACCGCTAGGTGATTTTTGTATTTTATTATTATTATTTGGCATCAAAAAATACCTATAACCCCAAATTTTCACCCCCCTACCCCCACCCTCCCATTTTTTAATCGCGATTTTAGTATTTTTATGTGAGCAAATTTAATCATCTTTCGTAGATATTAATATCAAACAGAACGAAATTATTTATGATGTTGAATGACAGATGGCGCTACTTTCTCCTCATCGAACTTTCATCCACACATGCGGAAGACATTCACGAGAAGCGTGGCGTCATTTTGATATTTTATTCGGTATCATATTCTCGCGTGGGCAAACCATCGAGCTTATTTGTATTGGCTAAAATATCGTACTTAATGGCTCTTCGATATTAATATTGATTTTCTTTATTTCGTTTTCCTACTTTAGTTGGTGTTTTGTAAAAACAAAAAACTTTTCTTGTAGAAAAAAATACAAAAAAAAAATTTGCCAAAAAAATTCTGGATAGGGACACCCTAATCACCTAGCGGTATGAAATAATATACTTTAAAACCTATTCTCATACCGACCAAATATACATAAAAATTTCATAGAAATCGGAAAAGCCGTTTCGGAGGCGTGCGACCACAAACACCGTGACACGAGAATTTTTATATATAAGATTGATTATCTATTGCGCTTTTACATATCGAATACAAATTTCATTTAAAACAACAGTGTAACATAAATAAAAGGATTACAAAATATATAAATAAAGAATAAACTCAGTATAATAAATGAGAATATATCTAATGCTAAATACACATGGATGACTTTAGAGAACTTGTAGGTTAAATTCATATACCTAGGAGCAACAAAAATAATCAAAACACAATCAGCGCGACCGATTAACTGTGTTATTGCAATAACATAAATAAAGCTCGTATACACTAAAACACGTTTTATTACCAATAACGTTTCTTACGTGGTCACGCTGTTAAAACGCATTGAAGATGTGACAACGTTGTATATGGTTTTAATTTACTAGGAAACAATGTTGTTTTAATTTTTCTCCGCAAGGGGCATTATTGGCGCGCCTATGCATTAGTTCTTCGGCCCGCGACAGCCCGCGATGACAAAACAGCTCGGTGTGTTTTATGGCGGGATATCGAAAATTTTGTGATTTTACTTAATAATTTCTATTGTAGTAACGAATTTACTCTTCTGTTCACATAATTGATATATTTACCATGTTATTTGTGTGGTTTACATCAGTTTAATCAAGTTATTGTACAAACGCCGTACTTTCAAAGTTGAACTGTCAGAATATTGTTTTTTATAGGTTACTTAAAAGATAAAATTTTCATTTTAAGATCTTTATTTTAAGAGAATTTCTTAAAAGTGATAATTTTTTATAATATTAAAATCGTATCAAAACAATAACGTCTTTAGAGATGCAAGAAATCTGTTTTAAATTTCGGTATTATTTCTAAGTTATTTTTTTGGCAATAAAAAAAACTTTGAAATTTTTTATTATTTTTTTATTGTATACACGATGAAAAAGTGAGGTGATAGTTTCCTTACAAATTTATTACATAAAAGGACTGTGTTTTTTAAATTTTGATTTTATTTAAATTTCTCTACATTTCGGTCAAAAATGTTGTGGGAGGAAATTTTTTTCCATTTTTTTCCGAGTTTGAATCTTAAAATATGGCAGTTTTTGAAAGCTAAAGTGTATTTCAAATACTCAAATCTAGAAGGTAATTTTATCTAGTTTTCATAAATGGTATTTGTTTTTACGACACCTTCAAAAATAAGAAATATATAGAACATTCAAAATACTATGGAAAAATTACAAATATCGTTCGGACATCAATGGTTAAAACAGAGATAAACTACCCTCTCAGGCCGTGGAAACGATGTGTATTTCTTTCAAAGAACAAATTTTTAATTAGTAATGTTTTCACATCCCCGGCCGTTTGTCAATTGAATAAAATTTTCACTGGGTTTTTTAGTAAGGCTGAATAAGTTTTACTTAATTACTCGCTGTTTGCATCTAGAATACGAACAATAAAAAAACAAACAAAAGAAAATCGAATTAAAACAAAATGATTTCTCATTCATTATTTACATTTAAAAAGTGGTTGACTAATTTGGCTTTAAATGTGTCGAAGCTTAAATTAAATATGTCAGCGACATCAGTTCATTGCCGAACCTATGTATTCTTCCTATCACAAAATTCATAGCGAAGTTATTGTTGTAGAATAAAATATTCCGCCTGGCATATTTTGAAGGTATATGTATCTATCTATCTATCTATATCTATCTATATAAATAAAAACGAATCGCCGAAATGTATGTAGGCGCATAACTTCCGAACGACTGCACCAAATAATTGGATTTTTTTCTGTTTTTTATTGTCAGGACAAGGTTTGTATAAAATAAGCGGTGAGCTCTAGCATAATGAAATTTATATACAAAAATTGCAATTGATGGCACGCGAGCTGTTTGAAAACTGAATGTACCGGGATTGAATGTATGGAGTGCGAGAGGGGGAAGGGAACTCGGGAGGGGGGAGGGGAACTCAGGAGGGGGGTTCGCGGGGCGGGGGAGGCGGGAGAGGGAAGGCGGAGTGGGAACGCGTGAAGGAAAGGGGATGCGGGAGAGGAAGGGGAGGCGGAAGGGGAACGGGACTAATGGGAAAGGACACGCAGGGAGAAACAATTTATTTATTAAGTGGCATAGCAACGCATGCCAGGAACTCGCTAGTAGATAATAAATTTATAGCGTCAGGGCAGTCCAACCTTGAATAAACAATTTTATATAATAAAAGCAGATCAAATGTTTTTCGCCTTATGCAGAGATATTTCCGGGTCATTGCGGAAATCGAACTATATCTAATATTTATCGACTGCATGCATACAATAAATGGCATATAACAATGAGTTGTGGAGGTCACCAGCTGGTTGCCTACCTGTTCGAAGAAAGTTTGAAAAAAGTCTTTGAGATAGAGACGTTTCTTTGGAAAAATTGTATAATTATTTATTTTTAATAAAAAAATGTTACATAAAATATTATGTGTTTTATAATTCAGTAGGCAGATTTAGTAGGTACCCACTACAATTACTGTTTTACAAAACTACTAGTAATTTATATAATTTTAAAGAATTCCGTATAACTTTATCAATAATTCAATTCAATTAAATTCAAATTTATTCATTTTTAAAACATTACATAATTAAAATTTCAAAGCGTTTTAAACGAGATAAATTATAAGATTTTAACAGATTTAAGCAATTTATACATCAATGAAGCACAATCATACTAACAACAACGAAGCTTGTCGTATGAATTGTGTGCTTCATTGATATTAAACATATCGATATTCGAATAATCGTAAATTCACATATGGCGTCATTTTTATTATGTGTTCATCACTTATCTACTTAATAAAAAAAACGATATTAGTATATTTACTAACCAAGAAAGATACAAATATATATTTTTTTTTTGGTATAAACTACTGGATCTCTATCACGGTTGATCGATAAGGATTGTATCGATAACTTTCGGTAATTTCTCATCGTTCCCTAGGACAGCAGCAGATCGCTAACGTACAAACAACATTTGACGTCGAATAAATTAAGAACACTTAGTCATTGAGAAGTGTTATTTATTCGTTGGCGATCTGCAGTCACTCTAGGGAATGGTGAAAAGTTACCGTAAGTTATCCTATCAATCCTTATCGATCGACTGTACTAGGGGACGTGGTGGTGGAACTGAGCTTGCTTCTAGGAAACGTTGTTGGCTTTCATTAAATAATGGTGTCTACAAGGTATTTTTGTTCATTATTAATATTGTCAAGAGTTCCAACTGCTCCAATCAGAAGTCAGTGAGACTACGGAATCCCCAATTGGATAATGTTGTGAGGCTGAAGGAAGTTGCGAAGGGAAGGAGATATGTAAGAGGAAGGTGGGGAACTACCTGGATATTCAGATATGGTCACCAAATACGGCTAAAGCCATTTCAAGCAACTTTTCAATTCTGAATGGTGGTCTTACACGAAGGCGATTCTGAGAGTATATTCCACTCTGGAACGTGCCCCAAATATACTGTTGATTATTTTAAAGTAATTAATTGTGAAATAATACAAATTAATCAAATAAAAATTATTTGCGCACGACAGAATTTGCTGCTTGGGCAAAATTGGGAATGCTAGTCGAGAGCCTTACCAGTCGACCACGGAGGTTGTCACAAAAAAAGTTCATTTTAAAACACTCAAGTGTGTTTTTTGTAGTATTCAAGAATTCATGTCGGTTTACGATGTAACTTTTTTAAATGAATATTCATTTGTAAAGATATTGCTAGCATCAAACGTCCTACTTACTGGCAGTCTAGTTATAAAAATATTTACAATACCCCAGAACTATAGTTATCCGTACGTTCATACTACGAACATAAAAAAATATAATACGGGTAAGGTTGTTTATGTCAACGGTCGCTTACGATATTAAAAACACCGCGATGGATCTTCTATTATTTATATCTCGGGCCGGCTGGCTGTTGCACCGCGACAGTACGGTGTAAAGCCTGCGCCCGCGGTCGAACCCCCCGCCCTTACACCCGCCGAGAGGAAGTCCTAGACGCCCTGGCCCGGTTGAGGCACGGCTGTAAGCGCAGACGAACGGAAGGTGGCATGAGGAAAGCGCACGACAATGTACGATGTATGGTATGCTATACGCGGTGCGAGGTTCATCGAACGGCCCCTGTGGGGAGCCAATTCGCTCGCCACATTTCGAGTATTATTTTATGTATTGTGAAAGTTAGAGAATGTGATTATTGTTTTGTTCAAGGCAGGAAATATGTATATAAATAAAAACGAACTCCATTAATGAAGGACTGAACGCAGTTGGCACTGAAAAACTGTTTAAAGGAGCGAAGCTAGCAGTCCATAAAGGAGGGCCGGTGTATACCCTGACGTATTTAGTGGTGAGACATCGAACTGGCAGAGGAAGGATGAAAGTAGACAAAAATTTTTTATAAATTAAATCTCTGAGGAGTAAGCGTGGTAAAACCTTGTATGATGGTGTGAGAGATATGAAAGGAGGCACCCGGAATTAGACAATTTAAGGACTCATTAATAGACCAGTCCCTGGAAGAACCAAGCTACAGGCAACTACTCAATACAGGCAGAAACTCATTGAGAGAACTGGTAGGATTGCTAACGAGAAACAGTCATCTCGGGAGACACATACAACTATTCGCAGTGGAAAACAACAATAGATGCAGGATATGTGAAGAAGATGAAGCAATACCAATTCACCTGTTGTGCCAATGTTCCACCCCGATGGGAACTAGTCTCAGATAACTGGGAAGACACATTGCAGAACCAGGAGACAGAGCCGAATACTAATGACAACCTGGATTAACTTTATCAAAGGGACCGAGTTATAGTCAAAAACCTATCAAAGGAAAGAGGTAAATTGGGAAAGAGCACAATGTTCCCATGACCTGCGTAATAAATTAGGATGATCGGAATTTATGAACTGTGAAACATCATAAAATTACTTCAATTAACCAACCACCAATCACCAACCTTCAGCACCACCAATTCAGGAACCACCAATCCTTCAGATTCACTCAAAATGAAGGATTGGTGGTTCCGAAATGTACCAATAAATACGGTGAAAGGACCCTAAACTATATTGTACCCAAAATATTCAATAAACTACCAATGACAATCAAAAATAATAACGTTTTTAATGGTAAAGTCAAATATAAACTAAGGAAATGGCTATTAGATAGGGATGATTTATATTGATGCCCTACCGAAGTCCTTGTATTCTTTATTGAAACTCACATTGAAGGAATTGGTAAATTCATTACAATTTTTGTAATACCTAATGTATATGAAACTTTTAATTTACTTGTGATTATATTTAATTTGTTCATACTAAATCCATCTGTACTTTCTTATTATATCATAACATACAAATTTTTTATTACATCATATCATACTAAATCCATTTGTACTTTTTTATTATTTAAGACTTCTAGTGCTACTTACATGTATATACTATTTCGGTAATTTAAATAATCTATTTAATTGATATTTAGCATCAAAATTATAAAATTATATGCATACAATGTTTGAAAAAGTACCAATGTTGTCATTATGTACCTGCTGACAAACTACATAAGTAGTTTAGCGGGTTTAAATGTAAATAAAAAAAAATAAAAAAATATATAAAAAAAATAGTGATCCGAATATATCAGACGTCTTTCAAAGTTTTCAAAGGGAGCAAGGCTGATAGTTCATAAGTCCGTTCTGATACTAGCCCCGCTCAATAAAAGAGAAACGTGGAAAAAGTAAAGGAATGACAAAAGGAGACTAATGGCCGTTGTTCTCAACTTTTCAATCGCTCAAACTGAGACTCCGATCAGCTAAGTGATTTGTTTAGTAACGCTCGATTCGCCTGTTGGTCAGAGAGTTGCGTTGGGAAGAGCGTATTTGTGCATCTGAGGAGTGTTGAGCCAAAAATTTCGGCTCAACAGTTGATCAGTAGAATTGGGAACAGCGGCCGCAAGCGCTGTCGATATTCGATCCCAGAAGTATTAATTCATGATTGGGGGAAAAAGATAATAATTATTCTATAACCATGAACACATAAATTTGTTTTGACCACTTTATTTCCTATGGTTTAGCTCTTTTTTGGTTTTTCTTATTATAATTTTAAGTCAATAGTCTCCAAACCAGAGTTAAGTTAGCCTCTCACAAACTGGGCGTACTGTACAGGGCCCGCAGATACTTTAATAGTACACAACTGATAACCCTGTACAAATCGCAAGTGCGCCCCACGGTTGAATTTGGCAACCACCTCTGGTCTGGAGCTCCAAAATACCTAAAAAAGACCCTTGATTCTGTGCAGAAACGGGCGGTCCGTTTGATAGATTCTCCCATCTTAACAGATGGACTGCAATCTTTAGAGCACAGGCGTCAGGTGGGAATGCTGTCCTTGTTCTACCGGTATTACAATGGAAGATTTTCCGAGGAACTAGCGTCATTGATCCCCTCGGCACCGGTGCATAGTCGGGAAACACGCCAAACACGCGCCCAACATGTGTACACGGTTGACATTAGTCACATGAGAACGGGTCGTTTCTATGACTCGATCTTGAGTTCAACGGCTCGGCTGTGGAACGGTTTGCCGGCCGCTGTGTTTCCTCCCTCCTACAACATAGGTCTCTTCAAGACCCGTGTTCACTCCTTCCTTTCCTCAAAAAGACCCTCCACACAGCATCTTCAAAGATGACATAGGCCCCGAGGGAAGTTATTTTCCTCAGGGCCTCCTGTGTGGAGTTAATGTAAAAAAAAAATTATGAAGAGACCTGTGCAGATTTTATAGCAATTGAAGAAAATTGCAACAGATTAAGTGCATTCGAGATATGTAAGGAATCAGGCCCTGGCTGCTAGCGCAGGTGCAACAGACGGGGCGGGTCGCTGTGTGCGACTGGATAGCCGGGTGCCTTCATCTCTATGGGATTCGTAGGGTTACATTGAACTTGTGATAAATACTATCGCCACCACACCATGGCCTGTGGTATGTATAGTCGCAATGGAAGAACTACTAAAAATTTACTAAAAATTTGCGAACGGTGATCTCTCTCGTCATAAAAAATACACACGAAATTCACAAAACCGAACAGTAAGGACAGAAATTCAGTTCACTTTCAGTGCCGGCAACCCGGGCGTTTATTTTATTTTCATTTATGTACATAGATTTATTTTATCTACCCCACTAGACAAAGTCTGTTCCGAGGCGGGTAAATAACATATTATATTTAGTAAAAAAGATGTATCAAAGTAGACATGTGTCTAAAAAGCCAAAAATATATATAAAAATACAAAATAAACAGATATAAAGATAAAAATATATGCATATGCAAACATGTATAATTACATACACACAAAATGTTGTTTAATTAAATATATACATTTAAATTTTGTTTTTGTTATTTGCTACATTTCCATAAACAGATTGCATAGGTACCTACGTAATTTACAATTCATTTGGAAATAAGAAAATATAAATTCAATCCTAACATTTTCGTGAATGATCAATCAGCACCATTTTGTTTTTTTTTACAATTGAAAGGTTAAACCCTCTTTAAATGTTGATTTCTAAGTCCGATTTAGCTTTTGACCAAATTGTGATCAGCAGAAGAGGACAACTACTAGCAAGTTCTTAAAATAGTCAGCTTATCACAATTGGATGGAAAGCTGAAACGCACCTAGAATGGGTTTTTAAAGGAGAACTCCTAAAAAAACTAAATGGCGCTGGGTGGCCATTTCATGAAAATGTTACTTTTGAATTTCTGTGAAACAACTGGCCCTTATAAACGTTCACAAACAGTAGTAAACACACAATATTTGATTAATCATTTTTACGTATTACAATTTATTTGAGTTCTCTCGACCACCACACTTTACGTATTACAATTTATTTGGGTTCTCTCGACTACCACACTTCACGTATTACAATTTATTTGAGTTCTCCCGACTACCAACCACACTAACCTCAAGCCCATATGATATTAGGCGTATATCGTATATTTTTTAATATTTTAAATATAAAACGAAATAAACATGAAATATTTTTCCTTATAATATTGTTCCATAAAACAAAGACATAAGTCTCAGATGTCAAATTATGTACGCCAACTTAAGCTGTACGAAAATCGAACACGTTTAAAAAAATCCGAATCCACACGAAAAGATGCATCGTGTAAAATGCACATAAGATAGATTTTTTTTTATATTTACCATTTCAAAAAAATATAATATTTGGTGATAATATATATTGTTATTTGATGAATCTACTGAATGGACCATTCTTAGAAGTGCGAGTATATAGTGTTGTCGCAAATTTACATAAGTTGAATTGCTTCGGGCATACTGACACCGGCGCAGCCCACACCACACTTCTATCGGTTTATCTCGTCAGTGGACGGACATCACAAAACTTTCTTTTCAACTGTTAAGAACCAACGATAGTAAAAAGTGTTATCTTATCACCATTGTAGAATGCATCATATAACCGACCAAATCAACTTCGAAGCAAAATGAATTTAATTCGCGAAGTAGACGATGTAGGTACATTTACAAGTACAAGTCACCGTGCACAGCGCACCATCTCCTTGCAGTGTGTGTACCCCATTGGAGATAAAACGTTCATCGTGCATAATATAGTAAGCGAAAAAAACATATAATTTGAAAAGTAATTGACCGACTTTTATTACTCACGTAATTGTCGCTAAGGAGTAAATTAAGAGGACTGATTGCCCCGGTTTGGTACCGATATTAATTAAGGCACCAAACCACGGTAAAAAAATGCAATTTTTTTAAATTTTATTTTCTGAAAGAAGCATTTGTTAAGAATGCTCACACTCAATGTTTTGAAGAAATTCCTAAAATTGACGGAGATTCAGCATTTTATCTGAAACCGTTTGAAATAGTTCGTATGTTGAATTGTATGTTTTCAGCAAAATTTTGAACGCGGTTTTCTCGAAATTTCATTTTTCAACCTGGTTGATAACATATTAAAAAAACTGTACATCCGATTCGCATGCACGAAGTTTTAAACTGTTCGAAAATCCATTCTCTAAGACTAAGGCTCTACGCAGGGGAATTTTAATATCTAAAAAAAGGGCACACCAGCGAATTTTATTTTCACCGTTCTTAAAAAAAATTAGAAGCGCTCCTTATAAAAAAATTCTAATTTAAAAATTTCAGTTCCAAAAATTCCTAAAACCTCATTCTTTCTAAGATTTTACTCATACGTTTTAAGATTCATTATTGTACTGATTCTTATTGTTCTAGAATTTGTCGAGCGCCACGCAAGTGTTTGAATGTTCAATGAAAAACTAAAAAAGTAAGCAAATCCAGCGAAGATTGTCCATTTTGTGGAAAAAGTGTTGTCGTAATTTGTTGCATGACATAGTTGTTTTGCTCAAAAGAAATCCAAGATGTGTCACCTCGATACTATGCATCAGGTATATACGTATTTAGAAATTACTACATCGACTTTAAAAAAACTTTTTTTGTTTTAATCTAAAATATTAAAATTCAAATTTAACAGTTCCGAACTCCTGCAACTTACGAACCTACATCTACACATAGCGGTTTCACGCTATGAGAAACCAATAAGTACTTAGGTGTTTGTTATTCATGATTATTGTAAATTTGTAAACACATCTGATCACCTTACTTTAAAATTTTTCTTTCTTGTATATATTTATATCATGAGTGTATTTAAAAAATAAAAAAAAATTGTTGCATTTATTTTTATTTCATGTTTGTATTTTTGTTTTCTATCGTAATTTTTATTTATATTATATTTTTCTTTCTCGTGTTAAAATTGTATTCTCATTTATGTAAAAGCCCTCTAGGTGTAAATTAAATAAATAAATAATTGATTAAGTCCACGAGGGCCCCTACCTAAAATATTTAACTGCCTCAGATTGGTGTTTGAAAAATGATCTCCACAGCTAGAACTTGCTGGAAAATAAATTTGCTCTGTTAAGACCAACCAAGAAAAGGTAAAAAGCGACGATTCTTCCGATCTTTCCACCGCGAGGTAACCCAATTTCCTTTAGATAGATGTTTTCTTAAACCAATATGTTCAGTTTCGGTGTTAATTTTAAGGTTGACAATTAAATAGATGTTGGTCGATGTTGAAGACCTTTGGAATAATCAAACGCTCGGTGAAAAAATATTTTTAATGAAAAGAAAATATAATTCTTAAGTAATTCCGTGCAAAATTTACCGCTATGTATATATAAAAACATGTTTATTTAGCGTTAACTTAATTTTGGTTTAGGAGCACACCGGTTTGTTTCATTATTTGAACCTTCAGGTTCACGACGCCGAAGCCAATAATTGTTGACAATAAAGATACCTATTTTCATTTGTGGAAATCTGCAATATTTACAATTTATTATCAAATGTGCATCACTGGATTGCAGAAGCACGTCTTTGAATACTTAGCAAATAAAGAATGACGTTATGTGGGTATCCTGAGTGGGTAGAAGAACTATGCAAATATTACATAAGAGCAAATTATCCAGACTCTCCGGGCTTGCGCATAAAAATGAGATAATTAATAAAATGTCATCTACTCCGTTTTAATCCGAGCCTCGAGCGAAGCACCGCGGGTTCGTTGAACTCTCTCGTCTGGAAGATGCAGACGACAGCCTTCCGGCGCCCCCCGCAACCCGCCGCCCTCCGGCCATCACCGGTCCAGCCAGCATCTCGACAATAACAACCAGCCACCGCAGATCTGCAGCGTCCCGCGGAGGCGGCCGGTGAGACGAGACGAGACCAACCGAAAGTGGTTTTCTTTTTTCTCCGGATCGGGTTGACGATAAACAAGTCTCGGAGTCGGTAGATAACAACTAGGAGCAAAATGCAAGCAATGCCCCCTGATTACAAGAGTTGGTCTAGTATCAACTGAACACGATAATGTTAAGATCGTTTTGTATCACATCAGCATCATGTAAAGATACAAATTGGTCAGTAAATTTCAAATAAGATGTACGTATAATGCACAATGATTGCAAGTGTTGGTCCAATGTCAACTGGATACGATTTTTTATTTATTTTTTAAGAACTTACGTCCAATTTACAAATTTACAAAATAATAACAGAAAAATGTAAATTTTATGAATAAATAATAGTATATGAAAGCAAAGACAAAAATCAAAGATAAACATAAGAAAATAGAAGTGAAAGGTTAAGTCTGGGCTTATAGGGAATTCATATGTCAAATATTGATTTATAAATGTGTAAATTCTAATAATGCAATTGTAAATGTTCTTTACAATGACCTGGAAAGAATCTCCTACTTGTGATCTCACTAAAGAAACCACTCATTTTCACTCTGAATGCAATTATTAATGTTCTCCAAAATGACCTTGAAAAAAAATCACATCTTTGCGATTCTTCCAAAGATATAAAGAAACCATCTCTTCGTTCAGAATACAATTTTTAATGTTCTCAAAAGTTGTCTTGACAGAAGCAAATTCCTGTGATACCTTGAACGAAGCCATTCCTTTGTTAAGAATATTATGAACTAAATATACAATTTGGCTGTCCTGAAACGGGTATCCTCCTTCCCAGTTGGACAGACAAAGCATCATTTTGTAATGTATTGTAATACATATTATGCATATATAAATAAAAAAGCTAGAAGTCTAGATATCTTTATTTGTTTAGTGACCAACAAAAACATTTAGACTTACACCAAAAAACTCAAGGTCAACAAGAGTGAATAATATCCATAATTAGGTCTACGGTAAGGTATATTGAAAGGGATGAGTTGTAGAAATGTAGGTGAATCAATAATACAAATGATAATTTTGAGGAAATAAATTAGATGTAATTTTTCCCGACGTTCTTCTAAAGGAGAAAGGCTTAGAGTAAGTTTTTCATTACGTGAGGAATTGCTAGGTGGCTAGGATTAGAAAGAACCGAACCACAGAACCGGACTCAATATGACTAATAAATGAATAAAAATATAATGAATAAAAATGATTTGTCTGGTAGAACATCAGCATCATGTAATAAAAAATGTTGATCAGTAAATATCAAACAAGATGCACAATATGGAATGATTTTAAGCGTCGGTCGAGTATCATCCAAGGGCATTTATGAATTTTTTCTTTTGATGTGTTTGTCTGGTATCACCTCTGGGTAATACAGGGTGCGGCACGGAAACTTGCTGATTTGAAAAGTCAATAAAAGAAAAAGTACTTTATATTTCGATTTAATTCTTTTTGTATCGTCTAGTACCCATTCTGAATTTTTGTTTTAACTAGTTTTAAAAATGACATCGGGCAAATGGCGGCCCTCATTAGTGATACACTGATCTACCCTAGATTTGAAGTTTCACTCCACTCTTTCGAGCATATCGACGGGAATGTTGGTGATGGCTTGGCGGATGTTTTCCTTCAGGTGTTGCAGGGTCCGGGGTTTGTCGTTATAAACAATAGATTTGAGATATCCCCATAAAAAAAAATCGCAGGGTGCCAAATCGGGGGAGCGCGCCGGCCACGGTACGTCACCCCTCAAGGAGATAAGGCGCTCGTGGAAGTGTTCCCTCAAAAGCTCCATCGAAGTCGCGTTCATTCAACTTTTGGACCACAGCAAGTTTGTAGGGATGAAACCGGAGTTCCTTGTGAAGAATTCGTCTCACTGTGCGATCAGAAATCCCCAGGGCAGCAGCGTGTTTAAATCAGTGATTATTTTAGACTAGACATAAAATGTTGTCTGGTAATAACTAGGCGCACGAGAATCAACTTCTTCAATAACATATACCTGCTGGATTCTGCGCAAAAGAAGGCGGTGTGTGTGATTAACCATCCCTTTAAACAAACTAATTGCCATCTCTGATAAACACACTACACAGGTATTTCAATGCATTCTGCTCGAAGAAGCTAGAGGCATTGATCTCCTGCGCATCAATGCATGTGCGTGATGTTTACGATGGTTCTATGCCAACTCTGAATCAACTCAACTCAACACCTCTTTGAAAAGTCATTAAAAGCTATGAAAAAAATAGTTTTAAAATAGCCGGTAACCCCAACCTAACTTAACCTATTTAACCAATTTTTAACATTTTTTTATCATAACTCTTAATGACGTTTCTGAGGTGATTCAGAGTTGGTTTCATTCTCAGTTGGCCGGTCACCGTTTACGATACCAACGTACAAAAAATTACCTATTGTCAACATTAAGTGGTCATACGGGTTGAAGAATCCTATGTCCAAAAAACAAAACAAAATAATAAACACACATACACATAATAAAGTAATAATCGATCAAGAACCTGCAAAGATGAATGAATTTATAATGTTAAGTAAAAAGAAACACTTTTTTACAAAATTCCGCTCCACGAATTCGGGTTGCGCAGGACTTCCAGCACACGCGTTAAAATATTGATTAATTCCAGACGGGAAATTTTTGAACACTGAAATCTTTCGGCAAATTTAGATAAAGGTACTTTGAAAAATTAACATACTAAAGTCTAAAATAAACGACATTATTTGTAATGAAGTAAACAATCAATGAACTTTCCTCTGCAATCTATAACATACTCGTATTACATACTTGTACTCCAGGGGTAATCCGCTAAATAAACGAGTGGAAAAACAGAATACTAGGATAAAATAATAAGTTAGGTTAGGTTAGGTAAGAAGTAAACTTTTGTTTTTTTCTTACTTTTCTTCATTTTTTTTAATTATCTGTTTACCAGCAGGACTATATCGGAACATCACCTTGCACCGCAATGGGAGAGATGGATTCATACGTCCGTCACTCCTAAACACACTGACCATCAGATTTCTAATCACCCTTTATACCTTTTCATTCCCAGAACTTCCTCTCGTTCCCTTCCTAAAAAGACCCTCTACACAGCTTCCTCAAAGTTGGCAAAGGCCCTGAGGGGAATTATTTTCCTCGGGCCTCCTGTGGAGAGTTAAATGTAAAAAAAATATCGAACTAGAAATGATTTAGGCTTAGTATAAGATAAGGGACTGGTAAAGTTAGACTGAATAGCCAAGTTCTCCAAACCTTTCTTCATCATTATTACTTATCCTATCCAATTCTTGCATTATTATTACTATGGTACATATTTTATATACTCGTAGGTACCTATCTACCATCAAGAATAAGCCATATTTCAATTGTTTATATAAAAATCAAAAGAGTTAGTTTTCACACTTATTACAATTTTTTAGTCAGTCGCAGAAGTCTTATAAAATAGAAACCGAAGAAACTCAGGATGTGTTTTTTGTTCGCACTCTGAACCCAGACACAAGAGAGATCACTGCAGCTGTCAATCTTGTGTGAATGCACTATTAACGTAGGAGAAAGTCACAAGCACACGTGCATGATGTATAAAAAGTCAGCTGCATCCGAAGCCAAACACCAATGTTTGGATGTTTCAAAAATATCATTGTAAATTGTAACTAACTAAGCGGAGGACGAACTTTCCGTCCGGACCTTAATTATTTAGGGGCTAAATAATGTTTCAATTTCATCGACAATGTGAAAGAACTACTAAGAAGTATTTTTAAAAACAAACCCGAGTTTCGGCTCAATATTCATGCAAAACCACAATGAAATGTTGATTTATTGTGGCCTAGTCTGAGACCTTTGATGTCAGAATCAGCAGATTTCGTTGCACCAACCTAACAATGTATGCAGTGACAATGTAGGTATAGCTTCGTGTATTTAAATGTAGAGTCGTTCTATAAAAAAAAATAGAGCCCTGAAGGAGTATCCATTTCTTACTAATACTGGGGCGGGTTATGTCGTGGATAACCTCCAATGCACCAACCTAACGATGTGTTTTAATGTTATGACGTTTTGTTCGTTTTTAAATGAAGATTTAAAAAATTTAGGTAGTTGTAATACACGATAAAACTTGTGTATTCAGAATCAGTTTATTGATCTCTATGAATATATTTTTTAAACCATAGTATTTTTCATTGGAGCCTCTTATTCATAATGGTGCTGACGTTCAGCTAACTCTGCAGCTCACAGTGGAAGTACAGCCTTCCAGCAGGAAGGTATTGTAGGTGTGCACTGTGGAGGTACAGGTAGATAAGGCAGTAGTTAGCGCAGTACAGAGTACGCAGGTAGCTATGTGTATCGTGGAGCGGTGTTTTCCAGCGTCACAACAATAGTACCTACTTACCTATTGAGAGAGAGTGCAGCACTACAGCGGGTACTGAGACTGCGAATAGTGGACTTGCCAGGGAAATTACATATTTTATTATATTCCAACATTCCGATTCTTTCAGAGTATTTTCACCTCTAAGCAAAAAGGTGTTTGGAATTATAATACAATTTATCTTATATTAAAAACATATTAAGTAGTATTAAATTATAAAACATTTGATAAAGTTTTTAAATACTTGTATTAATTAATTTTTGTCAGTTCACTTTCCGTAGTATCTATCCTTTTCTCTTCAGTATACTTTTTTAAAATTTTTTATTCATTTATTGTTTTGATGACTACATAATTTGAGGATTTTCCGACCACCATGCTAGGCACGTGCCCGTGTTGTGGTGGTCGATAACTTAACTAAATAATGTTACTACATTGTGCCTATATTCAATTTGGGAGGCATATGTGGGTACCGCCACCCCGAGAACCATATATTGGATAACCAACACCTCTGTCATAGGTCACCCAAGTGGTTCGCTGCGTTTGGTGACGTAGCAGGGATGCCCGGTTTCATGAGGTGAGGTTTGTCTGGGTCTTGGTAGTGGATGCGTCTGCCCACCTACTGCGTGGCAGGCCGGATACGGAGAGACTGGTTGCGGTAGATCTTTTAATCTCTCCAGCAGGACTCTCTTGGAAGATCTCCTTGCACCGCAGTGGAAGGAATGGATTCATGCGTCAATCCAGGACACAATGACTCCCAGATGCCTACACACCCCTCAAATCTTTTTCCTTTCCAGAACTTCCTCTCCTTCTATTCACCCAGCATCCAAAAAGATGACAAAGGCCCTGAAGGGAATTATTTTCCCAAGGGATTTTTGTGTGGAGCTAATGTAAAAAGAAATATATGTCAAATATTATTATTATACTTTAACGGCTACTAACCTATATACTATACTACCATCATGTATGCAACAAAACCGATGCTGTGTTTTTACTTATGACGGCAGAATGCGCAAATAAATTTTATTTGATTAATTTGTGTTATTTCACAATTAATTCATTAAAAATAATATATAGTAATATTTGCGGCATGTTCCAGAGTGGAAGATACTATCAGTATCGCCCTGGTGTAAGACCACCATTCAGAATTGAAACGTTGCTTGAAAATGGCTTTAGCCGTGTTTGGTGACCAGATCTGAATAGCCAGGTACTTCCCAACCTTCCTCTTCCCCACCTCCTTCCCCTCCCCACTACCTTCAGCCTCACAACATACCCCAATTGGGGATGCCATAGTCTCACTGGTTCCAGACGGGAGCAGTTGAGATTCTTGTGCGGCATTCACTGTAAAAAAAAAAGAAAAAAGAATAACCCTTTATCTAAAACATTCGAACACCTCAACTCAGGTTCTCCTAGTGAGGTGTTCACAAAACACTAACCTAACCCATTTACATACGTTTACTGATTATTAATAAAAAAAATTCTGTAACTTTTTATCTATGTAAACTATGTTTTTATCTATGTATATTTCAGAAAAGGAAGGAGAGGAAGTTCTGGGAAAGAAAATGGTAGGGGTGGTGGATAGGAATGATAAATAGGTGGGTAGGAATTTGGGGGTCAGTATGTCCAGGAGTGACAAATGTATGAATCCATCCTTCCCACTGCGGTGTAAGGCGATGTTCCGCCTTCAAGACCCGGACAAACCTCACTCCATGAACCAGGGCACCCCTGCTAAGTCACCAACGATTGAAGCTGCAGAGGCTCAAAGCCAAGATAGAAACATCATCTGTCCAGACGATGGGCACCGCTAAACTGAATGAAATACCGACTTAAGAAGGAGTGTAGTCTACTGGGACTACATTGAGAGATCGTACGTTCTGGTCACTTCTGTCTTTTTCGTTTTCAAACAAGAGGCGTGAGAAGGACTACGACGAACGTCGCTGACGTCTATAATAAAAAATCATTAATATCTATAGGTCTACAAAAACCGAAGATATGATTTTGTTGTAAAAAAAAACTTTCTTTTCGCTCTCCTGCACAATAAACATTTTGTCCCTTACATCAATTCAAATTTTCGAGATCGATGTAATAATAGTCGACCCATTCGGACAAGATGTTGGGAAAGGTTTAGTTAGTTTTTTACAAGGAAATATGGAAATTTGCGGGTTTTCTTAATAGATGGTACTGTTTTTGATTCTGAATAAAAGTACGGCCAGTGGCAGAGATGGCACCCGTGCGGGTCCAACCCAGGCGTCATGCGTTCGATTCCCTGTACTCCATCACGATACAAGCTACATTTTTCCACTTAATTTGGTGGTAGTAGAAGAACCCGGTAGTGTTTGTCATTCTTTTTTTTAAATAAAAGTGTAGATTCATTGAAATGATTATTTTCAATTTTGAAAATAAATTTGATATAGGTAGTTAATAGCACTAAATCAAAATGATGTATTCCTCAGTGCGTGCTTTACCCGTGCCGAGTTGATCAATGTTTGTGCAGGTTATGTCATGTCAGATTTTGTAGATTGTGTGGGTTGTAGTATTTTGTGTGTCTGCCTTTTTGTGGTTTTTTTCTCCGTTAAGGTCTAAGTGCAAGATGTCCACTGCGTTAGGAGCACCGCTGCCGTGCATCGCGGGTCAAGGAACGGAAGGCCGCCAGACGTCCGCCTCCAGGGGGTGATGCAGCTGGGGTACAGGGTACAGAGGGAGGGGGACTGGCACTCCCCCTCCCTCTTCCCACCCCCGGCCCGGAGACAGGCCAGCCGACAGCCAACCACTCTAGTGGCTACAGCGCGGTCTGTTGCGGTCTGGGTTGGTGCAACCAGCCAGCCAACTGTCTACTACACTGCCGGAGTGCAGTCTTGGTACAATTTATGTTGTTGTTTGATGAGTTAGCAATGAGGATAGAACTATTAACAGTTAACAAATGCTATAATGCTATGCAATTCCTAAAAAGGAAAGGAAACTTGTTTACTGCTTATAATTTTATGGAATTGATCACTAACTAATTAACTATCACACCGTTTCCCGCAGGGGTAGGCAGCTTGGATAGAACGCCAAATAATTTAGTCTTGGCACACACTCTTTACCTCATTCACCTTCTTACGTCGTCTTATACATACATACTCTTCTATTGTTCTGATCCTTGATATGGCCGACTCAAGTATCTAATTCAATTTATCATGCCATGTCTTCCTCGGGCGTCCCCGACTTCTTCTACCATTCACATTTGCGTCGTGTATTCTCCTTACACTATTTTATTCGTCCATTTGCTCTAAATGCCCAAACCCATTGGGTCCCATTCTTAATCTTACTCATTACGCTTACATCGGCCTTGTTTTATTTACTGTTCTCCACATATTTTCTCACACGATAACACATGGTTACACATAGGCCTCAGGTATTTCAGTTTTCACATCGAATTTCTCACATTCCGTTTTATAGGACTACGAATTTTTTTATATTAATTCTTCACAGGAGGCCTCGAGGAAAAAATTCGTTGAGGTATAATTATCCTTTTGAGGAAAGAAAGGACGGAACCTGCGCCTTGAAGAGACCCATATTGTATGAGTGAGGAAACACAAAGCCGGCAAATCATTCCACAGCCGAGCTGTTCAAGTAAAGAACGAGTGGTAGATGAGACTCGTGCTCAAGAAATGTCAACCGTGTCAAATGCTCAACAATGTCAACTGTGTGCAAATAATGTTGGGCGCGTATTTGGCCTGTTTCCCGACTGTGCAGTGTGCAGATGGGATCAGGGAAGCTGGTTCCCTGGAACTCCATGAATTTACTGCACTTTACCACCGGATATTTTGTATAATAAGGCCCTTTTTTCAAAGGGATGCGCAAGAATCCGATACTCGTGTTGTGTACTCACGTCGCAAATAGTTTGTCGCGCACAGTCCGTGCAAGTCGCTACTGGAAACACAACACCCGCGTCGCTATCAATCATTGTTGAATTCCCGAAACTTAAAAACTATAACATTCTATGTTGTAGTTTTGTTCCTAGCTTTGATCTGATGTATGACACAAGTGAGGACGTTTCGAAATCTTGACGACATGAGTGGCAATAACCTCGAGACTGGCGTCATTGACGGGTGTACAAAATGTCAGCAATGTGTGCCTGTGTACGAACCTCCACGCAGATGAATGGCGGTAGTCGCCAATATAATTGAATCGTCGATTATCTGATACTTGTGTCCCTGTGCAAGAAGGGTCTTTCTCGTATCCATTGCACTGATCGTTTTAACATATTTCATATCATCGTTTCATCTCCTTACCTAAAAGAGGTTCAGGTAAGATTTTCTTTATACTTACTAACAATTGTACGTAGTAGCACTTGCATACTGCTACCTAAAAACGTATGCGAGGGCAATGGAGGTCTAGTATCATTTATTAAATTAATGCAAACACATAGCAGTTTTATCGGCCCTCGTAAATTTAATCTTCTACCAAAAAACACATTCAAATGACAGAAAAAATATCACTTTACATAAAAGAATTAAAATTATGGCTAAATGATGCAGATGTTGAAACATTTTTTTTATAAACTATATGCAAATCTTCATGCTTCACTTTTTAATACAATTCTACTGTAACTTGAAGACTAAATTTATTTATCTTCTTGAAACCGTATTAAAAAATCAACTAACTTGTATGTGTCACTTTGTTACTACAATATTTTCAAAGATACTTACCTATACTTTTAAACTTTCACTTTGAAATTTACATTTTTTACTTGTACCACGCACTTATTACCACGCACTTATTGGTGTAAATTAGCACCTTAGTTTATACTTCCCACGCACTGGCAGTGCCTTAGTGGGTTCCCATTATCTACTTTTGTCTTACATATATTTTTTTAACTTTTTTACATTATTTGTATCTTGTGTTATGTTATATATATTTAGAAAATATGTAAAAATTAACTTTTGAAATGTATCAAGATATAATGGGAAAAAATAAAGGAAAAAAATGTAGAATCGTTTTCATACAAAAAAATTAGAGTCCTTGCAAGGGTCATAAAGGGGTAGCCATCGGTTACCTACACCAGGGCGGGTAAGTAGTGGGTCCTTCAATGATCGTTCTACCATTTTTCAGATCTCTATTTTTCTGTTAACTTATTTTAAATAGTATCAATTATTATTATCACTTAACTAACGCGACCTATTGTGACAAAGGCCCTATTTATCAGTAAATTTTATGCTTGGCTTGAGTAGAATGTAGAGCTTAGCGTAGCTTGGAATATAATTCGTATACAGGTCGCAAGCCCAGAAATTACATGAATTGTGCATGATTAGGAACGTATTTATTTTTCTTTAAAAAAATAAAACTACCTAGTGTCTACGTGAGTGAGCAGTTTGTTTCAATAAAATATTGGGGGTTAATTTTTTTACCAATTGATTTTTGATAAAATTTACCGCTTCAATCAGCATGGTGCTATTTGCGAGGATACTCATTTTAAACAGTATTTGTTTGTTGGATTCGTGCACTTTTCACGAAAGAACCTTCTGGCTATTAACTATTGATTATATCAATAAATTAATAACACATACATTGTAAATTCCTCGTTGCTGATGAATATAATAGTCGTACTTATAAAATTAGATTCTCCGGCTTATCAAGGCTTGAGCGGAAGATTCAGTCCGCTTAAATTTGAGGGAGGAATGTCGTACACAGCGAGGGTTCGAACTGGCTTACATACCGAGCCATAGTCATTATTTTTTTCTTCGATCCAATCTATAAATATGCTTGTCATAGATTTAAGAGTTTGTGAGGAATTCGCGGATGTATAAATGAAACTGATGATTGATCTTGAGCCAGGAATTCGTGTTTTATGGCATTCCCGAGACAGGCAGAGACAGTATATAATTACAACACTCTCCCCAGCCGCAACTATGTCAAGTATTCTACGTTATGTCATTTGGAAGAATAATCCTCTTCATTGATGACTTCACACCGTCTGCTTGCAATACGACGAATGGGTCACTGTTTCACGCTTTTGAGAGATGTTTAAATAAGTTTTTGTTACTCTGACTTATTTTTAATATTTTTGAGTTATTATGCCGTCTTGCGCTACGTTCTTCTTTAGCCAACGTTTCGGACCGCATTACAGTGTCCATCATCGGGGCCGATGAAGTACAATAGTGTAAATAGTAGATTGTGGTGAATGTGTGCTTACGTGTGTAAAGTCTGTGTTGGTGTTGAGTTGATATTATAGTATAATTTAAAATAGTTTACCGCGTTTAGTTTTGTTTTAGGCGTCAAATATCGTAATACCCTCAGCCTCCTCTATTTGGGATGCCATCGGCTTACTGGTTCCAGACAGGAGGGTAACTTGTGCGGTATTCATATGAAAATTAAAAAAAAAAAAAATTATTTAATTAAATGAAGAAAAAAAAAAATATATGTATTTAATTAAATGCTACAATTTGAGGTTTTACTCATAAAGTTAAAATAAAAAAATATAAAAAATAATCTCTACGTTTAAGAACATTCTACGCAAAAAAACAGGCATATATAAATCATTAAAAAAAATAATTAAAATAATCGGACAGAACCCTGTTGCTCTTGAATCCCCAGACTGTACGTTCTGTGGTCTAGATGTGGGAACTTTAGATCACATATTTTTAGGTTGTCCCTCTCTAAATAAAGAATCCTCTCTACTAAGAATCTAAACTATTCAGTCTCCGTAAACTATTTATAGTGCAAACTATGAAATATATCTATAAAAACATAAAGAAATTCAAAAAAACTTTTAACCTTTTACCAAAAAATATTCAAGTTGCAACGAAACTTCCGCATTACATAAAAGAGTTAATATTACCTTGTACACTATTTATATCGGACTAATGTCCTCTATATTGACTGTAAAATATGGGTGCGGGGTGGGGGGGGGGGGGTGAAGTAAAATCTGCAGCGTTCAGAACGGGCTCTCGGTTGGTCTGGAATGGTCAGGGAGGGGGTAACGTAAATACCCGCAGCATGTGGAATGCGACCTCATTCGTCCTCGGACGGCCATGCAGATAAAGCTGTTGCTAAAGCGGCCATGTTGATAAAGCGGCCATTCTGCATATTGGATAGGTTTCACGTTCGATACATCCTCCCCCCAGTGCAGTGTCGGCTGTGCTAACTTCTTAGAACGTGGCAGGATCCTGTCCGGCGGTGTCATATGCGGTCCATTCCTTCTGGGCAGTGGGGAGGAGCTTCTTCTGGCCTGGGATCCGTGATCGGTGTCGTCTTGAGTACGGCAATTTTTACTGCAGGGCGCACGTACACTCCGGTGCTCGTCTGGACCCCAACGGTTCTTACTTGTCCGTCAGCGGCGGGCATTGTTTCAATGACGCGCCCGCGGGGCCAACTATTGCGGGGCAGGGTGGGGTCCACAACTAGCACAAGATCACCCGTTTTGATGGGGGTGCTTGGCTGGTGCCATTTTTGACGTGCAGCTATCGTGGGCAGATATTCTTTCATCCATCGCCGCCAAAACATATCTGCTAATTGCTGGCTGACTCGCCATTGCTTTCTTAGGCAGACCTCCTCTTCTTTTGCTGCGTGTAGTGATAGATGCGGTCGCTTCCCTGCTGATCCCAGTAAAAAATGGTTGGGGGTTAGGGGTTCTTCATCCCGCGGGTCGACAGATACATGTGTTAGTGGGCGATTATTTACTATGTACTCTGCTTCTGCCAGGGCCGTGAGGAGAGTTTCTTCTTTCGGAGAGCGCTCCTTCATCGTCGATTTGAGGGCTCTCTTTATAGAGCGAACGAGGCGCTCCCAAGCTCCCCCCATATGGGGAGATAGGGGAGGATTAAATTTCCAATCCGTTTTTTGTGTTGAGATATAGTTTTGCACTCTGGGATCTCGACTGATTGACTCCAGCGCGTCTCGTATCTCTTTATCAGCCCCGTGGAAATTGGTCCCGTTATCTGAGTACATGCACTCTGGCTGACCTCGCCTAGCTGACATTCGCTGCATCGCCATGATAGCTGAATCGGCACTTAGTGAAGCCGCAAGCTCGAGATGTACGGCCCTCGTTGACAGGCAGGTGAATAAGGCCCCGTACCGTTTTTCCCGACGTCTGCCAATTGTCACTTCCATAGGGCCGAAGTAATCAAGGCCGCAGTGCGTAAAGGGGGTCACGTGATGGGCGAGCCTGGCAGCTGGTAGAGGTCCCATCAGTGGTGGCATCGGCTTAGTGTTCCTTATACGGCACACTAGGCACTCGTGCGCTATTCGGCGGAGGTTGGTTCATAATTTTAATATAAAGAAGCTGCCTCTGATTTCCGCCATGGTTTTTTCGGTACTCGGGTGGTCCGCCTTTTGATGATAATGGCGGATCAGGAGCCGAGCGTACGTCTCGTCACCATCCAGGATGACTGGTGTCCGTACTCCACTGGTGACACCTTTTAGGTCTTGTAGCCGTGAGCCCATTCGTATGATGCCATCCGGCCCAAGGAAAGGCGTTAGCGTCCGCAGGCGACTGCCGGCGGGTGATATGTCGCCCTTTTTAGCGGCGTGAATTTCGGCCCCAAAGGAGTATGCTTGGGACTTCTTCACCCATAATGTTTCTGCTTCTCGGGTTTCTTCGGCACGTAGAGGACCTTCTGATGATGTCTCGGAGCCTGGCCGACATCGCCTTATGAATCGGAGAACCCATGCAGTGGTGCGGATGAGTCGAAGCCAAGATGAAAATCGTTTGATGAGAGGTAATCCGTCTCCCATTGTTGTCATGAGGCCGACATATTGAGGCCTTACCTCCAGAGCCTGGTTATCGGGTCGGATGACTGGCTCCTTTTCACGGGGCCATGTTGCTTCCGGTTGGGTAATAAAGGTCGGTCCGCGGAACCACCGGCTAGTGGGCGTGAGGTCGGGAGGCTCGATATCTCGTGTACCTATATCCGCGGGGTTTAATTTTGTAAACAGCATCATCAAGAACCAAACAAACACGCAAAGTAAACCATGTACAAAATTAAAGAACGGTAATGAAATCATCACAGAAGACATCAAGATATGCGAATACTTTAATAACTACTTTTGTAATATTGGCGCTTCTTTGGCTGATAATATAATCAACAAATACAGACATAAACTGGATGATAAAATTACATTAAAGTATGAAAGTGCGGAATCAATATACTTGCAACCCACAACTGAACCCGAAATATTAACTATCATAAAATCCCTAAAATCAAACGCGAGTGCTGGACATGATCAACTAAAATGTACAACAGTACAAAAACTTGCCCCACTACTAACTCCTACACTAACTAAACTGATTAACCTGAGCCTGAAAGAAGGTCAATTTCCAGACAGTTGTAAAATTGCAAGGGTTATTCCAATATATAAAGGGAGCTTGAAAACTCAAACATCTAACTATAGGCCCATTTCTGTCCTACCGATTCTATCAAAAATATATGAAAGAGTAATATACGATAGGCTAGACAACTTTCTGAAAAAAAAATCATTTCTATATGCCAAACAATACGGTTTCAGAAAAAAATGTAATACTCTCTCTGCAACTAATGATCTCATAAATAAACTTAGAACTAGCATAGATAATAAAAACTATGTCATAGCAATTCTCGTAGACCTTCAAAAAGCCTTTGACACCGTAAGTCATGAAATACTGATTAAAAAAATAGAAAAAACAGGTGTAACCGGTCCAGCTATCAAACTAATAAAATCCTATCTGTCCAACAGAAAACAATGTGTTAACATAGGAGATAAAAACAGTCAACTCGAGAGTATAAACTACGGAGTTCCACAAGGATCAATACTGGGGCCACTCTTATTCCAAATATACATAAATGACATCTGTCAGCTAAAACTACATGGTGAAATTTTCTTATACGCAGATGACACGGCAATTTTTTACTTCGGCAAAAACTTAGAAAGTCTATTAGAACAATCTCAAACGGATCTTAATGTACTAAACGATTGGCTAATACAAAATATATTAACAATAAATATTAATAAAACCGGTTACATGATCTTAAGCTCACCTAAAAGAATAATACCATCGCATAAACCATTACAAATAGAAGAAAGAGACCTACATATCCTAGATAGCGAAAAATACCTGGGCTTATATATTGATAAACATTTAACATTTAAACAACACGTAGAAAAACTAAAAACAAAAATCATCCCATTAATTGGTGTATTTGGTAGAATTGCTCATCTTCTACCAACAGAGGTAAAAAGGGGCTTATACTTTAGCTTAATCCAGTCCCACCTTAATTATTTAATAGAAATATGGGGAAACACATACATTACGTACTTAAACGGCTTACAAATAATACAGAACAAAGTTATTAAAAAACTCTTCAACTATAACCCAGACACTCCCACAAAAAAACTATACCAGGAAATGAACCTTTTGAAAATAAGAACATTGTACGAATATAACATATGTCTTTTAATCTACAAAATACAAAATGGACTTATACACACAAACACAACATTTATAAAAACATCACAAGTACACGAACATTATACTAGACAACACAATAAATTGTACACAAATACTGTCAAGACTGAAAGTGGCAAGAGAAGTATTGGTCACGAGGGAGTTCATATATATAATCTCCTTCCAGATAGCCTAAAAACGGAAAATAACATAAAAACCTTCAAAAAAAAACTATTTAAACTCAAAATGTTGGAACAAAATTAAAAATATTATTCTTATTACTGTACTATATATATATATATATATATATATGCTCTGTATTTAAGTTAAGAAAGCGAAATACTATGTTTCTTTTAACTTAATAATAAAAAAAAAAAAAAAAAAAAAAAGGTACCCATCTCCAATTAATGATCTCGGTGGACTCATCTATTTCTCCTAGTCGGTTGGCTACGAAGGCGGAATAAGCTCTCGGGTCTGTCCTCAGCCAACATAGGACGGTTGTTGAGTCTGTCCAATATGTGGTTCGCCTTATTAGTAGTTGGCTCTCCTTTTTTATGGTGGTCGCCAATCGTGCAGACATCAGGGCTGCTTGTAGCTCCAGGCGCGGAATAGACAGGGGCTTCAATGGTGCCACTTTACATTTACTTGCCAGGAAGGTTGAGTGTGTGCCTTCCTGTGATTTTTCCGTTAAATACGCAATTGCGCAACATGCAGACTCCGATGCATCACAAAATATGTGAAGTTCAAAAATGCCGTTTTTATTGCTGAGGCATCTCCGGGGTATGGTCACGCTGCTCTGGCGGAGAATTTTTAGCCAATCTGACCATTTATTCAAATGTTCCGATCTTATAGGTTCATCCCAGCCAATATTCGATCTCCACACTGCTTGGAGAAGTATTTTTGATCGAATTGTTAGGCAGGATACGAAGCCTACGGGATCAAAAATCTTCATTACAATGCTTAATAATTGTCTTTTTGTTGGGTGGGGAATTATCTCGGCTGCCGCCGCCTCCCGGAAGCTGTAGATAAAGTGGTCGCCAGCGAGGTCCCATACGAGGCCTAGTATGCGCTCATTTTCATGGTCCCCGCTACTAATCGGTATGGCCGATTTTGGCCGCTTTTCTAACGGTACTTTTGCAATGGCGGCAGGGTCATTTGAAGCCCAATTCGTGAGCTGAAAACCCCCGCTTGCGAGGATGGTGCTCACCTCCTGTACCATCTTGGCGGCTTCATCTGATGTGTCCACTGCATCCAGATAATCATCCATATAGAATTTTTCTTGGATGGCTGTCGCTGCGGCTGTATATTGTTCCTTATATTGCTCAGCTACCGTATTTCGGACGAATTGCGCACTGCTCGGTGAACAAGTTGCTCCGAACATCATGGATGTGAGCATATATGTGCTTGGCTCCTCTTGTGGCGTTGTTCTCCACATAAATAATTGAGATGACTGGTCCTCCCTTTTTATTTTTATCTGCAGAAACATTTCAGCAATATCGGCTGCGAATGCGATTTTTCCTTCGCGGAAGCGTAAAATGTTCCCCAATAGCGAGGAAAGGAGATCGGGCCCTGTTAACAATTGATCGTTTAGGGATACGCCTCGACAGCGGCTTGCTGCGTCGAACACCACTCTTAGCTTTCCCGGTTTGTTGGGATTTATTACTGCAAAATGTGGTAGGTACCATTTTCGCGGATTAGGGATGGCCGCCTCTTGACTATTTAATTTGCGCGCGTACCCACGTTCAATAAGTGAACTTATTTTCACCTTGTATGCCGCTGCCAATGTTTCGTCTTTTGCCAATTTTCTTTCTAATGAGTACAGGCGCTTTAGTGCGCACTGTTTATTGTCCGGCAGGCGTGTGTTATCTGCTTTCCACAGAAGGCCAGTTTCTCACCGCCCGGTGTCATACGGCCGGGTAGTGTTTTTCATAAGGTCTTCTGCCCGTTGCGTGGCGGCATCTATGCGTGCCGCTGACGTCACTCCAAGCGAGTCGATAGCGAAATTTTGTTTCAAGAGGTCTGAGAGCTGTTGGTCTCCCCTTTCGAACTCGCCAATTATGCTGAGCGTTATGTGCTCCGTAGGATGAATGCCTCCGTGCGTGATCCAGCCGAGTGCAGTGCGGGACAGCATCCTTTTCTCGTTGTCTTCACGCACCTCTCTCGATACAATAAGATGTGCGTTGTCTTGTCCCAATAATATTTGTGGTTTTACTTGGCGCCGACCGGCTATGGTTTGTCGCGGTAGGTCTAGATTACGCACCGTATTCGCTGTAATGCCATACTCGGCACCGTCTCCGCGTACTGAAAGCTTAACTCGTCGTGACGTTTTATCCGACGCGCACATTCCACCTGCCCCATGAATACGAAGTCCACGAGTCGGTCCGCTTGCTCCCACTTTGTCGGCAATTTCTGTGTCCAGCAGGGTCACCGTTGACCCCTCATCTAGTAAGGCATGAACTGACACTTGCCCGTTCGGGCCACATATGGTTACCGGTATCACTTTTAATAGCACCGAGTCTTGTCCGCACCACGTAGTATTTGTCACGGTTTGATTGTCATTATTTCCGCGCGACGTACCGGCAGATGAATTCACACGCGACGGATCGTGTAATAGTTTGTGGTGGGGGAGACGACACGAACCCACTCCGCACCATACGCGATATTTGCACGCACGTGTATGGTGGCTTACGTCTAAGCATTTGTGACAAAGACGGGCACTTTTCACTTTTTCACAGCGTCCGGGAACACTTTTCTCCAAAAACACCGGACACTCCCGTATCTTGTGTGAGTTTGCACACTGCGCACACTTTTCGATTTTCGAATCACTTTGCGCAAAAACTTGCTCCCGTCGTGGTCGCACTGGGGCACGAGCATTGTAACTAGTCCCGAACGCGGTATTGCGTTTGTGAGCCTTTTTAAGAAGGCGGCTAATTGTTGAATAGTCGCACTTGTAATTTGATCGGCAATTTTGTCCAACCACGATACTCTTAACACAAGGGGCATTTTCGATGCTATTTCACTTAGAAGCGCGGGGTTAGAGAGATAGTCACTTTTTAAACTGCCGAGCGAGGCCACTACATTTTGCACAGTTCCCGAGAATTCAATTAACGCGTCGTTTGATGCATCTTCAGGAAGCCGCGGTAACTTTTTTATTTTCTCGAACATCAGTGTGGCGATTGTGTGAGCACTCCCGAACCGATGTTCTAGAACGTCCATTATTTCCGATACTTGTGTCGGATCCATTAAAAGTGGGCTTACAGCTTCGCGCGCCTTGCCTTTCAAAGCTCTCTGAAGGCGCATTAAGTTCTCAGATTGCGTCATCCCACATGTAGATGTTGATTGATAGAATTGAGCGCGCCATGCTGGCCATTCCACGGCGTCTCCATAATATGGTGGGAGGTCCTTAGCGCTTGATTGGCGTGCAATGAGGGAGGCCATGCGATTTTCCTCTTCGGGTTGCTGCCGCGGACTCGCACCGTTTTGTGAGGCACGAAAAGCCTCCGTCATGATCGCTGCGAGCTGTGTGAACGGGTTTGCTGGCGCCGATTGTTCAGCTCCATTATTTACCCAATCTTGAGTGTGACGCGCCGTGTCATCCTCCGTAAGGTGACCCGGGAATGTCGCGTATGTATTGTTTGCTGTGGTCTGGCCGAACTGCATTTGTGGAAAGCCCGGCTGGTTGGAGGCTGCGGGGATGTGTAGGACCCCTTGAGCTAAGGTTTGTGCCGGCTGTTGTCCGAATGATGCGCCTAAACACTCTGTGTTGATGATGGCAGGCTGCTGGAGCTGCAGAGGTGTTGTTTGGCCTTGCATCGTGATGTTGGATGCTGAAGACCGGTACTCTACGCTATGCGTGGCACCTTGTAGGGCGCCTTGTCCACTGCCTTGTTGTGTGGCGCCTTGCATGGATCCTTGTTGTGTAGTAACCTTCTCCACGGAGGTGTCAGGTTCCACGGCAGGCGCTTGTTTGGTCACAGGAACTTCGATTGAAGCGATGAGAGCATCTTGTAATTTCCGGTTGCGACGCCTCTCTGCTCTCAGTTCTCGCTGTAGTTGCTTGAGTAAATCTGCATTCAAAGCCTCGCTGTCTGATGATGAGTCATTGCTGAGCATCTGTAGCGGAGAGTGGACATCCGCGGCGGCCGCATTTGCAGACGGCGGGATTGCAGAGGGGCCAGCGGGTGGGTCAGTACTGCCAGCGGCTTGTAACTCGTCCTGTCCGGTTCTCTCCCTTGTGCTCTTCCCGGAGCGTAGAGATGGTGTCATCTTGGCAGCTGGAGACTAGGTTATCCGGCTCGAAGGACCACAATATATCGGACTAATGTCCTCTATATTGACTGTAAAATATGGGTGCTGGGCTTCTAGTCTATTCAGCAGTCCAAGGAAGTGCAAGGTCGAAAGTCAAAGGCGATTGCAGTTTTCAGGTAGTAAGAAGTGGTGCAAGAAGATAGAGGTGGTCAGAGTAGGATGTTGCGCGACGATTGAAGTTCGGATGAGACTGCCTTGAACGGAGTTTGGCGCTCCATATATATGCTGCCGCGCGACCGTGTGTAACATAGGTTCGCGCTAGGCAGAACTACCCCTTGAACGTTGGTGCATTTCTTTGCAGCTTCGTGTACTCTTATATAAGGATTAAATGATAATTTTGAATTGTATACGCAACATCACTCTCTTTTCCGCTCCCTCTCGTGTAAACCACTTCTTTCTAGCATTTTTATTAACTTCAGAAAAAATTGTACAGTGTTAACCAGTGGGTATTTAGCCCGACATCAGTGTGAAAAAACCCTTATATCTATTTAATGAAAACATTCACATATTTAATTTTATGTCAACTGTATGGATGCGAGTCCAGCCTTTTAAACTATATTTTTTTTTTAAAGTAGCTCTAGCAGGACTCGCGTAAATTTAATATTAATTACATACTAAAAATGTTTACAACAGATAATTAGATGGCATTTGAGAAGAAGCTCGTTGATTGGCTGTCCGTACGCCATTGAAGTAGAGGGGTGGGGGGGGGGGGTGAAGTAAAATCTGCAGCGTTCAGAACGGGCTCTCGGTTGGTCTGGAATGGTCAGGGAGGGGGTAACGTAAATACCCGCAGCATGTGGAATGCGACCTCATTCGTCCTCGGACGGCCATGCAGATAAAGCTGTTGCTAAAGCGGCCATGTTGATAAAGCGGCCATTCTGCATATTGGATAGGTTTCACGTTCGATACACTATTGAACACACTTTTTGTACAAACTGTTTAAACAAATTTTAATAATGTTTTTGCTTCATATACCACATTTGTTTTTTCTAGGTACCAAAATAAAATATATTTAACTACAATATTACCCATGCACAGGCTGCGCCTTAGTGGGTTCCCATTATTTTTATTATATCCAAAATATGTAACTATAAAATGTGAAATTGGGAAAAATAAAGGATTTAAAAAATATATATATATATCCTCTCTTCTATCAAGCGTTATCTAAAATTGCCTCCCCTCCATTCAACACCTCATCTCTTCTAAGTCTGAACTTTACTCCGATCTCACATATAATTCTGAAATTTGAGCATTTAAATAAAATTATAAAATTCACCTTTCCAATAAATATAAATTCACCTTTCCTTTCTCTGTAATTTTAAATGATGGCCTAGAACACCCTTGAAGGGTGAAAGCCAGAAATAATTTTAAAAAAACCCTGTTGCTCTATTGAGTGCTGATTTTCAGAGCAAAAACATTCCAGGGTTCTAGATTTTTTTGCTCAGAATTTTCTAAAACATAAAGATAAAACAATAACAATACGTTCTGCGAAATGAATACGATTAAAGACATTCGACATTTTAGTATCTTCTGTCGTTTTCGTTTTCAGATTTCTCTTCGGGACTAGTATAGATCCTTGTTGTTCTAAAGGAAGGAGCTGTCGGTGACCTCCGCATCTATCGGTGACCCCCGTTTCTCTTCCCTAACCAGGTTGGACGATGTTAGAATTCCAATTTCATTAGTTAGTCCCATTTTAGTGTGACAGTCACAGAATAAACGACAGTAATATCGGCTACCTTGTATTTCCTTTAATACAATTACATACCTTAGAATACCCATTAGTGTTCCTATCTCGCAAGGAGAAGATTACCTAGGCTTAATTTCCCATTAACATACCTTTCCGGAAAAAGTAACCACCAACACACCATATCCGGAAACTCGTGGTTTAAGCGGAGAACAGGTGAATCTATATCATTGGCTAGTTTCTAGAAGAGCGAATATCAGATTTTCAAATTTTCGCGAGGCGTAATATGTAGAATTTTCTCTTTTTAGCAAGTTTTAACTAACTAACTAACCATCACGCCGTTTCCCCGCAGGGGTAGGCAGGGAGGACGGACCGCTAAATAACTCGGTCTTGGCACATACTCCTTGCCTCGTTCACATTCATACATCGTCTCATCATGCTCTTCTATTATTCTGACTCTTGACATGGCCCGACTCAAGTATATGATTCACTTGGTCATGCCACGTCTTTCTCGGGCATCCCCGACTTCTTGTACCATTCACATTTGCGTCATATATTATCGTTACACACCTTTCCTCGTTCATTCGCTCTACATGCCCAAACCATCGGAGCGTTCCTTTCTCGATCTTGCTCATTACGCTTACATAAGCCTTGCATTCTTTGCGGATCTCCACGTTTCTTACATGATCATTCATGGTTTTACCATACATACGGCGTAGGTATCTCATTTCTACAGCATTAAGTCTACTTTCATCCATCCTCTGCCAGTTCCATGCATCACTGCCATACATCGGGGTAGGTATCAGTACTCCATTGTGGACGGCTAGCTTCGCTTCTTTGGATGGTTTTTTCTTGGTGCCAATGGCGTACAGTCCTCCATTAATAGAGTTACCCGCATTCAGCCTTATTTCAATATCTCTATCAGCCTATCCACCTAGCAAGTTTTAATTGAAAGAAAATCAAATTTATAGTATAACATTGACCCTCGAAAACCAAAAAATTCTTTCTCATAATCACAAGGTTCATTTAGAATTCGGGTGTAACTAATTAATAGACAAAAATCACAAAAATACATAAAGAAAAACTGACACTGGCCCCTTTAGAAGCAAGCCACAGATATCACACTTCAATCGTAAGAAATCAAATTTGGAAACGATTTCAAGGCATTTCATTTTTTTAAGCTTTCGCTTTCGAGTAAATCGAGTTCGAAGATGGATTTTTTTTGATAAATTTGAAAAAAAATCGGTCGCTAAAAGATGTTTAGGTTTTGTAATTTATCGTAGACCCGGCTCCTATAGTATCCAGTTTTTGAAAAAAGTGGAAAAAAGAAAAAACTGATCAAAATAAAAAAAAATAAAACTTTTTGGTACTCTGTGTGTTGTAGATTTCCCGGTTGTGTCGTAGATTCCCCAGTTGTGTTGTAGATTCCCCAGTTGTGTTGTAGATTCCCCAGTTGTGTTGTAGATTCCCCAGTTCCTGCTTGTACTACTAGTTTCCGGACACAGTGTACAACTGTAGGATAAAAGGATAAAGAAGAAAACAAGAAATATGTTGTGGGCGGTGACCCGACAATCGGTCCGGCGACAGTTAGTCCGGCCGACAGTTCGTCCGGCCGACATTTGGTCCGGCGACAATTGGTCTGGCAACAATTGATCCGGCGACAATTGGTCCGGTCGAAAGTTTAGAAGATGTTTCTTCAAGTAAGTATGCAAAGAGGATATACGGCCGTACAACCAAAGTCGATATACTTTTTTGCTAAACCGACTGCACGTATAAGTAGGTATGTCGTATTTTGTGATTGCCGCATGCTACTTTTACATTTTACAGCGGATTTTCTCAAGATGCCTTTAGATATAAGTATATCGACTTTGGTTGTACGGTCGTATATCCTCTTTGCATACTTACTTGAAGAAAACATCTTCTAAACTTTCGGCCGGACCAATTGTCGCCGGACCAAATGTCATGGAAGTGAGTGTGTTTCCGGATCCGAAAGCTTGGTCAATCGGGCCTTAAATTTCTAATACTAAACTGTGTTTTATCTTTATGAAGTACAAATAGGATAGCGATATATGATGTTGGACAATTGTAAGAGAGACAGAGCGCGTGATTTTGGGCTAGAACCAAAAGGAGTATTAAATAAGATGCGACATTTGTTTCCATTCGAATCTATATGGAAGGCATTTCTAGTGTGTATTTTATATCTTCAATGTATTTTTAATTGAAATAATATTATAATGTCGAAATAAAAAAATAAAAAGCTAATTTTTTTCTTACTTTCAGAGCAATTGGTCAAAAATTAAAAAAAATATTGAAATACTGTCTTTATTCTTTTGCGCCCTGAGCCGGTGGGACGTGGGTACTATGGCATCCGTATTGGGGTAAGTTATAAAGCTAAAGTAGTGTGGAGGGGAAGGAGATGAGAAGAAGGCGGTGGAGAAGTATCTGACTAATCAGAAATGGTCCCAGTACAAATCTACTAAGTTCAAGCGTCGCAATCGTTTCAATATATCAGAACATGATAGATTTTGCTTTAAACAACACATGTTATATTAAATAAATGAATTTTATTCGGGCACGCCGGGATTCGAACCCACGACTTCTAGATTCGTAGATGATGATTTTAACCGCTCATTCACAGAGATTTGATTCAAACAGTCTCCTTGAACTGAAAAAAATAATTGACAAGTCTGGGAGCCAAGGAATGCAAAGGTCTTATTTAAAGATCTCTACATAAACCCGCTGCATTGCGGGAGAATCTTGAATATATAGCTGAGCAGTAGCTTGTGTCGCTCTCCATAGAGAGAAAAAAACCGTATTTTTAAAAGTTTGGGGTCTCAAAATTTGCGTATGATCTGTAGCTATTCGAAAACTTAAAAATCGCTAAAATGGCCTTAAGTTTTGAAAAAAAAACAGATATCGTGATTTCGAAAAAAAAGAAAGGGTCTATATTTTATATTTTATATTTTGTAGGAAACTTAATTTTTATTCCATAACTGCAGTACAAAAAATGCAAACAATTTTTTTTGAAACATGTGATGTAAAAATATAAAAGGGAAAATAACACCCTTTCTGGATAAAATCAGTATTCTTGTAGACTTAGATACTTGTATCCATAAACTTGATTTTTTTTTTGTCAGCTATACGCAGTTCTTAATACTAAACAAACGTTAAAAGGTTAAATTATTGAAAAAAAAATTAATTATCGTAATTTAAAAAAATGTTTTAGGTTTTGTTTCTGATTTTCTATTAATTTTAGCGATCCAATAATCATTTTAAAATTTTCATTTTCTTTGTAAGACGCAACTTTTGAGATCTCTCTCTCTGGTTTCAATCCTGGGATTGGTTTGCAGCAATTTCCTCTATTCTTCTCTTCCATTCTTCCCTGTCTTGTGCGGCTCTTTTGAAGTCTGCATATGATGAGCAGCGCACGTCCGCCAGCAGATCCTCCTCCTCTTTTGAGATATCAGGCTTCAAAATGAGATTTATGAATTCAAAAGTTGAAATAATCGATACACCGTACTGAGCAGTGGTTTGTCCATAGAATCCATGTTGTATTTAAATAAATTTATAAAAATCTATTGATAAATGAATGATTAAATTATTATTTAAATTGGCTACACCGTTTTCAAAATCGGAATAGATCACAGTTCTAGGAATTATCTATTCTATGTTTGTAACTAGTAATAATAATATATTATGTTGGAGTTGCCAGCCTTAGACATTTTCTGTAGGTACCTACCCCGTGCGTAGAAGTATTCAGGATTACCAGAGTAGGTACTTTTCCAAAGTGGGTTGCCAGGTTGTCAACTTAAAATGCTTTCACCTACGCCCAAGAACCACTTAGAGGATTAATAAAATATTGTTTTTTATACCATCGCAACACCAAATTCGATACGATCCAAATGCGAGACATTTACGACGTAAAAGCGGAATGTTTAAGAGCGGCGTGCCCATTTATTGAAAGAATGGCAACATTATTTAAGAAATAAAGATAAATAAATAAGAATTGGAGCATTTTATTGGGCGATAAAAATATGTTCTTTATTAGAAAGTTAGCATAAAAGCAGTATTTCTGTAACATAATTTTTGTAAAATTATTATTGGTGAATGACCAGCGATATGAAACGATATGAAATAAATAATGCATACATTGTGACTAGTAAGGTACCCACACACAGTATTTACTTCAGTTATTGCTTTCTTTTTTATTTTTATTTATAATTTGAATATCGCACAAAAGTCCCAATTGCTCCCAACCGCCTGGAGCCAGTGATAGCAAGGTATCTCAAATTGGGTTATATTGTGAGGCTGAAGCTAGTGGGGAGGGCAAAGGGATGAGAGAGAGGAAGGGAAGTACCTTGATATTCAGATATGCTCACAAAACACAGCTAAAGTCATTTCAAGTTCAGGCCCCCTAGCATGGTTGATCGATATAGGTTTTATCGAAAATGTCGGTAGCTTGAAATCGCTCCGGAGCACGACTGCAGGCCACTATCGAAAAAATAACAGTTCACGTCAAATAAATTAGGAACCCTTAGTCGTTGTGAACTGTTGCTTGTTCGTTAGCGGCCTGCAGTCGCGCTCGGGAGCGATGACAAGTTACCGACATTTTCGATAAAACCTCTATCGATCGACCATGCTAGAACCCCTGGTAAATATTTTAAAAATTATTTACTTATTACTTGCAGAATCAACTTAACGGTATGTCATAACCACTTGGGGACACACTTGCAAAACTAATTTAAATCACTTACAATCAATACAAAATTCAATGGTTAAATTACTAGTTCAAAAACATATTTGTTCTCAGAGACGAAAAATATCATTGCTGTATAAGAATTTAACTGTATTACCGGTGCAGGCCCTATTATGGTACAAAATATTGACTCAGCATATATAGTCTGAATATAAGAGGAAAGTGAAACATGAACATGACACTAGGTTCACAAAGAATGAAGGAATGCTTAAATATAATACCAAAATATAACAATAAGTACGGACGGCGAACCCTGGAATATAATGTGCCCAAAATATTTAACATATTACCAAGTAATATAAAAAATTGCGCTTCCATAAATAGATTGAGATATATGTTGTATTTTCAAATATAGAGTCAAAAAATATATTACCAAATAGAGTCGGTGTGTTAATTGTGACAATCTGTATAGTTATAGCAATAATATTATGTATGTGTATTAATTTGTAATTGAAGATAACATTCTGTTGACAAATTGCTTGTACTTTGAAAAAAAAAACAATAAAGCAACGTTTCAATTCTGAATGGTGGTCTTACACCAGTGCCATACGTAGAGTATCTCCCACTCCAGAACGTTCCGCAATTACACCTTATAAGATTTTAAATATCAAATAACACAAATCAAATAATGTGAATAACACAACTCAATAAAATTTACTTGCGTCTGCCGGGTTGATCGTCAATGGTCATGACAGGTGTTTCAACTTTTGTAAGAATTGTCAAGCTGTTATGAATTCATTGGATACAAGATCTAATAACAAACTCCATGAATTGGGAACTTTGGAGTGTGGTTTTCATTAAATATGAAAGGAAATTTCCTAGGAAGTAAAGGGAAAAGTGAATTTTTACCAACAAAGCACTTAAAGGATATTTTCTCAGCAGTTCAGATAATACCAGCGATACATTATTTCTTTAGTATATTTTTATGGACCCTTAAAATTTTAAAATTCTCTTTTTAAAGAATCTAAGTACTTGGGTGTAACTTTTACCGAACTACCTTTTAAAATTTGTAAGCCTCGTTAAAAAAACTTTTAAAATTTTTATTTTACAATCTTTTCCCCACTTTGAACTAGTTTTTTTGTAAGTGTATTAATATCAATTTAAATATTATGTACCTTTATAAATTAAGACGGAAATTTGCTTCAAAAGAAGCTGTAAATTTACCACATTTTGCTAATGTGCTTTAAAAAACGTCATTGGCTTCGCCATAATTTAAAAATGCTTAGAAAGACCAAATATTAAATTAAACATGCTATTCCTAACAACAAAATAATAAAAAATACTTTTTTGGTCAATAAGTAGGGGAGACCTAGGAGAGTTGTGACAATTTTTAATATAAGGGACATCATATCTCGCTCAAGAAACATTCCACAGTTATGACTTATGTGAATTAATGTAGCACCATTCCTTCCCTTTCCAAAACCATCATCAAAATTAATTAAAGCATTACGGTTTCCGATAAAATCAACAAAAAGAAAAACTACTCCCTCTGTCACAACTCCCCTATCACCGAGGCAAGTTGTGACAGCTACCAAGGTAAGTTGTGACAGCTTTGTATTTAGACTATTTGAGTATTTCGACACTAGCAGAGCCTTTATCAGTTTTTCGTGTATAGTTATTAGGCATTCTGAAACAAAAAAGTATCACCATAAGTCATCCACCATGCAATATCACACCAAATATTTTTTTAATCGAATATGAATTTTTTGAGACAAGCTTTTATTGCGGACTGTACTTGCAAGATTTGACCTTAATATACTAATGCACAAACACATATACAGGCATCGCAAATTAATTTTAAAAAGTGTCGAAATAACCCAGCAGAAAAATGAAATTACGACTTGATCCGAATAATGAGATATATTTTCTAAACACGATGCAAACACAAAAGATCAATGCAACGCTTTGAGACTTAAATAACCACACAATTTAAGAAAAAATAACACAACAACGCACATGATATAAATTCAATCAAAATTTTGAAGAAAAAACTTACTTTTCCCATTTTTTTGTACGCAGGCGTCATAATTACGCAACCGCTTCTGAAGTGAAGTAGAGTGTGTCTAAAGCGACAAACGAGCATTGTTACAATATCGCTAACTATTATAGGTAGGGAGAAACCGTCTTTGTCACAACTCTCCTCTGTCACAACTCTCCTAGGTCTCCCCTACGTACACCTTGAAGAGTTTTAAAATATTTAAAGCATATTAAAACATATCTGAACGTTATGGTTGTCCTGGTATTCAAGAAATCATCACTACCATTTCAAATGTAAATCTCCAGGACGCTCATTTTTTTTTACAAAACATCTTTTACATAAAATCCCAGGAAACACTTCTTTGCTACAAATATAAATAAATTTAACGCTTGATTGGATTCTCATTCGAAGAGAAGAAAAGGAATAACCCCTTAAATAATAAATAAAACCACTCAGGCTAATTTATTCGCTTTTTAGAACAACTCACATATTTCATAGAAATCGTTGTATCTCCCTTATCCTCGTGGTGAGAACTATAATATAAATGGTATTAGAAAGAGGAAACACCATGCTTTACATTGAAATCTTAAAGTTAACCACAAAATAATTAAAATATACTCCTTTATGAAACCAAAATTTCCGAACGCAATTTGAAAAAAAATGAAATGTTGCAAATTTTGTATTCAAAAAAATGAGGTGACGATTGACGATAACGTTTATAATAGATACATTTTTCTAATAAATTACGTGTCTGTTTTTGAAGTGAAAACTTCTCTAGCACCGTTGTGATTTAAAACTCGATGAAACGATAACGAGCGACACTAAAAGTAGACAAACACATGTATCTATAGGATTTAGCGTGCGAGAGAATTAGATAATCTGCATTCATCTCATTCTCTCGAAGTTTAGTTTTCTGAAGGTTTCATTTCTAACGCGTGTGAACTGCTCATTCGTAATTTTTATATTTTAGTTTATCAATAATTTTAGTTACAAAAAACGTAAGCTGATACACTTTTTATGTTTGCAGCCCATTCTGATCTTCTGACCGAATGTGCCCAAGATCTGGGAGTTTAAAAAAAAAACGAATGTGCTTTAGACTACAACAAAGTAAAACTTCATTAACTTATATCTCCCTCCCAACTTCCGTGCGCCTCGCCCGACCGTTCGCCTCACCCGATCACACTTTTCATAACGCTCTCGTCACGCATTCACCAGCTTACTTCCCAAGTCAAGCGTGCGTAATGAAGTTTAAAAAAAAATTTAATCAACTCAATTACTATTTGCGAAATTAGATAAGATAACGTCAGCAAAATGGTGCATGCTCATATAATCTAAATTATAATATTAATAATAATAAAAACTTACCTTTTCTATTACAGCAATCTTGTATGAGTCATCTCCAACAGGGGCCACAGGGATGGAAATACCAGAACCGAACCCCCTACACGTGTGATTTCCTCCATAAAACCCACAAAAAGGGTGCATAACCACCCCCCACTCATCTCAAAGCAAAGGCGAGGTGTGGGGTACGGCAGTACCCCAGATACCCGGGTATTTATTAGGTAGATCGGTCCATTACACGGAATGAGCAGATACCAGCGGTCATAAATTACACTAATGGGAATGATTCTACACCTCTTTATTACGAACGTACTCGAGATAAGGTATTTAAATTATATATTTTTTGGTTCGCACATAACACTGGCACACTTAAACAATTTAATGTCGGCTCGTTGTAATTTTTTCAGTTCGGGACCTCATATTTATAGCTCGTTGCGTTACGGAGATAAAACGCCTTTTAAAAGCGAGACTACAAAAGAAAAGATGACACAATAAAAGAAACTATATTCGCTGAGAAGAGATCGTTTCGAGGTCTCAAAGATAGGATATATTTAAAAACACAAAATGTATCATAAACCGCATAGCAGTCATATGAGGTAGCCACAAGCCAAAAATGTATGTATTCTTAATGAGCCTTACAAACTTGTCAACAATGCGTTCACTTAATATCGTAAATAAATTATTGTTTTATGTGGCAATAACGTTTTTTATGTTTCATGCACCGCCAAGGACGCGTGCCTCGTACTGAACACGGGTTTGGAAAGAGAATTGGCGTTACAAACCCGTGCACAATTGGATGCCGCTTGCCTTCTATTGAACACGGGTTTGGAGGAGAAATAGCGTTACAAACCCGTGTTGATTTCGAGGCATGAACTCCTATTGAACACGGAAAAAGAAATACGCGCCCCGGCAAGGCTTAGGTCCTGGGTTCGAGTCCTAGATGTGACCGTATCTTTTTCTGATTTTTCTGTTTTCAGATTTTCGATTTAGTTTCGCAAATATTATCTTCATTTAAATAAAAAAACAAAATTTAACCCTTACATTTTACGTACAAGGTAATTAACAATTTTATTTTATTTCCACTCAATTAAAACGCTATGTAAAGCATCAATTTATCCCAAAGTAAAGAGTAATCGAAAATAGCGATAGTGGATGTAAGGTGTCGGGTAGGAATGCTATCCTTGTTCTACCGGTATTACAATGGAAGATGCTCCGAGGAATGAGCGTCATTAATCCCTTCGGCATAGGTGCATAGCCGGGAAACTCTCCAAACGCGTGCCCAACATTTGTACACGGTTGACATTTGTCACATGAGAACAGGTCGCTTCTTCGACTCGTCCTTGGGTTCAACAGCTCGGCCGTGGAATGATTTGCCGGCCTCTGTGTTTCCTCCTTCCTACAACAAGCAAGTCTTTCTATTCTGTCTTTCGAAATTTGGAACAATTTCATCGATAGCCCATTTCTCTTGGGATGCTATGATTTATATGTACCAGACCACTACAGCCGAAGTCGACATCATGACTTATTTAAAGTACCGAACGGCAGAACAGACGTCTTGGCAAAGCATGGCATAACGAAGGGGGTGGTGCTGTTAAATGAAATTGCAAACCATTTGGATGTAAGTGACTGTTCTTTATATGCCTTAAAAATATTATTGAAGAGTCACTTGCCTAAATGCTGATAGGGTTACTAAATTGTACTGTAATTGGAATTATTCGGTTGTACAATAATAATAAAAAATAAAAATAAATAACTATAAAAATTAAAATATAATAAAATAATGGGTCTCTTCAAGACCAATGTTTATTCCTTCCTCTCCTCAAAAAGACCCTTCATACAGCATCTCAGATGACATAGGCCCTGAGGAAAATTATTTTCCTCAAGGCCTCCTGTGTGGAGTTAATGTTGAAAAAAAAACTGCAGTTATATTGGTGAATGTTGTCCGGCTACAGAATTTGGGAGAGATGACGTAGAAGGAAAGGGCAAAGTTTGGAAGTTTTTTTTTTTTTTACAGTGAATACCGAACAAGAATCTCAACTGCTCCCGTCTGGAGCCAGTGAGACTATGGCATCCCCAATTGGGGTATGTTGTGAGGCTGAAGGTAGTGGGGAGGGGAAGGAGGTGGGGAAGAGGAAGGTTGGGAAGTACCTGGCTATTCAGTTCTGGTCATCAAACACGGCTAAAGCCATTTTCAAGCAACGTTTCAATTCTGAATGGTGGTCTTACACCAGGGCGATACTGATGGTATCTTCCACTCTGGAACATGCCGCAAATATACTATATATTATTTCAAATGAATTAATTGTGAAATAACACAAATTAATCAAATAAAATTTATTTGCGCATGCCGGGTTCGAACCCGCGACCTCCGGATTGTGAGTCAAGAGTCTTACCCACTGGACTACGGAGGAAGTAATTGGCTTTTAAAAGAATTAAAGTTATTTCAAACAATATTCAGAATGGTGTTCTCTCGCCAAGGCGATAATGAGAGTACCTTCCGCTATGTTCATAAAATATCGGCAATCTTAGTTAAACTTTGTAGATGAAACCAAATTCAGAGTAGGTTGTGTGATATGAACAAGAAACGATAACTTTGAGTGAAGAAAAGAATATGATAATAACTTATGAACAATTCAACAAAAGAAATACGTAAAAAAAGAAATTAGATTATCACAAAATATCAGTCGCAGTATGGCGTTTCGGAACATTTCTGCTGGTTATGAGATTTAACAAAGAAAAATACCAAAAAAAAGTTTTTATAACTTACACGTAGAAAAAGTAGTTAAAAATCTTGTAACGCAGACTATTCAAAATATTTGTCATATTTTTTTATCCTTATTATTCTTTTAAAACTTATTTTTCACAAATAAGTTTTTTCACACACTAATGGAATTTTTGTAGTGCGAGAATATCCTAAAAATCAACCTACAATGTCAGAAAGCTTTTCTATATAAATAAAATACAACAAAATAACATTATCACATTTTAAATAATTCTTCCCGAGTAGGGTAAAATCAAAAATGAATGAATACTCTTTAGTTTATCAGCAAAAGCTTTTAGGCGGTATAAAGTCATGTCAGCCTTTTATTAGTAGGCGGTGGATTTGTGAAAATGTTGACGTGAGTATTATTTTATTTCTACTTTCGCGTAGAAAGCATTTTATTATTTTTATTTTTTCGTATTTATTTATAAATTTTATTACAACTTAATAATGTTGATTCACTTAACACCTTCCTGATAAAGCAGATGTTTGTGTTTAGGAGAGGACATCTTGTATATTACATCTACTTGTGTATCTTATTATGTGAAAAATTAAAAATTAAATTTTGTAAAGTGATGTTATAAAGTAAAAAATTTAAAAACGACTTTTTTTACGTGAATACCTCAAAGGAGTCCCATGGCAACCCCAATTGGGGTATGTTGTGAGGCTGAAGGTAAGTAGAGAGGGAAAGAAAATGAGGAACAGGGTGAGGAAGTATTTGGCAATTCAGATATAGTCACCAAACACGGCTAAGCCATTTCAAGCAACGTTTCAATTCTGAATGGTGGTCTCACATCAGGGCGAAACTGAAAGTATCTGCCACTCTGGAACGTGCCGCAAATATATCTCATATTATTTTTAAATGATTAAATTGTGAAAACACAAATTAATGAAATGAAATTTATCTGCGCACGCCGGGTGTCACGACCAATGTCGTGACTCGAGAGAGATGTGGACTGTAAATCTAAATTTTGCGAAAACAAGACAATTGACTGCGTTTTTAACTCAATCACAGGAAATGGCAAATGGAAAGATAAGTCCCTAACTTTTGATGGGTTCATCCGCTGTTTCTGGACCGATCTTGTTGCTGACTGCTTTCCACAATAACGGCACAACGCAAGGTCACAATTACCGACACTTTGGGGTTCATTAATTAGTCATTTTTGCGATAATAGCGAGATTTCAATAGCGAGATGTGAATGGTGTCACTGCGATTATTCAACTCATACAAGTAAGTAATTTTAGATTTTGGTGCCAATATTGTAGATGTGTTCCACGTAGGTATGAAAACATCTTCTTCTTTTCCTAATGAGTAGGAGATTTCAAGGAAATGAGGAAGACAAAGGATTTTTTTTAAAAATATATAATCATTATAATTACCTTTAACGTATCGTAATGTATTTGAAAAGAATTTAATGATATAGACAAATTCTCGTGTAATTTAAGAACCTTAAAAAAATATGTGTCATAGCTAATGTTAAATAATGTCAAATACCCTTTTGCAAGTTATCACTGTGAATCTTTTCCAGTTACTTTCTTTTTTTCATAAGTTTTTATTCCAGTAAAAAAGAAAATAACATTTTCACTTACTTAACTAGAATATTGAATTATGTACTTTTTACATTATATTACATAGTTTTTACATTACATAGTTTTTACATTTCATAACCTTAGATTACATTAGATTGCACTACTAACATTTACATGATATTATATTACCAATGATATTAATAAATGAACAATGAAGGACTTGGGATCATGGGTTTAGTTTTTAAACTGTTTCAGAACTAAACACCGGGTTATGAATCCGCGATCTCCGAATGGCTATTCGAGTCTTGCGTCGCGACAATCGAGAACGTGGTCGAGGTAGTGAAAAGTTACAAAGTGAAGTTTTAAAGTGAAAAGATACAGAGTGAAGTTAAGCGAAACGTTAGACATACAGATTCATCAAAATAAAATAAAAATTATTTTTCATTTCCCATGTGAATTGCCAATATAAAATTAATTAGACAATATCAAATAATTAACCATAAGGAAGACAACATAACAGAGATAAAATATAAAAATAATAAATAATGTAGATAATACGTACCTACTTAATACATTACAAATAATAAACAAAACATAATAATATAATGTATGTCCTATTAATAATTAATCCTATTCCTATTAATATTATAAAGGCGAAAGTTTGTATGGATGTATGTTTGTTACTCTTTCACGCAAAAAATACTGAATGGAATTTAAAAATTCTTTCACTAATAGAAAGCTACATTATTTGCGATTGATTAGGCTGTAAATTTTGGTAAGCTCTGGCGTAATTAAATTATTTATTATACGTTTATTGTCCAGACGAAAAGCAAAGCGTTGCTTGGTAACTGTGAGTAATTATTTGACGTGCGCTGTCATTTTGTTATTTGTTTAGGTTACTATGGAAATCCCTTTGATAGTTAAAATTATACTAATCTATACTAATATTATAAATGCGAAACTGCGTGTGTTTGATTGTTACGTTTTAATAGGTGGCACGCGAGCTGTTTGAAAAATGAATGTAACAGGTATGGGTGGAGTGGTGAGAGGGTATTGATTAAATACTTTTATTCGCTTATACAAAGTGATGCTGTGCTGTGGTGGTTCGTGAGAGTGGTACAGTTTTTCCACCAACAGAACTATTTCTTATGCTAATATTTAATGGCGAGATATTATTTTTATTATAGAGATGTTTCTGTAACTAAAGTAGTACTACTTTGTCGTTAATTAAAAGTAAACATACCGACGTAGATAACTTTGCTAATAAATATATCACTAAAAGTTGAACCAGAGAGTTTAGACAAAATTTTCGCGTTTCCTTAATATTCTTATTTTTTCTTCTTATTTTAGCTAATTATTGGAGATCACTTCATTGTGCAAGAGGGTCTCTCGATTTCCACGTTAGACTTAGGCCGCCTACAGTAAAGAGACTTTAGTTAACGGCGACAGATGGCAACTATTCCAATATTCATATAAATTCAACTCCCAAATTATCTGGGACTCGAACTCAGAATCTCTCACCTGGATTCAGCGCCTTAACCAACTCGTTACTTTACCGATTTTTACGACCGTTATGTTTTTATTTATGTCTTGCACGTCTTTCACGTGTCTTTCATGTTACATATAGATTTATTAGTATTATCTTGTTCTCCAATGATATTATATTGCATTGATGGGTAAACTACTCGGCTTCATTCATAGAATTACCTCTGACTTCAAACATATAAGTACACTTAAAATTCTTTACTGTTCGCTGGTTCGCCCTCACCTTGAATATGCTAGTATCATTTGGTCTCCTTTCTATGCTGTCCACATTTGTCACATCGAATCCGTACAACATCGTTTCCTAAGAGGAATTGCTTGGAGGTTGGGTCTTGAAAGAGGCAAGTACTCATATGATGAAATTGAACACATTTTAAACATTTCTTCTTTAGAAAAACGTAGAAAGGACTCTGATCTAATTTGCATATTTAAAATTATCAACAGTATTACTGATACACCTGCATTGTTACAACTCATACAGTTTAACATCCCTTCCCGTAGACTTCAAAATAATGAATTGCTGTTCCTCAATCAACATTCTACTGATTATGGATACCATTCTCCCTTATCCAGAATGTCGAGACTTGTCAACGCAAGTCAAAGCATTGATTTTTTTGGTGTAAAACTAAATGACTTTCGGCAGTCTACACGCAATATTTAAATGCCTCTTCATGCTTTGACTTGTAGTGTCTTCCATATGTACTTTTTACATTTTGTATTGTCATTGCTATTAATTTATATGTGCTTCACTATCATCTCTGTTTTTTTTTTTTATTCGTGTTATTATTATGTTTTTAATGGACTATTGTCCGTAAATTAATAAATAAATAAATAACAATCAAAAGTTATCCAAATGAAAGTTGAATATTATGCTACCCTTGTAACGGTGTGGCCTGCGTATTCGCAATTTTGCATGGGAGAGTTGGCTGCATTGCGCACCGAAATAATCCACGCATAACTCAGAGAAGCTTCGAGATTGTTCGAGTCTTCAGTTGACGGAATTACCTCGGGACGGGAGGTTGTGTTTGTTGAGCGGGCTGTCATTGGCTGGAAACCAGTTCATCATGATCGGACTTCGAGACGTGAGAATTAAATTTTATTTGTAACAGATCGAGATATTATTTAGTCTTAGTTTTAGAGATTACTGAGTGATAAATATGTTTTCGTTTACACGATCACAGGCGCCCATCAGTTATTTCTTTTAATTGTACCTGCAAGATTCCGATAGACACGGTCAGAGAAATTAAGATCAAATTCACAGCTGGTTACTTATTACGCATCCAGCCACCCCTGATGATTATTTATATTTTAACTTAATAGAGTCTCATTGCAAATTTTAGAATGTTCCCAAGGGCCGGTTTTCATTATAATAAAATTTATCATTGTTCTGACTTGGCATTCTTTACTGATTACCTACCCTCAGTGCCTTGCTGATTATATTTGTGTTTTAACACTATTTTATATTGATGGATGACCAGCCATGGTGGGTATAATATATTGGTAAATATCCTAAATGTTACACCCTTTAAAAAGATGTTTGAATTTAACTTTTCAAGGGCCTTACTCACATAACCAAAAATTGGCGAAGAACACCACGAAAAACCCTTTTCATGGTTTGAGGTAGGTACAGAAAAAATGTATTAATGTTAACATGGAACACATTGCTTACATTTGTTAAGTTTAATCAGTGATGGTTCCTAGTTCTGCGTACTTTTAGGGTAGTTACCAGTAAATATACCCCTGGGTAAAAGCAAAAAAAAAAGAAATAATGAAACTACAATGGCAATTTTCACTAAGCCTGATGAAATTGAGACAAATGATATTACCTACCCCGAAAAAAGTAATAAAATACCTTCACAATTTCAGCCTAAAAAGCCCATTTTCAGCGTACAGAAGTCGGAACCTTTATTTTCCCCCAGATTGACATCTGTCATCTTAGAGCCGATAAAAAATAAGGGGTACATTAGAGAAAGCCACCGCGCGAGGCCAACGGAATCCTTTGTGGAGGAACAAAGGTGAACAGTTCTAGTGGGGGGAGGAAGCTCGCGCTATAAAGCTCGCCCCGAGTTTCCTTCCCGCAACTTGCAATAACTTTATCCACAAATAATCTATACACCATACCGACTATACGATATATGTTCTTCATTACATTCCTTGCCCTTCTTTCTTTATTCTATTGAATTTTATTTCTTTCCTCTCCATAAGTTTTATGCCTTATAATCTATCTGAGCCTCTAATCTATATATTATTTATTTTATTGTTTGACTTATTATTATGTATGGAATCTAAGTTATCTCACTGATGATTTACTTGTATGCCGTATAAAAAAAGAAAACACTGATATGAAATACAATATTTTAATCCTTTTTGTGATTTATCGTACTTGGAGAGAAAACGATTTTTGCTTTCACGATAACATATAATATGAACATTTCAAAAAGCAAATTAAGTACCTGAAATTGGATAATGATATATTGAACCCTTAATTTACCATTACATAATCTGTAATATTATTTTATTTATTAACAGAAACAAACAGTAGATTAGACACTTTGGTTAAAAAAAATTACAATTAATAAGTATAATATTACATGGTGGGTACCTGTTATGTGTTTCATTGCAGTGTCTTATTTATGGTATGCGTATTAAGTAATTACCGGGTGATGTATTTAGTGGGAATGTGTGTGTGTGTGCGTGTGTGTATGTATGAGTATGTATGTATGTATGCGCATTTAACAAATTATATTATTGACATGACGCTCTTTTTAAATTTGTTTTCAAATATTTTTACGCACCAGATTTAAATGTCCGGGTTCAATTTTCCCCACAGGAAAAACTAAACCCTTTCACACACTTCCCAAATGATCATCTGGTCAATCCACGTTATGCAATTGCACTATATGTATTATAATTACAAAACAATACAAGAACAACATGTCAACCTACCAGGGACCAGATGGGAAAATAATTCACCGACTCCAGATATTTTCATATCAGAGGGTTCGGCTCTGTGGAATTCCTAATTGAACCTATAAATCCTACTGATCCCTCAATATAAATATTTAAAAAATCTTTTGTAATCCTACATGTATTTAAAGTTAATTTTATAAGTTCTTTGATCATTGTTTACATTTTTCATTAGATCATTATTTTTTTGCACGTAAATACTCCTCCCATAAACACGAGCTCCTAGAGCTCAACTTATGGAGTAGTAGAATAATAATGATTTATTGTATAACTTTGCACAATGTTATCATTTGTAATGTTAAAAAAAATTCTTGAAATAAAAAAAAAAGAAATAAATAAAATGACAGGTGTTATAAAACATCAATTTAAGGAAGATTTAACGATTTTCCTTGATAATATAATATCATGAGGATACAAAGAAAAATACATTATAACAACATTATACATTATTTTCATTTTTTTATTTGTTTATTTCACCAAAAAAGGTAATTTTTTTAGTATTATTTCACTTGTCATGCTAGGGGTGTATATTTATGTATGAAAATAATTATAGCATAGCAGGTGAAGTTATCAGATTGGAGTTATACATAATATGCTTGACAATAATAGTAATTCGATTGTATAATTGAGAGAAAAAAAGATGTTAAAAATGTTTTTATCTCTACATATTATAAATTAAACGGTGACCGGACAACTCAGAATGAAACCAACTCAGAAGCATCTCAGAAAGGTCATTAAGAGTGATGATAAAATTTAAAAAAAAAAATAATGGTCAAATAGGTTCAGTTAGGTTAGGGTTACCGGCTATTTTAAAGTTATTTTTTCATAGCTTATAATGACCTTTCTGAGGTGTTTCATTATGAGTTGTCATGGAACCAATATTTAAATTGGGAAAATTTCATAGGGATTGAGGGAAGGTATGAAGGTATTCGGATTGAAATTTATTGCAGATGTAAGTTCCATATAGGCAAGAAATCAGGCTTCGGTATTTAGGTTGTCAGGGAGAAAGAAGGTTGAACATTTTGGGGACTGGGTACAAAATACGATGATTCAAAATTTATTCTTACAATTTCCTAAAAAGGTATCCACAGAAAATCATAATAATGACATTTTATTCGGTACTCTATTAGTTAACAAGAGTCGTGATAAAATGCTCATGTAAAATTGAATTTCACTTGAGCATTTTATCACTGAAAATAGGACTACACATTATTCGTGTTTCCTGTGAAATTATTCGTAGAGAACTGTGTAAGGTGACGTTGTTCTTAATATAATGTGATGCTGATTTCTTGATAATATCTAAGGAAAATTACCAAATATTAAAAAAAAAATGCATAATACATACAATTTAGTTTAAGAATGTAATCTATTGTTATGATTGGTTTACAATACAAGCAATTCACGGATAAATATGACTGTATAATTATGAAATAAAACGTTTTTCAAATTATTTAGAAAATAATTCATTAAAATAGATCGAATATCTCTTTTTCATTTTTGAAAATAAATTTATCAATTAGCTTTAAAATAGCGATTTGATTCCTTCTGCGTTACCACGACGCGGCATGAAGGGATATGAAAGGTGATGAGCCTGGATGACAGCCAACCTCGGATCGGAAAGGGTACTAAAAAATAAATAAAAAAGTTAATTTGGTCTAAATTTTTGTTACCGTTCAATAAAATACAATTCAGTAAAATACATGCTGGTGAGCAACTGGGCTAACAATCAACGTCAATAAAACTAAATGGATGACATTTGGACGACTAGATCATTCTGAATCAGTGATACAGTTAAATGGTTGCAATGTCGAAAAGGTGGAAAGATTTAGATATCTCGGCAGTATTCTCACGGAGACTTTTGACCCAGATGTAGAGGTCAGGTGCAGAATTGACGCAGCAAGAACTGCGTTCATTAAAATGAAATCCGTCTTCTGCACTGACAATGTCAGTTTAAAACTAAGACAGAGAATGCTAAAATGTTATGTGTGGTCGGTCTTGCTGTATAGACATACAACATGGTAACATGGACCTTGAAAGTAAATACCATGAACAGGTTAGTGGCTTTTGAAATGTGGCTTCACCGAAGAATGATCAAGGTCCCATGGACCGACATGATCACCAATACAGAAATTATCAGGCGGGCTAAAGCAGATAGAGAACTGCTTAGATAAATAAAAAGCAAGAAAATTTCATATCTGGGTCATACACTCCGAGGGGAGAAGTATCACTTGCTCCATTTAATATTGAAAGGCAAGATAGAGGGTCGCCGAGGGCCTGGTAGGAGACAAATGTCTTGGCTACGAAATGTACGAGAGTGGACCGGTATTAAAAGCATGGAGGAGCTATTCCGGGCAGCGCAAGACAGAGAAATATTTTTAAGAGTTATCGCCAACGTCGGGGGACCTGATAGGGCATACAAAGAAGAAGTAAAATACACATAGAATGAGGCTCTTAACTCGCTCGTTAACTCGACTTACAAATAAATGTAAATTAAAAAAAAAAAAAAAACTGAATATGCAATTCACACGTGATAGTAGTGAAACCTTCAGTAAACTAAAGTAGACAAGAGCGGGGACGCTACGAAGCATAAAGGGAGACCGATAGGCTACGAAGTACCTACCGTAAAAAGAGCAGACCGATTATACTTTCTCATTATCTCGCAGGCTAAATCCTATAGATGTATGTATTTGTTTCCATTTAGTGTCGCTATTTTTACTTTCATCGAGTTTCAAATCACAACGGTGCTAAAGAAGTTGTCGTGGCAATTGAAGCCCTATTTATTTTGAAAGCAAAAGTGTATTTTGCAATAGAGATTGTAATAAAGAGAAAAGAGATTTCCTTAAAAAGTTAGTGGTACCTTCTGGCTCTCGTGTCGACAAAATGAAATGTTTTCTTTGCTACACTATATTCTATACTCTATGACTATTCTTTATTCCTTGTTGTTGAAATGTCAGACGTCTGGGTTTTTCAGGCACGCGCTTCACATTTCATCGTGATTGGTCATACTTGCTTCAGTAAGTTAAAATATTAGTATTCGTACATTTAGGTTCCTATTACATCTTCTCGACACAGGAGTTTCCCGGTGAGGCAGGCATTAAAAAAATCAACTATTATAAGTATATTAAATCAAGATATATATTTTTTTCTTTTTATAAAGTAACTAGCAGACCCGGCCACACGTTGCTGTGGCTAACGAAACACAACGCCATTAACCAACCTTTATAAAATCCACAGCACCCACTTGCCCGCTGCCCGATGCCTGAATTGAATATTTGATTTTTTCGGATTTTCTCTACTATAATAAGCATGTATTATACATATAAACCTTCCTCTTGAATCACTCTATCTATAGGTGAAAACCGAGCATGAAAATCCGTTGCGTAGTTTAAAAGATCAATGCGCACATACATTTTGAGCGACTTCATTTTATACTATGTAATTATCAACTAAATGAATAAAATAAAATGAGCAAATTTTCATATAATATCATGTTATATTGGTAAATTTGTTTAATTTACCACCCCTTAGAAACAAGAATATATTTACAATAAAAAAAACACATACATTTGTTTAAGACCACTTTTATTTTAAACACTCTACCGATTTCAGAAGCACCCCTCCTTCGTCAAGAGAATATTATAACTAAACTATGATACAGAGTGTTGACAGATATACAAATTTTAGGTGTTTGAGTGGGTGGTAAGCAAAGGGGTGGGGGTAATTGCGGGATTTGCGGAAAGAACAGAGTAGAATATATTTAATTATTTTAATGTTAACTTAATCTGACGGCGTTCAAATCAAATTTTCAAATATGCTACGGTAATACAAAGTCTTATAATAAAAATAATGGTGGTAGATTCGTGAGAAGAACTGTATTATTATTGAAACCATGAAAAAGATAAAGAAGGTCTACTACTGTACGCCTGTTCATAATTTTATTCCACTCCGAAACCATTATTTTTTTCAACGGAAATCGTTTTGAACTCCGAACTTTGAACTGTGTCTCGAAGTTGCGTAATTTGGGAGTATAATAACACCATCAGTTGAATAACAGTGTAGTAACTAAGCCGGCAGCGGGCAGAGGAAGGGTGGGGATAGAGAGGGTGGGTCCAGACATACGAGGGTAGGAGGTGGCACAGGGGATGATGTCACCAGGTCAAAGGCTCTACCGGATCGCTTGCTCCCTTGCCAGACCTATAGACCTACCCCTGCTTAGCTTGCCAAGGCTGCTTATCTTTGGAATAAGTCGAGGGTGTCTGCTAGGTGCTACAGGGTGATATGCATAAACCAGCTAAGGGATAATATAATATCTAAGAAGTGAGCTCAGAGAAATCCATCGCCCCATCAAGTTTAAAACGTAATTATTATAATTTATGCGAAGCTTAAAAGTATCATATACGTACGTTGAACTTTGGAAACAAGCTTTACATTTGTAGGCATAATATTATAACTTGCATAACTACTACCCCTTACCCACTCGAGCGACAGTGCGATTGAAAACTTGATTTTTTTTAAATATTTTCTTCCCACTTTAAAAAAATCATACCTCCAAATTTTAATATGGAGACGTACAATCTGATTATAGTTCTGTATACCCAATGAATTCACCTGTCTTTTGTTGTAGCTGAGACGTGGGTACTAAGAGGAATGAGCGAGCACTGGACGTTTTTGAAAGAAAAATGGTTGTGACCGGTTCTAGAAAATGGATTTTTGCGCAGACGTAACAATAATGAGCTGTATACTTTGTATAAGGAGCTAAACGTCACAAAATTTATAAAACTGGGAAGACTTCGGCGGCTGGGTCATGTGGGGAAAATGACCGAGCATCAAGCACTGAAGTCCCTGCTGAACTCAAGACCCATAGGGCGAAGGAGCCTGGAAAGATCAAGGTTAAGATGGAGTGACAAAGTTCTCAAAGATATATCTACCTTGGAGCTTCTAAACTGGAGAGAGCTTGCACAAAACCGAGATGAGTAGAAGAAGACTCTTGAGGAGGCCAAAACCCACCAGGGGTTATATAGCCAAAGTGACGATGATGATGATCTTTTGTTGATTATCACATATTCGTAGGATTTATAAAAAAAAGTTATAAAATCGTAAACTTTGGTCAAAAACAATGTGGTACAATTTTGGACCGCTGTCCAAAAATAAAAGCGATCCATATTTTGACCTTAGTCGGTCAAGTGGTTTATAAAAGCGGTGTAAATATAACGTCGTGTATGGTCGGAATAGTAAAAAACTTGACTTATTATCACGGCGTTTGTATGGTTACAACGCCGGTGAACCAAGGTAGGCTTTACTACACGAACGTTGAAACGGCGTATAAGAATTTAATTAAAAGACGGATTTCGTTGGATTTTAGTACCACCAATGTAGAAGACGATACTAACAGAATCATTCTGGTGAAAGGCCACCATTCAGAGTTGAGACGTTGCTTGAAATGGCTGTAGCCATATTTGGTGATCAGATCTGAACAGCCAGGTACTTCCCCACCTTATTTGTCCTCAACTTTATTTTTTAAGGCTATTAAAAATACACGGATATATTAGATTAGAGTGAAGTATCAGTTTCCGATCAAATACGACTTCAACATTAAACATTAACTTAAAATTGATATTTTTTTATGTTCGTATTTTTATGTTCGTATTTTTCAATTACGAGGAAATTGTAGGCGGTGCAGGAAATTAATAACTTCAAAGTTTTTTGTTTTTGGGGGAGTAAGGTTGAATTTAATAAGTAATCTAAATTCCATTGAGATTGACAGTTTCATGTTATTAAGTTAAATTATTAAACTTTTTTTTCACGTAGCTTCACACAGAAAACCCTGAGGAAAATAATTGCCCTCAGGACCATTTTTAGGGATGCTGGGTAGTGGGTCTTTTGGGAAAATCAAAAAGAATATCTGCGAAGGAAACAGGCATGAGTGATTGGTAGGAATCTAGGATCAGTGTCTCCAGGAGTGACGGACGTATGAAATCATCCCTCCCACTACGGCGCAAGGCGGTGCTCCGAGAGAGCCCTGTTGGAAAGGTTGAAAGGTTTACTTCAACCAGTTTCTTCCACTCTGGCCTGCTAAGTAGCTGATGGGCAGATGCATCCACTGTTTAGACCCGGACAAACCTCGCCTCACGAAATCCAAGCACCCAAAGTCACCAAACATAGCGAATCACTTGGAATGACCTATGACAGAGGTGTAAGTTACCTATTTAATAAATGGTTTCTGTGACGGCGGTACCCATACCTACCTTCCAAATAAAATACATATGTATTCCTTTTATATATTTTAATTTTCAATCACTTTTTCATTTTCATATTTTTTCTACATAATTATAATGAAGTTATACATTAGAGTGAGTCACGACTATATGGGAAAAAAATCTTTTTTTGATTTGTCTATTAGTGATAAAAGGGTGTTAAATGGGGATATAAAATCACATAATTTTTTAATAATATTTAGATATCATCTTTTTCCTCCGGATTGACTTTGAAATTTCACATAATAGAGAAAAACCTACCCTTGCTGTTAGAAAAACCATTATAAATTAATTATTTTTAATAAAACACGAAATAGAGGGAATATTATGATTTATTTATTAAAAAAAAGTATTTGGATATAATTTAAATTATCTCAAGGCAGTATATTCAAATACCAGCAAAATCCTTCTTACTCTCAAATTTCGATATTATTTTGAGAGACTCAATCTTGGGACTTTTTGTAAATGATTTCGTAAAAATTTACTATATTTCCTACGGAAGATAACAAAAATATGGTTTAAAGGAGTCATAGAAATTTGAATAATTTTAACACGTCATCTTGAACCCATTTGGCACCCTTTTATTGCTTTTAGAATTAATTTTTTTTTTTTTTTTAAATCACCCACTTTATTATACATACTATTATAAAATATATTATTTAAAATTACGTGAACTAAAATTGATGTTCACTTTTTTTTATTATTGACTTGCTGGTTCCCGGCAAGCATTGCTGTGTTATTTAAAAAAGAAATTGTTTTTCCCTGCGTGTCCTTTCCCATTCTTCCCGTCCCCCTTCCGCCTCCCCTTTCTCTCCCGCGTCCCCTTCCCCTCTCGCGTTCCCACTCCGCCTCCTCCACCTTCCCTCTCCCCACTCCACTCTCCCCTTTCCCTCGTCCCGCGAATCCCCCACCCGAGTTCCCCTCCCCCTTCCCCCTCTTGCGTTCCATACATTCATTCCCGGTACATTCAGCTTTCAAACAGCTCGCGTGCCACCTATTGCAATTTTTTTATACAAATTTCATAATGCCAGAGCTCTTCAGTAGTTTATACAAACCTTGTCCTGACAATAAAGAATACAGAAAAAAAAGAATTATCCAATTTGGTGCAGTCGTTCGGAAGTTATGCGCGTACATACATTTCGGCGATTCATTTTTATTTATATAGATAGATTGATAGATTATTTATATAGATAGATTCAAAAACATTGTTTGATAATGTATTAAAATAATATCTTTAAACATTGTTTGATAATGTGGATCTCACTCGGTTATGTATTATCACCATCATGTTACAATGTGGCCTAAGAATGACATACCACAGTAAGGACACATTATTACGTTTCCCCCTTGTTATAATCTAATAAATAAGTAAATAATTACGGTGTAATAACATTGTGATAATATGTTTATAAATAAAAACACTATTTTAATTTTTCCACTTTACACAAGTTGATTTGCAAATATCTTAAACATGGACACTGATCATAAGAATTTTGAAAAATTGTTTGATACCCATTAATTATTATTGATCAATAATAAACATTTATTTTGAAGCGCGAAACCGATAACCACTTAGCAATTAAGTAGTAATAAATAAAAAAATTAAAAAACCATTTCTGAAATATCCTGAAACCGCCTGTGAACGGGAAGGAAGGGGCAATTCGAAACGCCTTGAGCGAGTCCGTTCACCCCCCCTTCTCCAAAAAACGGGGAACTGTACCGCCTGGGCTTCGCTCGGCTGTTTATCGCAGAACTTTCCGAGATTACGTTGATTCACCAATCTCAGATTCATCCCCTGTATTCTCGCCCCAATCCCCACCCCTTCGAGTTCATTGGAGACACGTAACAAATATAATAAAACAGTGAATCACATCTCACCCTATTGCCGGTTCTTGATTTCAATTGATTTGGGATGGTAAGATTTGAGATAACCTTGTTAGAAAAATGTTAATGTTTTTTAAGCGTAGACTCAACAAAAATACCATTTTCACCGGCTGTGACTAAAGCTCTCTTAAAACAACTAAATTTAAAATAACCTGTTAACTATCCCATTCAACAGTATTACTAAATTAACACGTTTAAAATATATTCCCTAACAGCGAGTGTTTTGTCGCCCGATTTGAAATAATTGACTTAATTTTCTACCTGTCATTTTATATTTAAACTAGCTGTTACCCGGCATGCGTTGCTATGCCATTTCATAAAGAAATTGTTTCTCCCTGTGTGTCCTTTCCCATTTGTCCCCTTCCTCTCCCGCGTCCTTTTCCCCTCTCCCCTCTCCACTCCCCCTTCCCCCGTCCCGCGAACCCCCCTCCCGAGTTCATCCCCCCCCTCCGCCCCCCCCTCCCGCATTACATACATTCATTAACGGTACATTCAGTTTTCAAACGGGCTCGCGGGCCACCTATTGCAATTTTTTTATACAAATTTAATAATGCCAGAGCTCACCAGTAGTTTTATACAAACCTTGTACTGACAATAACGAATACAAAAAAAAAAAATCCAATTTGGTGCAGTCGTTCGGAAGTTATGCGCGTACATACGAGTTCATTTAGGCGATTCATTTTTATTTATATAGATAGATAGATATAGATTCATATTCATTCAATTCTGTCTATGGAAAATTTTACTTTCAATTTAACGTCTGTGTCTCATTTTATCTTTATTTTTATATAAAAAATTGTCTTTGTATCATTTTTTCCATTCTTACGAGGAGCCAAAATGTAAACTCTTGAAGCCTATTTTCATAAATTCTTTGCTAAAATTCTAAAAGCTTTACAGCCAGCATCTAAAAACGTAAAAAATAAATAAATAAATAACATTTTAGAAAAATGAAACAATATAACTTTGTATAAACCACTTATATGATGTGCAAATCCGACCGGTTTCGGAACAAACGTTCCTTCGTCATAGTATATTGTTTCATTTTTCATATTCGTCAAAGTTATATTGTTTCATTTTTCTATAATGGATAACCACAAAGTAATAGCTACATTCAAAAATAAATAACATTTTATTAGAGTAGGTAGTTTAAACCTCAAATTATACAAAATGATTGATACTCTTTGCCTTTCAGTCTTCAGGAGATAATATTATTCTTGAAAAGACAGTTTATAAATTTCTCAGAACTTTTACCATTAATACGTAACTACTGAAACACTTTTATAAGTTAGCTCTCTGAAAAAGAGTTTTCAAGTTATTTATCTTAGAATCACCATCGAAAGACTTTATGCAATATTTATTTGATACGAGTGGCGAACGGTCGACATCAAACTCTACCATTTCTATCGCATTTCCACGACATTGATTCCGATGCTTTAAGCCCGCTACCCGAATTTCTATCGATTTCTTACATGCCTCCCTTAAACATTTTCAGCCTTACTAAAAAACCCAGTGAAAATTTTATTCAATTGACAAACGGCCGCGGATGTGAAAACATTACTAATTAAAAATTTGTTCTTTGAAAGAAATACACATGGTTTCCACGGCCTGAGAGGGTAGTTTATCTCTGTTTTAACCATTGATGTCCGAACGATATTTGTAATTTTTCCATAGTATTTTGAATGTTCTATATATTTCTTATTTTTGAAGGTGTCGTAAAAACAAATACCATTTATGAAAACTAGATAAAATTACCTTTTAGATTTGAGTATTTGAAATACACTTTAGCTTTCAAAAACTGCTATATTTTATGATTCAAACTCGGAAAAACATGGAAAAAAATTTTCTCCCACAACATTTTTGACCAAAATGTAGAGAAATTTAAATAAAATCAAAATTAAAAAAACACAGTCCTTTTATGTAATAAATTTGGAAGCAAACTATCACCTCACTTTTTTATCGTGTTTACAATAAAAAAATAATAAAAAATTTCAAAGTTTTTTTTATTGCCAAAAAAATAACTTAGAAATAATACCGAAATTTAAAACAGATTTCTTGCATCTCTAAAGACGTTAATTTTTTTGATACGTTTACGAACACATGTATTAGATTTTAATATTATAAAAATTATCACTTTTAACAAATTCTCTTAAAATAAAGATATTAAAATGAAAATTTTATCTTAAGTAACCTATAAAAAACAATATTCTGACAGTTCAACTTTGAAAGTACGGCGTTTGTACAATAACTTGATTAAACTGATGTAAACCACACAAATAATATGGTAAATATATCAATTATGTGAACAGAAGAGTAAATTCGTCACTACAATAGAAATTATTTAGTAAAATCACAACATTTAGGCACTAACAAAATTTTCCATATCCCGCCATAAACACACCGAACTGTTTTGTCATCGCGGGCCGATATGCACAGGTCCACCAATAATGCCCCTAGCGGAGAAGAATTAAAACAACATTGTTTCCTAGTAAATTAAAACCATATACAACGATGTCACATCTTCAATGCGTTTTAACAGCGTGACCACGAAAGAAACGTTATTGGTAATAAAACGTCTTTTAGTGTATACGAGCTCTATTTATGTTATTGCAATAACACAGTTAATCGGTCGCGCTGTGGTTTTTTTTTTAGTAAGGCTGTTTAAGTTTTAAAGCTTTTAAAAAATATATGTATAAATAGAGAGTTCTTCTAATAAAATAATTGATTGTTCATTTAGACTTTTATAAAAAGCCATATAAATAAAGTCGGATATATTTATCGAAGACGCTATCCAGGTTACAAATCAATTCTTAGAATGATTGTTTCCAATAAAAAGGGTAGTTGCCTATAATATGGAAATAAAATGGTTGAAGATTATATTGTTAATTCTAAAATTTTAAATATAAGATTGACTAATATGACGGTTTGACAGAAGGTGGAAATGGCGGAATTGGTAAACGCAATCGCAAATGGCAGCGCATAAAATGCGAACAAACAAACATAAAAATTTTTAAAAGAAAACTCTTTTTTGTAACTTTTGAAGGTTATTCCCATCAGTGTAATATATCATTTGAAGACGATACCAATAATAATCTAAATGAAAATATGAAAGAGACCAAGACACAAAAAATAATTAATTGAAGATAATATTTTAATTCTAAAATTTGAAATATGAGATTGACAATTATGACGGTTTGACAGAAGGTGGCAATAGCGAAATTGGTTAACGCGCACATCCCAATTAGATGAGAGGTCTGGGTTCGAGTCCCAGTTGCGACCATTGTCTTTTTCTGTGTCCAATTCTCTTTCATATTTTCATTTAGAATATTATTTTTATCTCCTTCTTCAAACGATATAAACAAATATTAATTTTTATATATAATTAGAAGAATGTGAACGTGCATTATCGTGCGGTATTGTGAATTTCGCGTGTATTTTTGATGATTTGTTACAAAGTCAAATGACAGATGCTTTCTTGTGATCTATGGTTATGTTCAAGGTGTTACCATTTTTGACGATTTTCTACCGACCCAGAATATTATTTTCCTCTAATGGCAACTCTCTGTATGAAATAGAATGCACGAGTATAATAACAAAGATTTTGCACATGGGTCCCCCGTTATAGTTTCCATTTGAGGGTCAATATGAAAAGAGCATCGTGTAAAACGCTCATTCGTATATTTTCTTAAAATATAGGGATCATTTTAACGCCTTTTTCCTGCTGGTAAACCTACAAAAAAGGTTATCATAAATGTTATAAATAATAATAAATCATTATTTTTAATTGATAAACTATTTTAAGACGAGATTTTTATGCATAGCACAAAGGGTAACAATTATTGATCATCATCATTACATAGTATAAAATGAAATCGCTCAAAATGTATGTGGGCATAGATCTTTTAAACTACGCATGGATTTTCATGCGGTTTTCACCAATAGATAGAGGGATTCAATGGGAAGGTTTATATGTATAATACATGCTTATTATATTCAAATATTCAATTCAGGCGCAGCGGGCAGCTGGCAAGCGTAGTGTGGATTTTATAAAGGTCAGGTAATGGCGTTGTGTTTCGTTAGCCACAGCAACGTGTGGCCGGGTCTGCTAGTAAGTAATAAATAATAATTAGCCTGAAACACTCGAAAAATAAAGTTGTAAAATTGTAACAAGCAGTAATTGTTGAATGAAACACTAGTATATGTGTATTGAATTATTTGACGTAGCTCAGTGGACAGTGCAGTTGACCGGAAATCAGAAGGACGCGGGTTCGAGTCCCGTCGGCGGCATGTATCTTTTCTCGAGAGATTTTTTTCAATGTAGATGAGTGTTTCAGGCTAATAAATAATTATTACTTGTACATAATAATTATAAATCATTTCCAATGTGAAATACGAAACACTGACAAACAAATAATCTACTCGAGTGAAATGTGAACATTTAACATTATTAGTTTAGTAATAAAACCACATAAATGGCGCTTTTATATTTGCATTTATATTTGAAGTCGGTAGCCTCTTCTATTAAGTTTTTTTTTAACATTTTAAAGCTGCTTTTAGATCTTTTTTTCATCTAGAATTTTAGCTCCTATTTTCAGCTTTTAACATTAATAAACAGAACTATTTTTTCTCCTCGCTTTTAGATTGTTCAAAGAGAAATTATTACCTTATAGTAAAAGTAGTAAGTTATAAGTACGAGATTTATTACAAAATATAATATCTCTTGTTATCAACGTATAAAATAATTCAAATTCAAAACATAAGACGCAACTGTATTTAACGCAAAATGATTATTTCTCTTCATTTACCCAAACGTGCTTCGCTCGTTATAAATTTTCCGGAGGCAGATTCCTCGGCCAGGGAAGCGGGTGAGGGAGGGGTGGATTGGGGTTGAAAATGGAGTAGGGGTAGGTGAAGGGAAAGGGCATTGACCCCCTCTTCCCTCGTTTAATTCCGCCACTCGTGCCCTATATATGAGTAAAGCTAGGGGAGGAAAGAAAAAGGATATAGTATTAGATAATGGTGCAGGCTCGCTCAGCGGGTAAAGAAAAAGTCTGATTCAACCCTCTGTTGAATTTCTGCTTGGTTACACGAGTAGGTAACTTCTCTTTGAGGCTGTCATTAGATGCTACGCAAGCGGCTTAGGTGGAATTATCGTTCGAGATGAAAGCGAAATACTTTATTATACACTATTCAAATAAAAAATAAAACTTGCTATGGATAGCACGAAACTTATTTTTGAAGTGGGTATAGAGTGCACTGATCGTGTACGATCAAATACATACGAGTGGTTCTGTGAAATGTTGAGTATTCCGATTTGACAGATCGCAACATGCTACTATGAGCTCTGACGGAGTAAAAAGAAACTATCCAACACGGCTACACAGGATTGACCTGACAAGGAACACACAAAAAATACACAGAAAAACAAAAAGCAAAGCTCTCGAGTTAAAACAGGACTCAGCCAAAAAGCTAGAGCCAATTTCGTTGACAAAATACAAAATGTTAAACGGGTATTACCGGGAACTATTCAAATCTTTCAAATCTGATCGTTGTAAATCAAATGCAATGGAGGATGACCCTAAACTTAATTCTCAAAATACACGAAGTAAAATCTACTTTCTGTGAAATATACGAGATATGCTGTAGAAAGATGATTGTCAAAGATTTCCTTTCAGCAAAATTTATTATCCCCATCTACTAAAAAACTATCGCAATATTTCTTTCGAAATATGCTTCACTCCGATATCTTGTTTCAATAGTTTTACACTGCACGTTTACAAAAGAACGCGACACTTTTTATTTACGTTAACTCTGATGACAAAGGCCCCCCAAGGTAGGGCCTGGAGGGCCTTTGTCATCTTTGAAGATGCTGCGCGGAGGGTCTTTTTGAAGAGATGAAGGAAGGAATGAACTGGGTCGTGAAGAGACATTTGTCGTTACACAGCCGTTGAACTCAATGAGTCGTATAAGCGACCCGTCCTCATGTGACAAATGTCAACGGTGTAGATATGTTGGAGAATTTGGCGTGTTTCCTGACTATGGGATCCAGTCGCTAGTTCTTCGGAGAGCAACCAGTAGAACAAGGACACCATCCCCACTGAACGCATGTGCTCTAAAGATTGCAACCCGCTTTTAAGGATAGGGAATTGCATCAAATGTACCGCCCGTTTCTGTGCACAGTCCAGGGTTTTTCAGGCATATTGGGGCTCCAGACCGGAGACGGCTGCCAAATTCAACAGTCACCCTACTGTAGTACACCCTTACTTGCGATCTGTACAGGGTCAACAGTTATTTATATTAAGGATCCGCGAGCCCTGTACAGTACGCCCAGCTTCCGAGAGACTAACTTGACTCTGGCTTCGATGGAATATATATTTTTAAGCAACTTTAGCGTAAGAAAATTGTTTGGCTTACTTTTAATTAACTTCGTGTTTTTATTATATCTTCTTATTATATAAGTTGTTTGCTTCTTAGAAATAAATATAAATAAATGAATTACGCAAAGTCTACTGTTCACAGAACAATAGCTAGTATTTTAATTACACAGTGTAATATGAGTTCCGGCAATAATTATTGTTCAAATGTAAATATTCGTAAAGTTGGAGAGATGGCTTTGTTCTTGGGTTTAACTCTGTAATCGTGTTCATAATATAGGAGGTCGTACGTTGAAATTTACATTGTCAAATGTTTCAGACATCTGTGTAGAGAGATATACCGAAATACTGTCGATTTCGATTTCTGGTGACAATTTGGTCTTCTGAAAAAACACAAAATTAAACTACAGAATGCAATAAATAATGTAGACCACAACTTAATACAATATTTTGAATGACAGGGAAAAAAATATTCGTAAAATTTTCTTACGATCGTGAGTCAGCATTACGCTTCCCGCTGTCCACAGTATCTACAAAGTCTACGCCGTAGCCATTGTAGCCAGTAGACTCATAACTTTATCTAGTACTTACCCGACGCACATCTACTGAATAAAGTATCCACTATTTACCGAGAATAAGTTCCGTAGTATACTATCATCTACGAGAGAGCTTCTCAAAGTTTCACAAAGTGGAACCCCTGGAATTCTGCGAAAATATTCAGAATCTTGCTTTTTTTCAGATGTTTAAACTTATTTTATATTCCACTAGCAGACCCGGCACGCGTTGCTGTGGCTAACGAAACCTTTATAACCAACGCCATCTGTTAAATCAAATCCACACCATTTGTAATCCCGCTGCCCGCTGCCGCTTGGCCAGATATATTATGTATTTTAACCAATTTACACAAAACCTTAACAAATACTTAAGAATCTTCCTCATGAATCACTCTATCGATTGGTGAAAACCGCATGAAAATCCGTTGCCTAGTTTAAAAGATCTAAGCGCACACAGCGTGAGCGATTTCATTTTATACTTAGTAAAGTTTTATACTTAGTTTGCATTTGTTCATTGAAAGTGGAACATGAAAAAAATACTAGGTTTACGAAGAATAAAGGAATACTTGTTCCAAAATATAACAATAACTACGGACGGCGAACCCTGGAATATAACGTACCCAAAACATTTAACATTTTACCAAGTAATAAAAATGCGATTCTATAAATACATTGACATGTATTCGGAAAATGTGGTTACTAAATAGAAATCACAAAGTATCCGCTTCATATGAACAAAAAAATAGAAATGGTTTATATTGTCTGTGTAGTAGTCTATAGGGAGTAATAGTATTATGTTTGTATGTTTAAATTGTAATTGAAGATTAAGGCGGCCCCTAGACGCTACAAAAACATTGTACAATAATATATTTTATTGTACAATAAGATTCAAAGACGCTTAGAATCCAAACGATAAATTATATTGCACAATAAAACGATCAATAATATTGAACAATAAACGAAGTGCTCAATGTTTTCGAGTTGATAAAATGGAAAATTGAAAAAAAATATCGTGTAATACTGACCCTACACGAAGCAATGGAAAAATATGGTGTAATAAAAATTAAACTCACTCACACTTTTGTTCAATCATTGAGGAATCTTCAAAATTCACCCTAAACGGCCAACAATTTTGCACAATTCGTAATATTGAGCAATATAATTGATCGTCTAGGGGCCGCCTAACATCCTGTTGACAAACTGCTTAATTGCGGTTTAACGGAATTGTACCTTGAAAAACAATAAACTGGGTCATCTATTCATATAGATTGTAGATAAAAAAAATGGTGCATCGTAATTCATGCAATACCGATTTTCCACAATTTCAGAAAGCGAATATTTTTTCATGATCTTTTGTGTGTCATTGTGTTCTATAACTAAGTTACGGGAAATGTTAGGTTGTTGGAAATATAGTTTTATGTTTAAATCATATTAAAAATGTTGGAATGTGTGTTTATTAATGACTGTGATCGTGTCTTTATTGTTCGATATTATGATCGATTTTTGATGATTTGTTGTAATTCCGTGTGTCCCGGACTCCCAGACCCAAACTCGGCAACAAATTTTTGATAATAATACTAAACTATAACTGTCCAGTGAAAAATCTGAAATTATTAAAACCGTCCGTCAGAAGGTTAAATTCTGACGTAATTTTTCTGTATTCTTATTGACTGTACAGCATATCAGCAAATATTATTGATTTCATTTCATGTTTCAAATAGAGTCACACAATATAAAAATATCTTCGTCTGCAACAATAATGTCAATACCAATGTATTTATGATCTCCCTTATACGAAGAAGTAGCAGATATTTTTAATGGCACCGAAAGACCTTACAAAAAAACATTTCACATATATTTTTTAACAGTTAAAAGTTTAAAATTTGTTACCAATAGCCTGATGGATATGGCCTATAGCCTGATGGTAAATTTTAGCTAATTTAAATCATATTAGTATGTTAACACTGTATAATTGTCGTGTAATCCATTTTTGTGGGGAATAGAGTATTTAAAGTTATTTACACCGAAATAAACACATAATTATGAATTGTTTTTATGTTTAATTTGTAGAACTCCATTTTAATTTTCTATTAAAATTAAAATTGATAATATTATTATCGAGTTGCAAGTATTTTAGAATGTATTTTAGTTACAGCTCTTTCGACTCGTAAGGTCATTTTAAAACTGTGGTGAAGCCACTTACGGTAAACTTATTTATAATATTTTAAATGTCAATTTTTGAAGGTGTCTAAATTGATTTATTACCGGTTAATCAAATTTGCAGAGACACTAATTGAGACAGTGATTATGTGGGATTCGGAATCTTTCCCTTTGATTTCCCTTATTAAGTAGTGGGGAATAAATAATTTTCCTTACTTTATTAATTAGCGTTATGTTAGGGTCATTCGTTTGTTTATTGATTTCTAATTGTTCATGCAAATTTAATCTAAGACCTTTTGAACGACCCTTAGTGCAAGAGAAACCAAAGAGAAAGATTCCGAATCCCACATAATCACTCTGTCAATTAGTGCTCTGCAAATTGGATTAACCGGTAATAAATCAATTTAGACACTTTAAAAAAATGACATTTAAAATATTATAAATAAGTCGTCCGTAAGTGGCTTTACCACAGTTTGAAAATGTCCTTACAAGTCGAAACAGCTGTAACTAAAATACATTCTAAAATACTTGCAGAACTCGATAATAACATTATCAAATTCAATTTTAATTAAATTTCTAAAGAAAAAAAAATGGGGACATATTCACAAAAACAGAGTCTCAAACTTAACACAGATATCAATACTATAGAAGCATTAATCTAAAGGGAAATGGTCCATTCAGAAGGAACATTAAAGATCTTTGAAAGTAATATCAATTCACATTGAATTTAATCAAGATAGAACATAAATAGCTAGTAAGTCACCTACACAACGCCTCAGAAATCTTCTCTATCACAATACCGGGCCCTTATGGCTATTGGAAAAACCATAAAACTTGAAGAGAACCAACTATTTCCCGTGTCATCATTTGAAGGGAAATATTGCGCAGCTCCCGGGGGAGCATCAAGTCCCCTGGAGGACAGTGATCCTTATTTTGAGAATCTCTGATAGTTGTAGAGACTATCTAACGTAGCCTACCGTGGCGGGTTCATTGACTCGCGGGGCAAACCCCCACTCTGACTTCACAGCCATTACGCCACTGGTGTAAGGGTAGTTTGGCCACCGCCAGTCTCACGTCAGAAGGTGGTGGTAGGGGAAGACGCAATGCGTGACTCCCCCCCACCCTCCCCTTCCCCCGGCGGAAATAAAAGGAGCCCTATAGTCGTGCAATTAAACCGGCTTTGTTTTAGTTAAATGGAAGATATTAATGGGAGAGCGTTGAACTGTGTTTAATCTGTGCTGGCGGTTTTATCTGATTAAATCTCTGGAGTGAAAAATATTTTGTATTCTGAAGAATGACTAGAGTAAATATTGATTATTTTTTTCAGATTATCGTGAATTTGAGTCACTTGGAATGAAATATATAGTAAGTTAGTTATAATTGCCTTTAGAAATGGTAAAAGTTCCATTTCATTTGAAACTATGTTCATATTATTTTATCTAAAAACAAATCGTAGTATATCGTATAGTGTGCTGGTGCTCGAGAGTTCATCTGTGGGTGGTTGAACTTTAAAAAGGCTCAGCCTACTAACTGAACTCGTAGTGTACGAATGAACGGAGTTAACCCCTCTAAAACAATTTCAAATCAGTTTGACAGTGTACGAATTTCGCACACCTACCAGTTCGTAAATTAACGTTGAACCACTCGGGTCACGTAGTGTTATCACCAAACGACACGTCCCCAAAAAAGGCTACATCTTTTTCTATAATTTAATTATTTTAATCTTTATTAATTGTATTAATTTAAAATCTGAAAGTCTTTAATCTGCTTTAAAAAACAGTACATCATTTTGGGATACGTTCAAAGACAAGCGAATCTCTTTGAAATTAGTTTGGTCTCCATCTTACAAAATTCACATTAATAACATTGAGCGAATACAAAAAAAATTTCTGCGTTTTATAAATTTTAAATTAAATATCCCACTAGAAGACTTGAAATATATTTTATTATTAAATGTTTTAAAAATACACACACTAGAAGACAGACGTAAAATAAAAGACTTAACATTTTTATTCAAAATACTTAACTCTAAATTTGACTGTTGCGAACTACTGCAACTCATAAACTTACGAATACCGACAGTAACTACACGACAAAATACACTATTCTACAGTAGCATTCATAAGCGGAACTACATTGCCCACTCTCCGATACAACGATTTCACACTATGGGAAATCAGTACTTAGGTGATATTGACATATTTAACATAAACTTGGCAAAATTTGTTGATCTTGTAAAAAACTTATTCCAAAACTATTCCTAAACCTATCCGTTTTTCTGAAAACCTATGAAATCACTGTATTTTTGTATTTTACTGACTTGTGTGCTTTTTTATCAAATTTTATTTTTATTATTTCTCTATATGTTTAAAAATAATCTGTCATGAATTATTTGTACTACCAAAATGTAAAAGCCCTTTGGAAAAAATATCCCCGACAAAATGTCCTATCCTAATCTAATCTAACCTAGCCTAAACGAACCTAATCTAACCTAACCTAGTCTAACCTAATATATCCCAACAAAACCTTTCGGCACCAAATTCAAAATTTATAATTTAAACCTAACCTAATCTAACAAAACCTTTTGACGCCAAATTTAAAATTTAAATCGAAACTGAAAATTCCTTACTCTGTCTCTTTCCTTCCCTATCGGGGTATGTTTTGTCCGTAGGATATTTTTGATCCTTGGGATATTATGTCGAGTGATATTTTGTCGGAGGATATTTGCTCGGGAATATTTTTTCGCGGGATGCGGTACGGTTAAAAACAATGTAAAATAAAAAATCTTTTTTTTGACATCATCATTGTAAAGTCCTCTAGCTGTTTCTAGAAATCGCCTTCGTTTCCCTCTAATTCGATACCCACTCCGTCCAGCCCTTTAGTTTAGGCTTCCTCACACCTCTCTTTCCGTAAGCTTGTTTGCGAAATCCAATTATTTTTCAGTATCAAAAAATCTCTCAGAAAAATATTCAAATTTGTATAGAACTCGAACTCCCATTTGTAATTCAAATGATTTCTTAACTATACTCGTAAAACAGAAAGCTGTGATCTGAAGTAGAACAAACTTTCGGATGCCTCGTGAAGTTTGCATAACTGGACTTTTTATGTCGACGATAATTTTGTAATATGGACAAAAATTTGATGTTTCCAACTTAAGGGCCAGCGGCTGAGAATTCATATTTAGTCGAAAGATGTTCTTACGATCATACAGGGCGGTTCCAATGAGAAAGATTAATTATTCTCCGTACCAGCTTTTTTTTAAATAATAACTCAATATCAGTTTTATTTCATTCAAAATTTACATTAAAAAATATTGAAAGGCGTGATGATAAACCTATTAAAATTATGTTCTTTTCTTAATTATTTTTAGATCTTCAGTATTTATAATTTTTCAATAATGTCTAAGCAAAATGAGAATGTAAAAACTCTTAAATATTTTGTTTGTAGGACCGTAAATAAATAGACAAACTGAAGTGGTTGGCGATCGGTCAGTGGTTGAGTGGGCATAGCGCTTGGGTCCCACCCGAGCGTCGCGTGTTCGATTCCTCGGCTGGCTAAGTCCTCCATCATAATACAATCAACATTTTCGGCTTTCTGCGGTGGTAGTAGGAGATTTTCAAACCTTGTTTGGGTTATTCTTAACCCGGGAATGTTTGTCCTTCTTTTTTTTTAAAAGTATTTTCGTCACAAAACCTGTGTGCAAATCTTTTTTTAAATGATTTTATTTAAACTAGAATTAAAATTCTGAAACATAGCTTTTCCAGATAATTTATTGATTTATTTTGGGGGTCGTCCATTAATCACGTGAGGCTCGAAAGGGGGGGGGGGGGGGGTTCGGAAAAAATCACGAAATATCACTAGTGGGAGGGGGGGAGGGGTATAATGAGGTATCCCGTGTATTTATTTTTCGTGAAAATATTTTGAAAATTTCAATACTGAAAATATCAAACTTTGTACTAAAAAAAATACACGTGATTTGGGGGGGGGGGTTCCTCTAAAACGTCACCACATATCACTACGGGGGGGGGGGGGGGGTGTTAAAAAATTGCTAAAAAACATCACGTGATTAATGGACAACCCCTTACTGCATGATTATATGATTTGAAATGAGTGTTGTATAATACAAAATTTTGTTTGAAAATTTAACAAATCTGCCAACGATCTATGGTAAATCCTTACTGTACTAAAAATAAACATATTTTCTTAAAATTTAAAACATAGCTTTACTAGGTAAAAGAGCAGTTTTTTGAAATCAATTTCTAATTTTTTGTGGAAAAGAGTCAATACGTCTAAAATTTGATTTAATAATGACGGTTTTGTCTGGTAATTCCCTCTTAACTGACTTTTAAAGTCTGAAATGATTTTTCCAGCTGTCCATGAGCAAATAACTCCTTTTTTTGTATGATGAGTTCGACTGTTTCTAATTTTTTATGCGCACATTTTTTCCTTTAAATATTTTTTTTTACTTCTTGACAACAAAACATTTATGAATGATTGTTTAATTTATTTATATTTTTGGAAATTGCTATAACTACTCTTATGTACATATTTATAAATGAGCAAATAATAAAAAAAAAAAAAAAAAATTATGAGCCACTGAGATTTAAAATATCAATGGTTGAAAAATTAAACGACTATACTCTTATATTATTTGCATAATATTTTTATTATTTTCAATAAGAAATATAAATTAACCCTAAATTCGGCACGAAAATCAATTTAAAAAATATTTGTTACACTATGTTTTCTACATATGTCAATTTTATATGAAATTTATTTGATGAAAAAAATCATTATATGTAAGATTTCCAGGCTGTATCCTTTTCTTCACATTTCCAAAAAATCGATAAATGTAAATTTATTAAGGCGTGATTTTTTTCCGATATATTTCCATGAATCCGGTAAACCAAGTTTTACACGCAGAGTATTTATTAAGTAACTTAATTAATTAAAAAAATATATATTATTCCTTCTTCTTTAGAAGCTAAAGAAAGAGGCAGCGCAACACGGCATAACACCCCAAAAACAACAAACGAAAATACTTTTGGTCGTGAACATCTTAAATCATATGTTCATCTTTGGTGATCAAATAATGAATAATATAGAATCTGTATTCTTTCAGACAAATACCTTTTCTTCGACTGATCGCTATATAATATATATATATATATATCGCTATATAATATATCCTACCCTTTTCCTATATTCATCTTCCTCTACCCGTCCTACAACAAAAAAAATAATTTTAAGGGGTCGTCAATTAATCACGTGATGTTTTTAAGCAATTTTTTAACCTCCCCCCCTGGTGTTATGTGGTGAGATTTTAAACTAACCCCCCTCCCCCCTACCCAAAATCACGTGTATTTTTTTTGTACAAATAATTTTGAAATTTTCAGAATATTATCACGAAAAATAAATTCACGTGATATCTCATTTTACCCCCCCCCCCCTCGTGATATTTCGTGATTTTTTACAACCCCCCCCCCCTTTAGAGCCTTACGTGATTATTGGACGACCCCTAAGACATTAAAACCTCATTTCCAATGAACTTTAGCATAAGAAACTTCTGTGGCTTGACTTCAGTTCACTTGAATATTCACTGTATATTATGTAAAAGCTGTTTGTTTCTTACAAATAAATAAATTACGGCATTTGAGACGTTTATTTCAAACAGGGCCTCTGAAACGAAATTCCTAAAAATTAATTCGTTCAACTTAACAGTTGCTCAAATTGTGCATAATTAATTATCCCACAGATGGCTAAAACTAGATGATTTTGTATAAAATTAACAGTAGTTCAACATCACAGAGGAATTACTTAAAAAAATACTTGATTCTTAATTTTATTAAATGCACAAATACACAAAAAAAAAATCACAAAAAGTTAAAGTTAAAATACAAAAAAATCATTTTCGCAAACTTATAAAGCACTAGCTGACCCGGCCACGCGTTGCTGTGGCTAATAAAACACAACGTAATCTACTGGATGGTTATCCAATCTTTGTAACCACCACCGTCTTCGAGTTTATCGCATAGAGACTGACAGATGCCGCGGAGGACTTTAATTTATAATACGTAGAGATGATGTGAAAGATTATAATAATGTGCATGAAATGCTTGAGATAACTAACGTATTTAAGTTAATAAGGATTAATACTGTATCCGTCTAAATAACTTTACAATTCCCGCAATGTACGTGACCATTTTTTTAGAAGATAGAATGGGTATAGTAAGCTATCCGTAAAAGATAGATATATGCCTTCGCGGACTTTTTTGTAGATCTATAAGAGAGGAATATCCCAGCATGTATTGTTTTGTTATATCCCAAAAGGATTAAGCAGCGTTTTCGATGAAAGCTACACTTCCGACACTTACAATTATCGTTATGTTTTAACCAATTTACACAAATCCTTGACAAATTACATACCTAAACCTTCCTCACTAAACACTCTATCTATTGGTAAGAACCGCATGAAAATCCGTTCAGTAGCTTTCGAGTTTATCGCGAAAACACAGACAGACAGACAGACAGACAAACGACGCGGGGGACTTTAATTTATAATATGTAGAGATTCTAAAAAAATGATTGAATTTGAAAAGTATTCATTTACCAAGTACCCTAAAATTTAGATACAGACAAATAATATCAAGGATTTTTTTTCAAATTAAGAAGCATCCCTTAAAAAATTTTCAGCTAGTTCGTCGACCTACCCCTCTTCCGTGCTCTCAGCCACCCCTCACTACTTCCTACCCCCCGTATTGCCATGGAGACCTGTCGACCTACAGACCGACTCAGTCTACGAGCAAACACCCCCCCAGGCCGCCCACCGGGGGTGATTTTATATATTATATGGTGCTACCCCCTGGAAAGATTTTTACTCCTGGTTTATTTTCAGTAATACTTGTGATTTTTCAACATTAGTGTTTCTTGATAAAGTATTATGAACATGCGTAACCGTTTACGAACGTGCCGATGATTTAGATTTAAAAATTCGGACTAGACGACGATATAACATTGTTTTTAACTTAATATTAAATTATTGTGATAATTGAATTTTATTTTAAACTTTCTGTTTTCTGTAAGTGACAAGAAATTGGGAAATGTTGTGAGGCTGCAAGGAGTGGTGAAGCGAAGGAGGTGATGAACGGTTAATCAGATTTCTCATTTGTTACATCAAAAACTACCAAATTTTTAGCTCGGCAATATAAAATAATCACAGCTTTTTTGTCTGGAATTTTTAAGGAACGATTTTTGAATTTGTTTCTACGACAAAATTTGTACATGATGAATAAATCAGAATATAAGAATAATGTCACCCTTTTCACAATCCTCTCTAAATGTTTTCCTTTTCTGAGGCGGCGTATAGTTTATATATTTTTGTATTTAGTTTTTAGGCACTGCTGAAAACCAACTGTATTCCAGAGAAATCCAGAATTGTAGCCGAGTAGTGACTTTTTCAACAGAATGATAAATTAAAAAATGTGATGTAATATTGTAAAAAATCTATTGTTATATGATTATTATTGTAGTTGTCTTTACACCATTTTCAAACATTTACAAATTGTTTATCACTCTGTTAACTCAGCCATGTTTATATTTTAGTTTTAAATATTTTTATTTAGTTTTAAGTTTACCGAGTTAAAATTTTTGGGAAAACCGAAAAAAGGTATTACCGTTTTCAGTTATAAGGCAGAGGGTTTAAATTTTAAACTAAACAGGGTACGATATGACAGGTCTCCAGAAGAAAAAAAAAGTTTTTTTTTAGTTTAGCTCCAGTATACTTTTATAATATTAAAAAGGTTCTTCTGCACATTGAAAAAAATAAGCATTTTTTGCAATTCAATCCAGAGACGGCAACCAAATTGAACTGTCTTCGTAGAAAAATAAAAACATTCGTAAGAAGCAACCAAAAGAAAATAAAATGTTTGTGAAATGAAAATAACGTTCAAAATACATAATATTTTCTTATATTAAAATAATATTAATTTAGATTTTTTTAAAAATTTAATCCTCTGTATTTAATACATTTCTGCATGTGTGATGTACCAAGCCTCTCTTTCTAAGAAATACAGTGTTGAAAGAAGGTGATCTATATTAGGCGATAATATTTTATTTATATAAGAAGAAACACACCTTTTTCTGGTGGTGCGAAAGATACAAAATGATTCATACTTGGAAGGAGGTCGAATCAATGCCAGTACGGGGGTAAATGCGGGCCCAGGGCGGGAGAGGCGCAAAGGCGGGGGCGGCGGGCCACCCTCTCCCAGTTTTCGGCAGTGGGCGGGTTCAACAGCCTCCAGTCTAGACCGCTCAACGTGTCAAGGCCAGCGGGCCAGCGAGGGGGACCGCCGGGGGCGTCTGCCGGGTAGGCGGGTCCCCCACCCCGCCTAAAGGGGGTGCGTGCCGTACACGTGTATTATTATTATATATGCAGGGAGGGGGTAGATTCGTTATTCGGGTGAGGAACCAGTACGTCGGCGCGTCTCTTTTTGTAGATAGCGTCTTATTTTACAGTAAAAAAATTTATATGAAATATTTAAAACATTTTAAAAATGGGTGAGTAATGTTAATCGTATGTAATATTTCGTATGTAGTATATATAGTTTGAGGAAATCTGTTTTGGTTTTTTTTTACAATTTGTACGTTCTACAAATCTATCTACACGTAGGTACACATAAAAAAAACTTAAAGATTACTTTATTTGTAATCATCAAAAATACTGATTTGGGTGGAGGGTCTGTCTGTGGTGTTACTCTGGTTCAATGAACCTGTAATTATTACGTGTTTATGTGTTATTTATAAAACATAATAGAAACTTATTTTAATTGACTTATTCAAAATTTGACGTGAAGTTTCAAGAATTCAGATAAGCTATAAAGTTCCTATCTACAACATATTTGTTTTTATTTAAATAATTTACATTTAAATAATTTACATTTCATAGTACAATTTAATAATGTTGGCCTCAGTGGGTGGCTTAACCATAATGAGAACCCCTGATTTTATTCTGTACATATTTGAAATCTGATTTTTTTATTTAAATTTGTAAGGGTTAATCAATGACAAGTAATGCGAGATTTAGTGATTTTTCAATGGTCTGCGATTTTTAACCAAAATGGAATTATTATCAATCCTACACTATTTATAATATAACTTGATTTTTCACGGGTCTGTACCAGTTGATTTACGCAAAACGGTCGAAATTTAACGTCATATAAAAAAAGGATATATTATAATGCTTTTAATTTCATCATTTTTTAGATGATTCAATGCTCCATATCATTTTTTTTATTAAATGTATTTGTTTAAATGGGAGTGTCCAATCTGTAGAGAAAGTTGTTAATAATCTGTTCATATTTCACCTTGTCGGTCCAAAAACACGAACATCATCGAGATAAAGGCCATTGTTATAAAGTGGGGGCGTAGCTCAGATGGTAGAGCGCTCGCTTAGCATGTGAGAGGTACCGGGATCGATACCCGGCGCCTCCAAACTATCTTTTTTTAAATAAGTAACTCCAGTGAAAAATATTATGGCTTTAAAAAAATATATTCATATAGACATTAAAGACCAATAAACGCTGATTCTGAATATATAAGTTTTATCTAATATATATATTTTTTTAATGTAGCTATAACTTTGTGGTTATCCATTATAGAAAAATGAAACAATTCAACTTTGTATAAACCACTTATATAATGCGTAAATCCGACCGGTTTCGGAACAAACGTTCCTTCTTCAGAGAAAGCTTATACTAATTTGACAGTTTCGAACAATTTTTTATTATGGTAGAGGTGGAGCCGTTGGGGGTCGTCCATTAATCACGTGATGTTTTTTAGCAAATTTTTAACCCCCCCCCCCCCTGGTGATATGTGGTGAGGTTTTGGACTAACCCCCCCCCCCCCAAAATCACGTGTATTTTTTTTAATACAAAGTATTTAGAAATTTTCAGAATATTATCACGAAAAATAAATACACGTGATTTCTCATTGTACCCGCCCCCCGTCGTGATATTTCGTGATTTTTTCCGACCCCCCCCCCCCTTCGAGCCTCACGTGATTAATGGACGATCCCTTGCTAGTTATTAATGTAGATTGGGTGGGTAGGTATTAGTGTAGAGTGGGTGGGTAGGGGACCAAATCCATGATTGGGCTATAAGACAATATGTTTTGTTTGTTGATAATATATTCATTATTTGTATTTTTTAATTTCCAAGGCTTCTAAGTTATCTAAACGTTTTCCTATATGATTAATATGAAGAATATTTATCCCTGTATTTTTTTTCAAAACTAAGGTTATTTTCAATGATGTGGTTAGCCAACTCAGAAAAATTATTATTATTAAGACACCTTAAATGTTCTTTGATTCTGATTTCAAAATGACGAGTTGTTTTTCCAATATAAAATGAGGGACAATCATTGCATTTGAGTTTATTTATTCCGGAATTAGTCAATTTATGGTCTTTATCTTTAGTATTTCTCAAAAAAATACCGATATTATTTCTTGTATAAAAAGCTGGTTTAATATTAGAAGGGAGATTTTTGCAACATTGAACTGAAAAATTATTAATATACAAAATTTTACGCCATTCTTTATCATTAATATTATTAGAATTGTATAGATATTTATTTTTTGAAATTTTTGCAAAGTTTTTTTATTTAGAATGTTATCAATTAAACTTGGTTTATATCCGTTATTTACAGCAGTTTGTTTTATTACAGAAAGTTCAGAAAGGAAATTATTATTAGACATTGGGCATTTACTAAGCGGTGTATCATGGAATGGAAGGTGGAGTGTTTTTGTGAGACAGGGTGGTTGGAGGTCTTATGAATTACTATGTTGGCTTGCGATATACACTAAAATCGATTTTATTATTTATAATAGATAAAGTTAAATCCAAAAAGTTTAATTTTTCATTGCCTATTTCTACCGTAAATTTTATTTGATTATGAAAGGAATTTAAAAGGTTAAGAAAGTTGTTGAGTTGACGTTCGGATGCTGTCCAAATGACGAAAATGTCATCCAAATATCTCCTCCATAGTAAAAAATTGCTTAAAAGGGGTGATTTTGAATTAAAAACAGTTGTTTCCAAATCATCCATAAATATATCAGCAAAAGGAGGACTGGTGGGGGCTCCCATTGAAAGGCCTTCTTTTTGTTGGTTTATGACATTATTGTATTGAAAATAATTTTGATTTAAAACTAAGTTAAATAAACAAGTTAGGTCACTAGACAGATCTGTAGGTAATTTAGAATCCTTCAATAATTTGGAAAAAATTGCTTTACTTTCAGTAATAGGCACATTAGGAAATAGATTAATGACATCAAAAGACACAAGTTAAGCGTTAATGGGAAGTACAAATTTTTCAATGAGTCAATCAGTTTAAAAGAGTTCTTAATTACATATTTCGGTGTAAACACATTACTTTTATTAACTAAATCAGTTATTAATGACGATAGTTTAAAACTTGGCGAATTACATGATGAAACTACAGGTCTGATGGTGTATTTATTTTATGGATTTTGAGAAACCCATATAATTTAGGTGATTTAGGATTTTTTGATAATATGTTATCATCTTTAAATATGTCAGATTTACAAGATTTTAAAGCATTTGATACACTTTCGTTAAATTTATATATTGGGTCTTTCGGTAAAACAACAAAATTATCACTATTTATAAAGTCCATCACTTTGTTGTGGTAATCAGATTTGTCCATAATGATTACAGTATTTCCCTTGTCTGCCTTTGTTAAAATCAGATCTTCATCTTCAAGTTTCTTCTTTAAGTTTTTAAGGTGAAAGCTTTCCGGATTCATATTTATGGAAAATTTATTTATTTCCTTTTTAATAGTCTCCGCACTCTTGTATTGAAATGTTTTAGGACAGTATGAGAGGGCTGTTTCAATGTCTACAGCAACACTTTCAATTGCACCTTCAATATTAACTTTACTATAAGGAAGGTTATAATTTAAACCATTAGATAATAAAGCCATTTCTTTGTCGAGGAACTGACACGAAGATAGATTTTTAACTCTGTCATAAAACTTATAATTTGTCGTTGGTGAATTATCAGAACAGTATATTTTAATATTATACAGATTCTGCAACTTTTTATTCAAAATCTCACGTTTATTGTATGCCTTTATTGAGGCATACATCCGCACTTTGTCATCCAGAAAATCCCACTCTATTGGGTGGAGCTCACTCACCAATTCCAGATGAAGAGACATTAATTTTACTTTAATTTGATTTCTAAATATAAAAGCACTTTTAAGATCTTCTTTAAGCGACGACACCTTGGCTTTCATGGCAGAATCAATGGGAAGAATCTAGTTAATCAAAAGGATATAACTTTTTCACAACTCAGCCAATGATTCCTTCAAAACCGTGGTTTTCCAGACTTTCTTTTAAAAAATTCTCGACATCCTCCATTTGCCGCATGCGGATAGGACATTGCTGCCACAATGTTCACCTGATAAAAATTCAGGTTAAGAATTCTGCGATGCGTGAATGTCGTCTTGGTGAAGAGGATCTCAATCATATTTTTTTCAGTTGCCCTTTAAATAAGTCATACAAAAATTTCATCCCTCACCTAATCAGTTCGGGCATATTGCCTCCCTACAACATTGCATGCCTGTTATCTTCTGTGAACAAACGCGTGTATAAAATCTTGGCTAATTTCCTGAATATTAACAGCATCAATTTGTAACTGTAAGATAAGTTTCATGTATTTATTTTATTTTTTACGCACAATAAATTGTGTCAGCATATCTTTTAATTTCCTTGTTATGTTTAATTAAAATCATCTCTTATTGTAATAATTTTGTGTATTATTATTTGTATAGTACTATTATGTAATGTAGATAGGTTCTTGTTATTAAAACTAAATTAGTTAATATTAACCAAAAATTACACTCACAAAATTACACTCACAAAAGCATTCACTTGACACTGGCCAGAACACTCCTTTGGGGTGAAAAGCCATTAAAAAAAAGAGGAGGAATTAAATAAGACCGGAGAAACAGTACTTATTTTGAAATGTGCACTGATGTAGTTTTAATTTTTAAACACTGTTGGTAAAAATATATATTCAAACACACAATTCTATATTTAACTGTCAAATTTTTATACATTTTAGCTTTTGTGGCTGTACTTGCCAATTTTATATTTTTGAATGTACCTAGGTATAAATTTGTGGTTATCCATTATAGAAAATTGAAACAATTCAACTTTGTATAAACCACTTATATAATGCGTAATGTTTATACAAAGTTGAATTGTTTAATTTTTAAAAATTATTTAATAATATTAAACGCAGAGTTTTAAAAAAAATATTAAAAGTCCATTTTTAATCGGGTCGTAAAAACAAATTTTAGTGGTGACGTCACTGTTCGACGTGTGGTGACGATAATAGCCTAAATAATGTTTAAAAAATAAAGGTATCTCTTAGTTTATCTCTATTATTGAAAATATAAAAAAACTACTGTACTAAAAAAAAAATGCTACTTCTAGGAAGAATACTTCGAACAACGGAATTCAAAATGGCGGCAGTCGATCAGCTGATAGCCCGATCCTATACTAATTTTTCAGGAGTGATGACGTCACACGATTCGACATACATACGGTGGTTGTCGGGGGATCTTGAAAAATTAAAACTTTGACAATTATTTTAACCATTAAAACTAACTCTAAAAATAAAAATGCAGTTATTTAAGTTAGAACATCATTATTCATAAAAAAATGGACTGAAGTTTTCTATTCTAAATAATAATAGACATTAAAAATTACAGAATGCGCATATTAAACGAATCATAAACGCTAGAAATATTTCGAATCTCATGCCTGCAAAATTTTGAAATCGAGCGTCTTATTTGCATGAGGCAAGTAAGCGAAAAAGTGGTTTTGATTTATTTTGTGCATAATTTTATAAAAACGAAAAAAAATTAGAACATGGAAAACCTCAAAAATAGTCTTAGCCACAAAGGGGTATTTAAAAAAAATTGTTTCTTACATTACTTCATAGTTAAGTCATGAAAAAACATTTTTTTGGTGGTTTACGCTTATATTTTGTATTGAGTTATCGATAAATTTATTGTAATTCCAATACATAGAAAAGCTAGTAAAAGCTTCGATTTATCCGTAGCATATTTTTTGATGTTCATACTGTAAGCCGATTCGTCGTAAAGATTAATCAAAATAGTATCTAAATTAGATTTCACGTGTAACTTCATCTTAAGGCTCCGTTACAAGCGTTCAAAAATAAGAAGATTACTGAAGATGGTTTGGAAGAGAGATATATAAATACGAATGATCGAGTGAGCGCGCTAATATTATAATGATTAGGCGTAAGCGACTGTTTGACAAAAGTATTTAATAAAACAGGACTTATTTAACATAGAGCGGAAATTTCTAGACATTTAGGAATTTTTAAAGGAACCCTGTGATTTTTTTCAGGCCTAAAACGTAAGAACCACCAGGTGTGTTTCTGGTAATTTTAGAAACTTCTTTGCAATTTGTTTTTCTTTCAAGGGAATATTGTAAACGTAATTGTTTTATTAACTCGCCATCTGAACAGAGGTTATCTTAAAAAATAACATTAATTTTTTAAAGTACTTAAAAAAAGTGTTGGGATGTATGCTAAATGTTGATAAAAGTTTTGAAATGTAATATCGAATTGAAGACACGTTCAAGTAAATCAAATACTGGAGTCGAGTCAAAAGTTGAAATATCAAACTAATTAGTATTAGATGACGTATGAAAGTGGATAAGACAAGGCTTAATAATTAATAATTGTTGGATGATTTTTATAGCGCCATTTTCGTGAGAAAATCACCTAAAGGGCGCTTTACAATTCATTTACACATTTAATCTATACATGTATATTACAAGTGGCTTATTACTAAGATTGGTAACTAATGTAACTCTTACTAACTCTTACTAAGATTGCTAACTATGCTTACTCTGTAACTCTTACTAAGATTGCTAACTATGCTTACTCTGTAACTCTTACTAAGATTGCTAACTATGCTTACTCTGTAACTCTTACTAAGATTGCTAACTATGCTTACTCTGTAACTCTTACTAAGATTGCTAACTACTATGCTTACTCTGTAACTCTTACTAAGATTGCTAACTATGCTTACTCTGTAACTCTTACTAAGATTGGTAACTAAGGCTTGTGTTCCAAGACACGTTATGAGTCTCTTCATTATACCTACCCTCGCCCTCGTAGAGAAAAGGTTTTTCTTTTACGAGATCCACACAGGAGGCCCTGAGGAAAACAATTTTCCCTGCGTCATCTTTGGGGATGCTGTGTGGAGGGTATTTTTTAGGGAAAAGTAGGAAAGGAAATTCTGAAAAGAAACAAGGTATGAGGAGTGGGTTTGAATCTGGGGGTGGAATTTTACTACAATATTTAGGAAAAATCATGTTAATTTAGATTTTACCAACATTGGAACTTCAATTTGAAGAAATTTTATTTAAAAAACAATACAGCTTTGCTCAATCTCGTTAACCCTGAAGTGGTCGCGTGGATTACATAATGTGTAATCCACTCATGCAAAATTAAAGATTCCTCAAAAACGGGTGGCGCGAATAATTTTATCTTTCGTGTACTAAGTTGGATAACTCACGGACACGTTCAGCTCAGCACTGCACTGGTATCGGGTACGCATTGGTTGTGTTACAGGAGCTCCGCAAAGTTCATGGTTTACACCTGTAATCCGCGCGACCAACACATTTTGCGTACACGAAAAGTGTATGCAAAATGCAAAAAAAAAAATTCCTGATCATTCTATAATTTTATGTTTATCCTGCTCAGAAATCAGCAATTAAATTAGTACATGTTATTTTTTTGTTGTATCAATAAAAGGGAAAGATGTAATTTTTGGATTAAAAAAAGAGGTCATTTATGTTTTGGTTAATTGTGAAAAACATAGAAGTTATGTTTAATATGTGTTGCTTATTTCTAATAAACAGTGTTTAGAGTATAAGATTAAAACATAAATACCCAATAATTCTAAATGATTTCACTTTTTTTTTTTTAATTACTCTATATAACGACAACCTCCGTAGTCCAGTGGGTAAGACTCTTGACTCACAATCCGGAGGTCGCGGGTTCGAACCCGGCATGCGCAAATAAATTTTATTTGATTAATTTGTGTTATTTCACAATTAATTCATTTAAAATAATATATAGTATATTTGCGGCATGTTCCAGAGTGGAAGATACTATCAGTATCGCCCTGGTGTAAGACCACCATTCAGAATTGAAACGTTGCTTGAAAATGGCTTTAGCCGTGTTTGGTGACCAGATCTGAATAGCCAGGTACTTCCCAACCTTCCTCTTCCCCACCTCCTTCCCCTCCCCACTACCCTCAGCCTCACAACATACCCTAATTGGGGATGCCATAGTCTCACTGGCTCCAGACGGGAGCAGTTGAGATTCTTGTGCGGTATTCACTGTAAAAAAAAAAAAAAAACTTTTTCAAACAAGCACGCAATTTCCTTAACCTAAAACTTTTAAAACAGTATATTACTCACTGTGCCAATCTCACATCGAATACGGAATTTTAGCTTGGGGTAATGCATATTACAGTGCCCTTGACCCCATCATTAAAGCACAAAAACTAATCATAAAAATAATTCTCAAACCAAAGTTATGGACATAAAACAGCTCTACTCAAGGTCCATCTTAGTTAATTTACATAAAAAACAACAAAACACTATACAAAGCTACCCAAACTATACACAATACCAGGAGCCATTAACAAAGAACTTCTCCAAACTCTTTTTTCCAAAACCTCCTTTGTACAAAGACACTCTAATTACATAGCTTGAAAACTAAACAATACACTACCAGCTACGATCAGAAAAACTAACTCCTTGACAAAATTCAAAGAAGATATAAAAAAATGAATTACAAGTATTGGACGCCACATTATTACAAACATCTGTAAAATCAATCACACATATACAGGAATAACTATTCACATACGACCTAACCCATATAAAATTAATGAAAATAATAGAATCCTGTCAAATTTAACTCCTTGAATAGATTAGACAGAATTTACTTCTTTACTTTATCTCCTCCAACAATTATGAGAAAACTCTCTATAATTAAAAGATTTTCCCATCCTTCCAATCACCTCTCTGTTTTAATTTCAGGTCTAATTAATATGCATTTTACTTTAAATACTTTTGTAACTACGATATTCATTTATATACTTGTACGCCTGTCTCGACACAGGTATATCCTAGTGAGACAGGCATCATAAAAGCCCAATAGACATAAACTTGTTTATAAATAAATAAATAGTTCAAAATCCACCCGACCACTGGCGTTATTAAGAGCGGTCACTATAGGGTTAATATGAATTTCTAACTTCTCTCTCCGTCATTATTGAAGGGTTTCAACTAATGAAAACCATTTCGCTATCAAGTTCTTTAATGTTCTCAAGGTTCTTTAAGGTTTCCACGCTAAGTTTTGTAAGCTATCACTGTAGAAAATCTGAAACCACTCTGCCCTCCGTAATGATACGGCGTAATAATAGTGGTACATAATAATGCTCCGTTGTCAGGAGATTGTTGGCTCCCTAGTAGCTACGGCGCTTCCGCAGACAAAGCACGCACATATTATGTAGTTAATGGAATCTACAATCTTCCGGGAAACAGCACGCATTGTTCAATAATAATTATAATACAATATATAATAATGGACGTGGAATTAAATTAGATATACATAATTATATGTAGTACATATCTTGATAGCGTTACCATGTTTCTTCTTATCACTCGGTGTAAAAAAAGTATATCTACGATAGATGTTTTATTCACATCTGGTGATTTTTTAATGTGACATAATTATTTATTTATTTATTTTTTAAAAACATTACATATTTTATATTACAATGATCTTTGGCTGTCCAACTAGGAATTTTAACCGTTTTAGGACAGTCAGAATGAGCAGATTTATTACATGAAATATCGTTTTGTCTATTGTATTGACTTTTACTAACATATTACACTTGGTGGATACTATATTAAAGTTTTTTTGGTATATACAAGAAGTTGCTTATGAATGTAAAAATATATTAGGTATTGAAAACAATATAAACATAGAGAAGAGAAATAAAAAGAAATGAAACATTTATAAACATGCATGCATTTCAACCATTACATGAAATTTTAGTTTCGATATCGATGAATTTGTATGAACTAGAGAATGGAAAAAAAAATTAATTACGAAAAATATTATTGAAAAGGCTGTGAGCCAGATAAGTTTGGGAACCTCTTATTTAGTAGGTGCCGTCCCAAAATATTATTTCTTCTCTAATGTATGAAATTGTAGGCATGAAAAAACATCATGTAAAACACCATTATATTTGTGCACTATTTAAAATTTTCCACATAAGAACGGTTCATTTTGACAACTCGTTCTTTTGAGTAAAAGACAGACCGATGGAATAAATTGCCAATGTTGTACTTTATCCTTCCTAAAACATGGAAATTTTCAAGAACCAAATTTACTACGTCCTTTATTAAAAAAAAACACACCTTACTATTTCCAATATATTCCATAGATTACTTGGCCCCTGGGGAAATAACGGGACTTCTTGTGTGGAGTTATTAAAATATATTCAAAATAAAACAATAACTTTGTAAACACTTTGTAGTGTTTACAAAGTTATTGTTTTATTTTAAATTAATAATGTCACATCACAAAGTATCCGCTTCATATGAAAAAAAAAAAAAAAAATAAAATAAAATATATATATATATATATATATATATATATATATATATATATATATATATATATATATATATATATATATATATATATATTCAATATTCTAAGTAATAAATTGACCAGGTATCTGAGGACATTTTCTTTTGTCATTCCAACATTGACGGCCTCCGTGGTTGAGGGATGAGACTCTCAATAAGCTTTCCGGAAGTCGCGGATTCAAATCCTGGCATGTGCAAGTGTAGTCGTCATGATTACCTTCCTATATTTGCGACACGTTCCGGAGTGAAAGATACTCTCAGCATCGTTTCGGTGAAGGACCACCATTTAGAATTGAAACGCTGCTTTAAATGACTTGGAAACTGAACAGCCAGGTACTTCTCACCTTTCTATTCCCCATATCCTTCCCATATTTACTTTTCAGCATCACAACATACCCTAATTAATACTGCGGTATAACCAATGGCCAATTTGGGAGGCGGGAAAGGGTACCGCCGCCCCGGGAACCTTTATTGGATAACCAACACCTCTGCCATAGATCACCCCAAGTGTTTCGCTACGTTTGGTAATTTAGCAGGGGTGCCCGGGTTCATGGGATGAGGTTTGTCTAGGTCTTGGAGGCGGATGACCAGGACACACTGAACCCCCAGATTCCTACCCACCCCTTAATCCCCTTTCCTTCCCAGAACTCTCCTCTCCTTCCTTTCGTTAAAAAACCCTTCACACAGCATCCCCAAAGATGACATAGGCCCTGAGGGAAATTATATTCCTCAGGGCCTCCTGTGTGGAGCTCATGTAAAAAAAAATAAAAAAATAATTGGATCCAGACGATTGAGACTCTCGTGTTGTATTCACATAAAAAAACATTGAAAAATGTTGGTTTTAGAAGGTTAATAATTTCGGTTATGTTAGGATATAACAAGTTGTACATAAATAAAAATCTAGACACATTAATGTACATTTTGTAGTACGAACCCTTCTGGTGTAATTTGCAGACCGAGGGTATAAATTCTAATCTTCGGCAATGGGGGTGAAGCCGCCCACACCCTCCCGGCTACCCCTTGGCGTTTATTCTCTCCTGGTTACCCTAAATATAAATGCGGCTGGCAACAGGTTATATTGATCTCAATGAATACCTGTCCTAGATTAGTAATTTAGATATCGCCAGAGAGCCGTCATTAATTTTGGGAAGCGGTAAATTTTCATGTGACGTGACCCGTTTCCATCCAGAGTTATGTGGATTACTCCGAAATGTGGTAAGATTAGTACCCAACAGAGCAAAAGCGGTTGTTTCTTCGTTAATGTAATTTTCACCACAAGATAACGAAGATTAAGATGAACAAAGATGAATAAATATGCAAATGGGTTAATGGGTTTCTGACAAATAAAATAACATAATAAGCAATAGCCGTAATATTTTGTTGTGTAGATTATTTGAAACTTTGTGACTGATTGTTTTTTAACATCTTGGGAGGTGGGTATGGGTACCGCCGCCCCGGGAACCATTTATTGGATAACCAACACCTCTGCCATAGGTCACCCCAAGTGGTTCGCTACGTTTGGTGACCTAGCAGGGGTGCCCGGGTTCATGGGGTCAGATTTGTCCGGATGCGTCTGCCCACCAATTGCGTGGCAGGCCGGATTGGGAGAGACTGATTGAGGGAGATCTTTTGACCTCTCCAGCAGGACTCGCAGCAGGATTTGGACCGCAGTGGAAGGGATGAATTCATTTCGTCCCTTTTGGATACACTGTCTCCCAGATTCCTACCCACCCCTCATACCCTTTTCCTTCTCAGAACTTCCATTCCCTAAAAAGACTCTCCACACAGCTCCCCAAAGGTGACATAGGCCCTGAGGGGAATTATTTTCCTCAGAGCCTCCTGTGTGGAGTTAATGCAATTTTTTTTTAATAAAAAATACCTGAACGATTGAAAGAGTGATTAATTTTGTGACATATTTTACTCTAAAATTGTAAAAAATCACAATTGAAAACTACACAAATGAAGACAATATTAACAACTCTCAAACGAAAAATGTGTAACAGAAAAGATAGATAAAGATTTGATCGCATCTGGGAATTGAACCAACGACCTTCACTTTGTCGAAGCAGTGCTCTGACTAATCTTCGAGCATATCAATATACATCATTTCTGTAGCATACCATAGTTTTTTTTACATGAGCTCCACACAGGAGGCCTAAAGGAAAAAAATCCCTTAAGGCTTATGTCATATTTGTAGAAGTTGTGTGGAAGGTTTTTATAGGAAAAGTAAGAAGAGATTGTTCTGAAAAGGAAAAAAAAGGTATGAGGGGTGGTAGGAATCTGGGGGTCAGTGTGTCCAGAAGTAACTGACGTATGCATCCAACCCTCCCAATGCGGTGCAAGGGGATGTTCCGAGAGAGTCCTGTTAGAGAGATCAAAGGGTCTCCCTCATCCAGTTACCATCGCCAAAGGTAGCGAAAGACTTGGGGTGACCTGTGGCAGAGGTGTTGGTCATCCAAAAATGGTTGCCGGAGCGGCGGTACCCATGCCCGCCTCCCAAATTGAATTGGGTTAGTCCAAAGATATTATCACAACCAGGCGTTACGTCTATTAGTCCCAGAGAGTACTAGTATAGTAGTACTAACACTCATATAATGTAACTATGTATATTAAGTACTACTATAGTCTTCTAGTCCCAGTACGTCATCTTTCTAGTATTTTCTGTCTTTTTCGTTTTCATACTAGACTTGTGAGAAGGAAGATTTTCGTCGATGACGTACGTACGACCACCCCCCTGGGACTACCATGTGAATTTAATTTAAGGGTATTAAAGCATGTGAAAAAAATTTGGTTGTTTTTTTGGACAATTTACTAATAATATCACATTCCAAAATCCTAAAGAACAAAGTGGTTTACTGTTGTACGGATAAAAAATTCTGATATTTATTTATTCATTCTCTTAAATTACCTACATAGTTATCTACTTTATTACTAAGTGTAAAATGAAGTCGCTTACGCTGTATGTGCGCTTAGATCTTTTAAACTACGCAACGGATTTTCACCAATAGATAGAGTGATTCATGAGGAAGGTTTTTAGGTATATAATTTGTGAAGATTTTGTGTACATTGGTTGAAATACATAATATATCTGACCAAGCGGCAGCGGGCAGCGGGCAACGGGCTGACAAACGGGCGGTGTGGATTTGATTTAACAGATGGTGTTGGTTATAAAGGTTTCGCCACAGCAACGTTTGGCCGGGTCTGCTGGTCTAACTAATATAATCCTCTAATAAAAAAATAATAAATGAGTAACATGTTTTCGTAAAATCAATTATAAATGTACGTTAATTCATATGTAGATGAAAATACATACTGAGCATGTTCAGAAAATAGGTGTACTGTGACCATAACGGGCGGTGGTTTTTAGTTTTTTGAGGGTTGGCAACACTAAGTGGTAGAGGGGGATCTCTTGACCAGAGCGAACATCGCAGGAACATTATAGTACGTTAACTCACATTCTAGTGTCCACTTGCGTGAAAGATGTAGGCAAAAAATCCCGCCAAGTGCTGTGATCCGCTTTTTACTCACGGAAGGAATAACACCTACAAGAAAAAAAGTGAGGATTTCTGAGCTCTATTGTGATTGGAGATGATAGTGGGTGACTCATTAGACGCCGGGGAAAAACACAATCGTCAAAGTGCCGTCACACCAATTCCGCATCTGCCAAAAAATTGAAAACCACAATTTCGGTAAAAAAAATCATGGCCTCAGTGTTTTGGGACCGAAAAGGTATCATTTTGGTCGAATTTCTGTCTCAGACCATCAATGCACAACAATATTGTGATACCCCAAAAAAACTCAAAAGGAGCATTCAAAACAAAAGGAGGGGAATGCTGACCAGAGAAGTGTGCTTGTTTCACGAAGACGTCCGTCCTCACACAGCCTTAGCCACAGATACGCTCTTGGACTCATTTGGTTGGGATGTTTTGAACCATCCCCCATATTCCCCTGATTTGTTAAAATAAATTTTCAACCGACGAGCAGAAAGTGGTTCTGAAGTGGGGGAAGGTGCTGGCGGGAAAATTCTTCGAGGAGGGCTTAAAGAAACTTATGTCACGGCTCATCACACGCATTGAACGGGATGACGATTATCTGGAAAAATATTCAACAAGCGTATCAAATATATCCTGTAATTTTTTTTCTAATACCTACATTTTCAAAAAAAAATTAAAATTTTCTGAATAAGCAATCATTATCATAAAAAAAGTTTCATACGAGTAGTTCAGTTTAGTAGTTTCCACTTGAAGTGATATTTTATTCTCTTTGTTTATTAAAAATACTTTCCAACGACATTTCTATTTCCCTCAAAACGATTCAACGAAAATTAACTTACATGTATTACCGTGTTTATATGAATTCCCTTTGTTATATAATAGGGGTAGGTGCATTGTACCTGGTTGGTAATTCCGTCGCGGGATGGCGTGTTTGTCCCACTGGCAACCCTTCCCTTCCCCCGCTCCTCACCGGGCCAGAGGGGTACCTCAGCACAAAGGAGGGTCAATGTGCTCGACACTTCCGACCCCAAGCCGCCGATATCAACTATGCACGGCAATGATCGTGCCATCTGCAGTGAATGCATTTGAAACAATGGATAACGAGTTGAGGGTGTAGGAAATCATAGTTTCATTACTTTTACAGCTTTTAGTAGAGTGCAAAAACTAGAAAATAAAAAAAATATATACATCTGTGACTTTTTGGGTCAGATATGATAAAGAATGTTCTATTCGACGCTATGTATCTTCTGATTCTTAACTTTTTATTATTTTTATAAATCTTCTCTTTTCATTTTCGACACCTTATGATTATTTGTTCATATAAAGCAGATACTTTGTGATCTGACTGCAGATACTTTGTAAATTTAAAATAAAATAATAACTTTGTAAACACCACCTTTATTTTTTATACTTTATGCCGACCGGGTTTCGCTACTGCCGTAGCTTCTTCAGGGCAGTATAATACTTAACTAAAGAGTTCCTTAGAGTTATAAAATGGTGTTTAAAAAGTTATTGTTTTATTTTAAATTATACCTTACGATTTCTTCATATCGTAATTTATTTTATTGGTTGAAACACGCACAAATAATTATATCCATTTACGTACCTACCGTCTAGTTTTTAAACATTACACTTTATTTTATGTCAAGTCGTTTTATCTGAATTGTATTTGTTTTTTTATTAGTAAGTGCAACTATGTTATTTACCATGTTGTACTTAAATTCTGCAAGTAATTGTAAAAATTTTATGAAAAAGCTTACCAGGGCGTTAATAAATAATAAATAAATTAATCTTTAGAGAACATTCCCATATACCTTCTCAATTATTTAAAAATTTGGAAAATTATACAAAATCACACTCTGTCTACATCAGACCAGATTTGAATGTCCTAGTAATTTACTATCTTTTCTTTCCCTACTCTTTCCCCTCTCCACTACCTTCAGCTCAAAACCGTGAAATTCTTCAACTCCTGTCAGTCTCCCGCTTTACCACTCCTGTTCCTCACAAGCTTCGATGTTCGTCTCCAAATCATATCGTCAAGCTATTTTAGTTGTCGTCCTGCAGGCTTGAAGAAGCCTATTTGTAATCGATCAATTATCTTCCAATTCCAAACGTCTATTATCTTGTAACATTTCGTTCACGCGGCAGAGACTACTCAATTTTGAAGAAGTTATTTTAGGACAAATCATATATCTGAAATAAGTAACTCAGCTAAGAAAAAGTTTTATTACTATTATACCTACATTTATTTTTAAATGTCTTTTTGAACTTTTGACTAGATTAGAACCTTCCTTCCCAGAGATCGGAATCAACCGCGCTACCAACCTTAATAAAATTCCAATTTTTAACGTAAAGAAATAATTTTTTTTCGTATTGTGCTGTATTTTTTAAATTTCAGTAAAATGCATATAAGACCGTTTATTTGTGAGTGATTGGCATCAAAATTTGTCGGAATGCATTGTCATCGAAAATGAGTTCATCTACCTTCAGCTCGATGGGATGTCGGAAGTCTGTTAATTTCAACTTGAAAGATTCAGCGGCATTCAATCATTCCATGAAGAAAATAAATGTGAAATTCAAATCGATGTACCTATTTAAAAAATAAAACAACGGTCTTTCATTACGCCAAATATTCTTTGTATTACGTCCACAATAGTAAATATTATTGCAAAAGATAAGATAGGTGTATTATATTTTTGAGTTTAAAAAAAATAAGGGAACCTTTTTAGTCAGAATAAACTTTAAAAATATCTCTATCTCTAAAATAGAAGAAATTTTAATCTAGAAACCCGTAGTCGAAAAACACGAGGTTCTCAGGAAAATTTTTTATTGAAAAACGAGTTCTGAAAATCACGGTAAAATTCTGTTAAAAAAACTACGGTACTTATAAAAAGGCTTTGCCTTTGAAAAGCCTTATTAAACGTTAGGTTCAACAATTCGTTTTAAATTAATATCCAAAAATTGTACGAAATAAAACGTGAAAAACTTGAACGTTTTTGGGTTTGGTAATACACGTCGAAGAGTTACAACTGAAACCTATGACACGGGCATTATATTCCAGGAATTAGAGAACTAGATTTCCAATATTCTTCTAAGGAAAACGTGAAAATCTTGAACGTTTTTGGGTTTGGTAATACACGTTGAAGAGTTATAACTGAAACCTATGACACGGGCATTATATTCCAGGAATTAGAGAACTAGATTTCCAATATTCTTCTAAGGAAAACGTGAAAACCTTGAACGTTTTTGGGTTTGGTAATACACGTTGAAGAGTTATAACTGAAACCTATGACACGGGCATTATATTCCAGGAATTAGAGAACTAGATTTCCAATATTTTTCTAAGGAAGTCCCAAGCCAAATTGTTTGAATTCTTAGTGTGCCTTATATCGCCACGAATATTGATAATAGGAGTAAAAATCGCTTGGCAAACAGATCGTAGAGGTTACGATTTCAACCGCAAAAGTGGTTTTTACTTATTAAACGACTTCTCCATCGAGGTTCTCCATTCGACTGTATTTTTTTATGTTTGTTACCTCAGAACTTTCGAGTGGGTGAACATTTGTAATTTGGTTGCTTCCCATGTGGTCCCATTTTAATTTGGTCCAGTTCCGACAATGGCATCCATGAGAAAACGGTATAAGTCTTAAATTTGCATTAAGTATGTGCGCGACAAATGAACGAATAACTCAGTACCACGCCAACCGATTTCGACGATTCTTTTTTTATTGGAAAGGATGTACTTTAAGGGTGGTTTGATGAGAGTTTGGTTAGGTTCTGATTACCGGATCCATGACAAAGTAACGGAACTCTTCAATTCTTAGGAGCAAATTAACGAAACTCGTCCGAATTTCTTAATTTGACCCTAACGTCGTCATGGTCAAATTATGTCTGTCTCATATGGGCAGTTTATTAGGTCTACCCGTATTCAGACAAATTAGTTAGTGTAGGTACTTCAGATTCACTAAAAATCAAAAAATAAACAAATTTATTTTTATTATTATTATAGCGACTATATAAAAAAATTTTACATACAAAATGCAATGTGAAATTAAGTCCAAAATATTGTATTTCTTAGTCCTCCTCACTAGGGGGTCCTGTGCCGAGGCGGACTAAAGTTATTTAAATATAGTTCATTTGTCTTCTATGTCGTTTTTAGCGTCTTCGCTAGGGTTTTCTCATTGACCTCTTTAAGCCATATTTTTATTCTTGATTTGTATTCAATTGGATTTTTTATTAGTTTTATGTCTTGGGGGAGGATGTTATGGAGTTTTGTTGCAAAGTATGTATAGTTTCTTATACTTTAAATATTTTAACAAAACAAAAAAACGACTTCAAAAAATGCACTAAAAAGTAAAAAAAATAATTTTGTATTCTTCTACAACTTCATAATCAACTTACTTTTTCTACTCATCAATGTGTAGGTACGATTGTTATTTTTGGAGTCGGTGTCAGCAAAGGTACTTGACAGCTCTCCTCACGCCGCGCCGCGGCCCCGCCCTCGCCTCTTTAAGTGGCTTGTGCGACACAAGCACATCTCACCTATAACTATGTATGTAGTTACAAACCTACCTTGACTGACACCGACTCCAAAAATATCAATCGTACCTACATATTGATGAGTAGAAAAAGTAAGTTGATTATAAAGTTGTAGAAGAATACGAAATTATTTTTTTACTTTTTAGTGCATTTTTTGAAGTCGTTTTTTTGTTTTGTTAAAATTTTTGTTTATTTTGTTAATAATTTTATAAGAAAGAATAAAGTTAATCAATGGAAATTGTTTATTGTTATTAAGTTTGTTTTGTAGAACTCAATTTTAATTTTTTTATTTCTTTTATATATGCAATAATATTATTATTTAATATATAAAAACAGTTTTTATACATTAAATAATAATATCATTATAAAAGAAATAAAAAAATAACAAATAAAATGGAAATTGTCAAACAAAAATGTTCTTATTTGCAACAATATTGCGCATGTTGTACCTACCCGCCACTTAATTTTATTTAACGGAATTCATTGTTGTATCTTTCTTCAAATGTGTCTTCTTCGGGAGTAGCAAGTATTGGCGGCGTAACGCTTATCACAGTGACATAAAATCAAATTAAAAAAATATAGTTTTGGCTCACGGAAAATGTACTGGTAGGGTAGGGTGGAGGGGAGGGACCAGAGTAGAGCGGGGAGGGGGAGAGGTTCAGTGAACTGGGGGAAAACTTTCACGGTCACACGCACACTCTTACATCCGCTGACAGGGTTGTCACAAGAAAAGCCAAAAGAAAGCTTTCGGTCAGTATCCCATTAACCATAATATTTATTTATTTATTTATTTACCTATATATGTTTACATTACATTATTCGATGCCTGTCTCACTAGGGTATACCTGTGTTGAATATACTTGATTATTTTTCACATTGACAAAACCCAAAGTCAGCGTACCTTGGTAGATATTTATTTTGTATCTATCTGTGATAAAGAAAGAAAACTGTATTGTTTTAGCATGCAAAATAAAACACCGTTTAACAATATGAATTACACGATTATTTTATTTATATTATTTAGGAGATATTTCACCATCCCTTTGTTAGCTTATCCGTAGGATAACGTATATTTATAAATAAACAAATAAATACTTGTAATTGGTAGAAAACTAGGCTAAACTTATCGGATACATAGGAACTAATCAAAGGCTCAAATGCCGAATAGTAAACTCGGACTTTATGAATGAACAAATTGTATGTAGAAAATATACGTTATCCCATCGATAAACTTATGATGTACGAGTATTATAATAGGATGCTGAAATAACCCGTAAATCAAAGTATTTAAAAAAAAATCTTTTAAATGGCGAATTGGCGAAACTGAAATGAGTAATACAATATATATCTTGGACCAAAAATATATAGTAAAATTCCCCTAGAATTAAATATTAAAGCTTGCAAAATGTCCCACGTCAGTTCAATAATAACAAAATGGTTGATTGGCTTAGGTAGGGTGGAATCTGAAAAACTATTAAATAATGTCACTTAAATTTTTACATGGCCTGTTAACGGCACATTTAGTAAAAATTTAGTATGTTTATTATTTAAATTAAAAAAAAAAAACAAAAACATTTTTCTTTTCTTTTTCTTTTTTTTGTCACAGAATAAATTTTCTGGCATTTTTATTAATGTATATTTAATTTAAAAAATTAAAATGAACATTTTGTTAAATTTTTTTTTGCATTCTCACCAGCATTTGGTTCCTTAGAACGGGCAATCTGCCTAGCTAGGAACTAATATCGACCCACAAGGCATAATAACACTTGTACACATTTTATAGTTATTTTTCAATGTTATTATTATGTTATTTTCGCCATACAAATGTATCAAATATAATGTTATAAATAAATAAATAAATAAAATATAAATGAAAGGTATAATTAGAGAAAACAAATATTTGACTTCACCTCAGTTTTGATTCGAGAAATCGGCTGTCTTTTCAGATGTGGAGTCGAATATCTCTTTACTCTCAAAACTATAATAAAGTTTATATCACCACTAATATCAAAAGATTGTTATAAGATCAATATATTTTTAATATTGATTTTGTTTCTAAAAACATTAATATCTATTGTTTATGTGCAAGTAATCTTATGTATAATACCTGTGTGTTCGTTTATATACACTGTGAACCTTTGTGTGGTTTCATGCATATGAGTGTATTGCCAGTGATTTATGTGCTTTAATGTTATAATTGATATTGTGAAATTGACCTGTTGACAAACTGCTTTGGCAGTTTAGCAGGTGCTTATAATGAGGAATTAAAAAGACAGGTACCTAAGCATCATGACTGGTCATTGGTTGAGTGGCATCGCGTTTAGGTCCCACCCAGGCGTTCCGTGCTCGATTCCTCGGCTAAGTCCTCCTTCACGACTCAAGCAACATTTTCGGCTAATTATGGTGGTAGTAGGAGATTTTTAAATATTGTCGGGTTATTCGTAACCCGGGAATGTTTGTCTTTCTTTTTAAAATTAAATTTAAAAAAAAATATAATCTAAATATATCCGGAGTATTAATGATACAGCTGTGTAGGGGAAAAAAGTTAAATTTACACCGATTTCGGGTGGAAAAATGCTTCTGGTCCCTACCCAGGCATTGTGGATTCAATTCATCTGCTAGCTATAGTCCTTCATCATTGGACAAGCAACATCTTTTGCTTATAAGAAGGTAACAAGAGTTTTTCAAATATCAGGTTACTCGTTACCCCAGGAAATTTGACTTTTTTTAAAACAATATCAAATAATACATTTCACGTATTTCGTAAATTCATCAAATATACCAACGTCTTCGATCGAATTGATCTTTTCTTCGTATAGTGGGGGATAGTCGGCGGAGGTCAAAGTGGGTTGCTGAAGTTATTCAGCAAGCGGACGTCATCGGGAGTCACTTGGTTCAGCACAGGTGTGCCTGAAACTGACGAAGGGGAAATTCTTCTAGGGTGTGTTATTTTTAAACGACTTCGAAAAGGAGGAGGTTCTCAATTCGACCGTACTTTTTTTTAATGTTTGTTACCTCAGAACTTTCAACTGGGTGAACAAATATTGATGATTCTTTTTTTATTTGAAAGCTGGTGCTTTCCGTGTGGTCCCATTTTGTCCAGTTATGACAATGGCATCCATGAGAAAAATCATATAAGTCTTAAATTTGCATCAAGTATGTGCGCGACAAATGGACGAATAACTCAATATCACGCCAACCGATTTCGATGATTCTTTTTTAATGGAAAGGATGTACTTCAAGGGTAGTTTAATGAGAGTTTGGTTAGGTTCTGATTATGGGATCCATGATAAAGTATCGTAACACTCCAATTCTTAAGAGCAAATTAACGATACTCGGCCGAATCTTAATCGAATTAGTTAGTGTACTTCAGAACTTCAGATTCACTAAAAATCAAAAAACAAACCAAAATTTTAACAAAACCTAGAATCGACTCCAAAAAATGCACTAAAAAGTAAAAAAAAACAATTTCTTATTCTTCTACAACTTAATAATTAACTTACTTTTTCTACTCATCAATATGTAGGTACGATTGTTTAAGAACATAACATTTTTATTTTTCGCAACGTTTTGGTAACCCTGCCTCTGCAACTTTCAAGAAAACATTTGAGATAAGTAGAAATCTTTATAGAAATACTAACACATAGTTGGTGAAAAGTGTTACACGGAATAAAATATTGCCGACGGGCCTATTATATTTACGAGCAGCTCGTGAAAGAAATAAGAAAGAGAATTATTGTCAGTCTGGCTTAGAAATAATAAACAATATTCAGATAGGTACTGAAAGACTGAAGGCCGTTAGGAAAATCTCAAGAAATGGCTTTCATTGTCTTGGCCGTTTTCTATTCTACCTGGATATATGGACACGTATATTACGTACCATTGTGATTTACTGGCTTTACTACTCGGCTTTGCCCAAGATTATAACACTTTTTTTCGAAAAAAAATCTTTTTGCACATTTTTTTACAAGTAATATCTTTTTTCTAATTTATACCCTAATGGGTATTATTATACAGGGTTTTCCAATAAGAGGTGTAATTTTGAATTGCCCGCTATTTCGGTAGATGTCACTTTTGAAGCTGTCAGTTTTTGACATTTGACAAGTAGAAACTACGCCATTAATAAAAATGGAACGATACACGCTTCAACAACGCATTGAAATTATTAAAGTGAGGCTGGAGCAACTTTAACGGTGAAAGGATTGCGCTATCGAGAGATTTGTTGATTTTTTTATGGCCGGAATTGGATGGTATTGATCTGGACAACGTTATCTCTCGAAGAGGTGATCATAATTGGCCACCGAGATCTTGTGATTTAACACCTTGCGATTCTTCCTTTGGGGCCTCGTGAAAGAGAAGGTCTACGCCAACAGCCCAGCGTCGATTCAAGACCTCAAAGGTGGAATTCGTGAGGCTTTCGAGGACATAGGGCAGCCACTTTGCGATTTGGTAATGGAAAATTTCATGAAAAGGATATGGTCCTGTAAGCGTGGTCGTGGTGGTAATTTGCCTGATGTTATTTTCCAATATTAACGGCATACCTTCCTCTTTATAATGAAATAAACATCCGATCATTTATATTAAAAAAATTGAATTTTTCTTTGAATATCAAAATAACACCTCTTATTGGAAAACCCTTTATATTATGGGTTATGTGTTATAATTTACATTTGCGTTATGTTATTTTGTTCACCATATTTTCAAAAATTTATATAATTGCGTTGCGATTTGTTTTGATAATAATTACTATACTACCTGTTAATTTTTGACATGTTCCTTGTTTTGTTTTGTTTGTCTTTAACTATTTTAATGTCACTGGATGAACTGAACTCCAAATTTATTTTTATTTTTTTATTATTTTTTATTTCCCTATGTGGTGTGCTAGACCTCTTCCCTGCTTCATCTTTAGTTACATAATTAATTTTGCAGATCCTTCTCAAATCTATCTGCGCCTCCCCCAATGACATGTGCAGGCTTGAGGCTTGATCAGACGACCTTGACTGTCCTTTGTCCTGCCTCTGACTACCCAACGCTGAATTTTCTTTTAGTCTTCGGGTATTTTACCCCAAATATTCAGTTAACATTCTTTGAGGCTTCACTGAGTGGTTGGCTAAGAAGCTAAGTGTCAGACCGAAAGCCATTCACATTTTTTGTTGGTACTTGCCAATTGATTAGAGATTTATTGTATTACTTATCGTCGCCTTAGTTCTTGTACGTTCAATAGACCATTAGAAAATTTTACAGGAGGAGAAGGTTTTCTTTCATTATTTCAATGAAACACTATGAAAGGTGTTTAAGATAAAGTTATTTTCGTAAAGGTAAAGGTCTGATTAGTTTAAATAATTCTTAGTTAAGTGATTAACTATCATTTTTAATACTTTATTTTTAATTTTAAGGTGGAGATTGAACAAAAACTCAAATGGTCTATTGAACATACAAGAACTGAGGCGACGTTATGTTCTCTATTTTATGCAGGTGCTTGCAGGTATTTACAGATGCAATACCGCCTCACGGAGCCTCATGAATGAGTTTTTATTTTGGCCTGTTTAATTTATCTTTGTCTTACTAACCTATTTTCTTGCATTTTGTTTTTCCTGTTAAGCACTTGCATACTGCTTACTAACAACGTATACAAGGACACTGGAGGTCTAGATTCGTTTAAAATAAAGACATGTAGCTTCGTTTAACAAAAAAATTAGAATCTTGTGAGAGACTTGAAGGAGTAACCATCTGTTACTTATACCAGGGCGGGTAAGAGGTGGATAACCTCCACTGTAATGGGTATTTCAAAGGTCCTGGTTTATAACACAAATAATGTTAAGAGCAAAACAGTTTATTACTAGACACCACCTCTCCCTTCTAAAGTTTTTGTACTTTAACGTGAATATTTTCTTGCTTTGTGAATAATAAATTGTATTTTTATTCTTGCTTTGTTGCGTGCTCTCGACTTGACACGTTTTATAAGACAACGTTTTATAACCAAAAATTTGCATCTATCTTAATAAAATTATTAGCATCAAAAATATATATTAAATAATAATTTTAAGGCAATTAATGGCACCGCCGCCCTGGGAATCATTTATTTAATAACCAACACCTCTGCCATAGGACACCCTAAGTGGTTTGCTACTTTTGGTAACTGATCAAGGATGTCCGGCTTCATGGGGTGAGGTTTTGTCTTGGTCTTAGCGACGAGTGCATTGTCCCACCTACTTAGCGGGCTGACTTTGAGTTCTCCAGCAGGGCTCTTTCGACCCATCGCCTTGCACCACAGTCGGAGGGATGGATTCATACTCCTGTCCATCACTCCTAGACACATTGACACCCAGATTCACACTCGTCGCTCATACTTTTCCCCCACCGCACAGCATCTCCAAAAATGACATAGACCCTGAGAGTTTTTTTCCTCATGGCCTAATGGAGCTATTGCAAAACGTAATATTATATTTTTAAATTATAATAATGTAACAATATGTAATTACAATAAATAATACTTTAAGGATTTAATATTAACGTTAATTCTATACAGGAGCCTCTGATGAAAATTATTTCCCTCGGGGCCTATGTCATATTTGAGGATGCTATATGGTTATTTTGAGAAGAGAAAGGAGTGAACATTGATCTTGAAGGATCTTGAAGTTGCCACAAATCTTCAAAACGACAAAAAAGTGAGGAGACAGGTGACAATAACGTTTACAATGCATTAGGTATTCCAATAAAATATTTGGGTGTTTTGTTTTTTAAGGCGATACACAACCCTAATAATTTTTGTTTGCTCAAAACTTACATTTTAATCATTTCCGGCGAATTCTTAATTATAACAACTTTTTTTTTATTTCCACGCCGCACAAGGAATGCGAGTTATTTATATTTTAGATTAATATAAACAGTAACTTACCATTAATATATTTTACTTACAACGATTTTAAAACATTATAACCCGTTTTTCAACTATAAATTTAGCGGTAAGCACCAGATTTTATTTTTCTAGCAGATGAATTAATAACTTCGGAAGGAGAACATGGACAACAAGAAAGGTCGAATCTCCAGGCCTGCTAGTGTGAATTCAACCGTACGTTCGTACAATACGCCGTGCCGCGGCATATATTTGTTTACACGCTTTCTTCACTTACGTTGTTAAGATTCCCACATTATTTTTCTTCTTCTTCTTTTCTTTGATACGGCAAATTCGACAGTAGGTCCGTCCAATATACGGGTTGCGAGTCGCAATTTGTATACACGGTTTCTTTACTTACGTCGTTAAGATTCTGAATATATTTTAGGGTATATTGTCATCTTAATCATTAATTTTAGTTAGAAAAAAATGGAAGGCGAGCTATAAAGCTCAAAACTTTCTTATATTTGCAATCAAAATTTTAATATTTCAAAAATTATATCTTTATTTCCGACATCATTAAGCATATTTATAAGTATGTAGTTATGGATGCATTCATAAACATTCCATGTATTTATATTTTATTGCAAAGCGGAACTTTTCTAACCTGACAGAATATGCCCGAGGATTTAGTGTTTAACCACTCGGACCCATAAGCTTGTATAAATAACATTACCAGACATATGTATGACGTATGAGGCGTACCTGACTTATTAAAAACGTAGACATATTCTAGTATGTAACAGATAAGTTTTAAGATTTTCACGACCAAAATTATTTTCGTTGTTTATTTTTGGGGTGTTATGCCGTGTTGCGCTACCTCCTTCTTTAGCCAACGTTTCGGACAGCATTGCAGTGTCCACATCTACCGGATCTGCCCTGATCTGCCGTAACGCCCCAAAAACAAACAACGAAAATAGTATGTAACAGATTTGTTTTTATCTCTTGAAGCCTTTATTCTACTAAATTGTTGGTAGGTAGTCTTATTCAGGAGTAATTGGCAGTAGTTTTAAATTCAGTTCACAAATAAATAATATTAATACGGCAGTGACATAAAGGTTGCTAGACTGCATTGTAATATAGTTGGATTTAGTGAAATACGAGTAAAAGACCTGCAAGATGCACAAAGGAGAGCCTGTGCAGTGTGCAGCATTGTACATCATATTAGTGAATGCATTGTGAAGTATGCACCGCCGAATTAACATGACAAAGTGTACTCGTATAAGTAGAAAGTAAGTGAAAAGACCCAGTTTCCTCTTAAGTGAGTATTATTTGTTCTTGTTTCAGCTATCATACATGTATCTGGGTTGCATCTCTTATGAATCTATTATTCTCGTATATCATCATACTCATAAATGGAGTCCGAAAAGTGGGTTATCCTGTTTTTATTTAACCCAAAAATACAAGTTTTAAAACAATATATGTAACAAGCGAAATATTGCGCTGAGAAGAGAAAATTTCTGCTAAAACAGGGCATCAGAAGAGAAAATATGTAAACCTTTTTAGACTTCAGGCTCCAAAGGTAGTTGTAATAAATTTAATTTGTCCCGTCAACAATAAAGTGATAGGTCTGGCGGTCCGACGAATCAATACTTATATTTTTTTTAACCCGGCGAGAGTGTGGTGAAAAAATGCAACAAGGAGTATGTGGCAGGGTATGACATACCCATTTACAAATTTGACTGTAAATCCTGATTCTTAAGAAAAAACATTATATTAATTTTTTTTTATTATAGCAAGACTACATTATAACGTATTGGAAATAATATATTTGCGCCATTTTGACAATGTTAATATTTTACAAGGAAACAAGTCACTATGAATTTTCAACAACAAAAAACTACAAAGGAACTAAAGAAAAAGTTTTATGAAAAAAAAAACTTAAAGATATGATAGAACATGAAACAAGTAACTATATAAACTAAAATAAAACTAGCAAAAATATTAGGAACATCTTAGGAACTGGAGTTCAAATCAGTGCAGTTTTTACTTAGAAAATACTTCCAATGAGCTCGCCTATATTTATTATAGTATATTCTAATACTTCTTTCAGCATTGACGGAAGTCGGGTTTCTTCAGTGTCAACGTCCATTTTCTATTAAAATCTACAATGCAACAAAGAAAGTAAGTTAAAATAGCAGAAAAATTAATGTTAGTTTTTGTCACGAAATGTATACAAAAGCTATGTGGCAGGGTATCACATACCCGAGCGCAGTTAGCAAGCGTGTAACTCGAGCGCAGGCTGCTGCGATACTATAACTCCAGCTACTCAAAGCAACAACAGGTTTGAAGGTCACAAACAAAAAATACACGCAAATAAGTAACATGGTGGGTATGAAATACCCTGCCACACTCTCGCCGGGTTAATTTTTGTGGTATTTTGTGAGACTGAGGGTAGGGGAAGAATGAGAAGGAAATTGGAAAAGGCTAGGTCTGATCATCAAACTCAGCCAAAGCCATTTCAGGCAACGCACAGTGATTCGTTTCATACAAGCTAGACGCTAATAAGTTACTTTTGAATTCCCAAACAATGACGTAATGGCGACATTACCAGATAGACAAGATAATAAATGTATGCTTAATTGGGGTGATTAGTGTACGCATTGACTCACACCAGAGGCCTTAAGTCGAATAATTTGTTTTGAAATTATCATTTGCATTTATTCGCTTTCGACGTTTAAAATTGTGTACTAAGTTTGAAAAGTGTTTTTTTTTTCAGTTCTGTAAAATGGTGGCTACTTTGGAAGGTATGTTTTAAAGTTTTTTCTAAATACTTTAGTGTAAATAATTTTGGTTGTTTTTTAAACAATAAATAAGTTTTGTGTTATTTTTCGGCCTAAAAAATATTAAATCTTCTCTTCTCGAGAGTTTATCTCAGAGAGTATATCAAAATCGCAAAATAATTTTCTTTTTTTAAATAGTGCAACTAATATTATATTCATATCAGTTTCGATATTAACCCACAATAATCCACATTATTATCATTTTTTCATTTTACAGGAACCACATACGAGATTTCCAGGCTGGAATTGTTCGTGACATGGAAGTGTTTGCCGAAGAAAGAAAAACTTGAGGGAATGTTTAAAAAAAATTTTAAGTACATTTGAACTTGATAAGCTCATTGCAAGTGGTGAAAAAAGTTGAAAAACCAAATAAGGCTTATATCTTTGAACATAAGCAGAAAATAGACCGTCATTTTAGCAATTTATTACAATCAAAATATACTTTTTTTTACTTGTTACATGTAATTGTTTTATTATAAACGTCAAATACTGTATTCATACATTAATTAAAAATTATTTAAAAAAAATTAAAAAAAACGATAGGAAAATAAAATTAATCATTTTTAACACTAATTTTCATAAAATTAGTATTGACTACTCCTCAATAGAAGGTTAAAAATAATTTAATCATGTGTAAGAGTTTTTAGAAATGTACAGTTTATTTTTATTTTTAAATAAATAAATCCATTATTTGGGCTCGTGACGTCATTACATGAAAATATCCCGTCTCCGAAAATGTTCCTATGAATTTTGTAAAATTCCACACTGATTTATTTTTTTACTATGGCATCACTTTGATTTCGGGCGAATTTTTGAATTCGTTCACTAGATTTATTGTTTGGTCTCTGCGAACTTATCATTTGGTTTGACTTTTTGACAGAAGAGAACACCGTACATTTTAGAAGTTGGTACGTGTTTTAGACGTATAATGGTTATGGTGCTGATTTTAACAAAATCAAATTTTATAATATTCTTATTATTATTAAAATTTACAAGTATAAGTATATTAAATTGGATTTAGTAATATATACGTTGTACATTATAATGATTTATGATCAATAAGATGGATCAAGGAAAAAAATATTTATGAGATGTAATATTTTTGGAATGCCTCGTTATTCTCCTGTGCCATTCGTGTGGAAAACGTTATTTTTTTTTAAATGATTTTCGGCTATGTAATTATCGTTTTTTCGCACCTATAAAATTATGTCCCGTCTTTCCGGTTTATAAAAAATGGTCTGATTTTTCGGATTGAAATTTTCAAAAAATCCTCAGGGTTTCAAAAATACGATTAAAAAAAATAAATAATACGGAATGTCTAAGAATATTTGTCTAAACCGGATAATTTTTTTTTTAAAATGTGATGCAAGTGGCCTATTACTTACACAATTTTTTTTTTTAATATAGTACAAAAAAATGCAAAGCAATATTGTTCATATTTTAATCACGTTACTTGTTTTATGTCGGTAATGTATTTTGTTCATTATGCTATTTGTTATTTTATGCATTCATAGTTAATCTATGCGAAGTCAGGACAAAAAACAGAAAAAGACTCGTTTGCCAAGCGATTTTTATGTCTATTACCTACATTCGTTGCGATATAGGGCACACTAAGAATTCATACATTTTTGTCTTGTACCTTACTCTTAAAACCCTCTATCTAAATAGAGAAATGTTGCAATGCAGCTATCTGCACTCTTCAGCCCCATTCATAAGGGGATAAAATATTCGACCCGTTTCTTGTATGTCGTGGGATTTGGCTATCGACCATTTGAACATGGCGCGTTTTGCTACAAGAATGTTGTCAGTTTTACGTTGACACTTTTCATGCCAAGACGATTAAAAAACAAATTTGAAGCTATTTAAAATAAAATGCTGATATTGAATAATAATAATAAATGTTTATTCCGGTTTGAGGGGAGAATAGTGCAATCCCACACATTCCATAAGAGTTATAATTAGTGACCGACCGAAGGTTCGGTTTCGGCAAGTTTTGGAAAAATAATCTAGTTTCGGCATCAGTTTCGGTTTCTGCAGATTTTCTGCCGAACCTTGGGCCGCACCGAAACTCTGCAAAAGGTCTCAATAAATGTTAAATTTAGTCTTAAGAATGTACATGCTTGTAAACGCAATTTAAATTAAAATACTCAATTAATGAGGTCCTTCCTTTATAATGTACATAAGTGTTGATTTTTGGTTCCAAGAAGTAGTTAACATGTTTGTTAATTTTTGGTAATAACAAAAAAAAATTTTTTCGCATACTCAATTATTTTTAAAAATTTAATTTAACACATGTTAACTGATTGTATAAGTGTAAAAAATAAGTCATATTTTAGTAAATAATAGATTTTTAACATGTCTAAAGTTTCGGTTTCGGTTTCGGCCGAAAATGGGACAGCTACCGAAGATTTGGTTTCGGTTTCGGTAGAAAGTCCTGTTTCGGTCGGACACTAGTTATAATAATACATGCACAAAATATTTTAAAGATAGAAAAAAGAAGAAAAGCAGGTGAATATGATTGTACATGAAATAAAGGTAATAATAATATAAGAAAATAGTAATAATTGGCTTTTAGGAATCAGTGACCATATTAGGAGCCACTATTTCTCTCTGTGCACATCAATGCAGGATAATGGACTGAGGCGGGCTTCCATGACGAGGATATTTCCAGAGCTGCATATCCTTTTCCTCATTCCTGCTACCCTGGATCTAATAAGGGCTGCATAGCCGGAACTCGCCCCTCCGTGAACATCTGGGAAGCACTGCAATATCTGGGGAGACCAAACATTATGCGGAAATTATGTACTGAACCCGGAGTCTTTCTATACTACTTTTCTTGTAGTTTGCCCAGAGTTCGCACGAATACAGCGTTGCGCAGAAGTAAAGGAAGAGCGACCCTTTTACAGCAGTACTACACAGGTGGAATCTTCTGCTGAGCATGTTTGCTTTTACGCTGAGAGCTCTTCTTTGCCTTCGATGTCATCATCGTCCATCAGATTACTGGTGATTATGTGTTCATTGCTTGTAGTGAACCCTAGTCGTCAGATTTTTTAAAATTACTTCGCGAAATCATTGAACTAAATTTTCCATATGCGTAACGTCTGTCAGATTCCATAAAAATCTGAAGGCAAATATTGCATCTTGCTAAATTATTCCTCTCCTGAACGAGGCTTTTTTCGAAACAAATATATGTAGTAATATGTAGTCTTTGATCCCAAACTTATATTTTCAGACCATATATTGCAGGTGACAACATCATGCTACAAGCTTCTAGGGTTTGTCATAAGATCGTGCAAACAGTTTTCAAATCCTGAAGCAATGATGACTTTGTATAACTGCATTACAAGGTCTAAAATTGAATACGCTTCTGCTGTATGGGCTCCATACAAGAAAAAATCATTGAGAAATTGGAACAGATTCAAAAAAAGTTTCTTAGATACCTGTATATGAGAATGCATGGGGAGTACCCGCGATTCATGCATCATGAAGATCTGCTCACAGAAACGTGTTGCCAAAGTCTCCAGTCGAGGAGGTGTTGTACATGCCCAACAACTACAGCCAGAGACGGAACCACGATCTTCTATGAATCACACATAGCAGAACGGACGTACTGGCTCGGCATAGCATGTCACGGGGTATGGCGCTGTTAAAAAAAGCTTCCAAAACTGTTGACATCTTTAACAGTAGCCTTGAAGAATTCAAGAGGCATTTAAGTGACACTCACTACCCGCTCTAATATGTGTGTATCTCGTGTTACTATTTAACATTTATTTTATTTACCCACAAATGTGGTTTGTATCACGTGTATTGTAAATGGACACACAGTCTATAATACACAAATAAAAAAATAAAATATAGGCAATCATGCAGAATGTAAGTGATTTTGTGGTAGCATATATTATTATTATAAAGCAAAACAATTGATCTACGGACCGCGGGTATGTTTGTGGTTTCCCACCTTTCCTTTCCTCACCCTGCATTTAGGCAATCCAATATAGTTTTTATTATCGCCCCCGCAAAAGAACGGAAATTTAACGAACCAGTGCTGAATGAAAATATTTTACAAGAGTTTAGTATGCCCACACTTATCACATGCAAATTTTCCATTTAAAACCAGCAATAATTATGATGGTTATTAATTATTAACATGAACATTATGAATTTTTATTCCACGCCATCCTATCCCCATTTATGGAGGTACAGTACACAATGTGCGGTCGTTAGCGTGCCGACCCCGATAGAGGTACCTGCGCAGTGCGTGCAGGCAGAGTGATTAGGACCGGAAAGGTGGGTATCGGAATAAAAAGATTCCACTTGAATACCCCTTCATTCGCCTAGCCTAGGAGTTCGGCCCACATGACCCCACACAATGCGTTTTGCTAGTCCCCTTTGGCTACGAGGCAGTGGTATACAACATAGAACCTTAAAAATGTTATTAAATTGATTAACTAACTAACAGTTCTATGAACAGTAGACTTTAAGATTTTTAAAGAAATTTTACAATTTTTGCAAACAGACGTCACTATCATAGTGACATTTCTTTTTACGAACTTTAACACAGGTAGGTACCATAATAATCTCAATAAGATAGTCTAAATAAACAGACGATTTCACGAATCGGCTTTGACGCCCTCCGTGGTTTAAGGGCAATCCACTGGCAATCCGAAGGCCGCTGATTTAAATCCCTCAAATTTTGTTTGTTTAATTTGTTTTTTTTTCACAATTATTAATCAATTAAAAATAATATGTATATAGTACATTTGCTGCATGTTTGTTTAATTTGTTTTTTTTCACGATTATTATTTACCAATTAAAAATAATATGAATATAGTTCATTGGCGGGATGTTCATTGCACTTATTAAGAATACGTTTTTACAAACTAGTTCGAATGAGGTGTCGTTTAGTATGCCTTCAATCATGCTGAATCAAATTACCATTTTTTTGGTCGGACTCTGCAGATCGTCATTTATGTTGCCAAGATATTAATAGTAGCGTATAGGCGAGCTCGATCACTTCCTCGTTACACCTATCGACTAAAATTCTACAATGTACGCACCCTTGAACAGAGAAGACTAAATATAAATTTAAATCCTATTTTCAAAATTGTTAATGGTTTAATAAATTGCCCCCTTCTACTTCATAAAATCAGGTTCAATGTTGGTGGAATTGGTTCGCGAATAATTGTAAATTATATTCCGTTAAATATTAAAAAATATCGAACTAAGCTTGCGGTATGACTCAGGTTTTCTCGAGAATATGCCGTAATTTTAATGAGACTTACAAAAAATATTCCATTAATTTGACAATGATCATCAGCCATCTTCAAATCATCTCTTAACAGGATTTAAAACTCTCTATTATGTTGTTCTATAAACATATTATTCTAAAAACTTGTTGCAATAACTTATTACTGTTATGTAATGTATGGTATGTGTGTGTATGAATTTAATGTACACCTCTGGGTTCATGTCCCTCTGGGACATGAACCCAGAGGTGTCAATATCTTTTTCTGATTTTTCTGTTTCCAGATTTTCGATTGAGTTTCGCTTATATTGTTTTCATTTAATTAAATAATGTATTTTTAATCAAATTATTGATTTTGTGACCTAGACGAAAAAATATTCTCAAGGTGAGCGGTGGGCAAAATAAGGTTGAGAACCTATGGTTTAGATTTATTATTATTATCTTCTTCTTCAATGATAAACTCTCATATTACAGCGATGGAAAAATTTTTTAATCTCAAAAACAAAGATTTAATCTCAAAAACAAAAGAGATATGCCATGGTGTCCGCCCGACTATCGGCGGACTACTACCTAATGCCGTGGTCGTCAAACTGCGGCCCGCGACGGATATTTGTGCGGCCCGCACAAATATCTGGCGTTTACTTTTAAATTCTTTTTTCAAGTACAATTATAGTATCCGTTTTTTTGCGACCCGCACAAATATCTACCGTTTTCTTTTTAAATATATTTTTTTTCATGTACGAGTACAATTATACTATACGTTTTTTGCGGCCCGCACAAATATATGCTTTTTTCATGTACAATTATAGTATCCGGTTTTTTGCGGCCCGCACAAATATCTGCCGTTTTCTTTTTTACTATATTTTTTTTCATGTACGAGTACAATAATTATACTATATCCGTTTTTTGCGGCCCGCACAAATATCTACCGTTTTCTTTTTAAATATATTTTTTTCATGTACAATCATACTATCCGGTTTTTTGTGGCCCGAACAAATATCTGCCGTTTTCTTTTTACATTTATTTTTTTCATGTACAAAATTGTACTATCCGTTTTTTTGCGGCCCGCACAAATATCCGCCGTTTTCTTTTTAAATATTTTTATTTCATGTGCGAGTACAAAAATATAATACTATATCCGTTTTTTGCGGCCCGCACAAATATCTGACGTTTTCTTTTTAAATACATATTTTTTTCATGTACAATTTTACCATCCGGTTTTTTGCGGCCCGCACAAATATCTGCCGTTTTCTTTTTAAATATATTTTTTTCTTGTACAATAATTATACTATCCGGTTTTTTGCACCCCGCAATATCTGCCGTTATCTTTCTAAATATATTTTGTTCATATACAATTAAATATATTATCCGTTTTTTAACAATTAATTATATTGTCGTTTGAGACTTTCAGGGGGGCAGTAGAAGACCCAGAGAAAATTAGAGGGCGTAGAGATGGCACAGTGAGGGTGTAGATAGGTAAAACAAAATATGGTCAAAAAAGAACAAAAAAACACGCTTATCACGTACTAATAAAGCAAAATAAACTTTAATATTGTTTAATTTTTGTTATTGTATGTATTGTTATCATTTTTATCACGTGTGCGAAAATTCACACATTTTTTTTGTATAATATTATGATTTTGCGTGAATTATTATTAAGAATTGACACTATATCATGAACACAAGAAGGAAGGAAGTAGCAATCCGGTACTTAAATACAAAATAATTGATTTTTAACTTGTACAACACCCCCCCCCCCCCCCCCCGAAATCATAAGTGTGCGGCCCGCGGTGATACCTTACATTGTCCTATGTGGCCCTTGACTAGAAAAGTGTGACGACCGCTGACCTAATGGGATCAGTCTGCATACCGAAAGAATTTGTTCATTTAGTTTATTTTTTAAGAGGGTATTACCAGAGAAAACCAGAAATATGTCATTTTTAAATCAGATTTTAGACATATTAACTCCTTTCCATAAAAAAATATAAATGCATTTCGAAAGATTGTTCTTTTATCCGGCATTCGCATGCTTTAAATTTTGAGAAAAAATGTTTATTTTCAGCATACCATAGGTATATTTGTAGATATAATATGTTAACTACATCAGGAATCCTGATAAAAGAAATAAAGTAAACTCAAATATATTTAAGTATACTTTGTACCCCGAGGAAGAAATCTTTGGCTTTGAAACAAATTGATATTTTAAATTAAAAATAGTGGTTTAAACAAAGTTTGTTATATTTATTTAATTTAAAATGATGCCACAAAATTAATTTGCAATTATCCAAGTAGAAAGTTTAAGCTTGGAGAAGAAACAATTTTGCACAATAAAATACACAGTAGCACATTTTATGATTTTAAAGTTATTTTATTCTCCTTTACTATTGCTATTACCTCTATCAGAAGATTAGTGGCTAAAGTAGAGTTGATAATATTTTTTTTACATTGTAGTTTGGTTGGTAAAATCGGTTTTTATAGTAGGTTAAGATGAATAATCTATTTTTTTCGGCATTTTAATATACGTACACGAGAGCATAATATTTTTTTAAATAATTAGAAAGATTGATAATACCTGTCTTAACTAAATGAATTGCACATAACCAGTGAACTCCTAGGGAACGGGAGCCTAGACAAAAGTATTCCCCTCTATGAGCTGGCGGGGCAACGAACCCTAGACCCATTCATCGGAGCATATAAACCATCCTGAGCTATCGAGGGCACTCTTTCTGCCTAACCCTACAGGGACCTTTGTTCTTAATGTTTATTAAATAGACAGGGTTCACGTTTTATTTCATTCATGTAAAAAATTGCCAAGTAAAATCACAGGAAAATTGTCGAAATACGGTTTCCGTAATACCGGCATTTGTAATAATACATTTATAATTGCATTAGCTGTACCGGCATGATTTTAGATTTTCACGACCAAAGTATTATAGTGATTAATTTTTGGGTTTATATGCCGTGTTCGCTTCCTTCTTTAGCCAACGTTTCGGACAGCGTTAGTCCGCTTGTATACCAGTGGCGGTCCGCGAGTTTTCAGTGAGTTAGAGTGCTAAGATTAAAAAAATACCACATTACACATTGTAGCTGAAAATTAATTTTATATATTGGTGGCATGTATGGTGGAAGATTTTTTCAATGCAGATAAGTGTTTCAGGCTGATAATTATTGCTTATAATAATTGTTACCCTTTGTGCTATGCATAAAAATCTTATCTTAAACAATTACCAATACCTATATATATTTATCAATTTATCTTTAACGTTGGTTTATCAATTATTGACACTACAATGTACCTACACAAAATACCACGTCAGCTCGAAAACATTTCATATACCTAGCTCCTAAAATATTTAACCTTCTCCCTGAGAACTTAAAAACCGAAACCCAACCGCACACCTTTAAAAAACATTTATCACAATGGATCCTTACAACTTTTTTTAAAAATGTTCTTTATTCATTTTGTTTATTACAGGATTGTTTTACATGGTATTTCGACTACCAAGCTAGGCAAATGCCCGTATTATGGTAGTCAAGATTCATAAGATATTAAGTATATAATATTAATAATCATCCATATATATGTAGATGAAAGTACAAACATATAGCATACATATTAAGGAAAATATTCATACTAGTATTAGGTACATGAGCACATACAGGAAAGGAGTTAAACTAGGTGAATCTTGTATAAATAAAAATAAAATAGAATAACAAATAAAAATAAAAGTAACAAATAATAATATTTTAAGGATAATAGAAATAAAAAAAATAAGAATAAATATGTAAATCATCTATACAGATGAACAATGATAGATAGTCTTAGACCCCAAAAAACAAAAGCAAGTATTCCTAAGCAGCATATGAAATGGACTAACAATGTCAAAAAATATGAAAAAAAGCATCAGCGTAATATAAAGTTTTGGTTGAAAATTAATTTAGAGATAAGATTTTTTACTCTAGAAATATGAAAAAATAAGAACAGTTTTTAAGATGTAAGGCATTCTTTATAATATTTCCTTCCCTGAGTAAATAACCAGTTCTGTATATTAATGGCATAAAGATCATCAGTTTTCGATGTCTTAATATCAATACTCAGTAAGTTGAACATTTTAGGCGCGATGTAAGAGAACTGTCGTTGGGCGAAAGCTGTTTTTGTTGGAGGAATTTTGCATTTTTGGTGTGATGAATAGCGGGTGTAAATATTTTGTTGAGTTTTGAGTGTTAAATCATTTTTCCTTAAGTGTATGAGAATTGTCTTAACGTATAATTGTCTAATATCTAGGATTGGGATTTTTTTAACTAGAAATGATGATTAGAAACGATGTTCCTTAATTTAACAAATAATTTTATTACTATTACTTACATGTTATATTTTAATAACTATTATTATCAACTTATTATTACAATATTTACACACCAGATTTAAATGTCCGGGTTAAATTTTCCCCACAGGAAAAACTAAAACCTTTCACACACTTGAGGCTGAAAAAGGGCTTAGTGCACTTCAAAATTGGCTTAAAATCAACTCGCTTACCCTTAATATAAGCAAAACAAAATATATAACATTTTCAATGAACTCAAGGGGCCAACCAATAAAATCACTAGAACTAAAATTACATGAATGCCATGGAAATAATATACAATGTTACTGCCCCGTCATCGAAAAAACACAAAACATAAAATATCTCGGAGTAATAATTGACGAAAATCTTAGATGGGACCTACACATCAAAGGTATTACGGAAAAACTCACAAGCCTTATATATTTCTTCAAAAATCTAAGAAACGTGCTGAATAAAAAGGATATGAAAAAGGTCTACTATGCGTTATGTCATTCTCGAATTGAATATGGAATCATAGGATGGGGATCTGCTGCAAATACGTACCTACACAGCCTGAATACGATTCAAAAAGGAATCATAAAGACCATATTGAAAGTACCAATTAGAACGCCTTCAACTGAAATTTTCAATAACTTTGACGTACCAAATGTACAACAAATATATTCCAAAAATATATTATTGAAGCTCTTCAAAAATAATGAATCCTCTACTAGACCGTGTATGCATAACACTAGATCGAATAAAAATGATATAAAAAATATTCCAAGTTATAAAACCACATTTGGACAAAGAAACTATACATACTTTGCAACAAAACTCCATAACATCCTCCCCCAAGACATAAAACTAATAAAAAATCCAATTGAATACAAATCAAGAATAAAAATATGGCTTAAAGAGGTCAATGAGAAAACCCTAGCGAAGACGCTAAAAACGACATAGAAGACAAATGAACTATATTTGAATAACTTTAGTCCTCCTCGGCACAGGACGCCCTAGTGAGGAGGACTAAGAAATACAATATTTTGTACTTAATTTCACATTTCATTTTGTATGTAAAATTTTTGTATATAGTCGCTATAATAAAAAAAAAAAAAAAACTTCCCAAATGATCTTCTAGTCAATCCACGCTATGCAATTGCACTATATGTATAAGTATTATAAATACAAAATAATACAAGAACAACATGTCAACCTACCAGAGACCAAATGGGAAAAAAAAAATCACCGACTCCAGATATTTTCATATCAGAGGGTTCGGCTATGTGGAATTCCTAATTGAACCTATAAATCCTACTGATCCCTCAATATAAATATTTAAAAAATCTTTTGTAATCCTACATGTATTTACTTATTATTATTATTATCAACTTATATTTTATTATTATTATCAACTTATTATAATTATTATCAATTAATTAATTATTATTATTATAAAATTTAGAAAATTATAATAATTTTTTAAAATTTGATTTAATCTGTACATCTTCTAATTTTATTTATCAACCATTACAAATGTATAATTTCAAATCTGTTAACTTCACCCGCCATAGCACAGCGGATGAAATACCACAAAAATTAAACATCGTAAAACATTCTTTTAATAAATAAATAAATTAATTAAAAATAATAATGAATTTTATGTTTTTTTCAAATTTGAACTTTTTGTATGAAGATCTTTCAGTTTGTGGATGCGGCGCATCTCTTGACTGAAAGAATCCAGAAGATCTTCATTCAAAAAATTGAAATTTGAAAAAAAAAATCATTTTCAGCTACAACACCGACAATAACATATTCAACGTCATATTTTTCAATCTTAGCGCTTTAGCTCACTGAAAACTCACGGACCGCCACTGTCGTACACGTCCGTGTACGACAGTGGCGGTCAGTGAGTTGTTTTTACCGGAATTCCTGCTGCTGATTCCTACTACTATCTTATTATTAATTCCTACTACTATCTTAAAATTGTCTGAAAATAGAAGAAAATCATCAATATTTTCCAAAGTTTTTAAACGTATGTTTTCATAAAAAATATCAATGTTGTTTGATATCCAGTAAAATTATTTAATAAATTCAGTATATTATTATGGTTCACAAATACAGGGTGGCGCAAAATTAATCATTGAATAACTTTTTACTAAATAAAAAAAAAAGATTTTGAGTAATAGAAATCTTTATTTGGACTTTTACAATTTTTTTCTGTTAAGTAGAAAAGATGATATCCGTCAAGTGGCTGTCGCCAGTGTTGATACACATTTGTGCTCGTTTTATCGCATTTACCATGACTTTCCGCAAGATTTCCGGTGATAACTGTTCGCATTCCTGTCGAATATTCTCCTTAAGGGCTGCGATTAACTGAGGCTTGTTGGCATAAACCCGCGACTTCATATAGCCCCAAAGAAAGAAGTCTGGGATGGTTAAATCGGGCGATTTTGCTGGCCATGCCAAATCGCCAAAACGAGAGATTACGCGACATTACTTCACAATATCCATTGTGGCTCGTGCTGTGTGCGTGGTTGCACCGTCTTGTTGAAACCACATGTTCATCAAGCCCCGCTCATCCTATTCCGGAAGTAAGAAGTCGTTTATCATGGCCCTGTAGCGTTCACCAGTAACAGCGACCGTAATGTCAATGGCGTCCTCAAAAAATCCGGCCCAATCACTCCTCCCGCTTGATCGCCGCACCACACAGTGGCTTTGAGTGGATGTAATGGCTCTTCGTGCATCATACGCGAATTTTCAGTGCCCCAGTAACGAATATTTTGCTTATTGGCGTAACCGTTTAAGTGGAAATGCGCCTCGTCGCTCATGATGACTTTCGACACAAAATAGCTAAAAGCGTTAAAGCTTAAATCGACACAATTATTCCACGCTCTTGCGGAGTATAGCGCCCCATTGCTTGTCTGTATGTATTCTGCAGCTGTGTAGTTCACAAATGTTAAATATGATTGACGTACGACGCCATTTTCAAAAATTATAACATTTTCCGATAGGGTGATTAATTTTGCGCCACTTTGTATAATCAAATTTCAAATATGTTTTTGAAATAAATTTTATTTTAATTGCGCCATCAAAATGTTATTTTTGGATCACGGAGTAAAAAACCTTTAATGAATTACAGTTGCAGATTAAACAATAATAATATGGAAATTTCTATTCAATGATGTTAGTTGATGGAGTCAGAGTGACTTCATTCTTCATTCATCTTCAGTGAGTCATTGTGACTTATTAACATAGCTTACTAGTAATAATTCTAAACACCGACGTTGCATATAATATGTCGATGTACGGGTTGATCTGATAATGTGGTCGATGATCTGGGTAACTAAAAGCAGCATAAAATATTCGTGTACCCGTTTCAGAACAGACATAGTCTAGTGAGGCAGGTTATTTACTTGTTTGTTTCATAGAGATATACTATATCAATGGTTTGTATACGATAATTTAAAACAATAAACGCCCGGGTTGCCGGCACAAACTATTATATTATTATCATTATATTATTAATTGGAAAAAATACACTTCTAGCCATCTTAATATAGATACGTTAAAAACAGAACAATTATACATCGTTGTATTTTTTATATAAAAAACAACATACAACTACTATGAAAAAATTAAGAAAATGTAAAGGTCACATCAGCTGTTCATGTAAAAAATTATATTAACAAGAAGAAAAAAATCATATCAGTCAAATCATTCCATTGTTTTCCGTCATAACACTGCTGAGTGAACAAAAAGCCCGTAAAACATTTCCATAGGAAAGGGGACCACCGACCTTTCACCTCTGCAGTACAGAAATACACCAGGTACTTGAACAAACTGCACAATGAGTAAACGAGTTCATGAGCTAGACGTGTTTTGTTCTCAAATCCAAAGGGATCTGTTGAAACTAGGAATAAACCCACAACAGAATTGCTTTGTCTAGATCTGTAGATTCTAAATCCTTTTAACCTTTGTTATGGGGTTCGGTCAACACGGAACGAATCTAGGGTAAACTTTAACAATACCCAGGCTAACCAGGAAACTCTTTGATCTGATAATGTAGTATTAACTGCTGGAAATTGTAGCCTAAACAAATAAACGTGAAGAGCATCGCGTAGAAAACATGTTCCAAGTGGATGATTGGCCAACAATGAGAGTTGTAATTAGTAAAAGCTCTATTAGTTTAGATGTGAAATTGTCGACTTTTTTATATTTATGAAAAAAATGAAAAATACAACATAACTTTGTTAAAGTTATCTACAAGGTGAACTTGCGGAACTTCTGGTGGAGTGTTTTTAAACTAGTGTGTATAATTACGATTAATGTAATGACAATGATACTGTATAACAGTAGTGAATCTTCGTCAGTGTGTTGTACAGCGGTCACTTCTAAAACGGACAAGAAATGTTCAGCGAAACACCGTTCAATACAAACTGTAGTCTGCAAAATCTTAAACAAATTTCTGTATAAAATATCCAAAAAAATGTTGACAAAAAGGTATAACCGACACAGATTCCAGCATCTACTAGTTCGCAGATTAGCCTAACCTGGAACCTAGTGACACCTACGGCAGGTAGACCATCAGAGACCATTGTGCTACGCTCCATTTCTCTGTTCGACTTGTCGCTCTTCTCCTTTTCGCTTCCGACATTGGCAGTAAATAAAATCCCTACATTGCCTTCCTAAAAAAGCACAAAAATTTGTTGCACAAATCGTCCTAAAACTAGCTGTGAAAATTCCGATCACCCGTGTCACCACTTGAAAAGAATGGGTTTTTACTATTCTTTTTTTGTGAGGTTGACGCGTGGTCTGTTTTTTCAGACCATCCATCATTATATGAATTCCGCCCCCTGAGCGACGAAGACATAGAGCACCGTGTGTAGTGTGGAAGGAGCATCATGTTATGTAGCGCTGTCCGAGTATCTATGGAGCCGAGTGTGTGGCCGTTCTTGTTTCTTGTTTACCCGTCCGACAATAGCCCGCACGCCGCCGCCGCTATTTCTGTATCAGCTCCTCTGTCGCGGTGTTATTATTGTTGTTGAGGCTGGGCGCGCATGCAAGAGGGAGACCTTCGTCGGTGCCAGAGTACAAACATCACCATCATCAATGGCATTATGACCCGGTGACTCCTGGCTCCGTGGCACCAAATCATGCAGGGGAATGCTGAATGTTACGCTTTTACTTTTCACGTCATCCGCAGGCTAATTCTTATTGTCCAGACAGACTGATTCAGCCTGAACTCTTGCCAAATCATATTAAATGATGCTACTTGGTTTGCAAACATATTCTTGTACAGTCATTTAGTCAATATTACGATGTGATCGACGAATACGTCAGAGTTTCTGAATAAGAGGACTTACCTGATTTGTATTCTTTGCAGAAGATTTCCGGTGATGGTTGGGCTTCTTCCCAGGAGCTGTTGTATGGTTGACTGCTATCTTCGAGGCAGGCGGTGGCACTAGTATGTGGGAGGGATAGGGCTGGGCAGGAGGTCCAGGACCGGAGAAGGGTATAGTCTGTTGATAAGGGGGTTTCCAAGGCGGATTTGTTGAATGGTCGTTTTCTATGAGCTCGGGAGGATTGCAGGTTTCGTTTGGAGAGGAGCGCGGATAAGTTGCGTGTGTGTGTGTATTTACTGTTGTGGGGACGTACGTTGTTACGGTTGAATATGGGGATATGGGATAGTATGGAGAGGTATTGGGACATGTTGCATTGTCTCTGTTGGGTAGTGTAACCCGCAGCGCAACATTTGTAAAAGGGATATCTGTGAACTGGTGTGTTGCCCTTAATAAAGGTTTTCCCGTGAACTCTGTATCCGTGTTTGTGAATACTGTCGAATATTGCTTTGCTGGCACCTCTGAGTTGCATTGAGTCGTATTTGAAGAGGTACTCAGACTTAAATCTATTAAATTTGATTCTAAACTTTGTCTTTGATCTTTGTGATTGTTTTTTTCTTTTGTTTGAATTTTGATTCCTAAAGCTTTGGTATCTATTAGACTTGCACATTCGGCGCCGCGATCTGAATGTGACAAGTGTGGTGAGTTTGTGTTTCTGCCTGTTCGCGGAGAACTTGGTGATGGAGAAGAGCTTGAACGCAGCCGGATTTCTAGCGGCTCTGGGATGAAATGTTCCGGAAGTTCCAACTCTGTGTCTGAACGGTCTAAAAGCGATGAGGTATATACAGATGAAAGTGAATCTGAGATTCTGTCTAGACGTTGATTGGTCTCCGAATGGATACACAAACGAGGTAATGTTTCTGGAATGAAATATTCGGCAAGATGGCTTTCGGATGATTCCTCGAGCAGAGGAATGTCCTCTTCCGAAGTGTAATTTGAAAGCGACTCTTCGGAAATAAGTCGTCCGCGGAGCAAGGTGGTCTGGCAATCTGGTGGGTCTATAAGTGGCAATGTGTCTGGAATGATCAGGGGATGAAATGCCAGATCCGAGTGGAGATCTGGTGGCGCTACATCTAGGGGCGAGTGTGGCTGGCCGGGGGGGCGACGTGGCTGGTGAAGGAGTAGGTGGTGGTTGTGATCTGGCAGCGGCGTGGTAGAGGCGGAGGGGGGGGGAGGGGGGTGTGGTGGAATCCGCCGGAAGGGATGTTGGGGCCGGGTGAGCCAGCCCGGCTAGGGGAAGGGGGGAGGGCGGCCCAAGGGGGGCCCGCCAGGCGCGCCCTCAGCCCCCCCTCACCGCGCCCTCTCTCCTGCTGCCGCCCACATCCTCTGAAACCAAACAAAATAATCAAATTTTATTTACAGATATTTATAATCTATTTCTGCAAATTGATCACCTTGGTGCAATTTATCGTTGGCAAAAGATGATCTATTGATTATATATGTCCAACTCTACAAGCCTTCGGGTCAATAGGACAGGATGGAAATAATCTGACTGCAGCACAAGTAAAATCACGTAATTTTTCTGCACGTACGTGTGTATGAGCGCCGCCAGCATGGATGGTGTGATTTGATTGCACTTTGATGTTGTAACCTTACATGATATTATATGTAGAATCAATATACATGTATGTGTGGGTATGCATAAATACATGTTTATGTAAGTGTATATTATTTATTTATTTATAAGTACATGTTACATGATTAATTCATTTACTTGAGAAGATACATTAGGTCATCATATATGTATGTATGTGTGCATGTATATATGTATGTGTATTTATGTACGTACATAACAGCTACCTTACTTATTTGTGTTTATTTTACAGGCAACTTTGGCAATTTGTGAGTTATTGGAAACATTTCTACTAATTTTCTATTTTTTTTTTTAATAATTTTACTTAAATATGTTTACACTTACTAGACTTCATTTCAAAATAACTATCCTCCGTTGGTCACCATGATACAGGCAGCTGCCTAGTATGGTGACCTAATGTATCTTCTCAAGTAAATGTATTAATCATGTAACATGTACTTATAAATAAATAAATAAATAAATAAATAAATATTCCAATAAGAGATTATTTACATATGAGAAAGAGAAACAAACCTTAAAAATATGAAAATACCCTCGAAATACTCTAACCTCTAACGGCACAAAACTGTAGGTACACATCTTTTTCCACCACCTGGAATTTCTATTCAACATTCTTATTTTCTGGTCACAAAGTTATAGCCGTCTAACTGGCACAGATTCTTACAAATGTCTATTACCACGTGACGCCAAATAACGTCAAGGTTCCTGTACATATATCTGTTTGACAGTGGTCCCGTTACTCTCAAGCACACAGTATACGCCAAACAGACGATTTATTCATTCTCCCCAGACATAAAACTGCTGTGTTTGAGGGTAGCTTCAACTATTCAGTATCAAAACTTTGAAATAAAATACCAGTGTCTATTAGAATATCGATATCGTTGCTATGCTTCAAGAAGCTCTGCGGCTAATTGTTGCTGACTGCACAGTCAACCGCACAACAACGTAATTGACAGATTTTACAAGGAATGAAATACACTTGTGTTTGTTATTACATATTATTGAAGTGATCTTAGCCCCGTTAGAGTGATTGGAAATGACGCACTACGTCACCTGCGAAGTATCAAACTGCGCTCAAGGCTCCTATTGGTTGAGATATATAACGAAAACGGTGATAGGTCTGCGCTCATTAGCCGCTTTGTTTTTTTACGGGTCGTCGGAATATAATGCGCAAATTCGCGCCTCGCCGAGCGCGTCCCATAGTACAGCGGTATAGTACGTCGCAAATCTCAGCGGCCAGAGAAATCCAGAGGATGGAGGTTCGAATCCTACGAAATCCAAAAAACGTAAACATTTTGGTTTTTGTAAATCAATATCCAATCTTCAAACCTCTGGCGACTTTCTAGTTTCACGTCTCGCGTGTGAATTACACACTCATTTTTTAATTTCATTTGAATTTTAATACTATCTGCTTTAATTTGAATTTTTATTTATAATTATATTTTTGTTTTAATTTCATTTTGATTATTTATCATATAACTAGCTGACCCGACAAACGTTGTTCTGCCATATAAATTATTTGTGGTGAATATTTTGGTGGTTTAATAAAAATAACGAATGTATTGTAAGTGTGTGGGGATGGGATCTATGACAGGAATGGAGCGCTGTAGACGATGATGTAGACGATGACGCCGATAAAAGCAAAAAAACACCAACTAAAGTAGGAAAATGAAATAAAGAAAATCAATATGAATTTCGAGGAGCAATTGAGTGTACGATATTTTTTGTCAGTCCGTCTTTAGCCAACAAATAAGCTCGATGGATTGCCCGCGCGAGAACCTGATGCCGAATGAAATATTTTTATTTTTATTTTATTATTGTACAACAGAATAATTCCAATTACAGTACAATTTAGTTACCCTATCAGCATTTAGGCAAGTGACTCTACAATAATATTTTTAAGGCATGTAAAGAACAGTCACTTACATCCAAATGGTTTGCAATTTCATTTAACAGAAATATCAAAATGACGTCACGCTTCTCGTGAATGTCTTGCGCGTGTGTGGATGAAAGTTCGATGAGGCAGACGTAGCGCCATCTGTCATTCAACAACATACATAATTTCGTTCTGTTTGAAATACGAAAGACTGATAAATTTGTTCACACAAAAATACTAAAATCGCGATTAAAAATGGGAGGGTGGGGTAGGAGGGTTAAATTTGGGGCCATAGGTATTTTTGATCCAAATAAAAAATAAAAAATTGCCAAGAATATAGATTTTTTTTCTGGATAGGAACACCCTAATAACCTAGCGGTATGAAATATACTTTAAAACCTATTCTCATACCTACCAAATATAAATAAAAAAAATCATAAAAATCGGTCAAGCCGTTTCGGAGGAGTGTTATTTTTTTTTACTATTATTAATTTTTTTTTCATGTTCTCTCATAATAAGCGCTCGTGTGTATGGGGAGAGGTATTATTTGTTTAGTTATTTAGAATTTTATTGTTTTTGTTGCTGTTTTTATTTTGTAGTTTTTTTTTTTATAAAGTATAAGAGAAAAAAATGATCTATTTATTTATTGTTTATATTATTATGTTTCAAAATATTTTTTTAATCGTGTTTTGAATTCTTTGAATCTATCATTAAGGGATCTTATATTTTGTGGCAATTTATAGAAGAAATTTGTTCCTAAGTATTTGTAGTTTTGTTGACCCAAAATTTTTATACAAATCGGAATTTAACATGTATTTTTGTCTGAGATTTGCTGTGTTTTTGAAAGGTACGGTTTTCTTTAGGATATCCTCTTTGTAAAATTGTAAGGTTGAGTGATACATGAAAAGAGTATTTAATTTTCTGACTTTAAATTCTTTGAATATTAGTTCAGATGGATATAAAAATGATTTTTTTAATATTATTTTAATTATTAGTTTTTGCGCAATGTAAAGAGATTGTGTGTGAATTTTATAAGCGCCCCCGTCGAAGGCGAAGTACGTCATTCTCAGTAGTACTTTATTTAGAATACGTCTCAAACAGCTAAAAATACAGGTCAATTTTTGAACTCTGTTTTTGAGAAGTGTTATATGTAGTATCCATTTTAGGCATTGGTTAATAGCGATCCCTAGATATTTGGTTGAAGTTTTGTTTTCAATATTGGCACATAATAAGTTACAGTGGTGTTGTTCAGTGTTTGGTTTTTAGAGTTTAACGTTAGTAGGTTATTGTCAAACTATGTTTTCAATTCATTGATGTCTGTGTTAGCCTTTTTGTTCAATTCTAACCATATTTTTGCTTTTAGAAGAAGCACTGTGTCATCTGCTTATGAGACAATTTCTCCGTATTTAGCAACTTCAAATATATCATTTACGTACAATATGAAAAAGTGGTCCTAAAACTGTGCCTTGTGGTATCGAGAAGTTACTACTTTCGGAATCAATTAGTTCATTTAATAATTTTATAATTGTGGTCTATTTTCCAAAAAGCTTATAATCCTGTATAGTATCATTCCATTTATTTTTTATTAAGCTAGTATGTGAATCAATGTGATAGAATAAAAAAATAAAAACATGTGTAAATTTGTAAAAATCTATTGACAGATAAAGGTTTTTGACAGATTATTGCTAGCAGTAATTAAAAAAAAATCAGAGTACGCAATTCACACGAGGTAGAAGTGAAATATTCATAAAAATAAAGTAGACAAGAGTGGGAGACTACAAAACACCGCACAAAGAGGAGATCAATTATACTATCTCATTCACTCGCAGGCTAAATCCTATAGATGCATGTGTTCGTCTCTTTTTAGTAGCGCTATTTTTCTTTTCATCGAGTTTCAAATCATAACGGTGCTAAAGAAGTATTCACTTCAAAAATGTTAAAACAAAGAAGATACTAGGCAATAAAATTAATTTCATGAGCACATAAAATTTAGCTGTTTGCATATTTTTCAAAATTCCTCACGTCTCGCGTCGTCAATCACTCGCCACCTCCAGCCGCTTTGGCTTTCCCGAGTCGCTCCGAATTTCCCGAAGTCTTCCGAGCTTTCCCGAGGTTTCCCGAGCGGCCGCGACTCCAAGCTGACTGGGCCCGCCTGCACTCGGAATGTGGGTTTGAAATAGCGTCATCGGCGGGAAAAAATAACACAGAGTGCACTATTGTAAGCGCAGTCATACTGACGGTAATAGATACAATCATCTCTACAAAACTCCCGCGAGACTACTTTTGTCAAGGTCACGCTCTTCACGCAGATTCATATTTTTAATTTGACCACTGAAATGTGTCAAACTTTTCTCATCTTTGTCCTGTCATAAAAATTATTTTGTTCGAGCTTACTTTGTTAATTTACTGTCGAAAATTAGAACGGAAGGCAGCAAAGGATTCGTAAATTAAATTTTCTTGGATATGCTTACCAACTTTTGAATTGGGAGAAATTGGCAGCGAGATGGTGTTAATATGATAAAGAATAACACAAGAAGTGCCTTGCGGTGGTGCTTCATGATCCAATTGTAGGCCTAATTTAGGCCTATATTTCAATACAAAACAGTGTTTCACCATGATTACGATATTCAAATGAGATGGTGATATTTTATACTATGTAATGATTCTGTGTTATATGAAAGAGAATAAATAAAATGGAGTTTCGCAAATTAAACTTGATAAAGAATAATTCGATTAAATTTTGCAACGGCATAAAATAATATATTTCTCATTCATCAATCAAAACCAATCAATGAATAGTATGAATACTAATCACTAAGAAACCCTGAAACTTTCCTTATTCCTTTCCAAAGAACCAACTTGACCTTCTACCAACCTCTACTGCGAATGGGTGGAATATATATGGTAACAACTTATGTGTTACCATTTAAAAAAGTGGCAAGATACCGGAAATATTAATTTAGCGTTAGCCCATAGAACTTTTTCGAATCTCTTGTTTTCACTTGACTCCAATTGCCCCAAACTTTATCTCATGTTTTTGTTGTTGTTGTTATCTTACATACTTATTTGTACATGTTGATATAGCGTTATTGAACGGTTGGTACTCGTATTTATTTGTTTTTGTTATTGTTGTTATCTTACATACTTATTTGTTCATGTTGATATAGCGTTATTGAACGGTTGGTACTCGTATTTATTTGTTTTTGTTGTTGTTGTTATCTTACATACTTATTTGTTCATGTTGATATAGCGTTTTTGAACGGTTGGTACTCGTATTTATTTGTTTTTGTTGTTGTTGTTATCTTACATACTTATTTGTACATGTTGATATAGTGTTATTGAACGGTTGGTACTCGAATTTATTTGTTTTTGTTGTTATCTTACATATTTATTTGTACATGTTGATATTGCGTTATTGAACGGTTGGTACTCGTATTTATTTGTTTTTGTTGTTATCTCACATATTTATTTGTACATGTTGATATAGCGTTATTGAACGGTTGGTACTCGTATTTATTCTTCGTAAATTTTAATGTTATCCCTCAGTCTGTCGTGTTTATTTTAAGTAAAATATAATAAACACCTGAAATTGTGAAGATGTCGCCGAAATGCCACAAATTTATAGAAAAATTAACCAGATATTTAACCCATTTTTGGTTGGAAGGTACAGCAGGAGATACTGCAACGCCACTGAAATGTTCCTGGAGGGACAAGTGCTCTCTTTCGTAGCACTTCTCCACAGTATGGGAAGCTTATGGCACAGACGGAGGCATCTACTAATATCTACAGGAATTCCAAAAACTGAACAAATCGGACTAGTATCTATGAGAACCAAAGTGCGTACGAATATCTACGCTCAAACTGCTGACTAATATCTATGAGAACCAAAGTGCGTACGAATATCTACAGCTCAAACTGCTGACTAATATCTATAAGAACCAAAGTGTGGACGAATATCTACAGCACTGGCAGAAGTTGGATTTGCAATTATGTATACCATATTGGAATAACGTAATATTGCGTATGCAGTTTAAAAAACTTAATTTTTTAATTATTTTTTTTTATTTTTTTTTTATTTGTTTATTTATTTAGCACAGCAATATACATTTATATACATAATTTATTAAATTTTGACTGCCCAACTAGGAGTATTATCCCGTTTTAGGACAGTCAAATAATTATGGGTATGAACATGTGGATAAAAAGAGGAAATAAAAAGAAGAGAAAGAATATAAAATAAAATAATAAAAAAAAGTTCAAAACATAGTACCTAACTGTTATTTGTTTAGCACAGCAAAAGAAAAAAAAGAGAAGAGAAAGAATAAAATAAAAATGAAATAACCAATTAAAACATAAAATAGTCATGGATTGTTAGCATAGTTGTTGAAATGGTAATAATAATAAATAAAAATTTATTTACAAGCAAATGATTAAAATATAAAGTGGTATAAACTGGGGTTTGCATTTCATATTATAGTCCTACGAACACATTTTGCATAGTGAGAACTAGAAAGAGAACAGAAACAATAAAGTAAAATAAAATAAACAATTAATGCTGGATTATTACTGTAGTTTGCTAAGCATACTTATTAAAATAATAATAAAATAATAGGTATATATATATACTTGTAACTGGTATTTAAATTGCAGTATGTAAACATCCCCTATATCGGACTATTGGACACATTTAAAAATCTTGTCTTAAACGTTAGTTTATCAAATAAAAATAATAATTGATTATTAAGGATTTGGGTTTTTGTTTTAACAGCTTCCTTTATTTAGAGTGCTTCTAAATTATTTAGACTGTTACCATGACCATTTCTATGTCAGTTAGGTAAGTTTAGGTTAGGTTGTGGTGCCGTGTATTTCGAAATAAATAAATATCTCACACCCCATCATAAAAATATTTAAAATCATGACAACACAAACAACAAAAATTAACATCATTACAGCGGCCTGCATACCAATTTAAACTCCGTCCACCACCACCTTTTTTCTCAACGCCCCAACCTACTATTCCTGTCTGAAACGCAGATAGCCGAGCCTGTAGACGCCTCCTATCTGGACTGCCCGGGCTTCACCCTCGCAAGCAAGTTCAGACCTAAAGGAGGTGTCTGTCTCTATAGTCGAGCTGACGTCAACTGTGTGCGACTGTTGAATCTGGAAAACTCCAGATTCGACGTAATGTGGGTACGCGTCAATCTTGCCAGTACGGTAAGATTCTACGCGTGTTTATACCGCTCACCGAACCTTAGCGAATCAGACACGTCCGAGCTCTTCAAACATTTAAGCGACACTATTGATGACCTCTTGCCCCGCTACCCTATGGCAGAGTTTGTGGTCCTGGGGGACTTCAATGTTCATAACGAACCTTGGTTGAAGTTCTCAGGATCAACAGACTCGGCTGGACGCCAAGCGGAATCCTTTGCCCTTTGCTACGGATTGGAGCAAATGGTTCAGGAGCCTACAAGGGTTCCTGATGTCCAGACTCACCGTTCCAATCTGTTAGACCTTTTTTTAACTACTGTGCCACACGGTTACAGTATTGAAGTCACAGCGCCTTTAGGATCGTCCGACCACTGCCTGGTGACGACATCAATCCCTGTAAACTTCAGACCACCAAACGAGAGGCTGAAGAGAAAAGTGTGGCACTATAGGTCAGCAGATTGGTTCGGTCTGCGGGCACATTTTAATGCTTTCCCATGGTCAGCTGTCTGTTTTCGGACTTCGGATCCCTCAAGATGTGCCCAGGAAATTGGTGAGGTCATCACATCCGCGATGGATGGCTTCATCCAATCTACTGTTAAGGAAACTGGTGTAGGCTCAAAGCCGTGGTTCAGTCGACAATGCGCTGAAGCAGTGCGACGAAAAAACGCGGCTTACCGAGCCTACAACACATCTAGAACATCCGAAGACAGAACAGCTTACAACAAAATGGCAAAGGAAACCAAGAGAATCATAAATAGGTCAAAATTCGAGCACGACCAGCAGATCAGCAGAAAGCTGACTGCATGCCCGCATGGCAGCAGGCAATTCTGGTCGCTTGCGGGCTCAATAGGTCGCAATTTCTGCAAATCCAGTCTGCCACCTCTTACCAGACCTGACGGCTCACTAGCAAACACCGCCACCGAAAAGGCTAACTTACTAGGTAAAATGTTTGCGGATAACTCAACCCTCGATGACCAAGGTGCTGTCCCGACGTCGGTTCCTCACTGCGGTTTTCGTATGAAAAAGCTGAGGATCCGGCATCGGGAAGTACTCCATGTTTTACGAGGGCTTGATGTTAATAAAGCTAGTGGGCCTGACGGAATACCTGCCCTGGTACTGCAAAGGTGCGCTGCAGAAATAGCTCCAATTTTGACGAAGCTTTTTAAACTGTCCCTGAAGACTGGCTCTGTGCCCTCTGGTTGGAAAAAAGCGGTTATCCATCCTATTCCAAAGAAGGGTGACCGCTCCAACCCGGCCAACTACCGCCCCATAGCGATCACATCAGTTCTGTCTAAGGTGATGGAACGTGTGATCAACGACAAACTGCTCACATACCTCTTTGTGTATTTCACAATTTGTTCACTTAAAATAATATAAAGTGTATTTGCGGCACGTTCCAGAGTGGAAGATACTCTCCGTATCGCCCTGGTGCAAGACCACCATTCAGAATCTATGGATAACTGCTAAGGAACAACACCTAACTCTGACAGCTCCAATTTTGATTGCAACATAAGTGACAACTAAGCAAAAAACACTACAAAAACACAAAAAAAAAAACTAAAAACCAGTGATTCGTTAAATACAGTGAGTTTATTTGGTAGTGGCAGTGCTGAATATCTAGAAATCTCGTCTAAAAAAACGAAACAAGACGTTAAAAACCACAGACAATTTAAATAATATACAAAAAAAGTGTCATTTCTGTCATAGACAATACAACAAAATTATTAAAAAAGTAAATTATATGGGGCATTTGTGAACAAACAAACAAATTCAATATTTAAAACTAATTAACCTCAAGGACCAAAAAAAAAAAAATGCCCCCTAAAAATGATATGGATCAAAAATTTGAAAACTTCAAAGAACTACTACTACAAACAATGAGTGATAGAATCGACCTTCAACTAAGAAATTTTATAAAGACAGACATAAATAAATTGTTTTTGGATATTAAAAACGAAATACAAGACTTAGTTAAGAGCATAGAATTCTGCACAAACAAAATTGATGATTTTGAGAAAGAAATAAAAAGAACAAATGATCACCAAAAAAAAAATGAAGCGAAAATTGAGGAATTGCAAAGAGAGGTAAAAAATCTCAAATTAACTGTAAACCACATCCAACAGAGCGCGCTTGAAAATTCTATCGAAATACAAGGAATCGAAGTACAGAAAAATGATAATGTACGAAAACCCATTGAACTACTGATGTCGGCCCTTGACTGCAGCGACCTATTAAAAAATAATTCTTTGGTAAACTACTATAACAATCCGGCCAAGCGGACTATTTCTATCCAATTCAATTCAAAAGAGACAAAGGATAAGGTAATTAAACAAAAAAAAATTAAAGGAATACTTACCCCTCAAGAAATGAAGTACTCGGAGTCAACACAGAAAATCTTCATCAATGAAAAATTAACGCCAGCAAATAAACAGCTCCTATGGTTAGCCAAATCAACAAAAGCATTCGGATACAAATATGTTTGGACGAAGGACGGACAAATCTTACTTAGAAAGGGCGACGACTCGCCTATAATACGCATAAAAGATGCAAACGACATACCATTGCATTAATCACATAGTGGGACAAGAAAAAGGAAGAATTTTTATACTCTGTGAAAATGGATCTCACTGATGATTTTACGTTAATAGACACAAAGGTATGTGAAGATACTACAGAACTAAATAACTACATAAGTGAAGGAAATACTGACTTCAACATAATAAATTTAAATATCCGCAGTACTCATAAACATTTTGATGAATTTTGTATTTTCCTTAACTCTCTAGGATTTCAACCAAATGTTATTATACTTACGGAAACGCAAATGCGTGAACTAATCCCTTACTCCATCTCTGATTATAATACTTACTCACTTCCTTCTAAACATACTTCGCATGACGGTCTAACGATTTTCTATAGTGCACATAAAATAACTGATGTAATAATAAACATCCCAAAATTTAAGTTTTCAAATGCCATACATTTATCATTCAAGCTAAACAATAAAAAATACTCTATAATTGCTGTTTATCGCTCCCCTTCTTTAGATTCTAAATCTTTTATCACAGAATTAAAATATTTCATAAACGAAAATAATTGCAACCAATCAGATTTCTCATTTATCGTGGGGGATATAAATATTAACCATAGAAAATTCCATCCTGAGCCCAATTGCAAATGAATATCTAAATGTTATATACAGCGAAGGATATCTATCTTATATAAATAGCCCTACCAGATACGGTTCTTGTCTTGATCACATATTTCTTAAAACCAATAAAAATTGTATACCCAAATCAGCTGTCCTAAAAATTGATATAACCGATCATTTCCCAACTTTTTTCGGTCACAGTACCTTAAAGTATCATCATACAACTAAAGCCCAACAAGTGGGAAAAAATAAAATTAACTATCAAACCCTAAACAGTTTTTTAAAAAAAGAAACTTGGAACTCAGTTTTATCCAATGATGACCCAAATCAATCACTAAACACCTTCTATTCAATATTAAATGATAATTTCAAGAATAGTCTTGAACCAACACCAATACCTAGAAGCAAACATAAAAAAATTAAACCATGGATCACGCGTGGCTTGATAATTGCAAGCCAACACAGGAACAAACTGTACAAAATTTACAAAAATCATGAGAATTATTGTATGGCTAAAAACATTCCACCTAATGAAAATTTACGACAGCAATACATCATTTATAGAAATTTTTTCAATATTCTTATAAAAAAATGTAAACAAGAGTATTATACTAAACAATTACAAACAGCTGATAATGATTCTAAAAAAACCTGGCAAGTCATAAATGAAATAACTAATAGAAAACATAAAGTAAAAACAATCCCTGAAAAAATTGTTACAGATGATAAAATAGTCATAACGGATATAAGAAATATTGCAAATAAATTCAATGACTTTTTTACAAATGTTGCTTCAGATATAATAAATAACAATCCCTCATTTCAAAACCATATATATCAACACACTCAAATGGAAGAACACTCTGAAAATAGTCCTAATTTAACCCAATTTAAACGTATTACCGAATCTGAAATAATAAAACACATTGACAATCTTAACACAAATACAGCCAATGGTCCAGATGAATTGAGCGCCATCGCTATCAAATCTATTAAACAACACATTTCGAAGCCCTTACAACACATTTTTAATTCCTGTTTTGAAAAAAACGTTTTCCCAGACGCATTTAAACTCTCCAATATTGTACCAATACATAAATCTGGATCAATCTCTAAACTTGACAATTACAGACCAATATCGCTAATATCCCAACTAGCGAAGATATTAGAAAAAATTATTAAAATACAAGTACTAGAGTTTCTAGAATCAAATGCACTTTTGTCCCCAAATCAATATGGTTTCAGAACAGGTCTTAGTACAGATGACGCTTTATTTAATCTAACAAAAAATATATACACCAATCTTGACTTAAATATGAAATGCTTAACAATCTTTTTAGACCTAAAAAAAGCATTTGATACCGTTAATCATAATAAACTGATTAGAAAACTAAATAATATTGGGATTAAAAATAATTGTCTGTCACTATTAACAAATTATTTACTTGATCGCAGACAATGCACAAAAATTGGTGATAATATTAGTAAACCAGAATATGTGAGACATGGGGTTCCACAAGGAACAGTTATCGGTCCTTTATTGTTCCTAATTTATATCAATGACCGGTGTAATATCAGTATTCCGGGAAAACTATTCTCGTATGCTGATGATACTGCAATCACAGTCCATGGTAAATCATGGAAAGAAGTCTCCGAAAACGCAAATAAATGCACATCCATTGTCAAAGAATGGCTAAACAAAAACCTCCTAACTCTGAACTGTGAAAAAACTATGTATATTCCATTCTATAATACCAAAAGGGCGGCACCCTTAACTCACCTAAATATAAGGTTTCACAACAATTCTTGCAACCCTGTTTTGTGTTCTAACTGTATAGAAATGAATTCGGGGAACACAGTTAAATACTTAGGAATTATTATAGACAGCCAACTAAAATGGACAAATCACGTAGAAAACCTTGTAAATAAACTTAGGTATTTGACTTACATTTTTAAACGATTAAATAACATAGTTGATATTAAAAGAATGAAACTTGGATATCATGCATTGGTGCAACCATCAATATCTTATGGAATAATTGGATGGGGGGGTATTTATGATACCCATATTAAGCAACTAGAAATTACTCAAAAATTAATAATAAAAATTATGTTGCATAAAGATGTTACCTACCCCTCCTTGCAATTATTCCAAGAAGCTGAACTCTTAGATATAAGAAAAATCTACTGTATGCAATGTCTGAAATATATATTTTCACGAAATGTATATTTTACAAAAAACGAAAATCGCTCCAGCAGTAGAGTAAATAATGCATTTGAGGTTCCCCTATGCAAAACTAGGCTTGCGCAGAGACATGCTTTTTTCATTGCACCAAAAATCTATAATGCACTGTATCAGACTATAGAAATTAAATCTAAAAACATATCCTCTTACAGCATATACAAAAAATTAATAAAGACTTGGGTAACTACAAATGACACAAATACATACCTGCTATAACATCATACCTGTTATAACTTTACAAATCCTAATTTTTATTTAACCTTTTTTGTTTTTCATATATATATATATTTTTTTTCTTCTTTTCTTAACTTTAGTTTTGTAAATACGGAATTATTTGTTCTATAAATATGTTAAACCATAATTATGTTTTAATTTACTAATTTAAAGTTTAATTTGCCATGTTGTAACTTAACTGCATTAAAAAAAACTTAAATATACCCACGAACTGGCGATGCCTATGTGGGATTTTTTTTTTGTTATCTTACATATATGTATACTATTGTAATATCTTCTTTTTTTTGTTAAATTGTAATATTGTTTAACTTTAAGCTACATATTTAATTTTATAGTTCCTTTTTTTTACTTCTTATCAAAAGAAATGTTTTTTGTAATATTTTTATGTATGTAACAAAAAAAAATTATTAATAAAAAAAAAAAATAAAAAAAAAAAAAAAAAATAAAAATAAAAAAAAGAATTGAAACGTTGCTTGAAATGGCTTCTGTCGTGTTTGGTGACCAGATCTGAATAGCCAGGTACTTTCCCACCTTCCTCTTCCCTATCTCCTTTCCCTCCACACTACCTTAGCCTCACAACATACCCCAACTGGGGATGCCATAGTCCCACTGGCTCCAGACGGGAGCAGTTGGGACTCTTGTGCGGTTTTCACACGTAAAAAAAAAAAATCAATGACATGATTGCCTGGATGGAGTCCCCGTTGATGGTCATCATGAGACGTTCAAATTACCACCATAAACGGTTATTTGCGTTCATTTTTATATGTAATATTTTTTTTATTTCTTTTCTATTTTTATTTTATGAATTTATTGTTACTTTGCCTATTTTGTTACTACTTTTAAGGAATTTTCGCATTGCACCCACATAATAAAAAAACAATATTTGTTTATTTACTTAGCCCTAGTAAGCTTTTACAAAGATACGTAATAAGTAATACAGTTGTGTTAGGCAAGTACGTAGTACACAATAATATAATGATTAATTAATAGTTAAAAAATTAAATTAATTAAAATTAATGGTGTATTCACTACGGAGTCGTGAAATCAAACATTTCAGTAAATTAATTTTAAAGGCTTATTTTTATAACTAATACGGAATCTTTAAAAATGTCTACCCTCTGAAAAACTGAGCGTACTCTACAGGGCCCGCATATACTTTAATAGTACATAACTGCTAACCCTGTACGAATCAAAAGTGCGCCCCACGGTTGAATTTGGCAGCCCCCTCTGGTCTGGCGCTACAAAATACCCGAAAAAAACCCTCGACTCTGTGCAGAAACGGGCGGTCCGCCTGATAGATTACGGTTTGCAATCTTTAGAGCACAGGCGCGTCGGGTGGAAATGCCATCCACGTTCTATCGGTATTTCAATGGAAGATGCTCCGAGGAACTAGCGTCATTGATCCCTTCGGCACCGGTGCATAGTCGGGAAACCCGTCAAACGCGTGCCCAACATAATATGTACACGGTTGACATTGATCACATGAGAACGGGTCGCTTCTTCGACTCGTTCTTGTGTTTAACAGCTCGGCTGTGGAACGATTTGCCGGCTTTTGTGTTTTCTCCTTCCTACAACATGGGTCTCTTCAAGACCAATGTTCATTCCTTCCTCTCCTCAAAAAGACCCTCCAGACATCTCCAAGCATCTCAGATTACATAGGCCCTGAGGGAAAAAAAATCTTCGGGGCCTCCTGTGTGGAGTTAATGTTAAAAAAAAACAATATTCTTAAATTTATTGCCAAAATTATGTAGTCTATTTATAGGTGTACGAGTCTCATAGTTGGTTTTAAAATTGTCACAGAAAAAGGTAGCATTTTGCGTCGTATTTCTGGTCGGTACGTAAAATTTTATTTTGGCGAGAATTTCAGGGTTGTCAATTAATAATTTTATTTAATAGTACAAGGTCAGAGATGATCCGCCAAGCTGACAGAGTGGTTAAGTTGAGTTGTTTCATCAAAAGGACATATAATATTGACATATTCTGAATTGGAATATTCAGCTTAAAGCAGTATAATCTTAGAAATTTTAGAAATTTGTGTATCATTTTATGTAACATTTTTAAAATTTCAAATAAGGAATAATATTTTTATGACTTGTGTGCTTTTTTTATCTAATTTTATTTTTATTATTTCACTAACAAACATGTAAAAGCCCCTTCGGCGTTAAATAAATAAATAAACTACATAAACCGAGGTCAGATTACCGGAGTGTATGAAAAATCATTAAATAAAATCATAAAAATTTGAAACTGTGCTCTTAATTAAGATTATTAAATACTTTACAATTTGCAGAAACGTCGTTATACTCGTACCAATGAAAATTGTTATTTAAAAGTTTCTTAATATATAACATAATATTGCTAGACGCACGCTCCTACGAACTCTGGCTGGATAAAAAGGAAGAATCCAATACGGCCACCAACTTAAAACGGAATCGGATTGTACAAAAAAATTTACAGTCCGACGAAATGCAAGACAATCGAGTTAGAATAGGACTTCTCTCTTCACAGACAATTGTATATGTAGCTAATGTGAAATATTCACGAGTGAAAAATCACACCTCTATTATAATTTATGCTGTTGAGCATATACAACACTCAGTTCGTCGTACAACCGTACGGGTGAGTATTTTTCACTAGCGTAGTACTCGTGTGCGAACGTGGTATGTGTGTACGTTCGGTGGACCCCGTCAGCACTCTCCTCTCCGTAGTATGCAGATGTGACATGAGTCAGAGCACCGGCGGGTCGCGGGGACCAATTTAACACACAATGAGTAAAGGGACGAGCTCCGGGAAGCGGTCTTATTCACCGGGAGGTTCTCCAACCAACACGATTATAATTGACAATCGATAAGATATAAGCTATAAGCTCCACACGGGAGGCCTAAAGGAAAAATCTCCCTCAGGGCCTATGCCATCTTTGGGGATGCTGTTTGGAGGGTCTTTTTAGAGGAAGGAAGGAGAGGAAGTTCTGCGAAGGAAAAAGGTATTAGGGGTGGTTAGGAATCTGGTGGATAATATGTTCAGGAGTGACGAACGTATGAATCCATCCCTCCTACTGCGGTACAAGGCGATGTTCTAAGAGTCCTGCAGGATAGGTCAAAATGACTCCCTCAACTAATCTCTCCCGATCATGCTCGCCACGCAGGTGGGAAAAATAATAATCCGCCGCCAAGACCTAGACAAACCTAACACGGACACCCCTGCGAAGTCACCAAAAGTAGCGAACCACTTGGGGTGTACCACCTTTGGTAGGGGTTTTGGTTATCCAATAAATGGTTCCAGTAAATTCGTTTCATTTTGGGTGGGTATCTGGATTATAGTTTAAAAAATTGTTTGTTACTTTCCGTTTCCGGTTTCAAAATAATGGCCGTTTTGGTTCATTAAAGATTTTTTTCAAATCGTCGTATCAACTAAACGGGAGAATTTTAACATACCCCCAGAAATTAAAATTCTCTAGCCACGTCACCCCCCCCCCCCCCCCCCCCGTCCCTCAGAACGGACCAATTTTTTACGCAGTGGAATTTCTCAAAATCAATTTTAATGTGGGGGGGGGGGGGGTGATACTACGATATCCCCCGAAAAAACATTAATGGTAATGAAAATGAAATAAATAATCAATTATTATGGAGTGGCGCTTGGTGCTGGAAGGCTGCGGTCACCACTGTGTTATCGGAGGCCATTAGCCGCATACTTGCTCCAGCGACAAGATGTATCATCGGACCGGTGAATCCGTGCAGTCCTAGCTCTGTAAACATTGTCGATACGCTGGTGTACCTTCTGTCCAAATATAATTCTGCATGCATTATTACATTGGATCCGAAGTCATTCCATCATCCGAAAGGTCATCAGTAATGATGTGCCCCAAGTTTTTACATTCTTAGACGCGTTTATGTTTTTTTTTTCATTAAGTTGCGTGGGCAGCATTTTCTCGGGATTATTTCCGTGGTGGAATGTGATTAGTTCCCTCTTCTTGGGGTTGTGTATCATGTTGTGATCATATGCGTATTCTTCACAGATATTTAATAATATTCTCAACCCCTTGATCGATGGAGCTAGGAGAATCATGTTGCTTTATCATTTTATCATCGGCCGTATTGATTTGGTAGTAAGCCTGAATCAGCTAGCGATACTATGTTCGAACAGTTTGATGTTCTTCGGGCAGCTAATTATTGTGATGCGCGGTGTATTTCCGTAGCGGTGAATAACAAGTAACGACGACGAGTAACGCTCCTGAGCCGTGTTTACCGGCGGACTTGTCTCACTCATTTTACTATTCATCAATTGATGACGGATCTTCCCGCCATTTCGACTGTACTGGGATAACGGGCTAAATGGGGTTATTCAACGGACATTGGACAACGGACACGAGGCGTCCCACCACTTTCCCACCGACAAGACGGCGCAAGGAAACTGATTGTTTACCTCTAACTAACTAACCGTCATGCCGTTCTGCAGGGGTAGGCAGAGAGGACGTACCGCCAAACAACTCGGTCCTGGCAATTTAAAAAATTGACAATTTCTTCATATCAATATCGGGGCTCCATCGAAGCCAGAGAGAAGTTAGCACTGCTGGCTGACCCTGTACAAATTGCAAGTGCGCCCCACTGTTAAGCTTGGTAGCCAATGTTCCTCTGGGCTGAAGCCACAACTTACCTGAAAAACCCTCGACTCTGCGCAGAAATAGGCGGTAATTCTGTCAGATTACCATATGTTAACAAACAGATTGCAATCTTTAGAGCACAGGTATTCTGTCTTACCGGTATTACAATGGAAGCTCCAAATATCTAGCACCATTGATCTCTTCGGTGCATAGTCAGGAAACACGCCAAATGCGCTCTCAATATTTATATACGGTTGACTTTTATCACATGTGAACGGGTCGCTTCTACGACTTGTTCTTGAGTTCTACAGCTTGGCTGTGTGTCTCATAAGACCCATGATCACTCCTTCCTCTCGTTCTTCAAAGATGACCTAGGCCCTGAGGGAAATTGTTTTCCTTAGAGCCTCCAGTTGTGAGTTGATTTTTTAAAAATTATGCAGATGACACCAACATAGTTTTAACGCATTTGATAACAGTCACCTATGTCTAAACGGTTTGCAATGTCATTAAACATCAACGTTCTTCTTATCATGCTATGCTTTGCCAGGACGTCGGTTCTGCAGTGCGGTATTCTGAACAGGACAGTATCGACTCCGACATCATACACGGTTTACCACACATCCGCCTCAGCGATCTCATTTCCAGATTTCATCTTTCATCGCTCTTTCAGATCCTTATCTCACATTATCGAAAGTTGTGGAAAATGCAATGAAAAAAAGACTAATAAATAAGCTACCTCTGTAAACATAACAATCTTTTAGATTGTCATTTCAGTTTTTAAAATGAGTACTGAACGGGCTATATATCCGAATTAAATAATTACATTTTTAAAAACACAGATGAAGGATCCAAAGTAATCAGACTCATTTCATCTCTTTCATCCTTCCTCTACCAGTTTCATGCCTCACTACCATACTTCAGAGTTGGAAGTAGGGACCAGTACTATATTGTGGATTGCTAGCTTCTCTTCTAGGAACAATATTATGTTAGCGCAAACCGAGTTCAGTTCTCCATCAAAGGAGTCTCCTATCAGCCTTTCCATCTCTCGTAAAACAGGTAAATAATTTAACAATAACGATAACAGATAAACGATAACCAGACTAAGAGACTGCACAACCCGTCCCACTGACTGTCCAGCCAAAGGCGATTATGAATTAATGTCCTGGTGTAGAAAGCTGCGGTCCAGCGACGGATGCGAGCAGTAGAGCAGAACGGCAGACAGGTTACCAGAAGCGCGAATCAGAAATAAATACCACCATGTTACAATGTGCTCGGCCGCTACTTTGTTGCACAAAGGGCGACCGCAAATTGACTGTCTCATTTTATTGATACAATTTTTATCGATGCTTCCTGTATTATACAAGACGTCCGTTTATCTTCAGTTAAAAACCAACCGATAATAAAGTTTGCAAATCAAAACTGAATTTTCTTTTATTTTACAGTAAGCGCACACAGGAGGACCTTAAGAAAATAACTTCACTCAGAGCCAATGTCACCTTTGGGGATGCTGTGGAGGTGGTATTTTTAAGGGAAGGAAGGAGTGGAAGTTCTGGGAAAGAAAAGGGTTTGAGGGGTGGGTAGGATTCTAGGAGTTACGTGCGTATGAATCCATCCCTCCCGCTGCGGTGCAAAACGATGGGTCTAGGGAGGCCAGCTGGAGAGGTCAAAGGGTCTCCCCAAACCGATTTCTCCTGATCTGGTCCGTCACGCAGCTGGTGCGTAAACGCATCCGCCGCTAAGACCTGAACACACCTCACCCCATATTAAAAAGGTTGGTTGTAAAGTGTTTGCATCATTGAAGAATAATATAACAATATAATCTTAACGGAAGTATAAAAGAGAATAAGACAGAGAAAAATATAAAAAGATAATGGTTGCAACTGGGACTCGAAACCAGAACCTCTCGTCTAACTGGGACGTGCGGATTTACCAATTCCACCATTGTCACCTTCTGTCAAACCGTCATATTAGTCAATCTCATATTTCAAATTTTAGAATTAATAGTATTCTCTTCAACTATTTTTTTCCATATTATAAGCAACTACCTTATTTGTTGGAAATAATTATTCTAAGAATTGGGCTGTCACCTAGATAGTATCTCAAATAAAATATATCCGATTTTATTTATATGGGACTATTGACTTTTTATAAAAGTTTAAATGAATATTAATTTTTTTATAAGAAAAACTCTTCCCATCAATTATCTTTTTTTATTTTTCTGTGTCTTTTCTTTTTCGTATTTTCGTTTAGATTATATTATTATTGTTATCTTCTTCTTCAGCATTGATGGGAATAACCTTCAAAAGTTATAAAAAGAGAGTTTTTCTTATAAAAAAATTAAAGTGTTTGTATTCCTCTTGTACGTAGTATGTATGATCCGCAAGATACAATGTTGTAAAGTCTGTCAGATATTAATGACAGTTCGTCGTGAGGAGAATGCAGTGGACGGGACTTGCGACTTGCAACCAGACAATGCAGGCCCGGACAGAATTCAACAGCTTAAGTTTCATTCAAAGGAAATGATTAGTAAACCGATTAGGTGAAATCCACGTGTTGATTTTGACATTGATTAGGGAGAAAACGTGCATATAATTACCGGCGATGCAAACATACTATAGTACTTAAAGAGGGTCAGCTGCGCGTCTTTTTCATACTAAACTTATATTTGGATTTGAAGCCAAAATACTCAACCAAGCTGAATAATTATTTTTTTAATCAATAGTTAAAGCAAATATCTAGTGCGGATATTTGCTTCTTTGTTGATTTGTATTATAAATTATAAAATATGGGCCATTTAAGGATACAATTTTTTATGATTTTGACAACTTTGATATTATTTTTGTGAGATAATGATGATTATTGCATGGTAAAGGTGTAGTAAAAGCAGCGTCTTTTGGGCCGAAATATTACATTTTTATGCGATAAATTTGTGTTCCAACGTAAACCTGTGATTTATAATTTAAAATTTATACCCATCTAAATGCTTTTCTTAATAATTTAATTTGGTTTATTATATTTAATTTTATTTTCGTAGTAGGTAGGGTAAAATTATATTTTTAAATAATTATCATATAACTCAAATAAATAGTTTCCAAAATTGCCTCTAAAATCATGAAAAATAGAATGGCCTACATTTTATAATTTAATTCCTATATAAATAAAGTAGCACATTCCCTACTAGATATTATATCTTATGATTTCAAAAAAATATTTTTCAGTTTGGTAAAGAATTTTTGCCGCAAGTTCAAATTTAAATTTAGTATTTAAAAAGCCGCGCAACCATTCCCATTAACGTATTGATATTTATTTAACATAAAATATTGCATTGGTGCTGCTTTTTTGCCTCTGGGACCTATGTAATCCACAAACGGGGTACGTTGTGAGGCTGAAATGAGTGGGTAAATGAATGGGAACGGAAAAAAAAGGCGGGAAAACACACGCGCCTATTCAGATCTGGATTACAAACATAACTTATGTCATTTCAACCAACCAACATCTCGATTTTGCATGGTGGTTCTGATGGTTTTCACCGGGGTGATGCTGGGAGTACACCTATCACTATCAACTTCCCTTTACCTTATCGAAAATATAAGCGTAAACCGCTAAAAAAAACTTTTTTCATTAGAAATGTATGAACGCATGTTAGAAACAAATTGAATCTTTGGTTAAAATTATCTGTGACAGTTTGCATTGATCAACTTTTTTTGTTTCTTAGAAAATTATTCATAAAATAAATACACTTTTGCGCTGACTTCAGATTCAGTTTGCTAAGCGATTTTTATGCCTATGTTCGTGGCGATATAAGGCACATTAAGAATAAATACATTATTGGCTTGTGACTTCTTCTCATTCACATAGATTTAAACAATTAATCCGGATAACTTGATCAAAATTAAAGGCATGAAATGATTTAAGAGTCTTAAAGTATCCTTCAAAGAGAACTACACTTTAACATCCCACGACACAAACATTTATAATAAATACAAAACGAAAACATTTGGTATTATGTTGTAGACCTGTTATTATAATCAGACATGAGTTAATTATGCATTATACTAAATATGACAAATTTATTTGTTTACTCCTATTTAGGCTTTTACATACATATATATAACAATATTAACGAAATTATACTAGTAAATAGTGCAGGAAACTACTGTTTAAAACACTTACACAAAAATAAAAACAAAGTAAAAATATTAGGTATTGAATTTGAACCACACAGTAATATTGTCCAAAGAGTAATAGAATAATTCTGCAGAATCGTCCCAGCATACAATATATCAATGAAAAGATATACGGCCTTTGTTCCCAACTTTTCGATCGACCAATCTGAGTGTACCATCAGCTAAGCGATTTTTAGGTATTTTAAAGGTAACTTTCGATTCTCGTTGATCCCAAATATTTTATCGTTGATTATCTTAAGTGACCCCGCCCAATTTGGGCCTGCCCAAAATGGCATCGAAGTAAAAACTTTCGATTTTTTTTACATTAACTCCATAGAGGAGTTAATGTAAATCTATGTCATCTTTGAAGATGCTGTGTGGAGGGTCTTTTTGAGGAAAGGGAGGAGTGAACATGGGTCTTGAAGAGACCAATGTTGTAGGAGGGAGGAAACACAGAGGCCGGCAAATCGTTCCACAGCCGAACTGTTGAACTCAAGAACGAGTCGTAGAAACGACCCGTTCTCGTGTGAATAATGTCAACCGTATAATAAACGAATGTTGGGCGCGTGTTTGGCGTGTTTCCCGACTAAGCACCGTTGCCGAGGGGATCAATGACGCTAGTTCCTCAGAGCATTTTCCACTGAATCCGTCTGTTAAGATGTTAAATTAATATTAAAGATTGCAATCCGTCTGTTAAGATGTTAAATTAATATTAGAGTTAAATATTGTATTTATTAATAACACACATAATTTTTTATAAACACTCTTATCCATAAACTTGAATTTTATATTTTTTAAACAAATGTATTAAATATATTAAAAATAAAGTGTCAGTTTGACCTTTGCCGCCGGCACGTCGGTACCTCGAGGCGTTAGCGCCACTCTGTTGACACTTTTTATAATTTTGCATTGCTCAGTCGAACGTGATCCACGTGTCCGGCTTCCTTACTTGTGTGTTGGAAAGAATGTAGTTGTGCATTTGAGCAGTGTTGAGCCTTAGTTTCGGTTTAGCAGTTGATTAGTAGGATTGGGAACAGCGGCTGTTAGATATCTCCTGATTAATGAACTTCACTCAGGGCAAATGACTAAAATATTTAAAATATATGAATACCATACGAAAGCATTTGATATTATTTTGTAGGCCTGATATTGTCATCAGGCATGAGTTAATCGTGCATTATACTAAAGATAACATATTGTCCAAAGAGCAATAGAATAATTCTGCAGAATCGTCCCAGCATACAATTTATCAATGAAAAGATGAATTAGTCTTAGAGATCTCCTAATGAACTTCACTTAGGGCAAATGACACGAATATTTATAATGAATGTCGTACGAAAACATATTGTATTATGTTGTAGACCTGACGTCGTCATCAGTCATGAGTTGATCATATTTTATACTAAAGATAACGTACTGTCCAAAGAGCACTAGAATAATTCTTCAGAATCGCCCAATTTACAATTAATAGGTACAATTTATCACCCAAAATACATACAAGATGTAACTGTGTCAAGGGTAAAAAACATCTGTATAATGTGGGGGGACAGAATCATTAAATAAATAATCATAACTATGTAGTTGAAAGACCGTTAATGGTAACCTTTTAACATTTGCTTTTTTTTCATACAACAGAGAGGACAAATATGAAAGTTCCTTGTTTTTTTACGTATATTTATTTACATATTTTTGGTTTATTAATATAAACAAGGTACAAAAAAATACTAAGAAATAACAAAGGATCAAAACTAACCGTAGAAAAAGAACGTAGGTATCGAAGTGAGGAAATTATAAAACATAGAGTATTATTATTCTTAATAAACAAGAACGAAATAAGGCAACGTGAAGATGAGGAAATTTAAAAAAATAAGGAAGGAGAACTGTGAATATCAAAAAGAACTTAATTTTTACATTTCTGGGAGGAGAGGTTCTGGGAAGGAATAAGGTATGAGGGATGGGTAGGGACCTGGGGTTCAACGTGTCCAGGAATGACAGGAGTATGAATTCATCCCACTGCGTATCACCTATCGACGAGGTCGAGAGAGTCCGACTGGAGAGGTCAAAAGGTCTCCCTCAAACAGTCTCTCCCGATCCCACCCACCACGCAGTAGGTGGGCAAACGCATTCGCCACCAAGTCCTAGATAAACCTCACCCCATTAACTCGGGCATGTCACCAAACTTAGCGAACCACTTGGGGTGACCTCTGACACAGGTGTTGGTTATCCAATAATTGATTCCCGGGGTGGCTATATCCATAACCGCCTCCCAAATTAAATCTGAATGTACCGTAATACTGATAATTTTTCAGAAAGTCTTAAAGACCTCAATCTATTTCTTATTGAGGGACGAATCACATTTAAGAAGATACAATTTCATCAAATCCTTGTACTCCACCGCTCATAAAATCCTTGTACTCCACCGCTCATCAAATCCTTGTACTCCACCGCTCATCAAAAAAATTCTTTTCTTTTCCTAAATACCCACATTAAAGAACATAAGTTTAAATAATAAAAAAACAGGATTTCAAAATAGTATCTCCAATAAAAAGTGTTTCCAATGATGTCCTCTGTGTGCAAACACGTATCTAAATTTATCTAATAATATTTACATTTCAACGCAGCATCGAGTTCACCGGTCAAATGCATTGTACATGTTGTTTTGTACTATTGTTCGATGAGTTGGTGGATCTGTTAGCCATTATTTGTCATAATAAATTGTTGTCTGATCTTTAGTTACTGTAAAAAGATAGAGCATTGTAAAAATATATATTTAATCAGCACCCTTGAAGTGATTTTCACAAAAAACAGCGTCGCACAAATTATCCAAACATTATTAACCAACCAAAATCTGTGTTGTCATGGTAGTAAAAGAATTTAGTTCCATTTGATTAAATTTCTGCATTTTATTATCAAACTGTATGAGAGATTTTGGGACCGCTGCCGCCAACGTCTCCGAAGACTGATCTGCTTCAGTATCAGTCAAATCCGATTAGTCGCTTGGTCGAGGAAATGCTGAGGATTCCAGGGAACGCTGCGGACTTTGACGCCGAAAGTATAAATAACTAAGCAGCCACAACGCGTTGGCTGATCGTATTTAAGTGCCATACATTATCTTTTGGCTAATTCATAGGTCACAGATAATTTGTGGAGTAATAACTTATAACAATCGTTTATCAAATGTCCTGTGTCTTACTGCTCATATGTACTAAAATCTAATTTACATTACGAAACTAGTTGTTCAATATTTGTTTTGTAAACATTTTGTACTTTAATTTTTATAAGAACAACTCTCTTTTAATAACTTTTGGTTATTCTCATCAATGTAATACATCATTGAAGAAGAAGATAACATTAATAATTTAAACAAAAATATGAAAGAGAACAAGGCACAGAAAATAAAAAAGATAACGGTCGCAACTGGGACTTGAAGCCAGAACCTCTCGTCTTACCAGGACACCTTTCCATTTAGGCTACTGACTTATTAAACCGTCATATTTGTCAATCTCATATTTCAAATTTCAAAATTAACAATATTATTTGACTAATTTTTTTTCATATTATTGGCACTGTTTCAATGGAAACAATCGTTCGAAGAACTGGTCTATAACCCAGATAGTATCTAGGATAAATATCACATATTGACCTTTTTGTAAAAGTCTAACTGAATATTCAGTTTTTATTAGAACAATCCTGTTTTTATAAATTTTTAAGGTTTTTCTGGGTTCGAGTCCCGCTGCGACCGTTATCTCTGTATTTTTCGGAGTCTTTCTCTCTTTCACATTTTCATTTAGATTATTAATGTTATCTTCTTCTTCGTTAACATACTTATTACTAATAACATATTAGATATCAGGAAGCTGTTCATTAAAAAGATCATTCAAATAAACTGCATAAAATCCTCACCATGCCACATAACTCACCCAAAAAACACAAGAGCTAAATCGTGTAATTTACTTCTAGTGCCTAAAACTAAATCAACTTTTGCCCAAAAACACGAATCTTACCTCGCACCTCACATTTTAAACACCTTCCGAAAAGAAACCACCTATTTGTACCACTAAAAACAACCGAAACTGGTTATACAAACATTTCAATACATGGTTACTACACAAAAAAGGGCAAGCATCACCAAGTTATTAGTAATCTCATCTTAGTCTTTAATCCTCACTATTTTTTTTACATATATGTGTTGGTTACTTATAGAAATTTTATCTTAATTATTAATACTGCTTTTGTTTTACGAATGCTTATATTATTATATAAGCATTCATAAATATGAATATATTATTAGTATATATGAATATATTATTATTACCTCATATGGATATTATTTTGTTGAAACCTTATAGTTCTAGATTTAGACGCTAGCATTACTATGTGTATTCATTTTGTTGATATTTTATAGTTCTAGATTTAGATGCTAGCATTACTGATGAATTTTTGGTTTTATGGAAATATGTTAATTCCTTGATAACTGTATTTCAACTCCCAATAATTCTTATCTGATTATATGTATTTATGTTTTAATATGTATCTATGTATTCGATTATGTACACGTATGCGAATACCTGTGTGTATGTATGTGCGCTCACGCCTAAATTAGTTTAATGAAACCTTATTAGTGTCACGTCCCACGCAATTATTTAATAGTACTAGTTTTATGCAACTAAGTTCATCGCGTAAAACGGGATGAAACTAGTGTCGCGAAAACGTATTGAGAAAAAGCCTCGATGGTAATGGTTCCACGTTTGCAGTATTTCTAAAGACTTTTCACAATTTCATCAGAGGCTAACAGTTAAAAGTAACGTTACTTACTAAGAATGGTAGATTTTTTCAATAAATTAAACGTACATAAAAAAAAACTTATGACCCCAATCACCGTACTTGTGTTATCGATTTAATTAGTTCAGCACAAATAAATGAACTAAATATTTAAATTTAAAAAAAAACATGTGTGCAGTTAACACGCGGTAGAAGTGAAGCCTTCAGAAAACTAAACTTCGAGAGAATGAGACGAATGCAGAGTATCAGGAGTAGGATAATTGTAGGGTATATTTATAAAAATATTTTATTTTTAATTTAACTTTATGAGTAAAACCTCATATTGTAATATTTAATTAAACGAAGATAATATAACTGAAACTCAGTCGAAAATCTGGAAACAGAAAAAGATAGATAAAGAGGTGTCAATATCTTATCATATAGATGAAGCTGAAGTTTTACTTCAGTTGGGTGGTCTAAAGCACACTCGTTTTTTTGTAAGTCTTCTTATTAGCCTAGAAAAAAATAAATATTAGGTCTACAAAAAAACACGTCCAAGTACAAATTATCCTACTCATAAACACCTTTTCGGATATGGTTTTATTGTATAATGTGGCAAATTTAGTTTTTTTAAATAAAATTACCTTAAACTGCTATAAAAGTCCCAAATATGTTTACTTTGTATCTTAAAGTCTGCTATTTTATAAATCATTTATTCCTTCTTTTTTCTTTCATTTCTTAGTTTCTAAATCTCTGAGTCTACTATTGTATAAATCTTGCGTTCTTTCTTACGTATCCTTTACTTACTTATTACAATAATTTTTGTTACTAACTTACATGATTCTTCCATTTATAATGATTTTTTAATTTATATTATGATTTTTTTAAACTCTTCAGGATTTTTATTTTTAAATTTATACAAGATTTTTAAACTTACTTATTATTTACAATAGCCGTTATTACTAACTTACACGATCATTAATTTACTAATTAAGCTAGAACTCCCTCACCAAACACAAGAGCATTGTCTCTTTATGGTGAGGAAAGGCAATTTTTTTTATTTTTTGTTAACCTTATGTAACTATGTAACTATGTAACTGTTGTAACTGCATATGTATTTTTAATTAACATTGCCAATAAAAAAAATAAAAAATTATACATTTGTATTTTTGCCTGAACTTCGCAAAATAAAATAAAATAAGCATTTATCAAAATTTATTAAAGTTTCATTTATCTAAAATAAGCATTTTCGCGTTGTTATTTTTGACATCAATCAAGACGGCCCCAACTCGACGAATTTGGATTTTTAAAGTTAACCTTATGTCGTTGAAGTGAGAACTATGCACTTGTCACACCCATTTTGTATCACTTGGTTCCGTGTTATCAATTTTTAATTTCCTTGTTATTACAATAAACAATGCGTAAGAAAGGAGTTAATGTTTTTTACAGGCGTTTACGAAATTAACCTGTAAAAAACAACTCTCAAATACCTTTTTCCAACCTTTCCAGAAGCTCTTTCTCAAGTCTTGTCAAGTATTTTTAAATCTCTCCCAAAAAGCGCGATTTCGATTTTTTACCTTAAAGCGTCGATGACACAGGGCTAGTTTACAAGCTACTATCTGGGAAATTCACTATCTGTTAGTAAACTCGCCCAGTGTCATCGTGTCACTTGCTAACTAGCAGCAACTAGCAGATTGTTGACGATCTACGAAAAAAAGTTGAAAGGTCGTCAACTTTACTCGCCTACACGCTTGCTCCGCTTGCTCGTGATTGGTTGATTTACGTTTCCAACATGGCTTCCCATAAACAGCTGATTTCGACTGTCAAAAATGTGAAGAATTAGTTCACGCAGGCGTCGTTATTCTTGTCACTGGCGCTAAAAGCGACCTCAGTTTCCTACGCTTCTGAGCAAGTGGACAGTTTTGTGTGTCATCATGACAATCTCACTCGCCGATTTACCCGCTTTTAAAACTTAGTAGATAGTAGCTTGTAACTCGCCGTGTGTCATTGAGGCTTTAGATAGCGTTTCGAGACAAAAAGGCAAAATCCGTTATGTATCGGAAGCCGTCCGTAATTGGTTGTCAAATTTGTTTGATCAAGTTAAAAATTATTTTACATTTCATTCTACGAAGCACTGAACAAAGAGAACACTCATTCTCTCGCAGGCTAAATCCTACGTATGTATGTGTTTGTCTCTTTTTAGTGTCGCTTGTTTCCGTTTTATCGAGTTTCAAATCACAATGGTGCTAAATAAATGTTCACTCTAAAAATGAAATTAAACTGTTCTATGCAGGCGGAGGAATAACAATATGAACATACTCATACTTTTTAATCAACAGTATAATATCTACATCTTACAATATCTGGAGCAGCATTGCTTGCAACTGCACTATGTTAATGTTAATCTAAATATAATCTAATACCTATGGCACAGTTAGATAATATCAATCCTTCATCCCACCCCTCGCATGTCGGATAGTTCACGGTATTACATAAATATTTCATGGGAACGCCCTATAAAACACCCCGAACACGGAACTGCTCTAAGTACGGTGACCCGTCGATAGAACAAAGGATTTATGACCGCAAACCGAACTGTGGCGCACGACTATGAATTGAAAGATGGTTCTGTTCTTTTGTGTCATCTTTTGCGTTAAGATGAAGCCATGCGAAATAATATAAAATCATACAAAATTATGTGTTTAAAATTTGATCGCTTAGAAGTATTATAGATGTTTCAATTAAATACTGCTAGTAGAACACATCTTGGCCTTAAAAAATGTACATAATTTTTTTTTATAAGTCTACTTATAAACCTAGAAAAAAATAAATATTAGGTCTATAAAAACACTTTCAAGTACAAATTCTCCTACTTTTAAACGCCTTTTAGGATATGGTTTTACAGTATAATGTGGCAAATTTAGTTTTTTTAAATAATAATTGCAACAAAAAAATTATACATTTGTATTTATGCCTGAACTTTACAAAATAAAATAAAATAAGCATTTCCGCATCGTTATTTTTGACATCAATCAAGACGGCCCCGACTCGACGAATTTTGAATTTTTAAAGTTAACCTTAAGTCGTTGACGTGAGAACTATGCACTTGTCACACCCATTTTGTATCACTTGGTTCCGTGAAATCAATTTTTAATTTCCTTGTTATTACAATAAACAATGCATAAGAAAGGAGTTAATGTTTTTTACAGGCCTTCACGATATCAACCTGTAAAAAACAACTCTCAAATACCTTTTTCCAACGTTTCCAAAAGCTTTTTCTCAAGTCTTGTCAAGTTTTTTTAAATCTCTCCCAAAAAGGGCGATTTCGATTTTTTACCTTAAGACAGCGTTACGAGACCAAAAGGCAAAATTCGTTGTATATCGGAAGGCATCCGTAATCGGCTGTCAAATTTATTTGATTTTCCATGGCTTGTCTGTACCTGTCGTGTGTTAAACAGATTAATTACCTACTTAGTTATTAAAACTACTTAAATATAAGCCTAATAGGCAACCATAAATGACTATCCGTTTGTCGTAATATGTTGATTTTTGTACGCGATGACATTCGATTCGCAAATTTTTCCATGACTGATAATCCACAATTCTCCCGGGTTACGAATATCCTGACAATATTTTAAAATTTCCTATTACCACCATAGTAGGCGGAAAATGATACTTATGTCGTCTTAGAGGTCTTAGCCAATCGAGGAATCGAACACGCGACGTCTAGGTGGGACCCAAAAATGATGCCAACTCAGCCATTGATCGGCCTTGTGAGTTGGGGTCTTAAAAAAAGCACAGTTTTTATTTAGCTCGTTCGCGCTACGGAATATTGCATTTTTATTATGTAAAAACTTCCTAATTCTTCTGGCGCTAATCTTAATTGTAAATATGTGTGTTAATAAGTCACCAGTTTTAGGTTAGAATCTATATGTCTTAGTCATAAGTCACTAGCTATAAGTCTTAGATGTAAGTCACTAGTTATAATTGTAAATCTTAGTTGTAAGCCAGTAATATAAGTAGCTATAAGTCTTAGATTTAAGTCACTAGTTGTAATTGTAAATCTTAGTTTTAAGCCAGTAATATTAATTCTTTTATATATTATTTGTACAGCGCCCTTGAGGTGATTTTCCACAAAAACGGCGCTATATAAATTAGCCAATTATTATTATTATTAAGAAAACTGTCAAAATGTGTCGTATATGGCCGATTTAATAAATCAGGTACGCCTCATACGTCAGATATAAATATATCTGGTAATATTATATTATCGTGTTTCAAAAATTTCAGAATCACCCTTCTGAACGAATACGAACGACGGAAGCATCCAACATTCGATGGTTTTTGCCCTTTTGTCTTAATTGTCTCGTAACTCTGTCTTAATGCAAAAGATAACACGAAAGATAGAGAATCATCCTTCTGGTAACTGGTAACTGGTCACTGGTGTCTGGTGTCTGATAAAGTCAGGATATAGTTTTAGTCTACCCACAGTTCTGACGTAGACAGAGGCTGGCAGAAGATGCGCCCAAAGGAAGCTAAATTTTCCTTACTCCTAGAGGAAAAATTGCTCAAACATTTTCAAAACGCGAGAATCTTCAACAAACAACTAACACATTTCATCGGCTCGTCCCAGACGTCTGGGAGTCCAAATAATATCTTATGTAACTTGGCTACATCAGCATTATATCAAATCGTTATGGATCACACGTGTAAACTGTCCGTTCAATGGTTCCGATAGAAAGCGACGAAGATGAAATCAGGCCAAATATAATGGCGATCTCGGTCGTGGCGGTGATTCCGCGGTCGGTCCCGACTCATTCCTCCGTCCACCTCCGCCCGGTTTAATTGCGTACGTTTCGGTGACAGAATAACCCGCGAACGGGCTCGTTCCCGTATGCGACATCATTACATTGTCTAGACTTTTCAGCGGCAAGTCTAAAACCGTTCCGCGGGTTAAAAATAAAAATGACAGCTGAACACTACGGCCGCCGTATGGGCTAACCTCCTGGGGATAGACTGCGGGCAGGGCCGAAGCGAGGGGGTGGCATTCGGCGAACAAGCACAGGGCGCGATATACAATGGGGTTGTAAAACTTTGCATATTATTTGTTTATTTTCGTTTTTTCACTGAACTTTCAAACATTAATTCATGATGTGTTACCTAAAGCTACATAAAAAAAGTAGATACTTAAATGAAAACATAAAGATAATGATATTCCAAATCATACTTCAGGTAAAGCAAATGTTCTAGATTCCATATGAAACCCTTTGAGATGTAGCATCGTGTATTTTTTTATAATTAACTAGCAGACCCGGCCACACGTTGCTGTGGCTAACGAAAAACAACGCCATTACCCAACCTTTATAAAATCCATACCACCCGCTTGCGAGCTGCGCGCTGCCAGCTGCCTGAATTAAATATTTGAGTTTCTTGGCTTTTCTCTACTATAATAAGCATGTATTATACATATAAACCTTCCTCTTGAATCACTCTATCTATTGGTGAAAACCGCATGAAAATCCGTTGCGTAGTTTAAAAGATCTATGCGCCCATACATTTTGAGCGACTTCATTTTATACTACCTACGTAATGAAATGATAGTCATGAGGAATGAATCATATACTTCACGACGAACCATTGTTTTTTCCAAAAAATTGGGAGCGGATTGTTAATCTCACTATTTTATTTATAAATTAGTTCTGTACAGAAGGCCCTGAGAATAATGAAAATCTTTCAGGGCCTTTGTCATCTTAGAAGCTGGGTCTTTGGAGGTTGGGTCTTTTTAAAGGTATCAGAGGTCAGAGGAAGTTCTGGGAAGAAAAAAGGTATCAGGGATGTGTAGGAATCTGGGTGTCAGTGTGTCTAGCATCTGCCGCCAAGAGATTGACAAATCTCACCCCCTCGATCCAGACACCCCTGCTACGACTCCAAACGTAACGAACCTCTTAAGATGACTCTGCAGAGGTGTTGGTTATTCAATAAATGGTTCCCGGAGCGGTGGTAATCATGCTCTCCCCCTACATTGAAATATAGGTAATATTTTTACATATATTTCGAAATAATTAAAATACGCTTAAACATGAAAAACGCACCTCGTTTTAGAGAAGATACTTTCAGTATTCTTGTGGTGAGGGACCCTCATTCGAAGTCGGTGAAAATTATGTATTACCTTTTACTTCTTAGCCTTATTCTAATTCTCTTATACACCCCTACTAACTTCTACCTCCATACCTTCGTCCCTGACTCGCAATCCGAAGGTCGCCGGATCGAATCCCGGCGTGGGCAAATAAATTTTATTTGAATAATTTGTGTATTTCACAATATTTCATTAAAAATAATGTATACTATTTGCGGCACGTTCCAGGGTGAAAGATACTCTCAGTATCGCCCTGATGTAAGACCACCATTCAGAATTGAAAAGTTGTTTGAAATGGCGTTAGCCGTGTTTAGTGACCAGATCTGAAAAGCCAGGTACTTCCCCACCTTCCTCTCCCCCATAGCCTTCTCCTCTCCTCACAACGTGTACCCCAGTTGGGGATGCCATAGTCTCACTGGCTCCAGACGGGAGCAGTTGGGACTCTTGTGAGTTATTTATATAAAAAAGCAGTTAAATTCTAGTGTGATCACACGAAAAACAGCAAGCTTAATCCGTTCCAATGTTTAGAAATAAAATTCATCTCGCATGTCGCCTCTTGGAATAATTGCCTCCGGCCATAATTGCCCAACCTTCGATCCGACCCTGCTGGGAGGTGCGGAAAAAAATAAAGATTGTATGAACTGACGATGAATAAATGGCACTCGCCTCCGAATAAAACAAAGATGAAAATTTTCGGAACAAATTGAAGAACCAATTGGGTCATAATTTTTATGATTCAAAGTGGATAACTTATATATCGTCATTTAATTTTTTTAAATTACTCAAATCTGATAAATATTTCTAGACCACAAAATCCTAATTTTGTCGAAGCATTCTGTATAAGTCGAAATTTGCTTTCAAAATACATTCTGAATTATTTGTTATTGAGTGCAATCTATAAATAAATACTCGTAGTTGTTGTTTGTGATATTATGATGAAATTATTGAATGGAAAACAACATAACAATCAAATATTTAAACTAGCTTTGATATATTTTGTTAAGAAACATGTCTAGACTGACTTACATACATATTATAATGTAACGTCTATTTTCGGTGTAATTATAATGAAATTGATATTAAGATGTAAATACAAGATTTTTCCAAAACATTTTCATTTAATACCTACCTACCATCTTAACATATAATTACGTAAAAGCGAAATTATAATTTTATTTTGGGGTATTATTGAATGAGGGTGATGGGGTAGGTGAGAAAAAAAATAGGTGAAAATTTAAGGGCAGGGGTTCTCAACTATCCCTGGTTTCCTTACGTACTGGCTAAAAATGTGCTATTATGTATTCATAAATAAATGAAGAATTAGGTTTGTAAAAAAAAGATTATTTTTTTATTTTTAAATTTAAAAGTGTGGTAGTGATACAACCGCTCTCATCTGGAGCCAGCGAGACAATGGCATCCCCAATTGGGGTATTTTATGGGGCTGAAGGTAGTGGGGAGGGGAAGGAGATGGGGAAGAGGAAGTATCTGGCTATTCAGATCTGATCACCAAACACGGCTAACGACATTTCAAGCAACTTTTCAATTCTTAATGGTGGTCTTACACCAGGGCGATACTGAGAGTATATACCACTCTGGAACGTGCCACGTTATACCTACATTATTTTAAAAGAAATAATTGTGAAATAACACAAATAATTGAAATAAAATTTATTTGTCCACGCCGGCACTCGATCGGAGTAGTGAGGAGGGGAAGAAGATGGGGAAAGGAAGGTGGGTTTCAATTCTGAATGTTGGTCTTATACCAGGGCTATACTGAGAGATTCTACCCCTCTTGAACGTGTCGCAAATATACTACACATTATTTTGAATCAATTGATTTGGAAATAAAACAAATTAATCGAATTAAATTTATTTGCGTTTGCCGGGATTTGAACCCGCGATCTACAGATTTCTAATGGAGAGCTTTACCCCCCTCAAACACCGAGGAGGCCGACAGACAAGGGTGGAAAATAATGGAGGTGAAGTGCGCGGGGATACCTGAAAGCTTACAACTTCTGTCAACAGAGCAAATAGAACTCGGCAAAGACGGCGGATTCAAATCGCCAATGAATGAATTCGTAAAAAACATTTCCCTGAGTTCAACGACCTGTTCAAAACCTTTAAATTTTCGCTATTAAAAATAAATGTATACAGATTTCATTAATTTATTTCACACATAAGAATATAAACCATAATACTCTGCAGCGCGAGATTTCGATTTATTGAAGCTCAAAAAACTGTTAAACGTTAACTGGACGTACTCAAATACCTACATAAATAAGGTAAATACTCCCTAATATTTTAAGTACAAATTTCGGTAAAGTATGCTGAAAGCAAAAAAATAACAATAACATTCGTCAACATACATTATTCAGGGTTTAAAATACGAATTGAATTGAAAGTTCTTCAAAAATTCCACCCTTAGTATCATAGATTTCGCGATAGAAAACTTAGGCCATTAAATAGTTTAAGGGACAATTTACAAAAAAAACGTCTTCTAGGTTATATCAGCATAAACATTGTTGGAATACTTTCAAAACATGTAAGTGTTGTTTAGTAAAATGGGATGAATAAATCCTGTAGATACTTACGTGCGGGCGAGAAATAATAATTCCTGAAGTTACTTTCAGGCAGACCACTCACGTGGATAAACAAAACAAATGGAGGTTAGAACAGTTCCAGGCACTACAAAACGCGGCTCACACCGTTTAAAATCTACAATAATAATAAAACACACTGTTTATCTTAACTTTAAACACATTAAACATTGAAATTCGGGGTATTTATCGGTGAAATTCGGACTTTTCGACGCTCCGGACGCGCTACGGCCACATTACGCAAGGCGGAGGGGAACAACTGTCGGGAAAATCCGCCGTGGCGCTAGTGTCGCCTTGTCACTACAGATCAACTACAGGGCGCGCGCAAAATTACAAAAACCACAACAAATCGTAACGAAATAAAATAAAACAATTAAAGATCAAAAATAAATTTCAATGCTAAAATATAAACATTATTACAGATTTAACCTGCGTTAAATGATTTTTTCTTGTTGAAATGGTTGCTTGAAGTATGGAAAACTCCCCGCCCATTACTTAAGCGGTGATATTTCTGGATGAGGTTTGGAACACGCGTGTTCGTGAGACACACAGCGGGATATTTTAAAATCTAGTAATTTGTACATGTTGCGAATTTATTCGTATTATGTCTGCAGACATTCTTCTCATAAGATCAACATTTAAGAACGTTGTCTGCGCCGTGCGTGCGTACAATTAATATCACAAACATAATACAGAAAGACACAGAATTACACATGCCCAGAATGTAATATAAAGATTTTTTCATAAAGAATCCTGTTTTTTTGGAACGTACTACAAAGTATAAATAGTACCTACCCAGGAACCTATTATTAGTCGGACTTTAGTAGTTCTAAATCACGAATATAAAATATATTATGAGACATTACTAGAAACGATTTCTGTGATGTCTGGTGGACTTTAAACTTGTCTCTGATATTATGTCTGGACTGTAAATTATTGTATAATTTTGACAGTATTAATTTTCAGTTATTTGTTTGTGTTATTAAAAGTCAATAAATTATAGGTTATCTAACTTACATGCACATAAGAATAAAGACATGTTTTTTTCTCAAATGTAAGGATTATCAATACGTATTTTTAGACAAATTTAGATAGTCCCAATTTATAAATAAATCACATTACGTGCGCATGAGTACATAATAAAATTTCATGCGAATTTATTTGTTTTTGTTTAGACAATGTTTACTTATCCAAAAATAGTTTCCATATTCTTCCAAAATATTATTTTCGCTTACATAAACTTACTTAAACCAAAAGGTTTTAATTAAATAAACCAAAAGGTTTTAATTAAATAAAAGTCATTAATTAAAATAAAAAGAATTCATTAATTAAGAACCACAATTTTTTTAAATTACAATTTTTTAAATATTAAATTTTTTAGCATGTTCGGGAATTTTGTTTTACAATATTGATAGCTGGGATACCCGGATTCGCTCAGGGAGTTGAAATGAGATTGAACTGACGTTCGAACCCACCACGGATCTTGCTTTATATACCCCTACTAATGGGTAGCCCCACCCATACAAAAAAAGCTTCGAATGGTCCACAATGTTCCAGAACATTCAAGAGTGTTCTGAAATGTTCCACAATTATCTTGGATGTTCCGGAATGTTCCCGGACGTTCCAGACTATTCCCGAACATTCCACAACATTCCAGAATGGTCCGGTATATTCTGGAATGATGTGGAATGCTCTCAAATACTCTCGAATGTTCTGAATGAAAGAAATTTATAGAGGGCGAAAGTTCCAGCCATTATATCTTCAAAAGCACGCCTTTAAAAGCAGGAACCTTCTTCATGGATGGGGGATAGAGGGCTACTACATCATATAACTCCCTTGATTGTATCGGGACTCGTTTCTGAGTTTTAGCGGCACGCACATTGTGCGCTTTCTCTTATAATATATATAAATCTCTTTCTCTTATATATATAAATCCCTGTTTCCCTTGATCACGCCATAACTTCAGAACGACTTTACCTATTTCATTATTTTTTTGTAAAGTTACCTAATACTTTGTAGAAGGTTCTTACGGAGAGGAAAATTAAGAAAATTGCACAGAAATATGGATGATTTCAGAAAACTTAACGACTATTTTAACTTCGCACGTTTGACAGTTTGCGCGTTTGATGAAATTGAATTTAGCAGACAGCTGTTTTTTTTGTATTAAAAGAATTATCTACGGATTTTTAAAATTATAGATATTTTATATATGTATCTGTGTTAGGTACCAAATTTGATTGATTGTTCTTTTAATATACAAAAATGAATATATTTGAATAAAGAAATTGTAATGGGTGGCACGCGAGCTGTTTGAAAACTAAATGTACTGGGACTGAATATATGGAACGCAGGAGGGGGGTTGGCGAGACGGGGGTGAGGGAGAGGCGAGAGGGTGGGCGGGAAAGGTAGAAGGGAAACGCGTGAGGGGAAGGGGGTGCAGGAGGGGAGCGGGACGCACAGGAAAGGACATGCAGGGGGAAACAATTTATTTTTTGAATATGGCATTTCAACGCATGCCGGTAACCCTCTAGTAGAAAATAGATGCAGAAGAATAACATTTCAAGTAACTAAAATAAAGCGGCATAAAATATATAGAAACATAGATATAACACAGGCAACATACTCGTAGTCATATTTATACATAAGGTTACAAACGATATCAATGTAAAAATTTTTGATCTGTTAACCAATTTTTAATTTTTTTTTTTGAGTTCAATAGTGCAAATTGATTCGCTTTTTATGTGCATCGGCATCTCATTGAATATAGTAGGCACATGTTGTGAATATCATTTTAACTAACTTTAATATGCCCTTTTCGAAAAAAAAACTCATCCGGCCGCTTTCGAAATTTCGAACACATGACTTAGCTTGAAGTAAAATACAGCCTCGTATATTGCAGTTAATTCAAATCTCCCAGGGGAACATGGATTTTAAGCTACGTCACGAATTTTTAGCCAATCGCCGCTTTACCCCCTCGATGAGCTAACCTTGTTACGCATATTTTACGAACCTTGCGTAGCCCATATTTATTTGAAAATTTTGGAATGGACATACCTTCATTTTGACTATCTCATGTAATATGGCAGACTGGGATTGCACTATTCTTCCAGTCTTGCTGAATTAAAACAGAAAAATTTTAACGAAACAAAAAAAACGACTTAAAAAATGCATTCGTTTTTTTGTTTTGTTAAAATTTTTGTTAATTTATTTTTATTTTTAGTGAATTCCAAGTGCACTATCTAATTTGTCTGAATATGGGTAGACCTACTAACGTGCTGCTCAAATGAGGCAGATATTACTTGACCATAACGACATTACGGTAGGTGACTCAAAGATCCGGATAGCCTATAAAAGATTCGGCTGAGTATCGTTAATTTGCGCCTAAGAATTAAAGAGTTCTGTTACTTTGTCGTGGATCCCATAATCAGAACCTAACCAAACTCTCATCAAATTACTCTTGAAGTACATCCTTTCCAATAAAAAAAAAGAATCATCGAAATCGGTTGACGAGTTATTTGTCAATTTTTCGCGCACATACTTAATGCAAATTTAAGACTTATATGGTTTTCTCATTAATGTCACTATCAGAACTGGACCAAATTGAAATGGGACCACACGGGAAGCACCAGCTTTCAAACAAAAAATAATCATCAATATCGGTTCACACAGTCAAAAGTTCTGAGGTAACAAACATTAAAATCACCGTCAATCACCGACAAATCACCCTCAAACCCGTCTTCCTCCGTCCTTTAAACCTAATGTATACGTCTTGTCAAAAATTACAAAATGGATCTGAAAATTTTCTACCAAAATGTTAGGGGAGTTAGAACCAAAACAAATGACATAAAAAACGAAGTTATTATCAATAACTATGATATAATCTGCTTCACCGAAACTTGGTTGAGTTCATCAGTATTCAGTAATGAATTGTTTGATGAGCGTTACCTGGTCTTTCGGAGAGATCGCGAATCAACTAATTCTACATCTAAAAAAGGTGGGGGGGTATTAGCGGCAGTCAACAAGAATCTAATAACAACTAGAAAATCATCTTGGGAAAGTGACGGTGAAGATTTATGGTTAGCTATAAAACTGCATGAATATTCAAACTCGTTCATCTATATATGTGTTCTGTACATTCCCCCCAATTTATCTGTTGATGATTACTGTAATCGAATCAAAAATATTCAGGATATTTATTTGCAACATATTAATTCCAAATCTCAATTTATAATCATTGGTGATTTTAATATACCTGAAATTAAATGGACACCTGACATAACATATAATAACATAATACTAGCTCCATCCAATTATTTTAGTCACAAAGCTCATTCCCTTGTCAATTTGGCCTCAATGTGCAACCTTCACCAATTTAATTATTTACCTAACAAAAATTTTAATATTCTTGACCTTGTTCTTTCCGATAAAACCAATATTAATATTTCAACGACAGCTAACTTATCAAAAATTGATCACCATCATCCCTGTTTTGAAATAAATGTAAGTCTAGAAAAAATGCAATTCCTACAAGAAAATCACTCTCCCGTAAAATACAACTTCAAAAAAGGTAATTATGAAGGATGTTGTCATGATCTAACAAATGTAAACTGGATCTCACTTTTTAACAACTGTCATCTCAATAATAAGGTACAGTTATTCTACAATACACTATGGGATATTATAGACAAGCACATTCCAAAAAAAAAAACATACGTAAGAAATCACTATCCCAATTGGTTTAGCGAATCTCTAATAATGCTCCTCAAAGAGAAAAATAAAGTAAGACTTCGGGCTAAAAAATATAACAACCCGATAGACTATTCCGAGTTTGCTACTCTTAGAAAAAGATAAAAAAAAATGCTAAAAGAATGCTACACATCCTACATCAATCTAGTTGAGCGTGGGATAAAAGATAATGTTAAGGCTTTCTGGGCTTATTCTAAATCATTGCGTAATTCAAATTCGATTCCAAAAACAATGCATATGGATTCTATGATTGCAAACAATGGACAGCAGATTGCCAATATGTTCTCTAATTATTTTGGATCGGTTTATACTCAGTCGAATCCCACATCAAATACTTCCGGACTGAATGTTCCTCAATTCAACCAATTTAATCTTAGTAAACTTAACGTAAGCATGGGAACTATCAAATCTTGTTTAGAAAGCATTGATATACATAAAGGCCCAGGACCAGATAAAATACCTCCTTTGTTTTTAAGATGTTGCTCTAGCGCGTTGATCAAGCCACTTTTCATTATATTTAACGAATCATTATCTACGGGAACTTTCCCAGATTTGTGGAAAAATGCACATATTGTCCCAATACATAAATCTGGCGATCAATCTTCTGTGAAAAATTATCGACCAATTAGTATATTATCATGTTTTGCAAAAGCCTTTGAATCTATAATCTATAGTTCCATATTCGCACACTTTAAACCACAATTATGCATCAATCAACATGGATTTGTTCCTAACAGATCCACAAATTCCAATCTTCTCGATTTCTGTGATTATGTTTGCAATGCGTTTAATGAAAGAACTCAGGTAGATGCTATTTACACAGATTTTCAAAAGGCTTTTGATAAAGTAAATCATTTTATTTTACTACAGAAGCTTGGTCGTATAGGTATTCACGGTGATCTATTTAGGTGGCTTAAATCCTATTTGGAAAACAGAACACAGCTCGTTCTTATAAATGGGTATGAGTCACCTCCCGTAATTGTAACCTCTGGTGTACCCCAAGGGTCCAATCTTGGCCCTCTGCTTTTCTTAATTTTCATTAATGACCTAGGCCCCATGTTACGCTGTGATTTTGTTTTATTTGCCGATGATTTAAAGATTTACCGTAAAATTTCCAATGATTCTGACCAAGTTATGCTTCAAGAAGACCTTTTCACACTACATAACTGGTGTATTCAGAATGATATGTTTTTGAATATTGAAAAATGTTACATTATGACTTTCAGCCGTAACAGAATGCAAAAAGATTATGCATATTCCATAAATAATGCTCGATTAAATGCAGTTACAACCATCAGAGATTTAGGAATCATTCTTGATTCAAAATTTAAATTTGATGTACACGTCAGTGATATCACGACTAAATCCTTGAAAATGATGGGGTTTATACATAGAATATCTAAACCATTTAAAAAACCCCAATCCATTATAACCCTATACAACTCATTGGTCAGAAGCAAATTAGAATATGGTAGTGTTATCTGGAATCCACACTACTTAAAATATTCAAAAACTATTGAATCTGTGCAAAAAAAATTTCTGAGATTATTATCATTTAAACTTGGACTAAATGCCTTACTCCAATCTTACGAGGAACGACTCCAATATTTTAAGTTTACTACTCTGGAAAAAAGAAGAAAAGTTGCTGACTTAATGAGTCTATACAAAATCATTCATGATAAGCTTGAAACAACTCACTGCCTGAGCAATATTCTTATTAAGGTCCCCAATAGACGTAATTTAAGGAATCAGAATATATTTCATCTTGAATTATTTAAAAACAATATTGCATACTTCAATCCACTGTCTCGGATGTGTCGACTGTATAATTCCATTGAATGTAACCATATAGACATCTATGCAAATAGTCTCGCTTACTTTAAAAAGCAAATTAACAATAGACTAACCTAACATGTAATTGAGAATTGAAAATACTTATCTTAATACTTATCTTGAACTTGAATGTGAATGGCTGTTCTTCACTCTATTTGTACTTTACTTTTTTTGTTTTTCTGTTTTTTTACATCGTATATCGATCTTTTTTTATCTTTGTTATCTCTATATTGTATCATCACTATTTTTGTTATCTCTTTTTATACCTCCGTTTATATTTTGATATTCCTAATTTCTGTTAACAACTATTAAACTGTGCATTCTGTGAACATTTTTAAGTGGACTATTAACATGTACGCTTTTTACAATGCTAATCCAATGACTTTTTTCTGTTAATACTCTGTAAATGTTCCAAAACAATAAATAAAATAAATAAATAAATAAATAAAAAAATACAGTCGAATTGAGAACCTCCTCCTTTTTGAAGTCGTTTAAAAAATCAAATGAAATACTTTATAAAAAAATAGTAAAACATCCCCCAGAACCATTAGTTTTGAATGTTATCCAGGCTTCCACGATAAATCTTACATGGTGTAATAAATATAACACCTTATGACTGGATGTAATGTAGTCTGCGAAATGTCCTTTCGCAACGGACATAGGTAAAATAGATAGGCTATCACGTGAAAGGCCGGATATTACTGCTACGCGCCCTGCATATTTTATGTGCATCCCTTCGCCAGTCTGGCCGGAGGTTTACGGTCATCATCCCTTAACCAATCCAACCCGTAATATCGCAATTTGAAACTTTATAATGTTTTGTAAGACGGCTGGTTTGTGTAGCTGAGGATGAATGGAGAAAAATGAACATATGTGCTTTTTGAAAAACCGATTGAATTATGTGTGTGTGTGTTTTTTTTTCTTTTTTTTTTTACTTTTGCGCCATTTTTTTTACCAATAAATTCCTTTATTATTTATTTACAGTTTTTTACATTTTTAAATTAAGTCCCGTTAAACTGATTGATATCAGTTTGTCAACGGGTTCTTTTCACATTAACTTTTTTTTTTTAAATATAGACAGGTACATAAAATATACACATTATATATATTAAAAAAAACATATATTTTGGAAAAAAAAATTCTTAATAAACTTTATAAGAAATACAGAACAGAGAAAATTAAAGAAATAAAAAGAAAAGACAAGAGAAAATAATAAAGGAAAAAACATTAAAACGAAAAGCGGAAAAACAGAGATTAGCACTAAAAAGTTCTTTCACTAAACCATTTTTTTAGCGTACATTTCCTTCTGAAATTTAATTCACAGCTTTTCATTGCGTTGGGTAACATGTTGTAATAATGATTGGAAAAAGGTATTCTAGAGTTCTTAGACCGTATTTACTTAGGTGTCTGAGAATTATAAGTCCATCGTTTGCAGTTAGTCTTGTATTATGAGCATGAACCAATTACAGAATGAGCGCACCTAAACGGGGATACACAAATATGCTCTTGAAATATAACGTCTCCACTCTATCTAACCGGCGAACATACCTTGACCTAATGACCCTGAACGTTATCGACTGTCCTGACTTACTCAAACTAATTAATTTTAAAATACCACCCAGAACAACTAGGCTTAACGACTTATTCCACATTAACCGGACACGTACAAATGCTGGTGTCAGGGATCCAATCAGAAGAATGTGCGAATTGTTTAATAAAAACCACAACCTTAAGGATTCCGATATATTTTTTGATACTTATAGCACTTTTGGTAGAAAATTGAAGGCTGTTTTCCTATGAAAAAGAAAACCGATATTTCATTCACTATACTTTTTATGTGCTACTTTAACATGTATAAAAAGTGTATTTGAAAATCTTTATTTATCAAGTCAATCAGTGAGAAATAGTTGGGGTGCAGCGAATTCTCAAGTTATTGTTTATAATATTGTTTTGTTAATTACTGTCTGTATCTGTGTTTTCTCCTTAAGAGGAATATAAACGCTAGAAATATTTCGAATCTCATGCCATTTTAAAATCGAGCGTCTTTTTGCACGAGGCAAGTAACCGAAAAAGTTGTTTTTATTTATTTTGTGCATAATTTTATAAGAACGAAAAAGAGTTAGAACATGGAAAACCTCAAAAATAGTCTTATCCATAAAGGGGTATTTTTTAAAAATTGTTTCTTGTATTACTTCATAGTTAAGTCATGAAAAAACCTTTTTTTTTGGTGGTTTACGCTTATATTTTTTGTTATGTAAATAATAATTTTATTGTAATTCCAATACATAGAAAAGCTAGTAAAAGCTTCGATTTATCCTTAGCATATTTTTTGATGTTCATACTGTAAGCCGAGTCGTCGTAAAGATTAATCAAAATAGTATCTAAATAGGATTTCACGTGTATATTAATCTTAAATAAAATAATAAAAAAACACTACTTTATTATATTCAGATTGAGATATATGTAGACTCGCAATTTTAAACAACAATATAGCACGAAAAGATAACGATTATTATCGTAAAAGTGATCTAAATAACCAACACCCCTTCCATGGGTCACCCCAAGTGGTTCGCTACGTTTGGTGACTTAGCAGGATTCATGAGGTAAGATTTGTCTAGGTCTTGACGGCACATGTGTTTGCCCACCTACTGCGTGGCCGGGCAGTTCGGAAGAAACTGGTTATTTTTCACCCCTTTTTTCACCTCTCCAGGCGGACTCTCTCGGCTTATCGCCTTGTACCGCAGTGGGTGGGATGGATACATACATCTGTCATTATTGGAAACATTGACCCCAGGTTCTAAAAATACCCTTCACACAGCATCCCCAAAGATGGCATACGCCCCGAGTAAAATGGTTTTCCTCAGGTTCTCCCGTGTGGAGCAAATGTAAAAAAACACAATTCGTAAGTTACATATGCTGCCTTAACTTTTTTTCGTTAAATAACTTTTTCAGTTAATAAGAGTCAGATTACATTATAAAAACAAAAAATATGTTATATAAAAATTGAAGTTTTTCCTACCGTTTCCATAAAGTGTAGTTAAAATAAAATTATTATTTACTTTATAAAAAATATAAGCATAAGCTACCAAAAATATTTTTTTTTTCATTAAAAATTTATAAACGCGTATAATAAATATCTTTTAAAAAAATTACCTGTGACAGTTTGCATTGCTTAACTTTTTATCCTTCTTATAAAATTATTCACAAACCACTCGCTTAAATCGTGACCCCTAGACTCCGTTTTTCAACCGATTTTATACCTATTAATTTCTATACCTATTCTGATATTAATTATTGATTAAGATCTAATTGAAAAGATTGTTCTAATTATTATTATCTTATTACTTATATTCGTTGCGATATGAGGCACACAATCATTTATTAGGAACTATTTATTGGATAACCAACAACTCTGCCACAGGTCAACCCAATGGATTCGCTACGTTTGGTGACTTAGCAGGGGTGTTGGGTTCAAGGGGTGAGGTTTGTCCGGGTCTTGGCGGTGGATGTGTCTGCCTATCAGCTGCGTGGTAGGCCGGATCGGGAGAGACTGGATGAGGGAGACCTTGTGACCTCTCAAGCAGAACTCTTGGAACATCGCCTTGCACCGCAGTGGGAGGGTTGGATTCATACGTCCGCCACTCCTGGACCCACTGAAGCCCAGATTCCTACCCACCTCTCATATCCTTATCCTTTCCAGAACTTCCTTTCCTTCCTTTCTTTAAAAGACCCTCCACGCAGCATCCCCAAAGATGACATAGACCCTGAGGGAAAATATTTTCCTCTAGACCTTCTGTGTGGAGTTATTGTAAAAAAAACACAAAGAACAAAAAACATTTTTGGCTTATGGCATCCTCTTACTATATTTGTTTATTTTTTAGGTTAATTTCTTTCTCTCAATATAAAAATAATAATCACTTGGGGTGACAATGAACGGCAGATGAGTTGATTATTCTATAAATGGTTCCCGGGGCGTTACCCATAACCGCGAACCAAATTCAAACATGGTTTCGATTTAGAAAGGTGGTCTTTCACCAGACTGATTTAGATAGTATCTTCTTCTTCCTCTTCTTGTGCCTTGTCCGTTCAACGGACGTGGGCTATCATGGTGGCTATGCATACTTTGCTTACTGCGGCCCAAAACAGCTCTTCAGTAGACTGGCTAAACCACTGTCTTAGGTTTTTCAGCTATGGTTCTCCTTCTTCCAGGGCCCCTCTTCCGGCAATCTTTCCCAGCATCATGAGATGCAAGATCTCGTACTTCTCTCGTATGTCTCATCATATGTTCAAGATATTGAAGTTTTCGGATTTTTATAGTTTTAATAACTTATTTTTCTTTATTCATCCGTACCATTACATATAGTATCTACAACCACAATAATTATAATTGTATTGTATTGTATTGTACTCTTCGATACAACGATTTCACACTATGGGAAATCAGTACTTAGGTGATATTGACATATTTAACATAAACTTGGCGAATTTTGTTGATCATGTAAAAAACTTATTCCAAAACATATCTGTTTATCTGAAAACCTATGAAATCGCTGTATTTTTGTATTTTTATGACTTTTTTATCTAATTTTATTTTTATAATTTCTGTATATGTGTAAAAATCATCTGTCATGGTCATGAATTATTTGTACTACCAAACATGTAAAAGCCCTTTGGGCGTTAAATAAATAAACAAATAAAGTTGACGTTGTATAAAACATTTTAATGTTAGATAGGTATCTTACAATGATCGCCATTAATGCCAATGCACTTATAAAATACAATAAAAAAACAACGGAAGTTCAGAAACATTTTCCAGCCATTACGAATGGAGAATTAGAGAAAAAAACTCCCCCTTCATATTTTATTGTCATATCTGTTTTTCCACAGTAGCGCAAGTGTAACTGTTAATTTTCCAGAACCATGCTGTGTTTCATTTGAGAGCGCATTCAGCATGTAGGTGCCAAGCTAATGGCACTTTTCATACACCCTGTGCTCGCTGAAGGGATAAACCGATCGGAGGGGGTTGCGGACATTTCCGTTAGCTCGAAGATAGATAAAATATTCCTTACTTTTAAGATACACTATATAATTTTTGTTGTTTGTTTTTGGGGTGTTATGCCGTGTTACGCTACCTCCTCCTTTAGCCAACGTTTCGGACAGCGTTACAGTGTCCATCGTCACACATCTGCCCTGATTATGGACACTGTAACGCTGTCCGAAACTTTGGCTAAAGGAGGAGGTAGCGTAACACGGCATAACACCCCAAAAACAAACAACAAAAATACTTTTGGCCGTGAAAATCTAAAATCATATCACACTATATAATTCTTCATTTATCTTGATATCTTTATTAATTTTTTCATTTTCATTCTCATTGTGTTGCTATTTATTATTTGTCGTTATTTTGTAAATATAAATTATACCCAATTGTTATAATTTATATTATATACAAATTACAAAAATTAGTATAATTTTTTTTTGGTTTCTTAAATATTAACGGTGGTGTACCAATTTCTCCTCGATGGCATCTTCACCTTGTCGGGGTGAGGAGGCTTGAGTATTCCAAGGAATCTGAGAGCTATGCTGGCGGTAGTGTTTTACCAGAAGGGCCTCCCAAGCCAGACAGGTCACAGATGAGGAGTCAGACTAAGAGAGATCCACTGCTAGAGGGCAGCAGTACCTGGCAGTATTGAATCAAGGCGGAGAAGAGTAACTTCGGTACGGCTTGGTATCAACATTTTGCAAGCGATGATAACGTATTTATCTAACCGGTTGCAATACTGCAATGAGGAAAGCAACGGAAAACTACCTCATTATATCTTCCCAGGAAAAATCATGGTAATGGCTGATAAATACAACGGCCCCGAGTACGGGCGCCCCTTAAATGGGGCAGGGGTGCGAAGAATCTCCCGGTCAGCTGCTATCAAGATAAAAAGAAAAGAAGAAATAAGTAAAATAGGAACATGGAATGTAAGGAGTATGCTCCAACCAGGAAAAATTCACAACACCATAAAAGAAATGCAAAGATTGAATATCAATATACTTGGTATAGGAGAGATGAGATGGAAAGATTCAGGAAAATGTACTGTAGACGACTATACTGTCTACTACTCTGGTGATACTAAATCCCGGAATCGAAATGGAGTTGGCATTATCGTTACAAACAAAGTAGCAGGTGCCGTGACGAATACCATTCCACATTCAGACAGGATCATTATGATACAAATTCAAACATCAACAGTAAATACTAATATTATTCAAGTATATGCACCTACATGTGATTGTGAAGAAGAAGAATTGGAAAACTTCTATGAAAATTTAACGACAGTTCTTTCCTTCACAAAAAACATGAAATAACTATACTAATGGGCGATCTTAATGCTAAAATCGGTAAGGGTAAAGAATAAGATGTTGTCGGGGAACATGGTCTCGGTACAAGGAATGAAAGAGAAGATCGGTTTGTCCAATTCTGCTTAGAAAACGAATTAGCAGTTACTAATACATTCTTCAAATTACCAGAAAGGCGTTTATATACATGGAAGTCGCCAGCAGACTCAGTCCAGAGAATTGTACGAAATCAAATTGACTATATTACCATCAACAAAAGATACAAGAACTCGATTAAGTCTGCAAAAACATGCCCGGGTGCTGATGTACCATCAGATCATAATCTACTCCTGGCTGAATTTAGGTTGCGTTTTAAGAAAATTGTTAAAAAAGAACGGGCTTTGAAATTAGATAAAAACAAGCTTAAAAATAATGGTCTGTGTAAAAAAGCAACGCAAATATTAGAAAAACAATTCGCCGACCTCCAGACTCAACTATACAATAGTGACGAAAATATCTAAAATATTGAGTACATCTGCAATGAATCAAAGAAAATCATCACAGAGATTGCAAAGGAAAAATTCAAAGAAGAGACGCCGCAAAAGAAACAGAAATGGATGTCAGACGAAATACTAAACCTCATGGAAGTAAGAAAAAAATACAAAAATCGAAACATGGAAGAATACAAAAGAACCCAAACAGAAATTCGAAGTAAAATTAGGCAAGCAAAAGTTGATTGGCATATTCAACAGTGTGTTATAATTGAAACCCACAATGATAAACATGATATTTTCCAAGTGCACAAGAAAATCAAAGAATTGACTGGAATAAATCGTAAAACCGACATAGGGCAACTGGAGGACCAAGATGGAAAACTTCTAACCGATATTAACAAAAAACTAAAAAGATGGAAAGACTACATCTCAGAACTCTTCAATGATAATAGAAGCGCAGAATATGATATGGGAAATATAACAACAGGCCCACCAATCACAACAAATGAGGTAGAACACACAATTCGTCTCTCTAAAACTGGGAAAGCAGCGGGCCCAGATGGAATACAGGCTGAAATCCTTAAACTTATAGGAAATAAAGGGATCCTAGTATTGACGAGTCTCTTTAACTCAATATATAATACAGGAATTATTCCACTAGATTGGCTTCGATCCACTTTTGTTACTCTCCCTAAGAAAGCAAAGGCAAGAAAATGTAGTGACCACCGCACAATTAGTTTAATTAGCCACTTATTAAAGATATTTTTGCGAATTATACATGGACGCGTATATCGCAAAGTGGAAGAAAAGATAGGTATCACACAATTTGGCTCTCGAAATGGGTTGGGTACTCGGGAAGCGTTATTTAGTATTCAAGTACTAATCCAAAGATGTAGAGATGTGAATACAAATGTACATGCATGCGTCATTGACTTCCTTAAAGCATTTGATAGAGTTAGACATGACAAAATGATTCAAATTCTGAAAACCTCCGGGATAGACGATAAAGATATAAGGATAATTGGTAATCTTTATTGGAACCAGAAAGGAGCAGTAAGAGTAGAGCAATGTCTAACAGACGAAGTAGAAATAAAGAGAGGCGTGCGACAGGGTTGTATTCTTTCACCTATGCTCTTCAACTTATATTCAGAAGAAATATTCAATGAAGCTCTGCAGAGGCTACTCGAAGACTTGTTATAAATGGGAAGATTCTGAACAACCTGCGTTATGCAGATGATACAGTACTTCTATCAAGTAACATTGAGGATTTACAACTTTTGCTGAATCAAGTAGTGAAGACTTGTGAGAATTTTGGGCTGGAACTGAATATAAATAATACAAAATACATGCTCGTAAGCAAAAATAACGCATTGGATGAAAATCTTTATATTGCTGGAACAAAACTAGAGAAGGTACAGAGTATTGTATACTTGGGCTGCAATGTAAATGATAGATGGGATCGTTCAGTTGAAATCAAATGCCGCATTGAGCAAGCTATGCTAAGCTATATCCGTATGAAAAAAATGTTCTGCAGTCATGATCTCAACTTTGGATTACGAATTCGAATGGTCAGATGCTACGTGTTTTCGATATTATTTTACGGAATGAAAGCATGGACGCTTACTGAAGAACTTATTAGGCGACTTGAGGCATTCTAGATGTGGATCTACTGAAGAATACTTAAAATAAGCTGGATGGACAGGGTTACAAACGAAGATGTTATGGTTCTTTTTCGTTATTTGTTTTTGGGGTGTTATGCCGTGTTGCGTTCCCTCCTTCTTTAGCCAAAGTTTCGGACATCGTTGCAGTGTCCATCATCAGGGCAGATCCGGCAGATCCGGTAGATGTGACGTGTGTAGTCACATCTACCGGATCTGCCGGATCTGCCCTGATGATGGACACTGCAACGATGTCCGAAACGTTGGCTAAAGAAGGAGGGAACGCAACACGGCATAACACCCCAAAAACAAATAACGAAAATGCTTTTGGCCGTGAAAATCTTAAAACTTATATGTTATGGTTCGGTTGAATAAAGAAAAGGAAGTATTTAAAACTATAAAAATCCGAAAACTTCAATATCTTGGAAATGTGATGAGACATCCAGAGAAGTATGAGATCCTGCATCTCATAATGCAGGGAAAGATTGCCGGAAGATGGGGCCCTGGAAGTAGGAGAACCTCATGGTTGAAAAACCTGAGACAGTGGTATGGCCAGTCTACCGTGGAGCTATTCCGGGCTGCAGTAAACAAAGTCCGCATAGCCAACATGATAGCCAACTTCCGTTGAACGGACAGGGCACAAAAAGAAGAAGACCAATTTCTAGACATTTTTTTTTTCTAGAGTTTTCTTTCACGTGTACATGAATGGTAGTGAATTACACAGTAATCACGTCAAAAATATGCAAAAAATATGCATACATGTAAAATGAACACTTCAAACCAATTTTCGCTCCACACAGGAGGCCCCGAGGAAAACAATTTCCCTCGGGGCCTTTGTCATATTTAGGGATGATGTGGAGGATCTTTATAGGAAAAGGAAGAAAAGGAAGTTTTGGATAGGAAAAAGGTATGAGCAGGAGTACGTGTGTCCAGGAGAGACGGACGTACAAATCCATTCCTCCCCCTTCGATGAATCGAGAGAGTCTGGCTGGAGAGGTCAAAAGGTCTCCCCCGACCCGGTCCGCCACATAATGGGTGGGCAGACGAATCCGCCGCTAAGAACTAGGCAAACCTCACCCAGTGAACCCGGATACCCCTGCTAAGTCACCAAATATAGCTAACCACTTGTAGTTACTTATGGTATTGGTGGTTCAATAAATGATTTCCGGGGCGGCTGTACCTATACCCGCCTCAAAAATTGTGGAATGATTTATAATTATTATTGATTTATAAATATTATGATTTATATTTATAATTATTGTTTTTACATGAGCTCCGCACAGGAGGCGCGGAGGAAAATAACTTCCCCTCCGGGCCTATGTCATCTTTGGGAATGTTATATGGAGGGTTTTTTTAAGAAAAGGAAGGAAAGGAGAGTTCTGGGAAGGAAAAAGTTTTGAGGGGTGGGTAGGAATCTGGGGTTTAGTGTGTCCTAGTCATCCGTCGCTAAGACCTAGACAAATCTCACCCCATTAACCAGTGCACCCCTGCTAAGTCACCAAATGTAGCGAACCACTTGAGGTGACTTATCGCAGAGGTGTTGGTTATCCAATAAATGGTTCCCGGAGCAGCGGTACCCATACCCGCCTCCCAAATTGAATATAGTGAAACTTTCTTAACCCTTAGTAGAATTGTGGTATTCTAATGTTAATTCCTTGATAACTGTATTTCAACTCCCAACAATTCTTATTTGATTATTTGTATTTGTGTTTTAATATGTATCTACGTGTTCGATTATGTACACGTATGCGAATACCTGTGTGTATGTATGTACATATATGTAAATGTATGTGTGTGTAAGTTTATGTATATATATATATATGTACCGGCCTCGGAACAGACTTATTCTAGTGAGGCGGGCTACTAACTTTTTTGTATAAGATATTATTATTACAATAAACGCCCGGGTTGCCGGCATTGAATAAAAATAAAATAAAAAACACATAAAAAATAATTGTATCCTAAAGTAGCAGTGAGCTTGGGATGACCAATGGCAGAGGTGATGGTTATTGGTTATCCGTACACAAGTAGAATATTTTAAATTTTGGAGGCGGATATGGGATACGCACATTGTAAACCACTGTTCCTGCTCTCAACAGAAAACAGAGACAGGCTCAGATACATGATAATGCATTTTTAAAGATAAAAAAAATCATAAACGGCCTTACTAAAGAAAAACCACAGCACGATCGTTAAACTGTATGTTTGTTGTTTAATTGATTGGCAGTCCCAGCAAGAATGCGCATGACATACGGTCTAGCGTAACCACACTCAGCTTCCGCGCCCCTTAGCCGGTTCCTCGGTGATGTCTCAAAGAAAAGTAAATGGGAGATTGGGGGGAAATACCCGACGACCCTAAGGAATTCAGCGTCGAGTAGCCGGAGGCAAGGCGAAGGAGAGCCGAGGAAAGATTGAAGATTGAAGAGAACTCCCAACCGTTTGCCATTCCCTTATTAATTATCTACTGTGTCTTCTTCCCAAACAGGTGCTTGTAGGATTCGCTGGATACAATCACCCAGCGCTTGCCACCTCGTGGACTTTCACCAACCTGTCCCATTGTATTGTCTATATTTTGTCATACTAACACATATTGTATCTGTATTTCCCGCTAAGCACTTGCATACTGCTTACTAAAAACGTATGCAGAGACATTGGAGGTCTAGTTTCGTTATCAAATGTAGAGTCGTTTTTACCAAAAAATTAGAGTCCTTGCAAGAGCCGTGAAGGGGTAACCATCTGTTACCTATACCTGGCCCCCTAGCATGGTCGATCGACATAGGTTTTATCGAGAATGTCGGTAGCTTGTCATCGCTCCCGAGCATGACTGCAGGCCGCTAACGAACAAACAATTGTTCACGTCAAATAAAATAGGATGCCCTTAATCGTTGTGAACTGTTGTTTGTTCGTTAGCGGCCTGCAGTCGAGCTCGGGAGCGATAACAAGTTACCGACATTTTCGATAAAACCTATATCGATTGACCATGCTAGGACCCCAGGGCGGGTAAGTGGTGGGTCCTCCAATGTATATTTGTTGTACGTTATACAAATCCCATGCATGTTTTGTTACTAAAAAAATTATCTCTAAAATGTAGTTATTTCGAACTTGCAACACCTGTCGCGCATGCGCAGACGAGTTTTTTGCGGCGCGCCACTCTTGGCAATGGCGGTTTTTCGTGTGGATATTTATCTTTTTTAATTAATTAAGAATAGCGTTTTTGTTACATAAAATGGTCACTTTCTTATTATATTCCTGTATTTAATGTATTTACAACTTATTTGTGGTAGTTTTCGTCAGTTTTATTCAAGTTAAATTATGATAATCGTATTTTGTAAATTGAAGTGTCAGAAAATGGTTTTTAGGTTATATTTTTATTAAAACTTCATTTTAGGCTTTTTTTATTTTGTAAGAACTTCTTCAAAATTATGTTTTATTATAACGTAAGTATCTAATTCTAATACATACATGTTGGTAAAGGTATCAAAGAAATTGACACTTTAAGATGTGCATGAAATGCATAAAATATCAGTTTTTTTGTCGTTAAATTTTAGATATGAAAAGCAAACTTTAACATTTAAAAAAAAAATAATTATTGAATGGAATGAGAAAGAGTGAAGTGACAGTTTTTTAAAAATTTATTAAATATAATGACTGCGTTTTTTTATTTTATATTTATTAAATTTTTTTCTATGTTTTGATTTCTATGTAATTGTGGTAAGCTTTTTTTTCAAATATTTTTCGTTTTTGAAGCTTAAAATATGTCGATTTTGAAATGCTAAAGAATGTTTCAAATACAAAAATCTAAAAGATAATTTTATCTGGTTTCTATTATGGTAATTTTTTTATGACATCGTCAATAATAAGAAATATATAGAACATTCAAAATACATTGAAAAAATTCCGAAATCCGATGAATTATTTTTATTAACTGTATATACAGCTGTTAAACTACCCCCTCAGGCTGTGTAATCTATGTATATATCTTTATTAACTGTATATACAGCTGTTAAACTACCCCCTCAGGCTGTGTAATCTATGTATATATCTTTATTAACTGTATATACAGCTGTTAAACTACCCCCTCAGGCTGTGTAATCTATGTATATATCTTTATTAACTGTATATACAGCTGTTAAACTACCCCCTCAGGCTGTGTAATCTATGTATATATCTTTCCATGAACAATTTTTTTAATTAGTAATGTTTTCACATCCGCGGCCATCAATTGAATAAATTTTTCACGGGGTTTTTTATTAAGGCTGAAAATGTTTATCGACAATATAATTTTTTTTTTTAAATCGGAATTGATAACCCTTATAGAATGTTTGTATTCAGTGGCTGTGTTACCTTGTGCTAACCTACGCTACCCTGTATCTACCCTTTATCTCCCGCTTCTACCTTGTTTCTGTAGAGACCAGGAGCAGTGCAGGTACGAGTAATAATAGAGATGCAAAATGAACACAGGATAAAGTTACGAAGATGGCCCCGGGTGGTGTGGTTTGAATTTCTCCTATTTCAAATGGCATTCACGTGGAAATATAAAATTCTGTAATAACAAGGGATTTCACGAAATAAGGTACCTACCACATTTCATTCGTTATATCTCCCCATTTACATGGCCAAGTAACTAGTGAAACATAATTTTAAAGTTTATACAGTTTTTGTCGTTTTAAAGGTCAGTTTAAAATGTGGTGGGAACAAGAAAATATATTGCTAAAAAAAAGCACAAGTCCCAACTGATCGGAGCAGGTACAACTCTTAAAGTGGAAGGAGATGGGATAAGGAAGTTTGGGAAGTAAATCTGACTATAGTCTTTTCAAGCAACGTTTTCAATCTTTAAAAAATATATATATTGAAGCTTTATCACATTTCACGGTTATGGCAAAGGTATTATTGTATATTTTGTATTTTTTTTAATAGCACAAAATAATAAGAAAAATAAAAAATAAATATTACAGAAAAAGAAGTCTCAATAATTTAGATTTGGGAGGCGGGTATGGGTACCGCCGCCCCGGGAACCATTTATTGGATAACCAACACCTCTGCCGTAGGTCATCCCAAGTGGTTCGCTAAGTATGGTGACTTTGCAGGAGTGCCCGGGTCTACGGGGTGAGGTTTGTCTAAGTCTTGGCGACCGATGCGTCTGCCCACCTGACATGTGGCGGGCAGGATCGCGATAGATTGGTTGAGGGAGGGATTTTATCTTCTCCAGCCGGAATCTCTCGGCCCATCGCCTTGCACCGGGTTGCAGGGATGGATTTGTACGTCCGTCATTTCTGGACACTCTAACCCCCAGATTCCTACCCACTCCTCATACCTATTTCCTTTCCAGAACTTCCTGTCCTTTCCTTCCTTTAAAAAACCCTCTACACATTATCCTCTTAGATGACAGAGGCCCTGAGGGAAATTATTTTCCTCGGGGCCTCCGGTGTGGAGCTAAGTTAACTTTTTTGTTCACTGGTGCTCTTTCTGAAAACAAGATGTTAAAACTCTATTTACATAAATTTTGTTGTCTTTAAATGAGCGATGGTTATATAAAAAAATATATCTTGTATTTATTATTTGTATCATTAAGACTTGTGAAAAAACAAAGAAAAAAAATAAAAACATCAAACTGCGGTGAAGCCATTTAAAAACGATCATTTTATATAACTTCCACAAACGTAGGTATAGGTAGATACTTCTAATGAAATTCGAATTGCTTTTATTATTTATCAAAAAAAAATATTTATACAGGGTGGTGTATTAACTTCGGGAGGTGATTCTACACCTTATTATAAGTAAAAAAAGATTTAGGGGTAGTTTTGTGGTAAAAAGATAAAATTCGACCGGCGGGTGCGGCCAGCATTATTATGTTCCGTTGTTACGATACAGGCCCATCACAACCATGCAATGTTGCCACAGTCGTGCCCGGCAGGTTATCAGCAAGTAAAATCGTACCTCACACTAAGGATTTTTAGTAGGTACGTCTTTTTGTATGGGAAAAAAATTTTACAATTTCGGAAAAAGTTGTTAATCTTTTTTACTTCTACCGTCATGTAAAATCACTTCCCGAAGTTCATGCACTTTAACCCCGGACAGCTTGTATATAATGTAGCAATAGGTTAAATCCACGTTTAAAGCGCCGTTGGTTAAGTTATTACCTTAAGTATTTCCATCCGAGATATTGGTTCTCCGAGTAATTATTTCCAAGTGACTACATCAATTCACTAACTTTCTCCAAGTTGGCGGCGGAGGTTGTAGATTCGTAGCCGCCTCTCCGCCGTAGGGGACCGCGCCGTAGGGGACCGTGCAAGACTGATTTCATTATTAAAACGACATATGAACTTAGTAGAAAGAATTAAATTAATAATGACATTTGTGTCTATCTTGGTGCCATTTAATAAAAAAAACTACATATTTCGTAGATTACAATGTGTCGAAAATGTACAATTTACAAGTTTTTCCGAGCAGTCGGTTTTTGGTTTTGAAATGATAATATGGTTAGTTGCTACCGGGATGATATTTATCCAGTTACTACTTCTCTTGTTCCAGATTTCAATACATTTCCGGCAAGGTGATAGTTAAGGTGAGCGTCCATCTGTCCGCGCTGGCCGCAACACATGCACGGCACGCAACGGATTTTTCTATATCTTTATATAGATAAATCCGTTGCCGGTACCGACCGTCGGTATTTTCCGATAGTGGACGCAGTGCTGTACTAATTTATATAAAGATTTCGGTTGCAGTGCACGACCGATGGTCGGTGCGTACGTCGGTCGTCATTTGTTGTCATTTGTCATCGCTTGTCATTTGTATGAAAATTCATAAATCGTTCAGTGCAGGACCGACCGTACGCATGCGTATATCGCTACGCAGTACGTACGAGAATCGTCGGTCGAGCGCGTGCGCATGCGGACCGTCGGTCGACCGACGAGCTAGACAGTGTTGCATCGATCGTGGGTGACGATCAGGTGTACGTGATATCTACGTCTTCTGTTCCTAACACGTCTACGAAGATAATAAGCAGCAATTAAACTATTTGTAAACGCGTCCATTTCGCGTACGACGTACGGTCAGCTTGTTGGTCAAGCGTGAACTGACGGTACGCACCGACGGTCAATCGGTGGTATGCGATCGTCAGGACCGACCGTACGCACCGACCGTCGGTCGTGCACTGCGACCGACCATAAAAAATCCGTTGCGTGCCGTGCTTGCATTGGGACCGGCGCGGACAGATGGATGCTCACCTTAACTATCACCTTGCCGAAAAAGTATTGAAGTCTGGAACAATGGCAAGAGAAATAGTGCAAATTCAAGTATCTTTGTTTTGAAAACAGAAGAAGATTTGAAACTGTTTGGAAGCAAGTTGTTAGTGTTTTTCGTATACCCATAGATTCTCAACCTTTTTTTGCCCACCGCCCACTTTGAGAATATTTTTATTTCTAGCGCCCCCTAACTCGTGAATCCGAAACAGCAATTGTCGTCACGATTATATTTACCACAACGCGGGGGGGGGGGGGGCGTAACGGGAAACCACGACGGAGGGGGCGTGATCGGATAGGGAAAATATTTTTGTAGCAGTCACATGTGTCGCAGTCATTTTGGGTATGTGACGTCACAAAGCTCATGACCCCCCCCCCCCCCATACCTCCTGTCACAGAAAGGCCCCTAATGGGATGGGATGGGATGGGGCAAGTGGGATGGTGTGGGATAGATTTCTTTGGGTCTCCTACCGCCCCCCTGAAAGTCTGAAATGCCCCCCCGTTTTTCTCTTGGTCTTCTACCACCCCCCTGAAGGTCTGAAACGCCCCCACGGGGGCATTATCGCCCACGTTGAGAACCTATGGTATACACAATTTAATTTTTTTGGCCTATATCATCTTTAGCGACGCTGTGTGAAGGGTATTTTTAGGAAAGAAAAGAGAGAGAGTTTGGGGAAGGAAAAAGCAATGAGTGGTGGGTAGGAATCTGAGAATCAGTGTGTCCATCCTTCCAACTGCGGTGCAAGGCGATGGGTCGAGAGAGTCCGGTTAAAGGGGTCAAAAGGCGTCCCTTAACCAGTCTTCCTCGATTCAACCCGCCACGCTCCAGGTGGGCACACACATCCCCCCGCCAAGTTCCTGACAAATCTCACCCCATAAACCTGGGCACCTCTGCTAAGTAACCACACGTGGCCATCCACTTAGCGTGACCTATGGCAGGGTAAAGTAAGGAATTTGACCATCTCGGAAGTACCCAATATCGTTTAGTACTCGTTCGTTTTGTTGTGGCGATAATTACCTCGAGGGTGTCTGAGGGAACTGTATTACTATATTGTAATAGTGTCAAGTAATCGTTTGCAGATATACAGTGGTAAGCGATTGGTCATTCCTTTTTCCTTACGTATCTTGTTTTTTTTCTACATTTACTATAACCCAATTCCAGTAAACACCATTTCGACTTGTTTCGTTTTCAGTTTTTAAAGTCATTACAAGTGCATCTGAAAATAGTTCTACAAATCCGTAAGCAGTTTTGGATGCAACATCGGGTGTTTAATACCTGTGTTAAATAAATAATTACCAGTTTTTTCTCCATTACTATTAAATACAACTATGTGAATTGTAGAGGAAAATATAATTGTATAGGAGACTGCTGTCCAGAAATACTAAGATATTAGTGTACAAAACACTTATCAGACCAGTACTTACGTACGCAGCTGAGACTTGGGTACTAACTAAGAGGAATGAGCGAACACTGGACGTTTTTGAAAAAAAAATTTTGAGGCGCATCTTCGGACCGGTTCTAGAAAATGTATTTTGGCGCAAACGTTATAACAATGAGCTCTACACTCTGTTTAACGAACTAAACGTCGCAAAATTTATAAAACTGGGAAGACTTCGGTGGCTGGGTCGTGTGGAGAGAATGACCGAGCATCAAGCACCAAAGTCCCTGCTGAACTCAAGACCAATAGGGCGAAGGAGCCTGGGAAGACCAAGACTAAGATGGAGCGACAACGTCCTCAAAGACATATATATCTTGGAGCTTCTAAACCGGAGAGAGCTGGCACAAAACCGAGATGAATGGAGGAAAGTTCTTGAGAAGGCCAAGACCCACCAGGGGTTGTATAGCCAATACGAAAAAGAGGAAAATAAATTATATATTTTAGAAAAAATAAACGCTTAGAAAATACTTTTTTCCTAAAATAATAATAAAAAAGGAGAAAAGGAATGACAAAAAATGTGAAAAACATAGTCTTGAAGTTTGTTGTTACATTTTATAAATTCTGAGTTCCTTACCACAGTAGATTGTGATTGTGAACTTTGTTGACTATGCAGTGACGCCGCGGCAGAGCGACACTATTATGCACTACCAACAGTAAATTTATCGCTCAAAGGGGGGTTATCTTTAATCAAACAGGTTTTGGTTTTTGGTGTGTTGTATATGACGGAGGTCTAATGGAAAAAAAGTTTGTCGAAAATCCAAGAAACCGAAAATTTTTGACATTTTTGGCACGTTGTTTAATTTTTTTAAATTTTAGATCGGAGGGGAGGGGTGGGCTCTATGAGGCCAGGTTTGGATTTATTGAATTTTATATGTAGGTATTTCACAGCATTCCAGGTTAAAACCGCTAAAATGCTAAAATTGACAAAATATTAAAATTTTGGGTAATTTTGAATAAGGAACTCCAGTGAAAAATGTTATGGCTTTAAAAAAATATGTTCACATAGACCAAAAAACGCTGATTCTGGATATAAAAGTTTTATTTCATAATATTAAACGCAGAGTTTTTAAAAAATTATTAAAAAGTGCATTTTTAAACCTCTTCTCAAAACACAGCGTTAAGTTGGCATTACTGAAATGGTTAACGGTGACGTCACTGTTAACCTGTCACCTGGTGATAGTGTGTATTGTATTGTATTGACATTTGAAATGACTTGAAGTGCACACGTACCTATGTAATTCAACATTTCGTGTTTTTGGTTTATTTTCATACTGTTTATAGAGATTTAGATAAATAATAGTTATTGTGTTTATTGAAACATAATTTAGGCCCTCAACAATTTACGAAAAGGGCTATATTTGCGGACAATCTGCAATAAATTTTGTCTATTAGAGGTTAAAGTCGTGTCATATTTTGACATTTAGTTTATGTATTTTCAAATTGTTTTTAGTATAGGGCTTTTTATACCAGTTGTTACACACTCGTCATGATCAGTGTATTATAAATACCAGTGTTTCTGTATGTGTTATACATAAAACAATGTACCTACAAAGTAACGCCTGACACAAAACACGATGTCACATATATTTGCAATGAAAGAGATGATTTATTGTTTTTATATTGCACTTTGATTAAATACAATAACAGTAGCGGTGAAATGTGGACATTTTACCAATGTTTTTCTATATCAAAAGCAGTTAATCTTGAATAAAAAACACACCTCACACCTAAAAGTCATTACAAAGCATTCCGCCATTTCCGCCATGACCGCCATGATTCTTCATTCAAACAGGGATGTTCTGCCCCAAAAAACTATTTCCCTAGATTTCGAAGTGAAATTTCCATAGAATTTCACATTTACGCAATTACCTACGTAGCCACCTGATTGTGTAACACTAATCCTGTTATATGTTAATTTATATGATAATTATTTGGAAAGATATCGGAACTTGGTAAATATACTAATAATACCGTGATTTTCCAAATAAAACACTTTTTGCTACGTGAAGTAATAATTTAAAAGTACGAATACACTGACCACTGAATGACCCCCCCCCCCCCCGAACGTGTCACGTAGTATGGGTACGTTCCCTAATATCATTTTGAGTTGTAAGTGTTAAAAATAACATTGATGTAAGTACATGAACAATAATTAAGATTCATAATTCATAGGAATTCCAAAAAAAATATATATATAGAAATAATACCAGTAATATTGTCATATGTAATAAAAATTTTGCCAAAGTTCGAAATTTCCCTAGATTTTGTCCTGATTTCCCTTATCCCTAAAAAATATTTTTCTCCCCTATATCTAGGGAAATTTCCCTCGACATAACATCACTGTTTCAAAATGACAACTTAAAAAGTAAAAAAAAACTATTAGTGGGTGAAGACCACCATAGATACGGTGCGTTTCTGGGAGTCTTTAAAAATTAAAACTTTGACAATTATTTTAACTATTAAAACTAACTATAAAAATAAAAATAAAAATGCAGTTATTTAAGTTTGAAGGTCTTTATTCATTAAAAAAAATTTAAAAAATGGACTGGAGTTCTCTATTAAATACCTTTAAATCCATACAATTTTTTTTAAATATAATGAATATCAAATAACTTCGTTTACACCAATATATAAATGACAATATCAACATGTTTCAATAACAACGTTATCTTCATCAGGACAAGATGTTAATCCACATATGAAGATAACATTGTTATTGAAACATGTTGATATTAATTATATATAAACGAAGTTATTTGATTTTCATTATATTAATAATGATGCCACAAAGTATTTTTGCTAAGTTTGATAAAGATTTTTTTTTTATCTTTAATAAAAGAAAACTTAGTTTACTTTAAAAAACATTATCAGTTTTTGCTGAAAAATTAGACCTTTAAGGTTAAAATAAGCAAAAACTGAAAAAAGATTTAAAAAAATGCGTTTTTTTGGATTTTTGTCAAAGATCCGGTGCGGTGGTCGGCCGAGGTGTTTTTTTCATCTTATTTCGATTTTTTATTAGTTTTCGCTTTCATTGGTTGTTTATATTACATACTACATTGTAATATTTCATGTTAGCACTACACTCTCAGTCCTGGAGAAATAAAACTTATAAACTTATAAAATAAAACATATAAACGGGCGTCTCTACGAGTACACCCTTTTTTAGTAACTTTGCTACCTCGGGTTTCGTCTGTAATTTTAAATATTGTTAATAATATTTTCATATTTACCTTACACATAGAAATACTAAAAATAAAATTAAAACTTTGTATAAAGAAAAAATCTAGTAAAACGACATCCGTATATCTGAACATTCGTTTTAAAAAAACCGCTTTTTTCTGCAAACAAATATTTTTTACTCGACGGAATAAACATTGCAAATTTCATGATGGCTTTTCGTACGTGAGAGTTTTTGGATCTCGGTGTGTATTAAAAAAGGTTGTAAATTTTTACCAGATGATTATTTTTGGGATAAATTGCTTTCACATAAACATCGTTCTCAGCGAAATATCAAAATTTCGACCATAGACATCCAAATAGATAGACAAGCCCATCACGGAAAGAGCAAAAAAAACAAGTTGTGCGGAGCGGCTAGATGGCGTGAATGTCTCCCTTTCTGTGATTTGCCAGTAAATTAATCTGACAGTGATAATAAATAAACAGTGTGTAGGCATCTGGCGTTATACTGGTAATACCACTGTTTTGTCTTTGATAACAAAATAAAATAAAATAAAAATTCCTTGTTACAAAGCCGTATAAATTGCTGGCTTCGTGAAAACCTCGACAACAAATTCTAAATCGGGTAAGCAATTTTTGGACTTGTTTCTAAAATCAAATATTTTGTTACACTATAAAGTTAGACACTTTTACAGATGTGTTATAATTTACTAACCTTACTCTTTTTGAAGTGAAACTTCTTTAGCACCGTTATGATTTGAAACTCGATGAAACTGAAACTATACTAAAAAGAGGCAAACACATATATTTATAGGATTTAGCCTGCGGAGATAAATGGAACCTTACTGCATTGGCCGTTTTGATTGTGAGTTCAATTTTCAAGGCTGATATTGTGCGTAAGTTATTGTGAAGGTTTCACTTCTACCGCGTGTGAAATGCACCCGATTTTTTTATCACCTCACCCAACCCGATTTGTAGAAGGTTTGGATAAAAACGAACATTCAGACCCTGCACAGAAAAGTTCCACAATGGACTGCGCGCACACCCTTGACCCACTTTAGCGCCTTTTACTTTTCTGCGCAGGGTCTGGATGTCATTAGTTTATTCAAATTGCGGACCCTCCTGGGTATCTAGCACGATCGATCGATAAATGATTTTCCGATAATATCGATAACTCGTCATCGTTTCCACGTACGACTGCAGATCGAAAACGTACTAACAACAGTTCACGCCGAAAAATATAAGAACAATTAACAACAACAACAACAACAACAACAACAACATGCATTTTTTCTTTCCAGAACTTCCTTTCCTAAAAATACCACACATCATCACTAAAGATGATAAAGGCCCCGAGGGAAATTTTCTTTAAGGCTGTGAGGAGCTAATGTAAAAAAAGAATTGTGTAGGCATATGAAAAACACTAACAACTTCTAAGGTAGTTTGAAATCTTTTCCTGTTTTCTAAACAAATTAGTTGTTGTCGACTATTATTTGCTCTTTCTGTAGTCATGCTCGGGATATTTAAACTTTAAAACCCCTAAAACCTTCATCGATCGACCGTACTAGATACCAAGGTGCCAAAATATGATCACGGGATTTGTCTCCAGCTCTTCGAAATGATACCCAGATTTTATGCTAGGACAAGTCTATAAATTTGAATGTCATTGGTTCCAACCAAGCAACGTTTCTACGGAGGAAATTACATATCTGAGCACGATTATTTTGCATATTTAAAATTTAACCACAGCCATGCAGTTTCGCAGCCTTTATGAAAGTTTCACGCTCGCGTAGCGGAGGAGCTTGCTTATTTTATCTCTCCCTATGTTTAAGTTAGTTAAACATGGTGCTGTTGCACCTATGTCCTACGAGTAGTTCACCTCCGCTCGTAAACCCGCTATCGGTCGCTGTACTGTACACAGAGACTTTTTCAGCACGGTATACGGAAACTTTCAATTCAATTTGTAGCTAAAACCGTGCGATGTGAAACCTATTTAAACTAAATGAACATTTTTGAATTACGTGCTGAAAAAAAAACACACAGTAAATCTTGCTATATAAAATTTTGCAATTGATACCTGTATTATAATATGCGAGCCTGAGGTGTGTGAATAACCCCAGACCCTCTGAGCTTAAATAAAAGATATGATTATGAAAATCTACTTGCGCGGACAATGTATCACAAAGAATAGCAATCAGACAAAATCTCAAGGGAAAAAATAGATTCACCAACCTTGTATGCAGTTTTTTGCAGCTTGGAGGCCTCCGTAATTTCACCCAATCAATCGTAAGTGCAATCAGTGCAATCCTTTTGTGACTTATAACTTGCAAGTATTTAGTTGTCAATCTTACACAACACTTCATTTCACAATGAAAAATAAACAATTTTAAACAAACATGATGAAAGTTATTCACTTGTGCGGATACTATTTTTAAAACAATCCATTTTAGGTGTCTCTGTTAAATTTGTTAAAGAGTGCGTAACTACCATTCTTGTGATACAAATATATTTAATTATTTTTTCGAACAAACAAAAAAAAAACATAATTTAATGCCTAACCAATACCTTCAAATTAAAATTTCGGAGAAAATCTTACGTCTTGCTTTCAATCCAATGAACGCTTTTATTATTACCGTGACGATTAGCGGTTACGGTACCGTGAAGGCATGAAAAGGCAATACACATACGTTCCAACACAACAATGCTGCACAAAAGATGAGATACACAATGCAGATATGTCTGTGCCCCCCCCCAAAGCAAATATACAATCATTATAATGTATCTCCCTCACATGGATAAACAAAATGAAAAGCAATTCCCGTCACCGTAGCTGAGCCGTAATAAGATATATCTGTTTTCTTCAAAGGAAAAAGTAGTACTTTGGAAGAAACAGACACGCATATTGTGTGTCTCATGTTTGGTCTCACCATTATTTAATACATAAGAAAGAGCTGCAGCATTATAGCGATACGGAACGTACGTTTATTGCCTTTTTGGCCATGACGGTACTGTAATCGTGAATCGTCACGGTAATATAAAAACGTTCAATCACCTTGAGCGTTTCCGTACTGTGTTTTGGTGACTAAGTGCCTCCGTTCACGGAGATACTTACAAGATACTCGATCCTCGTGAGCGTATCATACGCGCCGATCGTAAGTACCCCCCGTACGATTTTGCTGGTGCCCGTACATGGCGCTACGCGACGTCTGTCGGTTTCCAATCAGTTTCACGATACCGACAGTGCTGATCGCACGCGACGCGTCGCATCATTTGTGTCTGATACTTATTCGTTTGATAGAAATGGCGTCGGAACATGGAAGTAATGTTAGATTTGTTCTCAAAGTGGAAAAAAACGCGTGTTTACCAGAATTACTTTACCAGAATATGTAAGAAAGGATTTAATGGAGAAGGCATGGATTGATGTTGGAAAAAAAGTCATTTGACATTGCTTACTACGTGTTAACTCCACGGCTGCACGTGAAAAATGATCAAGTTCAGTATATTTCGGGTAGCGCCGTGTACAGAGAAAAGCATTAAAAAGTAGTATATCAGCAGAGTATTTGTGGTTGCGTCACAATTACGTAGTTTGTAAGTATCACCATGAACGGAGGGCCTTAAAATACTCGTGCGATCTTTATCACGGAGTACAAAGTTAGTTACAATAAATTCTAAAAAGGAAAGAATCAGTTTGTGCTACCACCAGGGCAATCTTCATCCTGCAGCACTTTTTAAAATTTATTTTACTTAGCGTTGGGAAGTCCTGTCTTATCTCGACCATTTGACATTTCATCTGCTTGTAATTTTTTTTGTTGCTTTTCGGTTCCAGTTCAAGATGGTGACCGTGTTGGATACTATCTTTTCATCCCGCCAGAGTTTGCATGTTCGTGGTTACCACGAGCTGCCAAATTGAAAAAAATCAATATTTTGCCACCTACCGACATGTAGAAGGTTTGAAACAAGATTTGTCATTGAGATGGTGACATTTCTTTGGACCAATTATATAATTCTTTAAAAAAAATATTTGACAGTATTAGTCTACTTAAAAAAATATATTGAACAATCTTTATTGAAAAATTAGACCTCGGGGTCAAAATTGCTAAGAAAAATGGTCAAAAATTTTTCTTTTTTTTTGGATTATGACACATATCGGTCTGAAGAAGGTTTCAAAAAAGAATTTTTATTGAGGTGGTAACATTTCTTTGGACGAATTATGTACGTAATTCCTTATTCGAAATTTAAAAAAATGGTTAATTCGTAAAATATTGACAGTTTATAATTAAGTTTGATAGGTGTTTAAGTACCTACATATAAAATCTTATGATTTTAGATGATATTTTGGTTAAAAAGAGAAAATTAGAAATATTCGTTTTTAGCCGCGAGGATTTTCTGTTTACAGAACGACTAGCTTACATCGTGTTTGGATTATTTTCCTGAATGATGAATTGGCAATGGAAAATGCTATGGAGGATGAATTGGCAGAAAATATCATTTAAACAGACCATATCTCAGATCCAGTTTTTCATATTTCAGACCTAACCATTATTTTTTATTTATTAATTTGTTTACCGACAAAAATAACAAAATTTAATTCAAAAAATGACACAACACATAACATCTGGGGTTTGTGTGAATGTGTATGAGAGCAAGCGAGACAGTATGCTTGCCGGATCTATATAAGGACGTATGCATGATTATTGTCCTGTTTTGCTATGAACAGCGCCCAAATAAATATCAGTACTAAATACTTATACTCTCTTCATTTGTCGTGTACTACCAACACACTATATCAAGACACATTACACGACACATTACACTGGCGCAGCCGGTAGGAAATAATAAACAATATAAGCTGATAAATAATATAAACGACAAAAGAGAATTGTACAAACTAATCATACTTGAATACTTCAGGAAATGATGTATGAACAAGGTTTTGATGGAATCCATGATTTAAGTAATATAAAGTTGTTTTTTTTTCAGTTTTATACAGTGCAGACCTGATGATAGATGGTAAGGCTGTGTACAAAAAAAATACAAGTGTGGAGTTTACACGCGGTAGAAGTGAAACCTTCAGAATACTAAAATAGATAAGAGCGGGGAGGCTACGAAGCACCGCATAAAAAGCAAACCGATTATTCTGTCTCATTATCTTTCAGGCTAAATTCTGTAGATGTATGTATTTACATATCTCTTTTTAGTGTCGCTTTTTCGTTTTATCGAGTTTCAAATCACAACGGTGCTAAAGAAGTTTTCACTTAAAAATGGTAGTTACACATTAAGTATGTTCGATTAATCTTTACTACGAATCGGTTTACATTATAAATACAAAAAATATGCTTTGGATAAACTGAAGCTTCTTCTACGTTTTTTTTTCTATTGAGTAGAATTAAAATAAAATGGTAAAATCCTTTTCGTTATTTGTTTTTGGGGTGTTATGCCGTGTTACGGCAAACAAATAACGAAAATGCTTTTGGCCGTGAAAATCTTAAAACTTATCTGGTAAAATCCTTTTTAAAAATTACAACCTTAAACCACTAAGAATGTGTTTTTTTAAATTAGAATTGCATAAACGCACATAAAAAAATTGAAACATAATTTAATGGCTCAAAGTATACGCGACAGTCTCCATTGATTAACTTTTTTCTTTCTTATAAAATTATTCACAAAATAAATAACAAATATTTTAGCGCTCGAAATCGTGACTTCTACACTCTGTTTGCCGGACGTGGTTTATGCCTATAAACCAAAATAGAAGATTACCAAATAATCTAATTTTCAGTAACGTACACAATGCAATTTAAAAAAAAAATAGTGTACAAGTGCTAATACGTCTTGTCAGGTCGATATTAGTTCCCAGCTAGATTTTTTTTTAAAGGAGAAACAACAGATACAGACAATAATTCAATATGGTCAGTCACAAGACAGTACCTACCATATTATTGTAGCAATTCTAAGTTAACATGCCAATATTACACTCCTATGCGACGGATTCAACAGCTTGAAAACAAATACTCCGATGTTGTTGATATATTTAATACATCAATTTCAATATATAAGCACACCTTATTGAAGTTTTTTTCATCAAGTAGGGGAATGTGTTGATGAAACTGTTTATATTGACTAGCATATTGGTGGTGTTTTGTCGGCTGAAGGAGAGAAGCTATTTTTGTATTTTTTTTGGTTTTCTATTTTATGCCTGCATACTATATGGATCAAATTCAATAGTATTTTTGCTGTATATTTGTTTATGTGCAAGTGTTGTAAACAGTCATTTCCTGCACTATTTACTAGTATAATTTCGTAAATATTGTTAAGTGTATATATTTATGTAAAAGCCTAAATGGGCGTAAATAAATAAATAAATAAATAATTAACAAAACAATATTATGAACAATAACTTGAGAATTAGCCTGCACCCCAACTATTTCTCACTGATTGACTAAAAGGAAAAAGGACTTTCTAAGGAAACAAATTAATGCTCCAGTTATATCCATTATGTTTTATTTTTCTCTGTGATTATTGTTATTTTTCTTCAATCTGTCTACTGGGTAAGTGTATGATTAACATGTATATATAATTTTAAGTGTAGTACAATTCAATTACTTCAGTTTTCAATTAGAATAACATAGGTGGTACATTTAAATCAGAATCATCCGGAAAACCGCGCTGTTCGAGTTTCAAGTCGTTAGTTCCGCCCAGGTTCAGCGTTCGCAGGTTCAGATGGTTCACGCCCCGCCCCCTCTCCGCCCACCACCCCGCCCGCTGGACATTCACCCCTTCCGGGGCGCACGCGACCTCTGACTGACTTTGCCATCCACTTCTGTGTCCGCTGCGAGTTGCGCTATGTGCCGTGTACCGTTAGCTGTGCAAGCAACTAGGAACAAGGAAGTTTGACTTTGCCGGTCAATTCATGACATTGAAAGGACGAAGTGTTTGCCGACTGATTCCAGTTAGTTAATTATGTTTGAGTTGTCAGAGTGCTTGGAGTGCCGAAGGAAATACACTTTTGTTTTGGTCTAACTCTTTAACGTGGCGATATTGTGTTATAGTTCCCCTGGCTGCATTACGCAACAATGTAGGTATGAATAACACCTTGACCAAAAAAATTAAAAATCTAAAATACAAGTTTATTCATCAAAATAGATATGGTTCCCTTCAAAGTAATCCCCGTCAACTGCAACACACTTACGCCAGTGCTTGATCTAATTCGAAACACCGCTGGTAGTCAATTTTCATTGGTATGTTCATCACAGCTGTTTCCGATTTTTTCAAGACATATTTTAGTTCACGTGATAAAAATTAATTCAATACATACAACAACAAAAATTTACCAATATTATAGTTTACTTTGCTTTATTAGCACGTGATTAGCGTTTTTTTTTGCCTTTTTATACCATATTTTTTTGCCTGCCCTCGCCTTTACTGAGCGCTCCTCAATGCTCTTTGGGTCTTCTATTGCCCCCCTGAAAGTCTCAAAGGGGGCGTAATCGCCCACGTTGAGAACCTATGAACTAAACTAACTACTAATCACCTTGTTTATAAAATAACACTTCCTTGCTGTGGGGTTAGAAATACACTAATTTATTTTACGTGTTAGAGTGAGACGACAATCAATAAGCCTTTACACAGAGTAGCAAGAACTCACCCGGCCTCTTTCTATAGCAGACCATCGTCCAAGCGAGGCCTTAGTTCGCCTATTTCCTAAAATCGGTTTAAACCACCAATAAACTATTCCTAATTTACATACTTAATTTCATAGTGACACAGAGAGCACGTTCAATTTTGCGCTCAATACTAATTAACATTCTATAGTTGTTTTAGTCAGTGTAACTAATAATTAAACGAGCCACTGAGTGACTGCAAGTCTAAGGAAGTTGTAGTGCAAATCTGCAGAATTCTAATATCTAACTGAGTGAGCATTATCAATATTATTAAAGGTCAAAACAATAAGTAATATTTTATTTTTAATTTTTAACTTTATGAGTAAAACCTCAAATTGTAATATTTAAATAAATGAAGACAATATAAGCGAAACTCAATCGAAAATCTGGAAACAGAAAAATCAGAAAAACATTTTTTTTTTTTTTTTTTTTTTGCCCGGAAAGCAAGAGGTCCTGGGTTCGAGTCCCAGAGGTGTCAATATGTTTTTCTGATTTTTCTGTTTCCAGATTTTCGATTGAGTTTCGCTTATATTGTCTTCATTTATTTAAATAAGTAATATTTTCACCCAAGTTACTACCACGCGACACGGCCGACTGTAGCAAGTAACTCAAGTCACTTCACCTTAAATCCAGAATAAACCATCGTCAATTTAATTATTATTTTTTTTTAAGTTAATAAAATGGACTCACAGGGATTCATCAGTCTGGCGAGAGACGCCGTTGAGGCTCTTACTGAATTAATAATAGACCCAAGTAGCAAACTTAACAAGGCTCAAATTGCTAAAATGATTCCGAAAACCAACGCTATTCTTGGAATCATTGCGCAAATGGCTGCAAAAATGGCAGCACTCGAGGGTGAGCTAACAGCAACCAAAACATTAATCTCCAAACCCAACTCACTGGAATCCACATGTGAAGCGGCCGATGAGCTTGAAGAGAGAAATATCATAATTAGCTAATAATCTCATAATTATAAACGTTCCCGAAAGCACAAAACTAAACCAAATTGAAAAAATTGAAGATGACAATTTACAAATTATAACCATTCTGAAGAAAATAGACAACAATATTGATCCAAATTCCATTAACACTTTCCGTCTTGGAGCAGAGAGGCTTGACAAATCGAGGCCCATTAAAGTTATCCTAAGAAACTCGACTGAAGCAATGACTATCCTACGAAAAAAAAATTTTTTCCTGAACAACTCCCCAGTCAAAATTTTTGCCGACCAAACACCAAATCAAAGAAAATACTTGTTGGACCTACGTCAAACCATGGAAAGTCAGATTCAGGGAGGTGAAGTTGGGCTAACTACTAAATACATCAACAGTAAGCCGAAAATAGTTAAGACAGCTCCAAAAAACTCAAAGACATCAATGGATATGGCCAAAATATCCGGGGCTGCCGCACCAAACTTTTAGAGTTGAAAACTACTATTCCATTGGATAAGTTTACTATTCCATTACTTCAAAACATCGATGTATTTCTTCTTACTGAAACCTGGCTTAATTCTGATATTCATACCGAGGAACTTGGATTTACATCTTACAACACCTACCGCCTTGACAGAAATCCAGCTACCAGCAAAAAGACCAGAGGAGGAGGAGTTCTCATATCCGTTAATAAAACACTGTCGACCACCCGATTAATTTGCAAACATTAAGACGTGGAACAGGTATTCATATCACTAAAAGCTAAATCAAATAAAATTCTATTGGGATGTGTCTACATTCCTCCAGGATCCAACATCACAGTCTACAGAAACCATATTGATCACCTCGAAACCTTCAAAAATAAATACTCTGATGCCAGAACAATTTTATTTAGTGACCACAATACCCCTAGCATTATAGATATGATGAACTTACTCTCTCTACATCAAGTCAATCAAGTCTACAATAATTATAATCGGCTGCTGGATCTGGTATTTTGTAGTGATCTCTCAATTCATATTGCTAAATCGGTTGATGAGCTCCTCCCCCTAGACTGCCACCACCCCGCTCTAAGCATAACCATCACGACGAATAACTCACCAGACATACAACTATTCTGCCTAACCTTACTTATAATTTTTCCAAAGCTGACTATCCTAATATGAACCAATATCTTGCAAATGAAGACTGGTCATTTCTTCACCACAACAACAATATTAACTATAATCTTGAAATTTTTTACACAATTATTAAGAGGGCCATTGAAAATTATGTACCACTTTCACACTTCAAAGAAGCGAACTTCCCGAAATGGTTCAGCGGTGAGCTAATTAACCTAGTTATCTGTAAAAAAAATGCAAACAAAAACTTTAAAGAATCCAGCTCCCTTAACGACTATAAAATATTTCACAACTCTATGTAAAAAACTCTCAAAAATATCGTATTTTAATTATATAAATGAAATCGAAAAATCTATACCCTCTAATACACAAAACTTTTTCACACATGTTAACTCTCTTAGAAAAAACAAACAAGGTTTACCCATCTCAATGCACTTCAAAGAAAAGAATAGCACTGATATGAAAGTGAAGGTTAACTATTTTGCTGATTATTTCGTATCACCTCCTTCCCTTAATGAGAGCATACATATCCCTGCTGTTCACATCAAAACAGACGACGTTAAAACTAAAATTAAATCCCTAGACTAAAGGCCGGACCTGACAATGTGCATCCCAATATCCTTATTAATTGCATTGCTTCACTGGCTGAGCCAATTTGTTTATTATTTAATCAATCCCTCGACACAGGTTGCTTCCCTGACATTTGGAAACGTTGTTATCTAACACCTATATTAAAAAAGGGTAATAAAAGTGATGTCACTAACTATAAACCAATATGTAAGCTATCTGTAATCCCGAAACTCTTTGAAAAACTATTGATTGATCAAATTCCCCCATGTATTAACCATCTCATTGTTCCAAATCAACACGGATTTTTGTCGGGCAGATCAACTCTAACAAATCTTTCATTATATGAAAACTATATATCAAACGCATTAGCTAACAGAACTCAAGTCGACTCTATATATACGGATTTCATCAAGGCCTTTGACAAAGTTTCTCATATAATTCTACTGGTTAAGCTACGTACTTTTAGATTGGTTTGCAAGCTATCTATCTGATAGAGTACTACTTGTTAAAATTAATTTGTTCCTTTCCAATCAATTAATAGCTACCAGTGGTGTACCACAAGGGTCTCATTGAGGCCCAATTTTGTTTCTTCTGTTTATAAACGATATTGTTGATATATTTGATAAAGATGTAAATGTGTTGCTTTTTGCAGATAATTTGAAAATATTTAAAATAATTAAAACCGTTGAAGATTGTATCTGTCTACAGAATAATTTACACAAGTTAATTAATTGGTGTTCTGTTAACAAACTTTTTCTGAACATAAACAAGTGTCATGCAATAAGATTTTACAAAATAAGTCAACCAATTATTCATCCGTATGTACTTCATAACTCTACCCTTACCTCTGTCGAAGAAATTAACGACCTGGCTAGCATGGTCGATCGATATAGGTTTTATCGAAAATGTCGGTAATTTGAAATCGCTCCCGAGCACGACTGCAGGCCACTAACGAAGAAATAACAGTTCACGTCAAATAAATTAGGAACCCTTAGTCGTTGTGAACTGTTGCTTGTTCGTTAGCGGCCTGCAGTCGCGTTCGGGAGCGATGACAAGTTACCGACATTTTCGATAAAACCTATATCGATCGACCATGCTAGGACCCCTGGGCATAATTTTCGACTATAAATTAAACTTTATATCCCATATAAACACAATCGGTAATAAAGGAATGAAAATACTTGGCTTCATTCTTCGAAATTCCAGAGGTTTTATGAATATTTCAACACTTAAATTTTTGTATACATCCTTAGTACGTAGTCAAGTCGAATATTACTCCTCGATCTGGTCCCCCCATTTTAAAATACATTCAGATTCAATCGAAAAAATTCAACATAAATTTCTAAGACATATTAATTTTAAACTCGGTATTCACATTGAAAACATAAACTACAATTACTTGATGAAAGGATTAAATTTATTAAGACTCACAGATCGAAGAATTACATCCGACTTAATATTTTTGTTCAAAATTGTAAATGGTAGCATAGACAGTCCTAATTTAACTAAGCTCATTGAATTTCATATTCCCACGAGAACCACTCGATCTAAAATCCTGTTTAAATGTAACAATTATAGGACTGAGTACTAGAAACACTCCCTTGTACCTAGGTTACATGATGTAAGTAATAGATATGCAGATGTGGCAGATCTATTTAACTGCACGGAAGGTAGGTACAAGAGGACTATGCTATCAAATCTTTTCAGTGAATATTAATTCTATTTGTACTATAGATTTTTGTATGTAACTGTCTCTCTGGTGTCATTTCTCATTCAAATGCCACAATTATCTGTAAAAAAATTTTTTTTCTTTTATTTCTATATTATTATTTTTGATTTTGTGACATGTGATCAGTTCTTATGGCATATGTATACCGTTGAAATTAAATAAATAAATAAAAGTATTTGTAACAAGGTGTGTGCACCCTCTTATACACACTTTATTTGTGGTTTCGGTGTGTGGCACCTCTAGTGCTTGCCCATTGACATTTGAGCATTGGTAATATTGCGAGCCCTGCAATATTTTTGAATTCAACAGTTGTTGATCCTGGACAGATTCAAAATGAGCAGATTTGAAAAGAAAGCATTCTTTGTGCAGCAGCCGAGAGTTCAGGGCGGTCCTCTCAACCGCAACACGACGGATCCTTTTTGAAGACCGCTACGATCGTGATTGTAAATTTTAAACGTCATACTCGCCATCTTGAGAGCTGACTGGAAGTCATCCTGGAGGGATGATTGGCATCGAGAATTATCCGCCTTTGCTGTTTCCGGAGGGTCCTTTTGGCTTGGAGCCATTTCTCTGGAGTCCTGCCCACCTCATGATGCGAGATTCGTTTCACAAAAGAAGATTTCATCATGCGTCATTTTCAACTTACCACGGTATCGGTATATACATGCACATTGCCAGGCGAACACACACCGGAGCGGTCTTTCCGCGATTCGCCCGCATCTCTCCCATCGATATGCGTTGGCCTGAGGCGTAACCACGCGGTCTCGACATCCTTCCGTCCCCCCTCCGGTAACTCGACGCTCATCTTTTCCTCAAGGTCTTCAAAAACTTCCCCTTCTCTCCCAAGTACTTTTCTTCGAGGCAAAATCGGGGAACCGGCTGAAGGGCGTGGACTTTGAGCATCGTATGCAGTTGGGCCGATAGCTATACGCATTCTCATTGGGACTGCCCGGTGGTCTATGGAAAACTTTCTCTGGCTTTTCTTTTTATATATTTTATTTTCTTTCCACTATTATACGAGTAATTACTTACATTATAACATAATCATATAACTGTTTTTTCCTCATTACTTATTTCATTTACAGAAGGTTTCTTCGACTTCGACTGAAGGTTTCTTTCCTATTTCAGAAGAATTATTCCACGGGCTGCTACTTCTATTTATCTTTTGTATAATGTTAATGTAAGTACTTGCATACTGCTTACTAACCCCGTATGCATGGACATTGGAAGGTCTAGAGTCGTTCAAATAAATGTAGCTTCGTTAAAAAAAAAGTAGAGTCTTGACGTGTGCGGTGAAGGAGGAAACCATAATATGTTTCCTTATAACGCCGTTGGAAAGTGGTGGCGTCCCTTCCAATCTTACCACGGTATCAAAATGAACTACTTAAACCTAAGCAAACCCAAGCCAGACAGCCTTAGTTTCTTTTAGTAATATAGTCTAATATATGTTAACCCTTTAGTCTAATATGTATTTTTCTATTTCTAATACCTTCTTTTGTTTGAAAATCATTAGCCTATTCCTTACATCTGCCATGCGAGTCATTTTTGCTCATAATAATTTACCTTGTACATTATTGCCACCTCATCCCCGGTAACACTAAGGAAGAACAGAAGTATTATCTAATTACTTACCTCTAACACAAAACACTAAATAATACCGGTGCAACCGGTAGTTTTTTCATACCTTTCTGGATTTCACTTTTCAAGGGTGTTCTGGACCATCTTTTCAAATTATGGAGAGAGGGAAGATAAATTCATATGGTAGAGCATCTGACCGGCAATCAGAAGGATACGGGTTCAAGTCACGTTGGCGGCATGTATCTTTTCTCGGAAGATTTTTTCAATGTAGATGAGTGTTTCAGGCTGATAATTATTGCTTATAGTAATTGTTACCCTTTGTGCTTTGCATAAAAATCTTGTCTTAAAGGTTAGTTTATCAATTAAAAATAATTATTAATTTGATTTAAATGGGTAAATTTCAAAATTATATGGAAGATTGGAGTTGAGTTCAAACTTACAAGAGACGATAAATTACATGAAGAGGAGGTAACTTTAGATAGGGCTTGACAAAAAGAGGATATTTATTTAAAGAGGGACAACAAAAAAATCTGATCTAAAGTTCACACTCTTAGACCACACAAAGTACAATCTGGGGAGTCAAGCACTTGAATTTTAAAAAGGTGAGAAAGAATAGAACGATGTACATTTCTAGTTCGAATAAGTGAGGATTTTTTTTTGAAACATGAGGAAATAGTTGAAACTTTTTATTGAGGCATAGAAAGTTTCCATGGATTGACTAGAATAACAATACTCTACCCAAATATTGCGAGATCTATCTTTGAGGATGGAAAATATGTCAGATAGGAGAAGGAATGATGTGGTTTATGAGGGAAACAATATAGATAGATGTATTCTCCTTGTTTTGCCAAGAAATCAGCAATATCATTACCCACGACGCCAACGTGTCCAGGAATCCAAATCAGAATAACCGTTTTTCCAGAGCTTTGAATGGAGGCTATCAGCACTCGAAAAAGGCTTACAGCGTAATCAAGATAAAAGAGGGCTTAATTTAAGTTTTTAGAGGGAACTGAGAAAGTCAGAGAGAGCAAAGGAATGTTAAAAAAAAAATTTTATTAGATTTTTTTTAATAATTTTTTTTTTTAACAATATGCTTTACATGCCACATGATGATAATTTTTCATCTTATATTATTTACTGCTCTTCCGTTAGAAGCATTTGCTTGTGTTTGGAAAGGGAGTGTATAAATCTAGTTATTAGTTAGTACTTAAATAATTTATTTTTTTAGATTGCCGGCAACCCGGGCGTTTAATGAAATACACTAACATATATAAACAAGTAAGTAACCCGCCTCACTAGATAAGGTCTGCTCTGAGACGGGTACATATAAATGCATACATATACACAGACATACACATATACACACAAGTATACGCATGCATGCGTATAATCATAAAAACATAAGTATTTAGAATTTAGACAAAATTATTGTAGATTGTTGATGATTATAGTGTATGTACATAATGTCATAAAACCAAAAATATAAAAAGAATCATTGAAAACTGTTATAAGGTTATCATGGAATATACATAGTGTCATAAAACCAAAAATCATGACAGAATTAATGGAAATTGTTATAAGTTTTTTATGGAATGTATATATATATATATAAATATATGTAGAACAATTTTCTCGGTTTACCCGCGTAACGTAGTCCTTAAAAGGACTTTTTAACTCCTGACGTTTCGGACAGATCACACTGTCCATCTTCAGAGGCCTTATGTCTTGAGTTTTTGTCTCAAACTGATAGCTTTCGCATGTCTGTTCGGTCCAAAAGCTAAAACTTAAGTGAGTGCAAGTCACTTCTTATGTCTAGAACGAAGTACCCGGGTTGCAGGTGATTGATGGTGGAGTAGGTGGGGGGCGGGGCTGGCAGTAGATACCTGATTGGTTAAGCTAATTGGAGACAAAATTGTTCTACATCTTACACCCGTGAAAGCCTTAATCATAACATATAAACATATGTATATATTTTATTTACAATAGCCGTTACTACTTACTTACACGATCTTTTTACTAATTAAGCTAGAACTCCCTCACCAAACACAAGAGCATTGTCTCTTTATGGTGAGGAAAGGCAATTTTTTATTTTCTTTGTTAAAACCTTATGTAACTATATAACTGATGTAACTTTATATGTATTTTTAATCAGCATTGCCAATAAAAAAATATATATATATACTGTATAGTTTCATAAAATCAAGAATTTCGTTAAAACTTTAAAAACACATAGTAATGCCAAGATCTAAATCTAAACATAGTAGCAATTCAGCAAAATAATATAATTAAACGTAATACTTTCGATAGGGTATTTAATAGTGAGATAGGTCTGTAGTTAGAAATTAGAGTTTTTTCCCCAGATTTATGAATTGGCTTTATAATGGCAATTTTAAGTTTATACGGAACAATCCCTTGACTGAAACTTTGATAGAATATTTGTAGAAGAGCTTGAGCAATAAATTCACACAGATTAATCAGAATTTGGTTCGAGATTAATTGTAGATACGTATACACTCGTATGTGTGCTGTGGTAAGTACGTGTTGATTTGATGGAACATACTGTCACAAGACAGTACCTACCATATTATTGTAGCAATTCTAAGTCAACATGCCAATATTACACTCCTATGCGACGGATTCAACAGCTTGGAAACAAATACTCCGATGTTGTTGATATATTTAGTACATCAATTTTATTATATAAGCATACCTTATTGAAGTTTTTTTTATCAAATAGGGGAATATTTTGCTAAAGCTATCAAAATTGACTAACACATTGACAGTATTTTGTTGGCTGAAAGAAAAAAAAACTATTTCGGATTTTTTGTATTTTGTACCTACATACTGTGTGGTTCAAATTCAATACCTAATATTTTTACTTTGTATTTATTTTTGTGCAAGTGTTTTAAACAGTAGTTTTCTGCACTATTTACTAGTATAATTTCGTTAATATTGTTATATATATGTATGTAAAAGCCTAAATAGGCGTAAATAAATAAATAATAAAGATGTAGATAAGTTTTAAGATTTTCACGGCCAAAAGCATTTTCGTTATTTGTTTTTGGGGTGTTATGCCGTGTTGCGCTACCTCCTTCTTTAGCCAACGTTTCGGACATCGTTGCAGTGTCCATCATCAGGGCAGATCCGGTAGATGTGTAATTTTTAGTCGTGAAGTGTGTGCTTATTTACTTCGAAGCGATACCGTGGCGCCAGCACCACTAACTTTCACCAGTACAAAATAATCGTGACAAGCAGTGGCGTCATCGCCGCGGAACGGAATAGAAAGTTCATTAAAACGTGGTATTTATGCTGGCCAGGGGCAAGTCCGTTTGCGAGACGCCGACGGAAGTGGTTCCATCTCTTAATGAAATCTAAAATTAGAAATCACAATGGTAAGAATTTAAGAAAAAATAAAATAAAATAAATAAAAATTACAATGGTTAACTTTCACCAGTACAAAATAATCGTGACAAGTAGTGGCGTCATCGCCGCGGAACGGAATAGAAAGCTCATTAAAACGTGGTATTTATGCTAGTCAGGGGCAAGTCCGTTTGCGAGACGCCGACCGAAGTGGCTCCATCTCTTAATGAATTCTAAAATTAGAAATCACAATGGTAAGAATTTAACGAAATAGAATTACAATGGTTAAAGCGAATTTAGTCAATATAAATCAAAATGGTTTACCACAAGCTGGCATTACTGTATACTTAGACATGGTTATTTTGCTCTATTAATATTAAATTAATTTTACTAGAATTAAAATTACACTGGTTAAAGCGAATTTAGTTAATATAAAGTTATAACACAAAATGGTTCACCGCGAGCTGGCATTACTGTATACTTAGACATGTTTTTTGCGTTTAGCTTTGGTGTAGCCGTCAATCACCGGATACCAAGAGCTTTGAGCTTAGCTCCGTCGTCTCTATTAATATTACAAGGATTTTTTGTAAAAGGCTGCGCTTTCCTGCCTTACGTTCATAATGTGACAGACAGAATCGCCAGGCTGTTGAGAAAAGATAGCATCAAGACTGTCTTCGGTGCCACAACTAAAATTCAAGACCTACTGAGGTCTGCAAAGACTAAGTTTCCTCTGGAAGCAGATGGAGTGTATAAACTCAGCTGTTCCGGATGTGACAAGGTTTATGTAGGCCAAACAGAGCGGACGATCACCAAAAGGATAGCAGAACACTTTCGTGCTTGCAAACTCGGCCACCCTGATAAATCGGCAATCGCTGAGCACTTAATCGAAACCGGCCATTACTTTGGATTTGTTCCTGAGGTCTTGGGAAGACCCAAAACTTACAGAGCACGCCTAATTACGGAGGCAATTGAAATCTACAAAAATCCTTGTAATATTAATAGAGACGACGGAGCTAAGCTCAATAGCTCTTGGTATCCGGTGATTGACGGCTACACCAAAGCTAAACGCAAAAAACATGTCTAAGTATACAGTAATGCCAGCTCGCGGTGAACCATTTTGTGTTATAACTTTATATTAACTAAATTCGCTTTAACCAGTGTAATTTTAATTCTAGTAAAATTAATTTAATATTAATAGAGCAAAATAACCATGTCTAAGTATACAGTAATGCCAGCTTGTGGTAAACCATTTTGATTTATATTGACTAAATTCGCTTTAACCATTGTAATTCTATTTCGTTAAATTCTTACCATTGTGATTTCTAATTTTAGAATTCATTAAGAGATGGAGCCACTTCGGTCGGCGTCTCGCAAACGGACTTGCCCCTGACTAGCATAAATACCACGTTTTAATGAGCTTTCTATTCCGTTCCGCGGCGATGACGCCACTACTTGTCACGATTATTTTGTACTGGTGAAAGTTAACCATTGTAATTTTTATTTATTTTATTTTATTTTTTCTTAAATTCTTACCATTGTGATTTCTAATTTTAGATTTCATTAAGAGATGGAACCACTTCCGTCGGCGTCTCGCAAACGGACTTGCCCCTGGCCAGCATAAATACCACGTTTTAATGAACTTTCTATTCCGTTCCGCGGCGATGACGCCACTGCTTGTCACGATTATTTTGTACTGGTGAAAGTTAGTGGTGCTGGCGGCACGGTATCGCTTCGAAGTAAATAAGCACACACTTCACGACTAAAAATTACACATCTACCGGATCTGCCCTGATGATGGACACTGCAACGATGTCCGAAACGTTGGCTAAAGAAGGAGGTAGCGCAACACGGCATAACACCCCAAAAACAAATAACGAAAATAAAGATGTACTATAAATTTAATGTTGTAATTAAGTGACATTTGGATTTTGTGTACGTGTTATAACTAAGAAAATATAAATAAGAACGAATGAATATATATGTTATTTATGTATTTTGAAAAAAGAAAGTATGTTGTCGAAAATAAAGAATATTGTAATATTAATTATGTGGTAGTAGTTTTTTTCTTAAGCATGTCTAAAATATGAGAAATTTAATTACTGCAAAGCATTCGGTTAAAATATCGAAAATTTTGTGTTATTAGAATTATTGTGGTAGATAAAGTTTAATTCTTATACCACAGTACCGCAGCCGGTAGTTACCTACATTTACGAAATGTTGTATTTACTAAAAACCGTATTACCTATTATTGATATGATTTCCTCTTATCTTCGCGGCAGAGAACACTCTTCAGGCTGCGTTATCGAACAAATCCATCCCACCAAATCACCTTATTACCACAATTGCATTTCCTAGATTCTCCACCCCAGTGGAGGCTTCCAATAGACGTGCAGTCACCTACCACTTCCCCGAGTGACCACACGTCGTTCAACCACACGGCACCAGTCACACAGGCTCACAACCACACGGACACACTCATACAGTCCTCAGGGCCACACGGCTACCAACCAGCCACCGAATAAATTCCTCTTAGTTGCCTAGTTATATATGTATGGTGGTGTATTTACGAACAGGGTACCTCCGCCGCGTCGGATGAAAATGTCGACAAACGGAATAATGTCTACCCCGCGAATGCAATGCTTCCCCCGCTACCAGGGAAGGAAAACCTCGAATCTTTAAAATTATTGTTTGATTACGGCGTAATATGTGATTACGCATAAGTTTCATTAAAATTCCGGTAGAATAAGGACATCATTCCCACTTGACATCTGTGCTGTAAAGATCGGAATCCTTTTGTTTAGACATCTCGTAAACGTTAAAAATACGGCCATAACTAAAATTGAAGAATGGGGAATGTTTACAGCAAAAATAATATTGAATGCTTCCGTGTTGAAGTGGTTACGATCCTCGGCTACGAATACGGATGTCGCGGGTTCAAATCCCGGCGTTACACAATTACAAATGTGCACTGTAGTACTTTTGAAAACATCTCAATTGTGATATTCATAGGATTAAAGATATTGATTTGATTGAAATTACAATAAGGTTCGAAGATTTTGTTGATTTTAGTGTTGAAGACCCGTTTTATTCCGTTCATTTTGCATTTCTTCTGTTTGTAAATATGATTGTGTATTCCGCTTCTGACTCAAGACGGTAGCCATTTTAATGATTCAGCAAAGATTATTTTTAAAATGAGAAACAATTGTGTTTATTTGATCTTTTTTATTCACATATTTGGAAAATTTATTTCAATATTATCTTACCTGCACGAAGAAAGATAGAATGAAGAATTGGATAGTGGATTCTTTTTTTCGCATTACCTCCGCACAGGAGGCCCTGAGGAAAACAATTCCCTTCAGGGCCTTTGTCATCTTTGGGGATGCTGTGTGGAGGTTCTTTTTCGGGAAAAACAGGATAGGAATCTGAGGTCAATGTGTCTAGGAGTGACGGACGTATGAATCCATACTTCCTGTTGCGGTGCAAGGTTGTGTTCCGAGAGATTCTTTTAGGAGAGGTCAAAAGGTCTGCCTCAACCAGTCTCCAATAAGGCCTGCCATATCAGACGCATCTGCCATCAAGATCCAGATAAACCTCACCTCCCAAACTAGGGCACCCCTGCTAAGTTACCAAAGGTAGCGAACCACTTGGGGTTACCTATGAAAGAGGTGTTGGTAATCCAATAAAAGGGGGCGGGTGGCGGTACTCATACCGCCTCCGAAATTGCATGATTTCCGAATTTGTAATATACGGAAGTTACATTATATTATACTAACTGGTTCCCGGCATGCTTTGCAATGCCATATTCAATATATTACATTTTTCTCCATGATTCACCATTCCCGTGCGTCTCCGTTCTCCTCCCTCGTTCACTTCCTAGCTAGCTTTATAAATTATAGCCTATATGTTATTCTGATGTATGAGCAACATTATTGTAAAGTTTCATTAAAATCCATCCAGCAGTTTTTGCGTAACAAACATACATACATCCATATAAACATTCGCCGTTATAATATTAGAAGGATAGTAAGATGGTATCTTCATTCAAATCTTATGATTTGAGATGAAATTCTAGTTTTGATTTAGTAAATAAGATCAAAATAAAAACATACCATTTTATTGTAGAAAGCAATCACTTTTTGGTTTGACATATTTAATAAAATAAAATACTTTTTTGTTTAAAACCACGAGATTTATGAATTTATGAAACGACCGGTTTCGCTTTATTCAAGCATCTTCAGGGTACAAATTAATACTAAACAAGAAGTACATAATGTGTGCTTGTATATAGGTAACAAAATATAGAGGGAGACAACATGATACAAATATAACAAACACATAGACAGCCATAAAATACATTAAAATAAGTACTCAAGTAATGGGAAAAACCGAAAGATAATTATGTAGACTAATGGGTTATGATAATAAATTTGGAGAAACAAAGCATTGACTGGCATGGTGGTAAGGAGCACTGGGAATTTTATTTTTAAGGGTTTATCGGAAACAGACCTAATATTGGACTACTTGATATGTCTAATTGATTATTAAGTATATGACTTTTGGTTTTTAGAAATAAAAAAAGCTGTAAACTGGGAACAATGTATTATTATGGTAGGGGTGGAGCTGTTGCAAGGTATTAATGAAGAATGGGTGGGTAGGGGAACATATACATGATTGGGCTATAAGACAATATTTTTTGTTTGTTTATAATAGATTCATTATTTTTAAGGGATTTTTTAAAATTTTATTTCCAAGGCTTCTAAGTTATCTAAACGTTTTCCTTTATGATTAATATGAAGAATATTTATCCTCGTATTTTTTTCAAAACTATGGTTATTTTCAATGATATGTTTAGCGAACTCAGAAAAATTATTATTTTTAATTAATAATTAAAAATTGTTAACAGACTACAATATTGGACTACAAATATAAATACCATTCTTCATTAAAACCTAGCAACAGCTCCACCCCTACCATAATAGTACATTGTTCCCATCCATATTTCAAAACTGTCAAATCAGTATACATTTGCCCTGAAGAAGGAACGTTCGTTCTGAAACCGGTCGGATTTACTCAAATATAAAAGTGTTTAAAAAAAAGTTAAATTGTTTCATTTATCTACAATAAAATAAATGTTTATTCTAATCCCAGCATTGGGCTTCCCCTCCCAGACAGGCCGGTAGAGGAATAGCGGTATACCGGTAGTCGAGCGGTGCTAGAGCGGTATAGCCGGTGGCAGAGTGGCTAGTTGCTAGCTTGCTCGCTGCTATGGACACCGTTGGTAAGACCACAGATTATAATAGACACCACCTTCAAATACCGGCTATTTGGGCTGCCTGTACTGCCTCTACTGCCTATATTGCCTCTACTGCCTGCGCCTCTTCCATTACCTCTGATTTTTTCTACGTTAACTCCACACAGGAGGCCCTGCGGCCTATGTCATCTTTGAAGATGCCATGTGGAGGCTCTTTTTGAGGAGAAGAAGGAGTGAACACGGGTCTTGAAGAGACCCACGTTGTAGGAAGGAAGAAACACAGGGCCGGCAAATCGTTTCACAACCTAACTGTTGAACTCAAGAACGCGTCGTAGAGACGACCCGTAGGTACTCATGTGACAAATATCAACTGCGTACATATTATTATGTTGGGTGCGCGTTTGGCGTGTCTCCCGACTATGCACCGGTGCCAAGGGTATCAATGACGCTAGTTCCTTGGAACATCTTCCGTTGCAATACGGGTAGAATAAGGACAGCATTCCCACCCGATGCCTGTGCTCTAAAGATTGCAATCCGTTTGTTAAGGGAGAATCTATCAAACGAATCTATCACGCAGACTCTATCACAGAGTCAAGGGTTTTTTTAGGTGTTTTGGGGCTCCAGACCAGCTCCGGACTAAGCCCGTCTGAGGCCCGGGGCGGCAAAGCTGAATGTGCACCCCCCCTCCCCTAGTTTAAGTTGATGTTATTTTACAAGCTTTTTATTCAGTTCACACTGGCCTCCGGTCCTGGGGGGCCTCCAAACGCCTCCATAATCCCTTGATCAAATCCGAAACAAGACTTTAAGTCACCAGGATACTGAAAGGATTTTTTGAAAGATGCATTTGTTATAAAGGCTCTCACCAAATTTTTTAACCACTGGAGCGACCACGCAAAATAAATAAATTTGCCTCGATTGCTCGAGATTTCCAGAAGATCGTTTTTTAAATTTTTCGTCAACATTAAAAAAATCATTGCATCGATTTTAAACATGGAGACATAAAAACTTATTATGGTGCTATATATATTTATATAGCCCATGAATTTACCTGTATTTTACCGTTTATCTCATGTTTGTAGAATTTATAACAAAAAAAATATGAAACCTCGCGAATCCTGTGTGTTACTTTGTCACAAAGAATATTATCGATTTCTGTATGTTGTCTGTGGTATACTTGATAGTGAAAGGTACACATCTATGGAAAAATAACTTAATTTTAACCGTAGAAAGTAAAAAATATATTTATTTTTAACGTCTTTCTAAAACAGTCTACGAAGTATTGATTTGCGACATCCAGGTATAGTCAAAATAGATAACGTATTTCAATAGATTCGTTTTTAACTTTACTCTGGCATCAATGGAGCCCCCGTACCTGAGCGATCGCTCTGAGTCACATCAATCATATATATCAATGAAGGACCTGTTTGGGAGATTGCTATCGTTGAAGGAGACTAGATTTTCATTTTATCTCTTTTAGACGTAATCAGACATAATTGGGCCTTTGAAACATTAATTTCGATGAGGTTATTCTTACCTCATATTCATTAATTTGTGGTTGTAACTTATCTGTGGAACTAATCTCCTGTTGACAAGATACTTTCAGTAGCTTAGCGGGTAATAAATTCCAATTCTATGAAATTTTTATACAATAATTTAAAAAAAGATGAAATCTCAAAATTAAGTTTTATTAACATTTTTGAAAATTTTTTTCATCTTGTCCTTTCATTTTGGCCTTCATAAGTCAGTACGCCTCATACGTCATACATATGTCTGGTAATGTTATATTACCGTGAAAAAAAGCTTACGGGTTCGAGTAGTTAAATCTAAATTTATGTTTTGTACGTAAAAGTTCGCGCAGCGTTGTCTTAACGTTGTCCAGCGATTCTAGATATTTACCTTCTTTCAAACTATACTAGATGAAACTTCTACGGATTTTCTATTCACCGGAATCTATGTGCCCGTTTTACAGGCGAGTTAGCTAGGAAAGTTAGCATCTAAATTCAACAAAAGGGAGCACTTGCGACAAAAAACAGCAATTTATCAATATTTATTATATTCTGCACGAAGCATTAAATTCATATTATTAGTATGCACATAGCATTATTGGTGATTAGTGATGCTAATATAACATATTTTGTGCGCACAGCTGGCATAGAAGTATATGCCCTATTAACAAAGGCGCGACTGCAGACGGTAAACACTGGGTACATCGGCGCACAGAACACTAACAGCGCATTATTTGGTCGCGCAATGTGCAGCGTGCAATGTGCAATGTGCAGTGTGTACGTGCAGTAAGATATAGCTGGGTGTCGGTATAGGTGTAGGTGCAATATAATGTGTATCTAATATCCATAGTCTGGGCGCAGCGACGGGCCAGACGGATTGGCGCATGGCCGTTGGCCGTGTCAGACTTTTCAGACAGGGTTGAATCGGGAATTTTAGAGTGAAAACTTATTTAGCATCGTTGTGACTTGTAACTCGATCAAACGGAAGCGAGCGACACTAACAAGAGACAAACACATTCATCTATAGGATTTAGCCTGCGAGAGAATGAGATTGCAACAAAATATTTATCTATTTCACGAGTACTCGATTCCAATTTAATACGATAAATCCACGGTCCCACGAAAGTCTCCTCTGGTCTTGTGCTATGAAGTGCCTGGCGAACCTTAGCGGCCGGACATTCAGCGGACCAAGGATCATATCCCACGAAATCCAAAAAAAATATGAATAAATATATATATATATATTTTTGTAAAATCAACATCCAATCTTTAAAATGAACAGGTAAAGCGCAAAAGAAAGCGACAAGAGACATCTAGCGACTCCGAAGAAGAAAATAAAAATACTAATGAGATGACCAAATGTATAAGCAAAGGTGCGCTGGAATTCGATGACAAAAATATGGAAAAAATCATCCTTCCCATTTATAAAAAAAGTGCTTCGTAGTCCCCACTATTGTCTACTTTAGTTCTCTGAAGGTTTCACTTCTACCTGGTGTAAATTGTAACTGTACTTTAACTTGTACTTTGCTGAAGTAATAGTTATTAGTGTAACCAGTATAAAAAGCAAAATATTCCTTGAAATTATTTGAAAAAACCTTTTTTTTTTGTTTGGCCATATCGAAAACAAAATTTTAAAATTATATCAACTGTCAAAATATTCCTTTGTAATTTGTTTCACGTCGTTGTAGGATCTGACAAACTGTAAAAATATGTGTTTGAACATTTTAAAATTAATTATTATAAACGGAAAAAATATAATACCTTCCAGTAGTTATAATATCTCACTGAATTTGATGTGTCACAAATTTTCTGTCGAGAAATTTGTCGTCACTATCATCATCTTCTGTAATATTAATCGTGATATTGTGTACATGTAAAAATATTGAACGGGTTAAAGAATATGTTTATTTAGGTGTTATTATTGACTGTTTTTTCAAATGGGATTTACAAATAAATAAAGTCTGTGAACGACACTGAGATCCATTGTCAGTAGATTATATATAAACTTAAGTTCTATGTTCCAATGTGCACACATTGAATAATTTATTTATCATTAGCTGAATCTATTATAAGGTACGGAGTTACACCTTGGGGACGTTCCTGTAAAATAAATGTAAATCATGTTCAATCAGATAAGTTTTAAGATTTTCACGGCCAAAAGCATTTAAAACAAATAACGAACATGTTCAATCACTTCAAAATTGATCAGTTAAATTATTAGCTCACAAAAGTTTATAGGAACAAAGCATAATGTTCCGTACTTTTACCAGAATCTGAAAATTCTCTCAGTAAGAGCAATTCTGTGATATAAAATTATATTTCAGCATATTTATAGCTCTACATACATAAATAGACTGGATCACACTTACAATACTCGTTTTACGTTAAATGAAGGACTAATTGTACCTAAGCATTTAAAAAAAATATGGAAAAAGAACGCTGGACTACATGATACATAATTGCTTAAATATTTTACCTGCCGATTTTTTTCCTGTCGTATTGTGTTAACTTTTTCTTTATAATAAATAAATTAAAGATTATAAAATGTTGAACCGCAATTTATTACCATACCTTTTTAGGAATAGGAATAGAAGATTTCAATATTTTCCGTCATTTTTGTCGATCTCATATTTCAATTTACGAAGTACATACCAATATTATCATCAACTAATTCCCATATTTTGGCTGTCATCTTTGTATGAATACAATGATCTAACATGGATATTACATTTTTATTTTATTTATTGAGACTTCCATAGGAAGTTCACTATCATAACGAGTACATAGTAAAACATCAAATAAAATAAGTTCCTACTTATATGGCTTCAGATTTTATGTCAGGGTTAAATCTTTCCCACAGGAAAAACTTAATCCTTTCACACACTTTTCCACAAATGATCATATAGTCAATTCATGCCATGCAATTGTATTATATAAGTATAATAAATTCAAAATAATACAAGAACAACATGTCAACCTACCAGAGACAAATGGGATAATAATTCACCAACTCCAGATATTTTCATATCAGAGGGTTTGGCTCGGTAGAACTCCTAATTGGACCTATAAATCCTACTGATCCCCCACTATAAAAATTTGAAAAATCTTTTGTAATCCTACATGTATTTAAAACGACTTTTTTTTGCATTTATATATATAAATTCTTTGACCAATCTAATATGCCTAAATTTTGAATGAGAGAGCTAGGTATAATGCCAGTAGCCGAAATAACAAATGGTAATATTTTAATATTCTGAGAATGCCAAATTCTTTTAACCTGATTCTCATAATTATAATTAATTTTATAATCATATAATTGTATTGCATAGCAATAAATGCTTTCTAATCTTCCTTTATTGTTACAAGTAGAGATAATGATATTCACAGTTATGTCTCCTGTGCTGAAGTTTCGTTTACATATTCAAATTTAATTATTTGAGTAATAAAAAGGCCTGAATGACCAATAAATACAACACATAGTGTTTTTTCACAGCGGTAAGGAGGTTTCTGTTTTCAGGAAAAAAATCCCTCATGGCCTATGTCATCTTTGAAGGTGGTGGGTGGAGGGTCTTTTTAGAGAAAGGAAGGAGAGGAAGTTCCGGGAAGGAAAACAAAATTAGGGGTGGGTAGAAATCTGGTTATTAATATGCCCAGGAGTGATGGACGTATGAATTCAACTCTCCCACTGCGGTGCAAGGCGATGGGTCGAGAGAGTTCGGCTGGATAGTTCAAAAGGTCTCCCTCAACCAGTCTCTATGCATTCGTTGGGAAGAAGCAACCGCTGCCAAGACCTAGACAACCCTCACCTAACGAACCCGATTAGTCACCAAGCTAAGTCACCAAACGTTGCAAATCATGTGGGGTGTCCTATGGCAGGGGTTTGAAAGGAAGCTATGTTATTAAAATTAAATATTTAGTGAACAAATTTCCTTCCCCCCAGGACGCAATCTCTGTGAGAAATAAATGTTAACTCTCTCGCAGCCAACTGGGGCCGAAGGTAGACCCCAAAATTACTATCCTTCTTACAACTACACTTAAATACATTTTTTTTTTTTTACATGAACTCCACACAGGAGGCCCTGAGGAAAATAATTTCCCTCAGGGCCTATGTCATCTTTGAGAATGCTGTGTGGAGGGTTTTTTTAAGGAAAGGAAGGAGAGGAGAGTTCTGGGAAGGAAAAGGGTTTAAGGGGTGGGTAGGAATCTGGGGTTCAGTATGTCCTGGTCGTCCGCCTCCAAGACCTAGACAAACCGCACCCCATGAACCCGGGCACCCCTGCTAAATCACCAAACAGAGCGAACCACTTGGGGTGACCTATGGCAGAGGTGTTGGTTATCCAATAAAGGTTCCCGGGGCGGTGGTACCCATTCCCGCCTCCCAAATTGATAATAAATACATGAAATAGTTTTATTATTTTAGGTATTCCTGCGCAAAGAAATAATACATAATATGTTTGCGGATAACTCAACCCTCGATGACCAAGGTGCTGTCCCGACGTCGGTTCCTCACTGCGGTTTTCGTATGAAAAAGCTGAGGATCCGGCATCGGGAAGTACTCCATGTTTTACGAGGGCTTGATGTTAATAAAGCTAGTGGGCCTGACGGAATACCTGCCCTGGTACTGCAAAGGTGCGCTGCAGAAATAGCTCCAATTTTGACGAAGCTTTTTAAACTGTCCCTGAAGACTGGCTCTGTGCCCTCTGGTTGGAAAAAAGCGGTTATCCATCCTATTCCAAAGAAGGGTGACCGCTCCAACCCGGCCAACTACCGCCCCATAGCGATCACATCAGTTCTGTCTAAGGTGATGGAACGTGTGATCAACGACAAACTGCTCACATACCTCGAGAAGAACAAAATTATTAACGACCGTCAATACGGATTCCGGCGGAACCGCTCGTGCGGTGATCTTCTCGCGTATGTGACGCATGTTTGGGGGCGATGCCTGGAACGTTTCGGTGAGACCCAAACGGTTGCACTGGACATATCCAAGGCCTTTGACCGGGTTTGGCACCGAGGACTTGTCAACAAACTGCATTCTTACGGACTTCCCGCATCCTTGTGTACGTGGATTGCCGACTTCTTGAGGGAGAGGTCGATTCAGACGGTAGTCGATGGTTTCACCTCTTCCTCTCACTCGATAAATGCTGGCGTCCCGCAGGGATCGGTTCTGTCTCCAACTCTGTTTTTGTTGCACATCAACGACCTTTTGTCATGTGCACCAATTCACTGCTACGCGGATGACAGTACAGTTCATGATAGCTTTTTGTTTGACAAGCCCCCAAAGGGCTCACAAACTCCAACAGCTCGTAAGGCTTTGAAGCAAAGAATGGACGGTTACCTCGAGAGTGTTTTCTCTTGGGGTAAAAATAATCTCGTTGAATTTAATGTTTCAAAGACCCAATCTTGTCTGATTACGTCTAAAAGGGATCGCAATGAAAATCTAGTCTCTTTCAACGGAAGCAATCTTCCGAACAGGCCCTCCATTGATTTGCTTGGTGTAACCCTAAGTGACCAGCTCAGGTATGGGGGCTCCATCGAAGCCAGAGTAAAGTTAGCCTCCCAAAAACTGGGCGTACTGTACAGGGCCCGCAGATACTTTAAAAGTACACAACTGCTAACCCTGTACAAATCGCAAGTGCGCCCCACGGTTGAATTTGGCAGCCACCTCTGGTCTGGAGCTCCAAAATACCTGAAAAATACCCTCGACTCTGTGCAGAAACGGGCGGTCCGTTTGATAGATTCTCCCATCTTAACAGACGGATTGCAATCTTTAGAGCACAGGCGTCGGGTGGGAATGCTATCCTTGTTCTACCGGTATTACAATGGAAGATGCTCCGAGGAACTAGCATCATTGATCCCTTCGGCACCGGTGCATAGTCGGGAAACACGCCAAACGCGTGCCCAACATTTGTACACAGTTGACATTAGTCACATGAGAACGGGTCGTTTCTTCGACTCGTTCTTATGTTCAACAGCTCGGCTGTGGAATGATTTGCCGGCCTCTGTGTTTCCTCCTTCCTACAACATGGGTCTCTTCAAGACCAATGTTCATTCCTTCCTCTCCTCAAAAAGACCCTCCACACAGCATCCCAGATGACATAGGCCCTGAGGGAAATTATTTTCCTCAGGGCCTCCTGTGTGGAGTTAATGTAAAAAAAAAAAAAAAAAAAAAAATGTCGTTTAAAAAAATGTTTGATCCCAGGATTTTATTTTTGTGTAACATAATAATTAATATTCCCTGCCCAATAAATGGACAAATAACAAAAAAAAAGAAAATGGGATTTCTATGGTTAAAATGCCCAAAAAAAAGTTGCATGGGGTCATTGGCCGACCCACATTATTACGGACGTTATGTTTGGAATCTTGGCCTGTCGAGAGTTTACTAAAATTTGTGTTTATTGGGTACGCGATAATTACTTATCGTAGTTGAGAGATATTGTTTCATTATTAAAATTGGCCAAAAAAATAGGGCGTTGTTTGTTATCACGCCGGCCGGTCCTGTTGCAGAATGTATGTCAACAACCTTCATCTAACCTCACGGCATAGACGCCCGTCCGATTGTGTCAGACGTTAGACGTTTCAGTAAGCACATTTCATCGCTGCTGAGACAAAAAGTTCCATATCCCACTGCTTTTAGTGTTAAGATTCTTCTAGTGGCCTAGTGCTCTTATATTATTACATCGAATGACCAAATATCCAAACCGTGATGGAATACAAGAATGTAATGCTGATGTAAGCTAATGAGCACGATTAAGAATGGACGCTTGGGTGGTTAGCGTAATGAGTAAGGTCGCTTAGATGGTTTGGGCATTTTTCTTTCTTCATTCGTTCGGTCTACAGACCGAACCTTCTTACACTTCTTACCTTACACTTAGACCTTACACTTCTTTCTTCATTCGTTCGGTCTACAGACCGAACCTTCTTACACTTCTTACCTTACACTTAGACCTTACACTTCTTTCTTCATTCGTTCGGTCTACAGACCGAACGAATGAAGAAAGAAGTGTAAGGAGAATATGGTAAGAGAATGTGAATGGTAGAGTAGTTTGATGACCGTTTGTATAGTTTGATGCTGTAGAGTGGAAGATACTCTCAGTATCACCCTGGTTATCACGATCCAAAATTGAAACGTTGCTTGAAATGGCTGTAGCATGTTTGGTGACCAGATCTGAATAGCCAGGTACTTTACATCCCCACCTTCCTTTTCTCCATTTCCTTCCCCACCCCATTACATTCAGCCTCAAAACATACCCCAATTGGTGATGACATAGCCTAACTGGCTCCATATGGCAGCAGTTGGGACTCATAACATACCCCAATTGGTGATGACATAGCCTAACTGGCTCCATATGGCAGCAGTTAATACTCATAACATACCCCAATTGGTGATGCCATTGTCTAACTGGCTCCAGATGGCAGCAGTTGGGACTCATAACATACCCCAATTGGTGATGCCATTGTCTAACTGGCTCCAGATGGCAGCAGTTGGGACTCATAACATACCCCAATTGGTGATGCCATAGTCCAACTGGCTCCAGATGGCAGAAGTTGGGATTCATAACATACCCCAATTGGAGATGCCATAGTCTAATTGGCTCCAGATAGCAAATGGGACTCTTGTGAGGTATTCACATATAAAAACGGGAACGCCCGAAGAAGACATTGCACGAATCAGATACTTGAGACGGATCATGTCAAGAGTCAGAATAACAGAAGATGTATGAATGTAAATGAGGCAAGGAGTGTTTGCCAAGACCGATTTGTTTGCCCTGCGAGAAAACGGCGTGATGGTTAGTTAGTTAATTAGTGATAAAATGCTTTTCACGGTTAAACGCAAGAATGGATGGAGATTTTGTAAATGGATGAGAATTTTTATGTATGTGTTTATAATTTCACTGCCGAATACTTGAATATCTTTTTTATACTTTTCTAACACCTCTGCAATAGGTCATCCCAAGTGGTTGGATACGTTTGGTGATCTAGCAGGGATGACCGGGTCCATGGCGTGAGGTTCGTTCAGGCCTTGGCAGCGGGTAAAAAAACACATCTTAAGTCTCGCGGAAACATTTTATGCGGGAATTTCCACCCGTGAAAACGCGTCCAAAAAATTGCCGCGCCCAGTACAACGAAAATGAACGTACCATACATGAAAAAACCTAAACAAACCCTCTCTAAAGTTTAACATCCCCATATTGCAACCATGTCACCTTGCAAATAATTTTTAACAAACAACGAAATAAACCATTTTTTCAACGACCATCCTCTACATATTACAAATTAAAGGCCTCTGCCGCGTCTCTCTCTCTCTCTGTTTGCGATAAACTCAAAAACTACTGAACGTATTTTCATACGGGTTTCACCAATAGATAGAGTGAATCATGAGGAAGGTTTAAGAATAAAATTTGTCAAGGTTTTGCGTAAATTGGTTGAAATATATAATATATAAAGGAGAATGTCTGTATGTGGTGGACGAGCGGACCGGCAAGCGGGCGGCGGATTTGATTTTTATGCAAATCTACAGTATTGTGCCGAGGTTGATAAAATTTTACACACGTGGTCTTCAAAACAAGAGGAAGGTCACTGTCTACATTTGATTTCGAAAACTCTAACTTCAGCTAGTAAATTATAAATTCATGATGAAAGAGAACAGAGAAAGGGGACTTTTCAGCTGTCATCCTATACGACGCGACGAAAGCAAATTGAAATTTAAAATGCAACATTTTCCATCGTTAAGAATGCAAATACGTAAATTAGTAATCAAGATACGTATTTAGTAATCAAGATGAGTCAAAAGATATATATTTTTTAAATATTCGTATTGACCTGTTGAATGTGGTATAATATTTCGAAAACCGCACAAAAATTATCTTGATGTGTTCTGGTCAAATATGGATACAAAAACAAAACAATTGTTTTCTTAATGAAATAATTAAAAACACTTTGTTTTTACCACAATAAACTTTATTTAAAAGTCAACATGTTTCAAGAACGATGTTCTCTTCATCAGGACATAAAATGTACTAAATACTAAATGATCAAACATAGAACGGCGTGGGTAGAAATGGAAGTAGTGGGGGAGGAGAAAGGTGGAAAGGGGAGGTGCTTAGAAGATCAACAAGGGGGAGGGGGGGGGGGGGGGTGGAAAGGGGGTGCTTAGAAGAACAAAGACAAAAAATTACAATGGAAATATGTTTAAGATAGGGTTACTCACAAAATTAATTTGATTGTTAATAATATTTAAATTTCTATTGACATTTTTCCTAATTTCTAATATTTCTAAAAGATCTAAGTGAAAACCACTAACGTTAGTGTGTAAAATTTTAAAACCAGTATTTATATCAAATGAATGGTTAAATTCAATTAAATGGTTAGCAAATTCCGAATAATTATTGCTATTTAGACATCTCAAATGTTCCTTAATCCTCGTTTCAAAATTTCTGCAAGTTTTACCTACGTAAAAATGATTGCAGTCATTACAATTCAATTGGTAAACTCCAGATTTTTTCATTTTTTGGTCTTTGTCCTTGTTATTTAAAATATAATTTTTTAATTTATTATTCGTATAAAAAGCAGGCTGTATTGTATTAGGAATTTTTTTCATGATTAAATTGGAGGTTTGATGATTTACAAACAATATTTTTCTCCATTGTTTTTTAATATTATCAGTAAGCAATGGGTAAATGTAGGACATTAGTAACTCATATTACTTGTAAGGTTTCTCCCTTATCATCATTGAAGTGAGCTACAAACCCAAGGTAATTAGCTTACTGGAATTACCGAAATATTAGAAATTCGACAGTCTAAAACGACTTAGCAATAAATATAATTAAACGAGCTGAAACCGGTTACGGCCAAATAAAATAAAGTGGAATAAAGTTTTATATTCGTTTTATTATAATACATTCAGCAGAAATTGATTACAGACCACAAATTTATTATCCTTTTATTATTTTCAAAGAGTTATGAATAATTCTGTGAAAAATAGTAAAAGGATACGTTCACCAGTCACCAGTTACCAGTATCTAGTAGTTCACCAGAGTTCGATGTGCGGCCATAAATCCTTTGTCCTGTCGACAGGTCACCGTACGTAGAGCAGTTCCGTGTGCGGGGTGTTTTATAGGGCGTTCCTATTAAATATTTATGTAATAATGTATAGGGAAGGTGCTATCCCGCATGCACTCTTTTAAGCTAGGGATGTCGAAAGTGAAAAAAATATCGATATATCGATGTATCGATATTTATTAAAATATCAATATCGATGTCCATATATCGAGGAAAAAATATCAATGTATCGGTATATCGGTCAAATTTTCAAGAGATTTTGCATTTTTTAAAAAGTAGCGTATTCAGCTCCATATTATCAATAGTAATTTTTTTACACAATGTGCTTTTTTAATGTACAAAAATCTCAATGAAAATGAAGGTATTTTTATCAGTATTCATTTTTATTAGATAATAATTACAACAATATCAAAACCTAAAAAGGTGTCTTCTAACTTATATGTAAACTGAGACGCATACAAAGTTTGTAAGCGTCTCAGTAACATTCTATTTGTGTATTAATCTGTCAAGAAGGACTTCGTGTTTGGAAGAAGGTATAGTCAATAATCATAGACAATTGGGAGCCAACACATAGGAGTGGCTTAGAAAAAAAATGGCAAAAAATAGCATACTTTCTGTGTATGTACCTACACACATGATATAGTATTAGTGATCACAAATAGGTACTGAATGCAAAGACAATAGATTTGTAAGCTATTAATAGTTAAAATTTCAACCGCCAGATGTCATGACCCAATACAGTTACTTTTTTCCGTTCGTTCCTATACGGTTTTGGATTATAGTGACTTTGAATACATTAATTTAAAAAAATATCGTTTTTGATACAATTTTCGATATTCGATATTTTGTATCGATATATCGGATCAAAATATATCGTCTAAAAATATCGATACATTGAATTAATAATATCGATAAATCGATATATCGATACTTTTTCAACAAGCCTATTTTAAGCCACTTCGCCACTATCACGCCATCCTGGAAGCGAGTGAGATGGGTGTTTTGATGTTATGTAACTGTGCCATAGGCCGTAGATTATGTTTAGGTTGACATAGTTATACGTGCAGTCGAGAGAAATGCTGTTGAATGTAAAATCTTGTGATTAAAAAGCATATTTGTTTTGTTATTCGTCCGTTTTCCGCCAGCACCAAAAAGTGTAGATTTATGTACGTAAATAATGATAATTATGTCGTTTCGATTTCTAATTTTAAATCTTGAGTGAATTTTAACTATTTAAGGTGATACTTAAAATAATTCATAATCTATGCTTTCGTATCTTCCGAGAAAAGTTACATACCACCGACGGGGCTCGGACCCGCGTCCTTCTGATTTCCGGTCAAATGCTCTACCACTGAGGCTTATCCAGCTTATCTCCTACCCGCCAAATAATTCAATATATAATAGTGTTTCATTCAACAATTACTGCTTACCTACTACAATTTTCCACCTATTGAATTATTAGTGTCACGGCCGATACCGCGACACGAGAATGTGACTGTAAATCCTTTTTTTTATGAATTAAGACCAATAATTGTGTTTTGAAATTTGATCGTAGGAAGTAGGAAATGAGAGGAAGTCTCTTACCTTTGACGGCTTCTTGTGGCATTTCAGGATCGATCCTGGCTTCCCAATATTGGCACAACACCAGATTTTAAGCCACGACACTTTGATTCGATAAAAAATGAAATTTTGCGAATATTTGCGATATTTTGACGAGCAAGTTGTGACCCATGTCACTACGAAAATCCAACTGCCCAAGTAGGTAAAGTAAACTTGGGCACCAATATTGTTCAATTCTTCCACATGTAGGTATTCCTGTATTCTTTTCCTGGTAGAGACTTCGAGGAAAGGAGGAAAAGAAAGGAATACATGATTGATGAAGGACTTGGGGAATATGGATTAAGTTTTTTTTTAAAAAGACTGTTTCAGAACCAAACAATTAGTATATATTGAATTATTTCGCGGGTAGGAGATAAGCCGGATAAGCCTCAGTGGTAGAGCATTTGACCGGAAATCAGAAGGACGAGGGTTCGAGTCCCGTCGGCGGCATGTATCTTTCTCGGGAGATTTTTTCAATGTAGATGAGTGTTTCAGGCTAAAAATTATTGCTTATAATAATTTTTATTATTATAAGTAATAATAAAAACGTTTCTTTTTTATTATTATAAGGAATAATAAAAACGTAACGTTTACGTTTTTAATATAATAAAAATGTTACGCTTTCGTAGATGACAAGAATTTTATTATTATTCAAAAACAGTTTTTATAAGTTATAGGTACTTTATAAGATGAACTAATTGCAAATTTACATAAACAAAATTAATATCAACTTTTATCAGAGTCTCAAAATTCATTCAGTGAGAGCAATTCTGTGGTACAAAATTATATTTCAGCTCATAAATAACGCTTTATATATAAACAGGCTAGAATACAACCATAATTAATACTCGTTTTAACTTTAACGAAGGACTAATTGTACATAAGCATACAAATAAATATGGACAAAGAACGTTAAATTACATGATTCCCAGTTGTTTAAATATGTTACCTATTGAAATTAAAAACTTTGCCCAAAACAAACAATTGGTGAATTTACTGAAGACTTGGCTTACGGAAAGAATTAATTTGTATTAGCTTACAATACATATAATTCTAAAAACTTTAAAATTGTTATTTATGTTTTCATAATTTTTCTTTTCTCTATATTTCTGTAAATATTTAAATTTTATTTTATATAATTATAAAACTGTAACTATTAACTCACTATAATAAGATCTTTAATGCAAATAACCCGTTAGACAAACTACTAAAAAGTAGTTTATCTTAGTTTTTTGTCTTATATTTGTAAAGTGTATAAAATAAATAAATAAATAAAAAAACGAGTGTGCTTTAAATCACACGACTGAAGTAAAACTTCACTAACTTATATCTCCCTCTCAACTTCCGTTCGCCTCGCCCGGTCACACCTTTCATAAGATAATACCCTTTCCAACCTTTCCAAAAGCTTTTTCTCAAGTATTTTTAAAGTCGCGTGGATTCAAATTTCGACTTTTTCCTGGACTATTGGATCACTTTAAATAGGTACTACTAAGTTTAATTTTATAATGATAAGAACTGTGACTAGTGAGCATCTAAATAAATGATTGTCAATGAAACTTATCACTCCATAGGGATGTCGAAAGTGAAAAAAAATATCGATGTATTTATTAAAATATCAATATCGACGTCGATATATCGAGGAAAAAATATCGATATATCGGTCAAATTTTCAAATGATTTTGCGTTTTTAAAATAATAGTGTATTCAGCTCAATATTATCAATGGTAATTTTTATACACAAGGTGCATTATTTTAATGTACACAAACCTCAATAAAAACGAAGGTATTTTTATTAGGTAGATAATAATTACAAAAATATCAAAACAAAAAGCTGTCTTCTAACTTGTATGTAAACTGAGACGCATACAAAGTTTGTATGCGTCCCAGTAACATTCTATTGGCGTATTAATCTGTCAAAAAGGACTTCGTGTTTGGAATATGGTATAGTCAAAAATCGACAATTGGGAATCAACACATATGAGATAGTATTAGTGATCACAAATACTAATGCGAAGATAATAGATTGTAAGCTATTAATAGTTAAAATCTCAACCGCCAGATGTCATGAGTTCGTTCCTATACGGTTTTGGATTCTAGTGACTTTAGTTACATACATTTAAAAAAATACCGTTTTTGATACAATTTTCGATATTGAATTTTTTGTATCGATATATAGGCTATAAATATCGATATAATGAATTAAAAATATAGATACATCGATACTTTTTCAACAAGCTTATCACTCCATTGCAACATAACTAGTTACATGCATATTCAGAACCCAATGAAGATGAGCCATCACATCGGTGGTTGGCCAAGTCAGAACTTTGCAGCAAATGAATAGGTAGGTACATTCTAGAGCCATTTCGGTGGCAGAAAAACAAACTGCCGTCTCTGCTGTTAGAGAAAACTTAAATGAAACGATAATGTTTTTTGTATTTCTTGGGCATTAACTATGTAACAATTTCTAGACATTTTGTTTTTTGAAGAGTTTTATTAAATGTACATTTGTTACTTAAATTAAATTTTTAAAAATAATCTTATATTAAATTAATTATCTTAAATTAGTCTTTGGTACTTGCATTTATTTTTTAAGTAAGTTTTAATTCTGCTCGTGAATGATACGGTTGTATCGAAACCGGTCGCGGAAAAATTTAATTTAAGTAACAAATGTACATTTAATAAAAATCTTCAAAAAACAAAATGAAACGATAATGGTTTATCTGAGAATCAGTCTTTACGCTAAAAGGCTAAAAGCTCACCGTTTTCTTGCACAATCATCAACGCTAATAATTCTGCGTACAGAGCGGTCCTCGCGTCCAAAAAAGTATTTTTATAATTTTCTCTTTTTTTTTTTGTTAATAAATCGAAACCAATATTTCCTCCGAAATCATTTGCACACTCTACTTAATTATTAACCATTTTGTTTTAATAACTTTTTTTATATTTCAAATAAGGAATCGTAAATTTTGCGCAAAGAAACGTCACTGTCTCAATGACAACTCTTCTTACAAACTTTCTTTAGGCAGGTAGGTACCACAAAATTGAAAAAAAATGTGAATGAGAAAGTCCGAATAAACGTGATGATTTCGCATTTGAAAGATCAATCACTACCGAACAAGAGTCAAAGTTATCTAGTCAAAGTAAGGCTTTTTTACATTAGCACCACATAGCATGTCATCTTTGGGGATGCTGAGTGGATGGTATTTTTAGGAAAGTAAGGAGAGGAAGTTCTGCGAAGGAAAAGGGTATTAGGGGTGGGTAGGAATCCGAGGGTCCGTGTGTCCAGGAGTGACGGATGTATGAATCCATCCCTCCCACTACGGTGTGAGGCAATGTTCCAAGAGAGTACAGCTAGAGAAGTCAAAGAGACTCTCTCAACCATTCTCTCCCCATCCGGCCTGCCGGGCTGTTGGTGGGCAGGTGCATCCGCCGCCAAGCTCCGCACAAACCTCACTCCATGAACCTGGCACCCCTGCTAAGTCACCAAACGTAGCGAACCACATGGGGTGAACTATGGCAGAGGTGCTGGTTATCCAATAAATAGCGACAGTACCCATACCTGCCTCCCAAATTGAAAATAGGGGCTTGCTTGCACCATAAAGCGGATGCAACAAATTTTCGAAAATGGAAACGGAATACAGAAAAAAATAAAATGGGAATTGCTCCTAGTTTGACAGTCAAAACACTTTACAAATGTATATCATGTTCTCAATTAATAAACATTTACAGACAGATGAAATGCCAAAAGATCGAGTTAAAAGAGCACTTCGTTACGCTCAACCATTTATGTCACCTGTAGCTCAGGTGATTAAGAATAAGCGGGGATTTCCCGATTACTAGCATTTCAAAGGCAACATTTTAAATAAACAAAATAAGTATATATGATCTAAAAAAATCAAATAATTCTTCATCATCATCATCTTGTAAGTTGGGAGGGTAAGGAGATGGGGAAGAGGAAGGTGGAGAAGTATCTGGCTATTCAGATCTAGTCTCCAAACACGGCTACATCCATTTCAAGCAATGTTTCAAATATGAATGGTGGTTTTACACCAGGCGGTTACTGAGATTGAATAAATTGTGTAAACACAAATCAATCAAATACAATAATTTCGCCAATTATATGTTAAAACATTACTAAAGTACATTTTGGTACAAAAAACAAATATCAACAACACAAACTATCGCTAATAGATCAGTTAGACAAGCGAACAAAAAAAACATACAAACTCTTACGTTAAATACAAGCTTTGAACTAAGACATCATAAATACCAGGCAATAAAAGTCAACAATCTTTAACTTGCTAAAAAATGAGAAAAACCAAAAAAAAATCGGATTCAAAATTAAAAGATGGGTTAAAGAACAAAAAAGGCAATATTGCAAAAATTTTATGACATAAAAGAAAAAAACATGAACACGTAACACACCTTAGAAAACCCATCATTATACACAATCAGACTCCATAATAGGTATACGCCGATTTTCGAAAAAAATATTTTTTCATCACCGCATTTATGTTCTTTATTTAAAGGAATTACATACTTTATCTTATTTAATTTTGTAATGTAAAATGGGGACCTCAGTACGGGTAAACTACCTAGTGAGGCCAATGTTATAAAATTATTTAATAAAATATAGGCTTATTGTTCCAAAATAAATAAATAAATAAATAATATTAATTAGTTTATTTATATGGCACTTAGGTCAAATGTTTACAATTCAGTTTGTAACCTCACCAGGTCAAGCCTGTGTTGAGGTTAACAACTCTACAGTTTAATAAAATAACACAAAAATAATATAGTTATAGAAAAACAATATTGTATGTTTCTTACAGATTATTATGCATTATAATATGCGAGCCTGAGGTGTGTAAATAACCCCAGACCCTCTGGGCTTAATACCCAAGAAATTATGATTATAAAAAAACTGTACTTGAAACTCCAGGGAAAATAACAAATCCACCAACCTTGTTTTGTAGATCTTGATGCTTGGAGGCCTCCGTGATGTCATCCAATCAATAATTAAATTCAGTCAATGCAATCCTTAGGTGACGATAATTTGCAAGAGATGAAATTTGTCAATCAATACACAAACTCATAATTTTTCACAATGATTAAAATTTTCCAAGAAACAAACAGTGTCAGTTATTTTCTTGTTTAAGATTCTATTTTTGAAAACAATCCATTTAGGTGTCTCTGCTTAATCCAAGGAGTGAGTAAGTACCCTCTTTTCTATTTATTTAAATTTTCGAACAAACAAAACATATTGCAATGCGTAACCATGCTCCCCGCCTTGGAAGTTCGCGGAACTTTCAAAAAACAAAGTTTAAATTAAACTTATTAAGGATAAAATCACTAAGTTGAAAAATGTTTAAAAATAAAATAAAAATCATGTTGCTAAGTCAACTAAGTGTTAAATAAAGAATATCATGTTGCTAAGTCAACTAAGTGTTAAATAAAGAATGTCATGGTTAAGTCCGAAATAATTAAACTTTAACAAAATATTAACATAAAATAATGATATAATTATTGCGTTGGGATGGGATATAATTTAACAACAGGACGTTTAAAAAATCCATATCTTGTCTTTACCGTCGTAACGCGAATAATTTTATCAGTACCAGGATGTACCATTATCTGAATGAATGGTGCCATTATCTGAATACAAGAACGACACATGGCCACGCCGAGAAATAAAACGGCTGAAAGCATTTGAAGTTAGGTCAAAGATCAACTCAATATGAATGGCCTTGGTTACAAGGCACACAAAAAAAAATGCCTTTTGTGAAAGTTGTCCTCTCGGACGAGCAAGCGTGATACGGAGGGGACCTGCGGAATCTACACTGGTGTGAACGAAAGCCTTTACTTCTACAACACGATATGAAGGTAAATCTGCCATCTTCAGTGTAGGATGCGATGGATTTAAGCGGAAGCAGCAATTGCATTTCCGCACTTTTGCCCTAATAACAGTTCTGGCATCTAATATCCAATAGCGCTGCCGTAAGATGGACACAAGAAGTCCAGGGCCTATATGAAAGTACATGACATGGAAATGATCAACGATAAGATCCACAACACAGTCATGTTTAGGAAGTAAAACCGGACGTTTAACCTCAAATGGTAAATCCGATTTAGAAAGCCGCCCCCCAATACGTAACAAATTATCCTCATCGAGAAAAACTAAAAAATTCCGAAGCTTTTTTGAATTGTATATGGACAATTTGCTTTTCTGGAGTTCAGAAATATCTTCTATAAAATGAAAACTCTGCACAGAACGAATCATAACTTTTTTAGAGGAAGGTGATACCTTTTTTACGAATCGGAGGACATAAACTACCATCCTTAAAAGTTTATCCCATGTGGATATACGCTGAGCCAGTTCACTCAGGACTGATTGTTCACACTGAACTATTGCAGTGAGCACATTAGTTTTGTGCCCAGGCATTTCACCGGTATTTGTGTGATGAAAAGGTTTTATTGGCCATTCCGAAGGTGGGCTGCGAATCCATGATGGGCCGTTCCACCATAGTTCGTGTGAAACGAGCTGGGAAGGAAGCATGCCATGTGAAAGGCAGTCACTAGGGTTTTCACTAACGGCGACATGATAAAAATTCTCAGGAGGCAAATTCTCCTAACATTGAGCCACGTGATTACTAACAAACACCGACCATCGACGTGGCGACGAATGTATCCATGAAAGCGCAATGCTAGAATTTGAAAACGCGTATGTATATCCCTGCAATAGTAAAACGCGAACGATAATTATCTTGAACCATCCGTATTAGTATGGACATCAAGACCGCGGCACACAGCTCTAAACGAGCGAATGTTGTCACTTTGGTGGGAGAGACCTTTGATTTTGCACAAAACAATCTCACGGTAATATTCCCAGATGAATCAGTTGTGTGTAAATATATCACACAGCCATAACCATTCAGGCTCACATCGCAGGAAGCGACAATGAGTACTGTACTATCCTTTAGGACACCAACATGACGCGGGATTTTAATCGTAGAAATTAAAGGAAATTCCTGTATGAGTGACGAGAATCTTTGAATAACGCTCTCAGGGGGGGGGTATCATCCCAACCAATGTTGCACAGCCATAGCTCTTTAATGAGCAATTTAGCGTACAAAATGATGGGGGCGACCAGGCCGAGGACATAGAATAAGCGGGGGACTAAAGAGAGTATGTTCCGCTTTGTACACTTCTCCTGAACATACGAAGTCGTAAAGAAGAAGCTGTTATCAACTGGTTCCCACGAGAGGTCTAACACCTTAAAGGCATTGTTAGAACCAACAGTGAAGTCCACCGCACTGCAGTGAAAATCTGGAAGGTTTTCAAGTACAACTTGAGAACTAGTAGTCCATTTGACCAAATCAAAGGCACCGGACTTGAATAACGAGATTAATTCTCGAGAAAGACGTACGGTGCTGGACTCATCTGCAATAGAATAGACCAGGTCGTCCACATACAACTTGAACTCTGCCACATTGGCAGTATCCGGGAAATGTGGTCTCATATCTTTGGCTAACTGACGAAAGTCAAATAAAATCAAAAACCAATCAGTTTGCAAATTGAGACCAGTATGCAAGATGTCATTTAGTGACAACCCTGTATGTGTCTTAGCGCTAGCATCCAGCACAACCCTAGGCATAGGATTATCAGGACGAATGGCGGCATGATGGATGTAATATCCATCATCTGCAATTTCAGACCTTCTACAGAATACTAAGAACCTCATATCACCTTTGATTATACAGTGATTAGGCAGTTTATTGGTGATACTATCAACGACAAGTGCGTGTATATTACATTTATTATTTGGATACACGCGCGTCTCAATGTCAAAATACACGTAACCGAAGATTGGTCGTGAAGCTGAACCAATTTCTTTGACAAAAGAATTACTCAAAGGAATTATTGGTAAATTCAGCGACTTACAACAATCTATTGTAATCAAATTATTCTGCGAGCCATTATCAATTAAACATTGAACAATCATTTTCTTACCATTTTTAAGTTTCGCATATATTTGAGCATTTGAAAGTAAACTAGTCAAATTAGGTGTTACTTTGGCGGGCAATAAGCATGAAGGGCTAACGTGCAAGGGTTCCTCTAGTTGCATATTGCAATTACCCGTTCCATTGTTACTGGCTGGCACTAGAGGGGGGGAAGACTTCTCCTCATTGATTCTTACTTCGGACGTATGTACTTGAGTGTTTGATTTTAAAATATTTTCAAAATGCAAAGTACGACTATTTGCCGATGATACAATAATATACTTAATTGGAGATAACTATGATTCATAGTCTATGAAGAACTAATACACATTTTAAAGAATGAACTAAATGATGTATCAAGATGGCTAAAAATAAATAAGTTTAAATTAAATACAAAAAAAAACAAAATGTATGGTGATTGGATACAAGAAGACATCCAGTGAAAGCAAAATTAAAATTGATGGTGAAATTATTGACAATGTTACTGAAATGAAATACTTAAGAGTTATATTAGATTCCAAACTAAACTTCAATAGACATGCTGAATACACCCAAAAGAAAATTGGCAAAAAGATATCTTTTTTTGGAAGAATTCGGCCAAAAATTTCTAGAAAAACTGCAATCACCATATACAATTCAATTGTTGCTCCACACTTCAACTACTGCTCAAGTATACTTTTCCTATGTAAGGAAAGAGAACAAAATAAGTTAAAAATTCTCCAAAACAGGGCAATGAGAATAATTCTTCGACGAAACAGATTTTCAAAAATTATTAAAATGTTAAAGGAACTAAATTGGTTGACCGTGAAACAGATGCTGACCTTGAACACGATGGTATTTATCCACAAAATATTGAACAACACGTTACCAAAATACTTCTCAAATAAGATTTTATACAATAAAGACATTCACAGATATAACACAAGGACGTGCAAGGAAATTAGGCTACAAAAAAAGGACAAAGCGAATACGCAGAACAGTCTACTGTACAAGGGAATGAAGTTGTATAACACACTACCAGAAACTTTAAAGTCCACACCAATTGGAAAGTTCAAAATGTATTGTAGGAGCTACATAAAACTTGAAAAAATGTAGTGAATATGAAATATTGTTATCAATTAGAAATTTGTAAACTTAAATGTACAAATTACTGAAATAAAAATTATTATTATTATTAAATTATTCGCACTACCAAAGTGTGTGTAGTAAGGTATTATGCAATTTTTTACACACATCGCACACAAGCGTTGGTTTGCAAGAATTTACAGTATGTGATGTGCTAAAACAATTTACACATAAATGTTTTGATTTTATAAAGCCAAAACGGGCTCGTGGAGATCTCACCGCCCTGAATCGAGAGCAAGCAGCAATTGCATGATCAGTTTTTTTACAAAACATACAAGATTTCTGGGGCTTATTCTGAGTCGAGAATGTACGTGCCGAGGCTAGTATCTGGTTACGAGTTCGTTTGACTGTTAAAAACAGATCCTCAAAGGCGTTCAAAGATTCATATTCCGGTTGAAACCCTGGATTTAAAGTCAACTGACGATAATTAATATCATCAATAATGTTTTCAAACTGAATGAACATTTCATCTATTAATTCGCACTTTACCATGAAAGTTTCATTATTCCTAAAATCGAAATCAGAGACATTTTTTGTCAAGTTAAATAGATCATTAATACGTGAAAAAAGTTTTTCCTTTTTTGCTGTTAACGAAATAAGCATTCGATCATATTGATCATTTGAAATTTTTTCCGTAATCCCCAGCATTTTTAAAGAAATACAACAATTTTATCACATAAAAAGTTTAACTTTAACAATAAAACGGGTATTTCGATATTTACCAAAAATTACGTAATCCGACAATCCTTTGTTAATGTAATTATGAAAATAAGCTATTAACAGTAATGTTGAGTTTTATGCTTCAAATTTACCCAAAAAAATACGTTAATTGATGCACTCTTAATAATTCTATAAGAGGTAAGTATTTCAAGAATATTACCAAAAATTACGTAAATCTGAAACCTTTCTTATAAAATTTATGCTGTAAGAATTATCAGGCTCGGGTAGGACAATAATTAAGTGTTATAGAGTATAATGAGATTTGTCAATTAATACACAAATTCCCACTAACATACCACAAATATTATTAGAACTAGCAATACAATATAGGTATTCCGAAATTTACCAAAATTACGTAAACCGAATTTCCAAATTATTATATTACCTTGCTAGAACGTATCCGTGACCGAAGGATAATTATGCATTATAGGGTATAATGAGATTTGTCAATTAATACACAAATTCTCACTTACACCCAAGAAATATTATTATGAACCAGCAATACAATATAAAATTACGTAAACCGAATTTCCAAATTATTATATTACCTTGCTAGAACGTATCCGTGACCGAAGGATAATTATGCATTATAGAGTATAATGAGATTTGTCAATTAATACACAAATTCTCACTAACACCCAAGAAATATTATTATGAACCAGCAATACAATATAGGTATTCCGAAATTTACCAAAATTACGTAAACCGAATTTCCGTATTATTATATTACCTTGCTAGAACGTATCCGTAATCGAAGGACCATACTTATGCATAATAATATGCGAGCCTGAGGTGTGTAAATAACCCCAGACCCTCTGGGCTTAATACCCAAGAAATTATGATTACGAAAAAACTCTACTTGCGCGAACAAATATATCACAAATGGCACAAAGAGAAACTCCAGGGAAAATAACAAATCCACCAACCTTGTTTTGTAGATCTTGATGCTCGGAGGCCTCCGTGATGTCATCCAATCAATAATTATATTCAGTCAATGCAATCCTTAGGTGACTTGATAATTTGCAAGAGATGAAATTTGTCAATCAATACACAAACTCATAATTTTTCACAATGATTAAAATTTTCCAAGAAACAAACAGTGTCAGTTATTTTCTTGTTTTAGATTCTATTTTTGAAAACAATCCATTTAGGTGTCTCTGCTAAATCCAAGGAGTGAGTAAGTACCCTCTTTGTGATATATATTTATTTAAATTTTCGAACAAACAAAATATATTGCAATGCGTAACCAGTACCTACTAAGCTGAAGGCGATAGTACATTACACTGTAAACATGTAGGGTGACCATAATGTTGACATTTGATTTTTAGAAAAATATATTTATTTTAAAAGAATTAAGAAATATATAATTAATATAGTATGCTAGAAAGATGAAAATATTACTTGGGCACGTCGGGATTTGAACATGCGACCTACCATTTTCGGAAAGCAACTTCATTTTCATCAAAGGATATCCATTTAATTATATCAACTAGAGTCACGACGCCATATTGTTTTTTTACACGTTTTCAAAACGTTACATTTTTAAGACAGTATTATAATCAATATCACATAGAATATATTATTATAACATAAAAATCTTCTTAAGTAAAAGCATATATTAAGCTTTATATTATTATATGTCCAGGGTTTCAACCATGGAACTAAGATTGAAGGGAAGCGGCAATACTTTCGGAATATTACGGGGATAAGCGAAAAACCTATGTAGCTCGCAAACTTGTAGCCGTCTAGTGGGAGGGGATAGAAACGGGGAATGTGGCTAGCTTGCGGGGGGAAGGCGGCGCTCTGGAGATAAGGGCCGAACTGTGAATGGGAATCATTATTATTTTTATATTTTTTAAATTTTCGTTAATTTTTTTTTAAATTTTGGACATAAAATATAATAGCTTAATTGAAAAATAAGTAATGAAATGAGGAAAGGGTAGTAACAAGGAGACTGGAGACTTATGTGTTGTTTAATTTTTATTGTTCCCTATACAAGTTATTTTAAGTTACCTTTATCTACTAGGACGTACTTAACTCATTTTTTGCGAAATAAAGATTTGTGAAGCGCTTGTCGAAATACATCGGCCTCACTTTTTACTTGACAATTGCAAGTGGGTAAAATAACTAGTGTTATGAACTCGCTGTAACTCAAGGCGCCATTCCTTGGTGCTATCATTGCTTAACTCATCAGTTTGAAATAGATTTTAATTTATCATATAAATAGTAAGTATGGTTTTTTATACGTATTTTATAAAATCAACAGACTTGCAGTGAAAATTTTTGTGCGTTCTATTCTGATGTATACTGGTGCTTGAGTTTTAAGAAAGGAGTGCTCGATATTAATCTTATAAAAGAACTGTATTTACAGTTTTACAATGATAACAAAAAAAATAAGTGATAGGAACAAACACTGCTTGACTTATTTGCGTGGGAAAATAAATTTTATTTGATTAAATTGTGTTATTTCATAATTAATTTATTTTAAAATAATGTACATATTATATTATACTAGCAGATCCGGCCACACGTTGCTGTGGCTAACGTAAAAAAATTCCACGCCATTTCCCAACCTTTATAACCAACGCCATCTGTTAAATTAAATCCACACCGCCCATTTTCCAGCCCATTGCCCGCTGCCCGCTGCCCGCTGCCGCTTAACCAGATATATTATATGTTTCAATAAATTTACACAAAACCTTGACAAATTATATATCTAAACCTTTCTCATGAATCACTCTATCTATTGGTGAAAACCGCATGAAAATCCGTTTGGGTAGTTTTTGAGTTTATCGCGAATAGATAGACAGACAGACGCGGCGAATAACTTTGTTTTCTAATATGTAGAGATATACCATATAATATATCACAAGAATCCCAACTGCTTCCGTCTGTAGCATGTACGTTGTGAGGCTGAAGGTAAATGGCGAGGGGAACTAAATGGTGGAGAGAAAGCTGGAGAAGTACCCGGCTATTCAGATCTAGTCGACAAACACGGCTAAATCAATTTCAAGCAACATTTCAATTCTGAATGGTGGTCTTACCTACGCCAGAGCGATACTGAGAATGTCTTCCACCTGGACCGTGCCGGGAATATATTTTATAATGTTTTTAATTATAAAATGTTGAAAACACAGATCAATCGAATAAAATTTATTTCGGGATTTGAACCCGCGACCTCCGGATTGCTAGTCAAGAGCTTTACCCCTCAGCCACGAGGGCATGTCAATGTGACTTTTACATAACAATACAGTGATTATAAACTTTGAATTAACGTTGTAAACATATGTAAAAGGAGTGGTAAATTAGTAGGAAGAAAATCTAAAAATAACAGTGCAAAAAAGACAAAGTAAAAATTTTTAAAAATGAATAAGCTAAATGATAAAAAACATATACCTATGACATGATTAATAAAAACATAAAAGTTTTTTGGTAATTTTTAATTATTATAATTTAAGTTGACCGATTCGGCCCATTGGCAGTCGGAGTTCACGTGATAACATCGGGCTCATGGCGATGGCGGTTGAAATTAACACGCCGAAAATTACAAAATGTATATTTAAGCTATGTTTAAACATTTACATGTGAAAGGTAAGACCGTCTTTTTTCTTAAAGGTCTTCATAGAACTACTTTTACACAATTTTACGGCACAGTGGACCATTTTTCTATGTTTTATGAACGTTTTTCTGGGAGCTCTATGCGCGACCGAGGTGTAAAAGCCAATGTCAGCCATCTAAAAACCGTTCGGTAAAATTTTTGAAAAGGCATGCTTTGGGCAGTGGGGCACACTTTACATGCCGTCTCTCTAGTATCCATACTCTTAGGTTTCAACGCAACGCCACTGTGCACACTTTTGTAGTACCTATTTATTCAGAGTTTTTGAAAATTGGCTTATTACTCCGGCTTATTAAGAGAATCGAAGAGAGTGAAATCTATTTACAGTCATACTTTGTTGCTTCAAAACAAGATGTCTAGACAGAAGAATAAATATTATAATTCTGCAGATGTTCAATGCAATGTTGTCAACTTAGAGAACACTGAACTAAATGTACTGTATTTATTTAATTCAATTATTCACAACAAGTCTCCAGTGCTTACGGATAAATAAAAAAGTAGGTTTCTTCAAGTCTTTACATTTTTTGATGTTTAAAATTAAATCTCTCAAACATGTAATCAAAAATAATTTATAACATTCCCTTGTTCTTTCTGACAATCTCAGTTCCCTCCAAAAACTTAAATCCAATCCTTTTCTCATCCTGACAATTACTTTGTATGCCTTATTAGAGTGCTGATAGCCTCCATTGAAAACTCTGAAAAACCCATAACTCTTAATTGGATTCCTGAACATCTTGGCATAGTAGATGCCACTCTCGACTGGAATATGGAGTAATAGGATGGGGCGCAGCAGCATCTAATCACATAAAACAACTTAAGGTAACTCAGAATTGCATCATAAAGACCATACTGAAGGTCCCCATAAGGACGTCAACAACAGAAATTTTTAAACAGTTTGATGTTCCAAGCATACAGAAAATCTACGCCAAAAACATTCTAGTACATCACCACAAACATTTTTCACACCTCACATGCTCATAAAACCAGAACCAGACAAACAGACATACTTAATATACCAAAGTGTAACTCTTCATTTGGATAAAAAAGTTCAGAATTTTTAGCAGTAAAGTTATAGAACAAACTCCCACTTAGTACCAAACAAATCAAAACAAAAAATAGCTACATTAAGGACATTAAATGTTGGCTGAAGGAACTATCGGAAAATGAACTTAGTACTTGACTTAAAACATCGTCATAGAAGTTTCTGGAAAACGTTATCCAAACAATGAAGTTAAACCATAGAAGTCGCTGAAAACTTATCCAAAGCATAGTCCCCCTCAGCACAGGATCTCCTAGTGAGGAGGACTACGAATATATTTTCTATTTTATATATAAATCTAACATGTTTCATATAAAATGTAAGTTGTATGTTCCCCTATCTGATATTTTTTCCATAATCAAAGATAGATCTCGCAATGTTTGGGCAGAGTATTCGAACATTGCTAGTCAATCCAAGGGAGCCTGCTACACCTCAATACGAAAGACCATCCCATCAAAACCGTGGATTCAACAATTCCCCTATTTTTCCAAAAAAAATTCCTCACCTATTCGAATGAAAATTGGACATTGTTCCGTTCCTTCTAACCTTTTTAAAATTTACGTCCTTAACTCCCCAGATTGTGGTTTTTGTCGTCTAGATGTGGGAATTTCAGATCATATATTTTTTTGATGTCTCTTTCTAAATACATATCCTCTCTTGTATCGAGGTTTATCTAAAATTGCCTCCCCTCCATTCAACATTTCATATTTTGTAAGTCTGAACTCCACTCCAATCTTCCATATAATTCTGAAATTTGCACTCTTAAATAAAATTGATATATACATTCACCTTTCCTTTCTCTGCAATTTTAAATGATTGCTAACACCCTTGAAGGGTGACCACATGAAATAATAAAAAGAATTGTTTGATATTTTCTTTGTGATTTGGACGACACAATCAATTAAAACACAATTGAGTTTCTCTGTAAGGAAAGAGGAGGTTTATTTTGTTAATCTCACAAGACATAAAGAAAAGTATCTAATAACGAAACATTACCTTTAAGGAAAGAAACGACGGCTGAATTTACGGCCGCTGTTCCCAATCCTACTAATCAACTGCTAAGCCGAAACTAAGGTTGAACACTAATCAAATGCATAACTACGCTATTTCCAACACACAAGCATCACTTAATCTAAGGAAGCTGAACACGTGGATTAAGTTCGACTGAGCAAAGCAAAGTTATAAAATGTGTCAACAGAGTGGCGCTAACGTCACGTTGTACCAACGCGCTGGCGGCAAAGGTCACGTTGATACCTTATTTTTAATATATTTGATACATTTGTTTAAAAATTAAAAATGCTTGTTTATGGATAACAGCATTTAAAAGAAATTATGCATGATAATAATAAATACAATATTTTAACTCTTTTATATTAATTAAACATCGAAAGTTTTTACTTTGATGCCATTTTGGGCGGGACCAAAGTGGGTGGGGTCACTTAAGATATTCAACGATAAAATATTTGGAAACAACGAGAATCGAACGTTACCTTTAAAATACTTACAAATCGCTTAGATGATGGTACACTCAGATTGGTCGATCGAAAAGTTGGGAACAACGGCCGTTAATGTTATTAATTGTAATGCCGATTCCTTAATCATAATCACTATAGTAATTACTTTTAATTATTGAAATTAATCTATCATAGATTATTTTACTATAGTTTTAATTACCATACATTATAAAATATCGAGTCGACTGTTAAGTAGGTACTGTGGCGCATATCCAGTGATAGTCTACGATACATACAGCCACAACAACGAGTCAAGCTTGTGTTAAATTAAAGAAAATTGTATTTTTCTATACATATATACATTTTTTTTTAGATTTCTCTTTTTGTTTGAAATTTTGATGGAGCGTTTAAATAATCCCAACAAAGACGGGCTTTATACAATGACGTTATATATAATACTCGTACATAGACGCGTGGTATAAATCTGAAAGTTGTAAGCTAAAGACAATAAATATATTTTAGTAGTTTCCGCTTATATTTTTTATAAAGTAATTAACAATTTTATTTTAATTCTACTTAATGGAAACGGCAGGAAAAGCTTCAATAAATCCAAAGCATATTTTTGTATACATAATATAAACCGATTCGTAGTAAATAAATTATTTAATTAACACAAATAATTTAATTAATTTTAATTATAAACCTTAATATCAGTTGAGCCGTGTTAAAAAATTGAAGGGAGGAGGGATGTGATATTATTTGAGTGAAAACCAGTTTCAAAAATTATTATAAGCAATAATTGTCAGCCTGAAACACTCATTTACATTGAAAAATCTTCCGAGAAAAGATACTTGCCGCCAACGGGACTTGAACCCGTGTCCTTCTGATTGCCGGTCGGATGCTCTGACCACTGAGCTATGGGGGCTTATCAAATACCCGCCAAATAATTCACGGACACGGGTTCAAGTCCCGTTGGCGGCAAGTATCTTTTCTCGGAAGATTTTTCAATGTAAATGAGTGTTTCAGGCTGACAATTATTGCTTATAATAATTGTTACCCTTTGTGCTATGCATAAAAATCTTGTCTAAACGTTAGTTTATAAATTAAAAAATAATAATTCAGTTTCAAAAACAAAAAAAGTCAATAGCTTAACCATATCTGTGTCGTTCTGTGGGTGGGTGGGTTCGTTTTTATGTAAATCTATTTTTTTTTTTATTCCGAGATTGATGAAATTTTCAATTTTTATCAGAAAACATCCTTTTTATAACTTTTTGAACGATATTCCCATTATATATTTCATTATATATTATTACATTATATTAAATTGATGGGAATAACCTTCAAAAAGTTATAAAAAGAGAGTTTTCTTATAAAAAATGAATATTCATTTAGACTTTTATAAAAAGTCAATAGTTCCATTTGAATAAATTCGGATATATTTATCCGATACGCTATCCAGGTTATAAACCAATTCTTAGAATGATTGTTTCCAATAAAAAGGGTTATTGCCCGTAATATGGAATTGTTAATTCTAAAATTTGAATTATGATATTGATAAATACAACGTTTTGACTGAAGGTGGCAATAGCGAAATTGGTTAACGCGCACGTCCCGGTTAGATGAAAGGTCTGGGTTCGAGTCCCAGTTGCGACCATTGTCTTTTTCTGTTTTTCTCTGTCTTGTTCTCTTTCATATTTTCGTTTAGATTATTATTGTTATCATCTTCTTCAATAATGAAATTTTACTCATTACACCTTAATAACATGAGGAGAGTCACTGTCTAAATGAGATTCCAAAATACCATATCCATCCCGTTTCCCGCCCATAAAGCAGAGTTTTAACGCTTCTGGACGAAATTTTACAAATTTGACGTTCCAATGAAAGTAAATTACTGACTACACCAAATTTCAAAAAACTGTGCGTAAAGCCCGGGCAACGCCGGGAAGTTCAACTAGTATAATATATATATCTATAGTCGCTGGTCGGTCCAACTGAGAGTAAGGTGTCGCCCAAAGAGCCCAGTGATTTCTACTGTACCAGAATACTGCCCTAAGCCGCCCATGTAGTGCCGCCCATCCGCCCGCCGCCCACAGCTAGCCGCCCTACGGCCCGGCCGCCGCCCACATCGACCCGGCAGCCGGCAGGCATTCGAACTGCAGCCCAGACAGGGATGTACCATCCAGTTCACCTAGGACCTAGATTTTGGTGCAGTTTCTGTTGCACTTTACAATATTCGGGAAATATAACCAAAACTTTCAATTATTATCCATCTATCTATCTATTTACCTATCTCATTTTCTATCTATATAAATAAAAACGAATCGACGAAATGAATGTACGTGCAAAACTTCCGACCGACTCCACCAAATTGGATAATATTTTTTTTGTATTTGTTATTGTCAGAACAAGGTTTGTATAAAATTAGAGCATTATGAAATTTACAATAGGTTGCTTGCGAGCTGTTTGAAAACTGAATGTACCGGGACAGAATGTATGCAATGCGGAAGAACGGAGGAGGAAGGGGAACTCAGGTAAGGGGTTCGCGGGAGGGGGGAAGGGTAACCAGGGAGGGGGAGGGGAACATGGGAGGTGAAGGGGAACTCGGGAGGGGGTTTCGCGGGACGGGGTAGTGGGGGAGTGGAGTGGGGAGAGGGAAGGTGGAGGAGGCGAAGTGGAATTGCGAGAGGGGAGGCGGAAGGGGAACAGTATGAATGGGAAAGGACACGCAGGGAGAAACAATTTCTTTGTTAAATGGCATAGCAACGCATGCCGGGTACCGGGTACGAGTAGTAAGTAATAATTATTAACCTGAAACACTCATTTACATTGAAAAAATATCCCGAGAAAAGATATATGCCGCCGACGGGACTCGAATTAGTTATCAATTAGTTATCAATGATTAAAACTTTAAATGGCTTAAAATTACTAAGACTCTCCTGTAATTTTATCAATGGTGTGTTTGAAATTGTCTACTTCAGTGGATTTTGTTTGAAGTGCATTTTCTAATTGATTCAAACTTCTTTGGTCTAAATTTACAATATCAAGTTTTTCCGCAATAATTCCTCCATTAATTTCTGTTCTTAGTTCAATTTCTTTGTATTTTATTTCCAAATGTTAAAATTTTTTAGTGCAAATTTTGAATTTCAATTGTTTCCATTTTATTTTTTTCATTAATATTATTTTCACCAGTTTTTGTTTCAAGAATAATTGTCATTTCTTCCAAATTTCTTTTAACTTGAAGAATTTTTCTCAGAATTTTTTTCATTTAAGGTTTTTAATAATTGAATTTCGTTGTTTTTTTATTTTGCACTAAACTTTCCAATTATTCATAATTTCTTTATGTAAATTTTGAATCTCAACTTATTCCACAGTATTTTTTCAGTGAGAGACACAATTTCTTTGGTTTGTTTTTTAACAGGCATGAACTTTGTCAAAATTCTTTTTTTTTACGTTAGCTCCATACGGGAGGCTCTGAGGAAAATAATTTCCCTCAGGTTCTACGTCATATTTGGGGATGCTGTGTGGATCTTTAAGAGACGAGATTCGGGGAAGGAAAAATATAGGAGTATCCAACCTACAAGGCATCTGGGGGTCAGTGTGCCCAGGAGTAACATTCGTATGAATCCATCCTTCTTACCGCGGTGCTCGGCGATGCGACATCGAGAGAGTCCGGCTGGAGAGATGAAAGGGATCTCCCGATCGGCCCGCTACGCATTGGGTAAATGCATCCGCCACCAAGTCCTGGACAAATCTCACCTCATGAATCGAGGCACTCCTGCTCAAACGTAGCGAACCACTTGGGGCGATCTCTGGCAGAAGTGCTGATTATCCAATAAATGGTTCCGGGATGGCGGTACCTGCACCCTCACAATATATGTCATTTGATACAATACCAATAAAAAGCAGGGCTGCAGTGATAGTTTGGGCATATTGGGCAATCGTCCGTCCATTCGCAATTGGATATTTATTTTTAGAAAAAAAAGTTAAGAATTCTGTGTTTTAAATAAAATTTCCTTTCGCTATAATACATCTTTATACCGTCTTAATCATAATGAAACCCTAATACGACGCTGTAGCGTCGTATAAGCTATACAGGGGAGGGGGCCTATACTTCTCAGGTTAAAAATCTTTACTCATAATCATAAATTTTCCCAATATTGCTCGACCACTGGATTTTGGGTTATGATTTTACGGTGGCAACACTCTGCTTCGAAGCTGAAAAAACGCGGTCAATTTGGCAATTCGCGGCGTGTTGCCAACTTCACGTTATTCATGTGTCAAAATATTAATCGACGAGATTGTTTTGTGTTTCAAGTTTCAACAATAACTAAGAATGGACAACGTCGTAAACATTAATTCGGATGTGGAAACGAAAAGGCGCAGGCGTATCAAGAATTGGGGCGACTCAAAAAAGTTCGCCATTTCGAAAGTTATACGGTCGTAATACTGAGTTATCTCTGGTGATCGGGTGGTTTAAAGTCTGACAGCTGCTAATACTCTCGTATAGCGATGGGATAAAAAAATGCGCATGCGCGCGACTGTCCCACCATTATGAGTACCATTTTTTAATTTTATTTAAGGAGAAAACACAGATACAGACAATAATTAACAAAACAATATTATGAACAATAACTTGAGAATTCGCCTGCACCCCAACTATTTCTCAGAGATTGACTTGATAAATAAAGATTTTCAAATACATTTTTTATACGAGTTATATGATTTTTCTTTTTTTATAGGAAAACAGCCTTCAATTTTCTACCAAAAGTGCAATAAGTATCAAAAAATATATCGGAATCCTTAAGGTGGTTGTTTTTATTAAACAATTCGCACATTCTTCTGATTGGATACCTGACACCAGCATTTGTACGTGTCCGGTTAATGTGGAATAAGTCGTTAAGCGTAGTTGTTCTGGGTGGTATTTTAAAATTAATTAGTTTGAGTAAGTCAGGACAGTCGATAACGTTGTTGCAGATTTTATACAGGGTCAATAGTTCAAGGTATGTATGTTAGATAGAGTGAAGACGTTATATTTACAACAAGTGGATTCTATATACACCGATTTCAGTAAAGCATTCGATAAGGTTCGACATCACATTCTTATATCCAAACTCCGACTGTTAGGCATCAAAGGAAGTTTATTGACATGGATTATCAGTTACCTCAGTAATAGAGTGCTTAGTGTCAGGATTAATTTTATAGAATCCTATGTATTCGAGGCCACAAGTCGTGTCCCGCAAGGGTCCCACCTCGGCCCAATATTCTTCTTAATATTCATTAATGACATTGTAAACATATTTAAAGATGTACAAGTCCTACTTTTTGCAGATGATCTAAAATTGTTTAAAAGAATACGAAATATATATGATTGCCTAATTTTACAAGCTAATTTAGATGATTTTTTTAAATGGTGCGAACAAAATATGTTATTTTTGAATATTGAGAAATGTCAAGTAATACGATTTTCCAGAACTCATTCTCATATTTTACATGAATATAATTTAAATAATGTTAAATTAACACCAGTATTACAAATTCGCGACTTGGGAGTTATATTCGATTCAAACTTAACATTCACAGCACATATAGATGATATAACTAATAAGGCTTTAAAGATTCTTGGCTTCCTTTGTAGAACCCTAACTGATTTTAAGTCCATGGATTGCATGAAAACACTCTACATTTCATTAGTTAGATGTCAAGTAGAATATAATTCACCTATTTGGTCCCCTTTCTATAAAGTACACTCTAACAAAATAGAACGTGTTCAACACAAATTTCTTAGGTACTTAAATTTCAAACTCAAAATTCCAATAGAAAACATTAATTATTTAAGTTTAATGAATCGACTAAATTTAATTACGCTGTCTGACAGAAGAATTATTTCAGACCTAATTTTATTGTACAGAGTTATGAACAACCTAATTGACAGCCCTGCCATCGTTTCTAGTATTAAACTCCATGTACCGACAAGGAATACTAGACAAAATATAACATTCTTTTGCAACACATACACAACCAACTATCAATCACACTCACTTACCAATAGGATGCATGATTTAGGCAACAAGTTTGGTGGTATTGTAGATATATTCGCTGATTCCCTTTACATTCTAAAATGCAATTTAAACCAACACTTTGTGGAATCCTACAAATTATTGTAACGTGGGTATAATATATTTAACGATTTGATGTGTTATTGTAATGTTTTATATTATATTTTGTTCTATGGTATTGTTAAATATTACATTGTTTAAAATATTTCACAGTTTTAAGCAAAAATATACAAGTGGTTTTTTCTTTAAAAACTACTTGTATATTCTTAAAAGTTTTTTCACTTTTATAACGTTTGATATAAATTCTTTGTATGTGTAATCCTCGATATCTTAAATATTATTTTATAATCTATGTAAAAGCCCCTACGGGCGTATAAGAACAATAAATAAATAAATAAATAAATAAATATTTCGAGACCATATTTGTGTATCCCCGTTTAGGTGCGCTTATTATGTAATTGAGGCAACCCAGAAATTTCTTTTGGACACTTTCAATATTTTCATTATAGATACCGTAAAGTGGAGTCCATATCGAGGTGCAGTATTCAAGTTGAGAACGGACCAGCTTATAGTAAAGCAGAAGGTAGGTTTCAGGTTTTCGAAATACACGGCTGTTTCTGATAACAAAGTCTAGCATGCAGTTAACTTTATTCAGAATGTTTTCAATGTGCGCACCGAAATGAAGTTTGGAATCAAAAAGTTCGCCGAGGTCTCTTATGCAGTATACGAGCTCGAGTGAATAATTACCAATATAATAATTGTGTATGATAACGTTTTGATTTTTAGTTAAGCTTATTTGTTTACGTTTTTTGTAACTTAGGTAAATTTTGTTCTCATTGCAAAACGCTTCGAACCTTACTAAGTCTCTTTAGATGAGCAGACAATCATTTAAATTCCTAAAGATGGCAAATATTTTTATATCATCGGCGTACAACAGAAATAAACAGTGCATGAAACATTCAGTAACGGAATTAATAAAAATTATAAATAACAGCGGACCTAAGATTGACCCCTGTGGCACGCCAGAAGTAACTAGTTCCCACATGGAAGTATGTCCTCGTAACGATACAGCTTGCTGTCGTTTTGTTTGGTATGAAACGAAGCAACGTAATAAGTTTTCCCTAATTCAGTTATACATAATTTTTTTAATAAGAATTAGATGGTCAAACTTATCAAAAGTTTTTTTTAAATCGCAGTAAATTGCATCTAATTTCACCTAACCCATCGTATTCTCGTGGTATTATCTTATTTTGCGATTATTAGCAAAGCCGATCGAGTTTTAAAAAGAACATTCATATGCTACCTAAACATTTTTTGATGTCTTCTTTGGTATCTATAGAGTGAGCCTATCTAAAAAATTGTTTTTGTCCAATAACACACTAACACAGCCCAAGGCTGATTGATCTAAATCAGATATGTTATTCCTGAAAATCTAACTAACTCACCAGTCTCTCCGAGGTCGCGAGTTCGTATCCCGGCTTACGCAAGTAAATTTTGTTGACGTTTTATTTCGTATTCTTTCTATCTCTCTCTCTCTCTCTCTCTCTCTCTCTCTCTCTCTCTCTCTCTCTCTCTCTCTCTCTCTCTCTCTCTCTCTCTCTCTCTCTCTCTCTCTCTCTCGCTCTCTCTCTCTCTCTCTCCCATCTCCTTCTTCTCCTAGCTACCTTTAGCTTTACAGCATACGCAAATTGGGAATGTCATTCTCTCTCTGACTCCAGACGGTTGAGAACAGTTGGAACTCTTGTGTGGTACTATAGTCAAACAGAAACTGAATGAACGGTCAATGTCCAACGTCAGTAATAAAATTTACAGGTAAAGCAACACGAGAAGGTTCACGACTTAAAATTACTTTTACTAAACAAAATATTTTTATTATGTTCGGATATGAATTTAAGTCTGAATAAGGATTGAATGAAAATGCGTAGGTGTTTAAAAATAAAACAAGGTGTCCGGCAATTCATATTACGTGCCTACATATATATTTCAGAATCAAGAAAATTTTAAGACAGGTTTTATCAGATGCTAACTAATAGAGCGGTAACCAATTTATGAGATATTTAAATTTTAATAATATTTGATTTTTACCCCCGGCTGGGATTTTACAAATTTATTTTTTTAAAGACAAAAATACCTAAATGTGCACATCAACATAAAACAAAATACTTTATACAATACAATGAACATGTTGCATCGGTAAATTTTTATTTGTGATTAAAAAATATATATATATATTTACATTTCAATTACAGAGGATTAACCCCCGGCTGGGATTTTACAAATTTATTTTTTTAAAGACAAAAATACCTAAATGTGCACATCAACATAAAACAACATACTTTATACAATACAATGAACATGTTGCATCGGTAAATTTTTATTTGTGATTAAAAAATATATATATTTACATTTCAATTACAGAGGATTCTTCGAGGAATGTCACAAACTAATTTTCAAACTAATTTTTGAAGACTTTGGAATTCATTCCAGAATGGTAATCTGTATTCAACATAATCTTTTTCGTACGGAATATAAATTTACTCCCCGTGATAAAACCCGTTTTTGCTGAACCACAAAGCAAAATGATCAGCCGGCTTCCTTTTCCAACTGGCACTTTTAAACCCCCATTGCCCTCACTATTTTGCCACTTGTGTGTAATCGAGTGATTTTGATTCACCCAAGTCTCGTCCGAATATACTATTTGCCGTCCGTGGCTAGTTCATTTTCATTTTGATTCATTTTTCTCAAAAAGTCTACACGCGCTGTAGCAATGTTTAATCTTCCCATTAAATACTTTCTTCCATCTTTGCGTATTTTGAATTTTAAACCAATATCATGCAAAATACATCGCAATGACTCATAGATCCAGAAAAAAATATTTTATCCAACAGAACCTTGTTAAAATTTGCAAGAGTGGGATATAGTCCATTGTCATAAAAATCCATCACACTGCGACGCACAACATTCTTTTTTAAATATTCCAATCCCGTTACCGTTTTAGGTTTTTTGCAGTTTTTACGGGGCTGATGGAACATTTTTACTTCTTCTGCGTACGGAAAATGAGAAGCTTCCGACGACACTCTTCGAATGTTGGACAGGTGGAGGCCCCAAGCCTCTGCTACCAATAAATGTACTTGCTTGATGTTCAATGTTTTGATTTATTCTGGATTGTCACGGATTTTTTGGAAAAACTTGATAACATTCGTTTTTTCACCTGCCTGCAATTCGTATCGTTGATTTACATCCACCATTTTAAATATGTATTATCTTCTAAACACACTGATATTCGATCAAACAATATGTAATTACAGTCACATCGATTAAATAAACGGAGTCAAAATGCCATTAATAAAATATATTAAATCGAAAATAAAGTAATGGACTGGTTTTTGATCTTATGAAGTCAATACAGTACTTAACTGAATGTGGAATCATTAATTGTTTGCTTTTACAGTAAGTAGCATGATATAAATAACCGCCTAATTCACGGGAATAACCGCCATTGGAATTTATAAATTTTGTTTCGCAGCGTGTATTATTAGGTATCGTCTGAAATATTGTTTTTAGAATCCAGTTTAATGTATTTTCGAAAATCGGAATTTTCGAGGGTCCTATAAATAATAAGAAATGAAAAATATAAAAATATTAATAATATAATGGTGGAGTGCCTTTCGAGTTTGGGTTTTTCGGAGTTTTGACTGTACATTAATCCCCGTGTGAAATTTTGGGAGCGCATTTGGTATCTGTTCGAATATAACATTAAGAAAACATAAAAAATCCTTCTTCTTCTTTCGTATGGCGTATGAAAAAATAAATTCTAAACACTGTCACACTATTTCGCAGCCCCGCGATATGTATAAAAATACAATGATCAGTTTTCGTTTTTTTTTTTATCTACGTACTTTGGGAGGCGGGTATGGGTACCGCTGCCCCGGAACTATTTATTGCATAACGAACACACCTGCCATTGCGTCGCCTAAGTTCTTAATTGTCCAAACGACCATTGTAGATTTTGTTCAATCTCCACTTTAAAATTAAAAATAAAGTATAAAAATGATAGTTAATCTCTTAAGAGCGTTTAACCAGCCAGCGGCCGAAAATCCACATTTCGTCCAAAGTTGTTCTTACGATCATACACGGCGGTTCCAATGAGAAAGATTAATTATTCTCCGTACCAGCTTTTTAAAATTATAAATCAATATCGGTTTTATTTCATTCCAAATTTGCTTTAATTTATATCTACATCCAAAAATACTGAAAGGCGTGAAGATAAAACTATTAAAATTATATACTTTTTGTAATTATTTTTTGATTGTGAGAATTTTTCATTTTTCAATAATGTTTAAGTTAAATAAGGATGTAAAAAAGATCTGAAATATAATTAGTTCGCACGTGCGCAAATAAATACACAAACGGACCAATTTTCGTCAAGAAACACATGTACGTATATATTTTTTTAATTATTTTATAAAAACTAAAATTAAAATTCTGAAACATGCGTTTCCCAGATAATGTATTGATTTATTTTACTGCATGATAATATGATTAGAAATGGGTGTTGTATAATACAAAATCTTTTTTGAAAATTTAACAAATCTGCAAAATGGGTATAACCTATATAACCTAATATATAATATATATAAATGGGTATAAAATACTAAAAATAAACATTTTTTCTCAAAATTTAAAATATGCGTTTCCTAGATAAAAGAACAAGCTTTCGAAATCAATTTATAATTTTGTGTGGAAAAGAGTCAATACGTCTGAAATCTGATTTAAAAATGACATATTTCTGGTTTTTTCTGGTTATACCCTCTTAACTAATTATTATGTTACCGGGGATGAGGTGGCAACAATGTATAAGGGAAATTATTATGAGCAAAAATGATTCGCATGACAGATGTAAGGAATAGGTTAATGATTTTCAAAGAAAAGAAGGTATTAGAAATACAAAAATATGCGTTAGACTAAAAGGTGACATCCTGAAAAAGGCTGTCTGTGGCTTGAGCTTGCTTAGGTTTAAATAGCTAATTTTGATACCGTGGTAAGTTGAAATGACGTATGATGAAATCTTCTTTTGTGAAACGAATCTCACATCGTAAGAAAGGTAGGTCTCCAGAGAAATGGCTACCAGCCAAAAGGACCCTCCAGAAACAGCAAAGGCGGATGATTCTCGATGGCAATCATCCCCCCATGATCATCCATAATCATCCAACCATGCCAGGATGACTTCCAGTAAGCTCTCAAGATGGCGAGTATGACATCCATTGTCCATCGCAGCGATCTTAAAAAACGATCCGTCGTGTTGCGGTCGAGAGGACCACTCTGAGCTCTCGGCTGTTACACAAAGAGTCGCTTGCTTTCTTTTCAAATATGCTCATTTTGAATTTGTCCAAGTTCAACAACTGTTGCATTCTAAAATATTGCAGGGCTCGCGATATTACCAATGCCCAAATGTCAATGGGCAAGCACTAGAGATGCCACACACCGAAATCATAAATAAAGTGTGTTTAAGAGGGTGCACACACTGCACACAACTTGTTACAAATACTTTTATGTAACAATTATTAAAAATAATGAGACCTTTACCTTTACGGAAATAGGTTTATCTTAAAGTTTGGTGACTTAGCAGGGGTGCCCGGGTTCATGGGGTGAGGTTTGTCTAGGTATTGGCGGCTAATGCGTTTGCCCACCTGCATGGCAATGTAAGTGCGGCTAACACGTTTGCCTTACTGCATGGCGGGTCGGATCGGGAGAGATTGGTTGCGAGAGACCTAACCTCACTCCAGCTG